>OY829329.1:29512936-30712936 GCA_963691655.1 Toxonevra muliebris
TGTACCTTACCCAAAGTTGGGTAGTAATGATTCCTTTAGGAATTAAACTCCATCTCCATTCCAATTACAAGGAATTATAATTAGTACTTTAATGTTTTCAATTCTTTAGCAATGAAATTGATAAAAGGAATTGTAATCGGTAATTAATAAAATTTTTAAACTCCTGGGTAATGGAATTAAAAAAATTTTCGACTACCTGGAATTGTATTTTGTAATTAAAAATATATCAACTCCTTAAAGGAATTGAAAATGTAATTGAATAGAAAGGAATTTAATATTTAAGTGTAATCAATTACTTTCTTGGAATTAAATTCCAATTTAGTTGGAATGATTCCTCGAAAGTAATTGATTCCCTTTTAGTTCAATTCCAAAAAAAAATTCGGAAAATATTGTAAAATGCGAATCACTTCTCTTGTAACGGCTTATTAGAAGCATTTTACAATATTTTCCCAAAATTTTGTTTGCTTGCTTTTTTGGAATTGAACTAAAAGGGAATCAAATACTTTCGAGGAATCATTCCAACTAAATTGGAGTTTAATTCCAAGAAAGTAATTGATTACACTTAAATAATAAATTCCTTTCTTTTCAATTACATTCTCAATTCTTTTAAGGAATTGATATACTTTTAATTACAAAATACAGCGATGCGAAACATTTTTATCGTACACGAAAACATCTTGTTGCATAAGTGTTGGTTTAGATCCGATGTAGGGTTGATAGATATGAAAAGAAGAAAATCAGTACATTGCCCAAAACTTGCTTGTAGAAATCAGTAAAAAACAAACAAAAAATCAGTACATTTTTTATCTATATATTCATATTTCATATTGGCCCCTGTAGCCAAGGACGTATTTAAAGCGGGCTTTTTGGGGTTCTGATCCCATCCCTCCGAAGTTTGGAAACATTCTCCAAACTTTTTATATTAATTGCCAGTGCAAAGAAAAAAGACGAAATAGAACTAAATAAACCACTGTTTCCCCTCTCCATCACCTGGTACTAGAAAAATCTCAAATAATATTTATTTCCTATTAAATAAGTATAAAATTTGTATAACCTATGTCAGAACTAGCCTGCAGTCTTTGAAAAATATATAGTTTTAATGCTTCCACAATCAATCAATTTCATAAAAATTAATTATGATAACCCTGTGAATTTTTATTTCTTTTAACATTGTTGTTGGTAATAGGTAAGGTTAAGTAGTGTCCAGGGACACACTTAGGAAAGAATGGCCCATTGTGATACCACATGGTTGAGCCTACTGTTTAACTCACGTTCCGAACGGCGGTAAGGCAATTTGTTATCAGTGCATCGAAGTCGTTAGGCAAAACAATGGAACATAAAATTTTCAAGTGTGATCCAAAAGAAGAAATATTACAATCGGGGTTGCTGTGGCCCTGTTTGCACCCCGACATTTGCCATTTCGCAAACAAATTTTATTTTTTTACATTGATGATAAAATTGTATAAAAACCAGTACAAATCACTACAAAACTTTAATAATCAGTACATTTGTGTACTGATTTAATCAGTACGTTTAAAAAAAAAATGCTACTTAATAACCATAATAATAATCTGCAATAAATAAATATGTCTTGCTCGGCGCTAAACGTTTTATTCCTGGAGAAATGACCATATATAAGGAATTGTGTTTTATTTATTTATTCAATTCTGTGGTCAACAGTAAGCGCTTAAGTTGACTTAAGAGAGAAATGAATTATGAATACCCCCATATTCCTTTCATTGAAATAGACATTTAGGTAAAATCGGTGAATCTGTACTGCTTACAACAAAAAAGCAATTTAAAAAAACATATTCGCTTGTGTTGGAGTGAACACGAATTAAAACTAAAGCTTAAGTTGATATTAGTGTATTACATATGGGTTAGTAAGTTTGCAATAATCGGTAATATCTGTTTTTAAAAAATACTCTCTAAATAAAATGTGTTTTAACAATTGCGTAACATATTTAAATTTCCCATTTAATTGGCTATTACACAGTGCAACAAATTTTCAACTTTTGTCTTATGCGTGAGATTTTCCAACGGTTTTATAGTAATTTAGGGTTATCACGACTGCGTCCTCAGTTTTTCTCCATCACATCTAGTTCTCCCACAATATGGACCTGTAGTTGGAAAAATGGAGTCTTCAGGGACTGTTAAGAATTTTTTTTTATTTCAACAGATACGAATTTGATGTCTGAAGCAAAGTTGTTAAGCATAAAGGGATAAACAATTTTTTTGTAAGCGCTTTTCCTCCATCTCTTACCCTTCCTCTTGAAAATGGTCCGGCAAAGTAGGGGTAATGCAAAAATTACAACAACTAAAACTTTTGCAAGAGATATATCTATATGAGCGTGCCAGTCTCCGATCAAAATCGAATCATTGCACTAATCATTCATATCATTTACATGAGTAGTTCCACTTCCACGTGTTTAATGATGTCAACATTCTTCTCAGTTATTGCTATCAACATCCCATCTTAACAAACCTTCATAATCTTTCTCACTATGGCTCTCTAATAACTATCAACATACATCCTTTACACCTAAATTTTGATTGCTTGCCTTACTATGGTTCCCCATATCGCTGCCTTAATTTGCTAAAGCCCTAACACGCATTTTTCAAAGTTTATAGGAGAAACAAAAACATTTTTGTATTTGGAGTACTGTTTCGAGAATTTGTAATTTAAACTAAAAAAAAAGATTGCAAGTTTTCGATACAGGACACACTTTATCATAATCCATCGAAAACTCTATACTGAAAAATTGATGTTAGGGCCTTAGTAAAATAAGGCAGAGATATATACCTTTTGAAGCATTTCCTTTGTATGCCAAAAAACTTCCACATTCTGCCCAACAACTACTACTAACCATCCGCCTTCACAGACAAACTGCCAGTGTTTTTCTTTGTATTGGTTTCTCAGGTATACAGTTTCAAACATTTTCCTTGCATGGGAGATGTCACGCATATTTTATTTATTCCATTTATTTTTTTCTAGCATTTTCCATTGGCAATCAAAGCTCTTTAACCACAAATAATTTAGGAAATATTCCTTATAAAACCGAGGTGGAACAGTCACTAACTCAAACCTACCCATACTTTACCCACCAAATTCCATTGACAAATCATATTATCATTCCAAATCGTAGTACTGCACTACAAATAGTTTCTAAGATATACAATAATGAAAATTCAGGGTATATGGAAAGTTCCTCGCCGTCTTTTTCAATCCTAACCAAATTTTTTTTTTGTGGCGTGATTTTGTCAACCAATGTGGGTAAACGGTTCTGGAAATATATATAAAAGCATTAGAGTTAAGCGGAAAAGGCCACGCCTATCCATATTTTTTCATAGAATACCATTGACAAATAACGTTTTTTAGAGACGTGCCACAAATGAATACTGAGATATTCCATAGCTAAAACTCAGATTATATAGGGGATGCCATGTCCCCTTTTTTTCAATTTCAGAGACCTTTTTCCTGCGCCATTACATTGCCAATTAACATCCTTGTACTAAATCTCTGATTGTGGAGATATACCCAAAAATTATCTGAGTTATAGATGGGCATATGTCCATAAAATCAGGTTACAGTTTTATATAATAGTAGAAAAAAATTAATTTTTTGTATAAAAAAATAATCACTTGGTGGGTTCACCTGTAGTGGGATTCGAACTCATGACACCAAAAAAACTTACAGTTTCTTTACACAATCACAACTTTACTCTACTTTTTAACTCACTAAGCCACAAACCTTTACAAAATAGCGTCATCACATTAGTATTATATAATAATGCCTTTTGTGTGTTTGCATGTTTTATATTCATTTTTGTCGGTACTTGTTTTTTGTTGTATATTTATTTTTTTTCCACCACACCGATAAAAAAAAAAATATATTGAAACAAAAAAAAATCTTTTGGTCCCGCTTCAAAAGTGGGATTCGAACTCACTATTCCTCAACTCTTTGCTACATCCACTACTTTACCTTCCCTTCTAACCAACTCATTCACAAACTACTATGAAATGCCGTGATCAAATTAGTAATATGTAGTTACATTCATGTAAATGAAAAAGAATTTCAAACGCAAAGCTCATACGCATTCTTTTCTGCTTTGTGTTTGTGTGCTGGAAATCACAGCGAGCCAAGTAAAAAAAATTTTGATTTTGATTCTAGGAAAAACATAAATATTTACAATAACAAATGTAAGGGGAAAAAATTTTTAATATAAAAATGCATTTCACAGGTAAACTATTAACTTTAGATATATGCCACCACTGACTTTATTTCAGCAAACGATAAAATCTATAACCTTTCTACACATAATTTTTATGTCCCTATTATAGTTTAAGCAGCATTTTGCATTAAGTAGCTAAATTTTATGAAAAAGCTGACTTTGGTCCAACAAATGGTCTATATTAAAGAAACTATTTGAAATTAACTTAAAATAAATATCAACTTAACTCGACAAATGTCCAAAGCAATTACATACTAAATTTCAGGACAATCTGTTGCGAAATATAGAAACCTATTAGGACTAAACATTTAACAGAGCTCTATTTTATATATATATAGATAGATAAGACTGAGAAGCGGCGAGAATGACTTCATACTGAAAAGACAAGTTTAGTTTCAAAATTTCTTTTATTTTTTCAATATAAAATTGTAGATAATAAACTTAAAAATATACAAGTGTAATGAAAATATATAGCTTAATAAATATAAATAATTATATCTATATAAAATTACTCAAAAATATTTACACCTTAATACTAAAGAGATTTTAAGTATCTTACAAAAACAGTGAACTAATTTTTATAAAAAAAAAAACAAAAAAAAAACACCAAACAGGAATTAAGGATTATGACTATAAAAAAGAAATGATTAAATGAGTAAAATCCAAAATAAAACAAAACTTAAGCTATGACTATAAAAAGATTTTTCTGCTCTGTAAACTTAAAAGTAATTTTTATGAATTTTTAAGTCAGAAAAAAATTATTGCTTTTTTAGATTAAAATTATTATTTAATTAAAAATCTTTCTCTCACTATCATTACCACATTTCACACTTCGTTTCGGGATTCATTGGACTGCCAGCAGGACAGCCATACACTTCTGCAAACTCAGACAAATGAGCCAGCGCGAAATTCAAACGCAAACTATCCAAATCATGAGTACCATCCTCCGCTTGAAATTCCTCCAAATCCATATGCCCACAAAAGAATTGCGCAAATTGTACAAAAAATAATTTTCCATTACTCTGCAGAAACTCACGATCCTTCAGGAAAGTATTGAAAGCCAAGCGAGTACCACTAACGTCGGCAATACGCTCCGAGACAAACTCAGTACCTTCTTTCAAACAAGCAAAATTACGAGAGAAATTTTTATTTGTTGTAACTTTTTTGCTGTAGATGCCGTTCATATTTCCCGTGGCATCATATTCAATGAATTTATTATCGAAAGCGTGTATAAGCTCGTGCCCCAAAGTAGTGGCCAAGTCACCGTAGAGTAGCACAGGCCAGAATTGTGCTTCGTAGAATGGTGTCTGCAGATAAGCATGCGGTATAATGATCATATTGTTGATACAGAAGTAGTAGGGCGTGGCATCGAGGTTAGCGGGGAAGTCAGGCATGTGTAAATGAAATGAGTTAAAAGGACTAGATGCAAGTAGCTGCTGTTGGAGATTTGGTTGTTGCAAATCGGCAAATAGGTAACGCTGCGCGTAAACATGCTGCAGCGCGTTTAGATGATTGTAGTAGAAATTATCGCTGATATTTAAGCTCGCCAGATAATCCCCGTAAAATTGTGCTGGAACATTTGTGGGTAAATTGCCAATATTCAAACGCAAAGCATGTAGTTTTTGTTGTAGATATGCAAGCGTGTCGTCTGAAAATTGCATGCGGTTTTGTGTCAGTGTCCGTGAAAACTCTAGTTTTAGTTTTTCAAATATATTACTAATCACGTGATCGCTATCTGAGCGCACATGGCTATAGTAAGCGCGTTCATATAGATAAGTCATTGGTATATAAAGTACTTTACGCATATGACGTATGCAGCTGTAGCTGCTAGCACCCGTCTGTATAATAGCGTACGGTTGCTGCTCCATATAGTTGAGAAATCTCGCTAGCGAATATAGGAAAAACAAGCTGCTATTATTCGCTTCCGCTGCATTTAAGTACCGTGCCAATTTCTGTAGCATTTCGAAATCATCCACTACAATTAAGTCACTCTCAAGCATCACGCGTCCCATTTGTCCGCCTATGAATCGCTGCCAATCAATATCGCTGCTACGCTGTTGTAACTCTTCGAATGTGACCGTTTCACGTAGATCGCAATCTTCAACATCATTTCTCGCCTCGCTGCACGTTTCACCAATAATTCGCTCCAAATCTGATTCAAGCGATTGAAACTCTCTATTTAATATGGCATGGTCTTGATGCGTATGCTCTTCGAGTAGCTCATATACCGCAGTACTAAGGTTAACGCGCTTGAGCACATTATGAGCTAATATCGTTATGCTATAATAGCTTGCGTTTCTCTCTTCCACATGCATTTGCAGAAAGTGCCCACTGTAGCCATAGCGTCCTAGAAACGCGACCATTTCAATCCAATTAGTGCTGCGCATGCGCAAGAGTCCTTCGGCACGCAGCTGCTCATAGTAGCCTCTCAAACTGAGCTGTGCTCCCTGCTCTTTGCACACACGATAGTACCGTAATATTTTCTCGAAAACCGTGTTTTGCGGATCGTGCGGTTGCACTGATGGTTTTCCCCACTCTTGGACTTTCATGCCACGCTCCAAAAGTTCCACGTACTTCTCTGTCAATGCCTCATCTGCCACTTTCATCATCGTGCCTGCGTCTCTTTTATTTTTGTCATTATTCTGTTGCCAATTGCCACATGCGTATTCATGAAAATTTTCACAAGGATTTGCTGAGGGTTTCATGTTACCTTGCAAACGTTGCAGATGTTGCAGATTTACGCTTTCGCTGCATTCACGTGACAGGCACGTACGATTCACGTGCTCCCACAAATTGTAGCTGTTGCTGAATGGTGTGGCGGTTATAGTTGCTGACGCTGTTAATGTTGGTATAGACGTAGGTTTTGCTGCAGTCAGCAGTAATGAGAGAATGCCATATATCAGCATTTGCCACAAGTGACACTTCATTGTGTTTCGACTTTTAGACGAACTGTTGTTTCGAAGTCGCGTGCCTCACTTAAATATCTATGTGTTTGCTGGACGTCTTTTTTCTTTTTGATCTGTTTCTGGACTCGCTTTGCTTTGTACACGTTCAGGTCAAGCTTCTTTTCAATTAAAATTATTTATTTACGATATTACGCGCTTTTTTTAATTTCAATAAATTTTTGTAAATTTTCTTTCGCATTGCAATATTTTTCGAGGACGAAATATTTTTCACAAAATATTCTT
This sequence comes from Toxonevra muliebris, assembly GCA_963691655.1. Taxonomy (NCBI): domain Eukaryota; kingdom Metazoa; phylum Arthropoda; class Insecta; order Diptera; family Pallopteridae; genus Toxonevra; species Toxonevra muliebris. The sequence goes on from OY829329.1 coordinate 29,520,357, forward strand.
TCCGTTCAGTAAACTTTCAGCTACTCTTTCACTTTTCCAACTACACGAAGGCAACGAAGACAGCGCGTTTCTATTTCGATTTGTTGCTAAAAATCTACTGAATGAATTGAAACGATTTAACTTTTTCTTTTTGCGGTATTTCTTATGTGAAGTATGTTAATTCTTTCGTGACTGCTCTTATCAGCGGCAGCAGCGGCGGCGTTTAATACGTCGTTGGGATTTTGCGCGCGCCGCCCCATGAGTCTTTATCTCTTAACAACATATGCTGCTTCTTAAAAATAATTTTAAAATTTAACATTTAATACACTGTAAAATATAAATTAAGGCATGTAAACCTATTTAGAACTCATAAAAAATACACCAAAAGTTCATAAAAATTCTGAACTGATTTATTATCTTTTAGTTCAAGACATCTACTTCTACGTCTGTAATTTTTTGATATCTCCAACAGTTAACCAGTTATTAGTAAAAAAAGGCTTTTTTCACCAAAGGGGGGAATTTTTTGGGGGGCGCTTTGCAACCCCAGGACTGATTTTTATGGTTTTTGAATCTATCATATCCCCACTAACAATTACTGAAGAAAAATCTCAGTTTAGAATTTTTATGATGTAAATCTTTATAATGACTGGACTACTTAAGAAATTAAATTGATTTATGATCTGAAAAAATCAAAATGACAAAAAAGGGGATAGAGCAAGAGAAAACGGCAAGCAATGTCTAAACCAGTAAATGCGTTAGCGGTGTCAAGTTTATGTTTAATATATTTCACTTTTGTCATCCCTTTTCTCTTCGTCAATTTTTATATAGAAAACAAGAAAAACTTTTTATATCAAAATCCTTTTCAAATGAGAGAGATAATGAAAGCGTCGCTTTCTTACTGCTTAATCAAACTTGTCTGATTTCTATAAGTAGCTCTGTTCTCGACGTTTAAATCACAGAAATGTTTAAGTTTTGAAAACATTTTCAAAAACTAATAATAAAAAGACTAAATCAAGAACTTTTCCAAAATATTGTTTTTTTTTTTTTTAAATTGCGTCGAGTTAAAAAAAAAATCAAAAATTATTATAAAATCGACCTATTTTTTCACAAGCTTTTATACCTTACACTTTCTGTGTACAGGTTATATTTGCTTTTACCAAGTAACGGTTGTTTGTAACGGGCATAATTATTCTTCAACAAAACTGGCACAACAAAGAAGTTAAGTTTTGAAATGGTTTGGGGAGTCAAGGTAAAAAGTTACTTCCAAAAACTAGGAAAATCGTTCAAGTGAACATGGTATCAAAGGAAATACTGTGGCGTAGGTTTTGTCACATCAATATCAATTTGTATATACTTATATAACTTAAAAAAATAATTTGAGCAAACTTAAGAATGTTAGAAAGAGTCAAAGTTTTAAAATATGCACAGTCGGTTAAGTGGTCGTGGTACCTCCTATTTAAAAGGAAATTTAAATGGAAATTCTAAAGCAAATTATCCATTTCGGTGGGCAATAGCCACCCACGCCTACCTTTCATTTTCAAAGAATAAAAAAAGGAAATATTAGTTGAAATCAACCATTAAAGTCGCATAACAACAACGTCCACCTACCGTTAAATGCAGCCAGATACTTTTTTCGGTAGCGCTCAAACTTAATATTTTCTCTCTGGGGAGCGAAGCTATTTTTTTTCTTGATACAAAATAGTGTCCTGTATTTGTTTTTGCTATCTCTCAACTTTTAGGCTCTAGCGAATATATGTGGCTAAAATATTCTAGCAACAACCAACCACTTGAGAATGAATGATTCTAAAAATAAAATAAATTCTAGCGCTCCCACTGTCATTGAACGTTTGAACTGTATGTGCGAGTGTGAGTGTGTGACTGGCGGTGTTATAATTGAGGAAAAAAATACTGAAAAAGATTTAAATATTTTAAATAGCTATTAGAAAATGTTCATATAGAAAAAAAATTTAGACTTTTTGCGCTGTTATATCTTCCGACTGGATCCGAATTTTGCAAAATAACTTTTTTCTATGATAAAACACTAGATTCGATTAATTTTTTTTTTAAACTACGCTCAAAATTACGTAACAGTTTAAGCCGTCTATATGGTATTCCTCACTTAATATTAATATCCCCTATACTTAGGCTTGCCATAATTTTTCCGGTCAAGTAATAAGGTTCTGCAAATGGATTCTGAAAGAATTCCAAAAAAAAATTGTACGGGTTTCGGCGATTTAAAAGATGAGAGATTGTTTGTGGGCCTCAAGCGTATTAACCCATTAACTACCTTCCTTATGGCTCTTTTTGATCTCATCTAAAAAACACCTTTTTGACCGATTACGAGGGTTGATAGATAACCTCCAAAAATAAATTTCTCATAAAATTTTACTTATGTATAGCTCACTGAACAACAAAAATCTATAAACTTGGTTTTAATAAAAATAATTCCAAATTTCAAAAATGTTGCAAATTTTCATCTCTAATACGCGGTGAACAAATTTGTCTTTAAAAGTATTTTCTAACCCAAAAATATATTTTACATCGCAAAATAAACATTATAAGGTTAAATATATTAAGCTCTTATATCTCACTACACAATACTATTTTTTACCCATCTCCAAAGTGGATGGTTCTTAATATTTTTTGGAACGCTGAATCCGAATCTGCCATCAGTTTTGTCGTAGCAACTTAGATTTGCGAGACGTAGCCAATTTTTTGATTTTCTGGGCATTGGTCGCCATTTTTATCAGAATTACCATTTTTTCGAAATGAAAAGTAAAGCGTCTATATCTTTTCAAAAAGACAATTAAATTATCTTTAATTTAAGAGTTTATTTGATTCTCTGTTCCATTTTAGGAAAAAAAAATGGGCTATATCTCAAAAACCTTAGTTACTGCGACAAAACTGATGGCAGATTCGGATTCAGCGGGCCAAACGACATTAGGTATCATCAACTTTGGAGATGAGTATTGTCATATTTTTTCATTTAGCTCCTCCCTTACAGGACTTTTTGCTTTTTCAACATAAATTGCCAATGGATGCAACCTCCATATACAAGGTTTATTCACAGAAGTTCATAAGAATAAACTAATTATTTTTAAAAGAAAAGTTCTAATAATAATTCGGTGCTCCATTCGTATAAGATCATATAAGTTAAGGCTGCAATACCACTAAGAATCGTGATTGATGAAAACACCAAGTCTACATAAAATTTAATCACATATTTCGGCTAGGTAGAGCGAGTCGGACGATTCTGAGTTTTTTTGTAGTTATTGTGTCTCAAAGAGCGCATCCGATGAGTTAAAAGCTCTAAATTTATTAATAAAAACTTTGCAGTATTTTTCATTGCAACAACATTTTTTTTCAGTGTACCTCCTACAGTATAAATTATGTGATCAGAGGCCGCTAAAATATAAAAAATAAAAACACAAAAAAAAAAAAAAACGGCCCAATCATTTAAGATAATTGACACTGTGCATTGATAAGGATGTAGCCCTACAAGATTCATAATTTTAATTCATTCGTAAGTACTTATGTATAGTAGGGAGTGAATCTAATTGATTATTAAATAAAATATGAATATACGAGCGATAAGCAAGTACAATAAATAAAAACCAATTTAGCTGCAAATTTTTTCATAGATGACGCAATTGAACTTAAAATTCAATACATGAGGAGGGTATGAGTATTTGAATCTATTTAAATATACAGTGAAAGTACATATGTAAATTAACAGTAGACACAATTAAATGAATACGATTAGTTTTTAGTTTCTGATGCAATTGTTGAAATTATCACAATGAAAATTTTTTAGTTATTTATGTACCTATGTTTATAAGTTTTCCATATTCTTAGTATTTGGCGCTTTTTGCTTTTACATAAATATAATTACATTCCCCAACAGCGTTTATAATTTTCTGGATTATAGAGCGTCCGAAAATATATTTTATTTAGTCTGCTTATGTGGACTTTGATCTTTGTATACTTTTTTATTTGGTTTTTTTGTGTTGAATAAACTAAATATTTAATTGATAACACTTGTTTATAAATTTTTTGTTCATCGCGTGAACCTAAAAGAAAAAGCATTTTCTACATGGATTCATTTTGGGTAGCTTGGTTTTTTGGTTACAGGCTATGAAAGCCAAATAAAGGTGGATTTTATGACCTTTTTTGGAAACCATATTCTTCAACTTTCAACAAAATTTTATTTTACTCTATAGCAGAAGTCCCTTTTTTTGTTTCGTAGATCACTTGCCATGTTTTTCGTTAAGTGAAGGCAGATCAATTCGATTTCCCACACAAACTTGTTTTTATGTACAATAGACTGAGTTGGCCCCCATACAAAAGTTTGAAAAAAACTCCACTGAAAGAGTTTTCAATAGCTCTGATAGCTTATTACTCTTACGCCTTAGGGGGCAGCTCTGTCATTCTTCGACGTTTGTGTTCTGTCGTAGTTACCACTTTACTATGGAGTGCTACACCATTCAATAAAGCGTCGAAATTGTTAAAATTTATTGTAAAAATTCGTGTTTTGTTCGCAAAACTTTTCTCGAGCTACGAAATATTTACTGCCGAAACTGCTGGACAAACGTTCAACCAAGCGATCAATTAAATGAATTATCGCGAAGCTCGAGCAAAGCAGTTCGGTTGCCGATCGAGCAGTCCCTGAAAGATGCCGAAACGCGCTATCAAACAAGAATATTGCTGCTGTTGCTGAAAGTATGGCTGAAGATCCAAACCTCCCGATTCTTCATCGTGCACATGGAGTTCATCTTTATGTGATCTCAGCTTAGCGAATTTTGCAAAAAGACTTGGACATGCATCCGTATAAAATTCAATTCACAAAGGAACTGAAGCCCCAAGATCACCCAACTTTTGACGAAAAAATCATCTTCAGTGATGAAGCAAATTTTTGGTTGAACGGCTTCGTGAACAATCAAAATTGCCGCATTTGGGCAGAGAGCAATCCACAACAGTATTAAGACTCTCCATTGAAACCGGATAAACAAACTGTTTGGTGTGGATTTTGGTCAGGCGGCGTCATTATGCCATACATTTTCCGAAATGAGGATGGCCAAATAGTGCCTGTCAATGGCGAACGGTACCGGGTCATGATATTTGACTTTTTTTGGCCTCAATTTAATGACATGGACCTGGACAACAAGTGGTTCCAACAAGATGGCGCAACTTGTCTTACTTTGGAGTTGTTACAAGAAAAGTTCACAGAACGCGTTATTTTCAGAAATAGCGATGTGGAATGGCCATCAAGATCGTGGGATTTTAAGCCCTTGGACTTTTTTCTCTCAAGCTACTTTAAGTCCCAGCGACTTGCTGAGAATATGAAGAACCTATTTTCCGACTTAACATCCATTTTGTGGGAGAACTAGAGATGATGGAGAAAAACTGAATCCGCAGTCGTGATCAGTGAACAGCATAAGCATAAATGTGGAAATAATTGTAGAAGAAAGCATATTTGGTAAATAACTTAAAATATTAATAATATTAATAATTTTAAAAACTTTACTATTTAAACTAATTTTACGAAAAATCATACAGCACATGGTCATTGCTGGTACCCTCTACAGAATACGCGACACTACCGTTGACAACGCAGTTGCATTTTACGACATCACATCCGTCGCAACCACTTCCGATAAGCCAGTTTCTTTTGACTTCAGCACCATCGCCATTAACCCTATAACCCCAAATTTTTCCCTGTGGTTCGACATATTTTTTTTTTAAATTAGATCATGAACTACTTATCCTAGGGGTGTATAGTATGAGCCAAATTGGGAATCGCCACGTCCTACCGTTTATGCGCTAGAAAAAGTTGCTTTTTGTATACAACAAATTTTAAATCAATATTTTATGAAAATAGTAATTGATATTAGGTAGGTATTTAATATTTGTTGTACAAAGTTTTATAGTTATTTTAAAATTTTATTTAATTATTATTGAGAACAAAGCCCTATATTTGACGACTACAATTTGTAGTGCATTGATTTACGACGATACAACTGCATTTTATTAAATATAACTTTGACAGTTACAATGAAATTTGCGCGGTTTGTTTTGATTCAACTTCTCAAAACATTAATCTGTTAGTATCTACTTAATCCAAAGAAAAAATAAATAAAATAGTCTTTGCTTTTAGACGGCAAAGGGGTGAAGTTGCTCTGAGGCAACATCGGCGTTGAAAAGGTTAAAATCTCCATTGTCATCGCCAACACCAGATGATGCTAGTGGGAGCAGAAGAAATTTTCAAAACAAATTAATAAACCAAATTCAGAAGTCAAGTAAGCAAATGGATGACCATATGAAAGCCATATATGCTGCTGACAAACAGCCAATTGGTTTAGAACGACAAAAGGTTGAGCTATTGAAGCAACAAGTTAATGATGGTACGGAATTGCTTCAACAGCACAACCTTTTGTCGCTGACTGTTTTGCCGGATAATTTTCAGTACATTTCAACATTAATGTCTTTTGTGGTTTTTTAACCCTACACGACACTTCTTCGTCAAATCGACGACTCGAATTTTCTTGTTAAGTTAACAGAAAAAACAATGAACTAATTAGTTTTGTCTTTAAGTAACAATGAAACTATTAATAATTTTGAATAAATAATAAAGTGTTTAATAAAAAACAAAGTAATAAAATTAGAATTTTTTATATAGGGAGCAATTAGCATCAAGTTAAAAAAAGCGTCGTCGATTCGATTAAGTGTATAAAAATGAGATGTGCCGTCTAGGGTTAACAGAGTCAATATATTTTCATCAAAATCAATTCGGATATTAAAATGTAAGTCGAAGTAGTAGCTACAGTCTTGTTACCGTACACTGAATGGAATATGCCCCTTACAAAGATATTCCATCCTGATCCTTTGATCCTTAAAATAAAAATTAAATTGTCAAAAACTTATACTCTCATAACAAAATCGATGTTCTAAAGTTTCCTGCAGAAGCTTAGCTGGCTATATCTTCCGCCGATATGTTGCTAGTATAGGCAAAATCAGTCATTTTGATAAATTTTAAGGTTACTTAGTATAAGCATGAATGTTGTTTGCAAAATAATGTTCTTATCCGCATTTTTAAACAAAGCACTGTCAATTTTTGACTCCTCAAATCAAGAGTTGTCAGTCTTTTATTTTTTTAAATTTTTGTAGGACTTATGACGTGCCCTGACTATTTTTGTTACAAGTATAAAAGAATTCAACATTATTTAAATATACCACTAAAAAATATTGTTTGAGTAATATAAAACATTTTTCACCCGCCACTGCTATTTTATTGATCGGCACTGGATGAAAAAAAGGCGATCAAAATTTGTCCAAAATCGCAAAAGCACTGAAATGTATGTTGGAGTAGATAGACTCGTGTATTAGACGAACACATCCTTATACAATAGTTATCCTTTTATTGGATCGATAGCTAATAATAGGTTAGGAAGGTAGAATTTTAAGTTTTTAGCTCAATTAGAAGTATGTTTAAATCGCAATTAAAATCGGAAGAGGTCTGGTTAGATTTATGTGTGTCACCGACGGTTAAAAGTTAAGAAACTGCGTGTATAAATTCCACATAATCCGCAAATGTGGATTAAATTTTTTCTAGTATACCAGCTGTTGAAAAACAGTATAACACAAATTTCTTATGTAAACCAAGCTTTAAGGCTTATATGGATGGACGTAACGCCACCGCTTACGCTTTTGGTCTTGTAGCTTATCTCTGAAGCAAAATGAAGATGGCCTTTAAAATGTACTCAATATTGTTTGTTTTCATTGTATTTACTTACTCTACAGTACAATTTCATGCTGATCCCGAAAACCATATTTGGTTTTCTAGGGCAGATCTAGTTTTCGATTTAAATTGGAAAAACATCACAAGTATTTTTTATTTGATTTTGGACCATAGTTTACCAATATTATTTGCACTTGTTTGGGAAACTGGCTAGATAGTGATGAATATTTTTTTTTTAATCGCTATTTGTTTTCAATTCTTTGCTAGCCAGCCTTAAATATTGCCGATTCATTGTTTCGTCATGTTTCCTATGAGATTTTTGTTTTTAATATAAATAATGAAATTTTTTTCGGTTATAAAAAATTAATATGAATAAAATAAATATGTAAAGGTGCTAAACTTTGAATAAATTAAAACGTAGAATTTTCGGAAATTTATTATCTTTTAACAAAACAAAATATTTATTCTTATTCGTTTTACGTTCAATCTTTATTAGGCACCTACTCTCTCAATTTTAATTGAAACCACACAGTGTGTGCTGGTTTCTTTTTATTTCACTGAGTTATCACTTTTTTGGAGTATAGAAAGCAGCTTATCATATATTATTAACCCGTAGAAATTTTTTCTGATTTTTTTACGTTCACGTTTTTTAAATAAAAAATATTTCAAAATAAATAAAATTAATTTTGAATGTTTTTGTTTCAAAAAGACAAGAAACTCTTATCAAATTAGGCTTTCAGAATAAAAATAAAACAAAATTAGAAATAAAGACGCATTTAAAATTCGAATGACCAGGTGCAAATTATGCAATATTCGAAGAAAAGTTAGGCCTAAACCTAAAAGGGGCTATTATATCAATTTAAACGATAGATGCATCGAAGAAAATAGAAAGTAGACGATGTTTAAAAATAAATTCACCGATTTTATTGAAAAAAATTCTTATTTTGGGCAATAGCGTCTTTTTCAAACTTTTGTTTAGATAAACATTAGTTCTATTGTGCTAAATAGTTGTTACAAACAAATTTCTTACGTTTTCGCATTCCCATTTCGATTACAGTATTGCAGATTTTATGGGAAACTTTTAAGTCTTCATTGCTCCAAATTTTTCAAGAACTTTGGCTCTTTCAATTATGGTACACCATTCTTTATATGGCAATGACCAAAAGTGGGTTTTGTACACAATATATTCTTCATTCCATATTTGTGTTTAGTTATTAAAAATTTAACTTTTTTTTTTTTTTTTTTTTTGGCAAATAAGTTAGTGAAATTTACGGATTTTATTTTAAAAACTTTTGTAACGAACCTTACTCCGGGGTATCACTCGCCGTGTCCGGGATCCGATTACAGAAAATTTATTTAACTGCAATGCCCCCAGCTAACAGTAATCTTCCGATCCACGTGCAGGGGACCGCTAGCCGTTGGGTTGTGTACACGTAGCTGTGTACAGAACCCTTGGAGGTGCAGGAATGGGTAGGGAAGCTGACACAATGCTACTCCCTGAAGATGCTAACACAATATAGGGTGGTAGCACACACAGTGCAACTACCTGAAGACAGTAGTAGGAGTGGGCAGACAATGCTACTCCCTGAAAATATAATCACAAGGTAGCACACATAGTGCAACTACCTAAGAACGCTAGTGGAGGTGGATAGGGAAGTGCGCACAATGCCACTCCCTGAAGATGCTAATACAATAAAGAGCGGTAGCACACAAGGTGCAACTACCTGAAGGCACTAGTAGGAATGGACAGGGGAGCGCACACAATGCTACTCCAAAATATACTCACAATTTATAATATTATGTATTTCCTTTATTTCCTTGTTAAGTTTAATGTAGTTTCCCAAGATGATTTGCTCGAACAGCAGGAGGAGACGTCTGTCTGGTTCGAGATCTATCCAAAGAAGCCAGACCGGAAAATATAAAAAGCGCGTGCTCAACATGGCTACAACCGCGTCTTCTGCGCCGTATGTTCAGTGCGCGTTTATTTTTCAGCACTACCCCAGGGTCGCATTCCTTCGACTTAATCTAACTTATACTACATTACCATAATAACACAATTCATATTTACGTACAACTAAAATTCAATTCATGGAAGTAATTAATGTAACAAAGCAGAATTCATTGATAACGGAAAATAATAAAACTAATTTCAAAGAACAAATTCATGACTGAAAATAAAATAAAAAATGATGTTCAGCCTAGGGTGAAGGGCACAAATGAGGACCATCGATTTGCGTCCTTACACTTTATAACTTTTCCTTTGAAAACTTTCATATTTTCCATATCTTCTTTTACTGTAAAAAACTAACAAAGGAATAACAAAGTCAACACTGATCATCTTGAAGCGTCTAGCCTTTTCATATATGAGGCAAATCGCGTCAAATCACCACCGGAAAAAAAATCACTCCGATTTTGTTGAAACTTGGTATACTTGTTGTACTAGTAAACTACATTTTTTATGCGAAAGGAGGGTAAGTAATTACAGAGGATTGCCAAGATACAGGGGCGTAAAGTTCGGACTTTTTTTCTCTATGACAATTTTCAAAAATCATATGTGAGATCAAATTAAACTATTACACAAATTCTTTAATGTTTCTAATAGGGTTTTGTCGGATCTTTTCAATAAAATTATTTTAGGTACTGTAATTTTTTTTTTACTAAAATACTCTAATTCAAACACATTTTCCATTTTTTTTCGCAATGCGACAATTTTGATTTTTTTTACTTTACACTAAAAGAAAGCTTATGCTTTTCCCTTTAAAATGATGTATCAAACGTAGTGGGCACGTGAAGTAGTCATAGTGAAGCCAAATGAAGACTTAGAACCAGGCGCAACCAGCGCGCCGAACGCCCAGAAAGGTGGTGCGCAGCAAGCATTCCATAGCTATTGACCATTGCACAAAACTTCGTTTCGTTTTCTCGTTGGATAAGAATGGTTTTATTATTATCCACGATATTATTGGGTATTTTAAGAATCTTAAGTCAAAGAATATGTTGTTATTCACTAGTACAACAAGTACTCAGACCAAGCAGCGATTTCGGTTTTCATAATTGACCAAACGATTCGGTCAATCACTAGTTTTTAGTTGACCTTGCACAGCAATGTGACATTCTGCTGGAAAACATTGAGAACCTGAGTGTGTAACACAAGAAACAGAATTTTATTGTCAAAGAAATTGACTAGAAATTTGTTGTATTTATTAATATCTTTGCATTTTAAAAGACAGTTTTGTTAGTAAAGTATGCAAATAGTAAAGAAAATTAATGAAATATTCTACTTCACTTTTTATTAGTTAATTTATCTGCTGCTGTTGGAGAAAGCAAAAAATAAAACTTTAGTCACTTGACATTAAGTTTAAGTTCTTTTACATTTTTCAACAAACGCAACAACAACAGCTCTCTTTCTGTGCGACTTTCCGCCTGTCTGAGCACCAAGAACTAACTCAAGAATAGGGCAAAACGTAATGAAAATGTATGCAACACAGAAAAATAAAGGTACAAGAAAAAACTTAACCAAAAAGCCTCAAGACAAGTCAATATTTTTAAATAAAAATATGTAAAAAAAACAGCAGCAAGAAAAAGCAAATTTAAAAACTTGCTCATTATTTTTACAGCGCTTTTTCGTAAGACAATGGCAGACCCAGTTGGAAAAATCTTGACTACTGTTAAAATCAGAAATTAGTTACTTTCAAGGACTCAAACAGGTTTTGAACTAAACCGTTTATGAACCAAATCATAATTATAAAATTTTATTTTATTTCACTTGAACAAAACCAAACCGAAAAAATGGTTTGGTGCAAGGCGAATTTTTTTTTCATTATAACACTTTGCAGCACTGATTTTTATTCCTACACACTCTGTGTCCTGGGCACATAGACTTAGATCAAGTAACGGTTGATTATAGCGTCGATAATTAGGCATTGTAAGGTGAACACGTAGTCGATCGAGCTGTGTTCCTCTGTCCATCTCTCTTTGTACGTCATAAATTGTGCTATTCAAGCCTATCTTCGAATAAGTTTTGAAGGATGTCGTTACTAAAAAATGTCGTGCTCCTAAAAAATCGTGTTATACCAGTGCAAAAAGAGGCGTTACGTTCCAATATCTTAAAAGACATCCAAAAATAATTTTATTTTCGATTTTTAATTTTTAATTGAAATTATAGTTATACGTACATAAGAAATTAAAAAAAAAAACATCGATCGATCCCCTAAACTTGGGGATTTTTCTCTTTTTTCTATTGTTTTTGCGCCAAAAACTAGCAACGAGTATAGTTTATCGATCTTTGATGTACGCCAGTAGACTCACCAATCCATAACAAATTTCTCAGAGTTCCTGGTGCTTCTAGAAGGAATTTTTTTCTGCAACCGCTTTCCAGGTGAAAACTGAACCTAGTGACCATTAAATTTCATTATTTTTTCGTAATAATTTTGGAACAAAATAACGAGCAAAAAACAAATTTTTTCACCCGAAACCGTGTTAGACGAGGATTTTTTAATATGTCTCAAAAAGTGAAAATTGGTTAGAACGAGGCCGTACTATAGAAAGTATGTTTAAGTAGCGGTTTAAAAATTGAAATAAAAAAAAACTCTAAAGAAAATTGAATTTCCATAAATTTCGTTGAAATAGATATAAACCTGCAAATTAGGTGCAAATTTCATGGGCTCAAGCCTACCCTTCCTCCTAAAGATGGCCCTATAGGGCTCTGAGACTATATAACTCCAATTGTTCATTAGAAATAATAGTGCAATGGGAAGAATTATTTAAACGCCTATTATTTATTTATGGTTTAGTGGAAACAATTAGACAAAAGATATAGAAAATAAACAATTTTCTACATGCCTCTTGGCTGCCAATGGCAAAAAAAAAGATTGTCTTAGAAAAATTATTCACTTAACCATTCGGACGCGGCATAAAACGGACCCTTCCATTCGTGTATAAATATAACGCACACAACATAAATGGATGCCAAAACGTCATCTGTTGTGCCATAATAGTATGATAGTAGTAGTCAATAATCAATTTATGTATACTTCATTTTACAACTGGGAAAATGTTTCGCTAACAACAATAGCATTGAAGTTAAGAAAAAAAAAACAAGAAATATTCCCTTTAAATGATGCGTAAAAGTTTTTTCTTTTATCAAACATTTTTCACGGTGACATTCTACGGTTTTGTGGTGGCGGTGGTGGTTGATAATTCTAGTGGTTTCAAATTGCGGCGTCATTATGGCGAAACGAGCGTACGAAGACGGACGCAAAAGAGTGTGTTTTTGAGTTAAATCACTGCGGTTTTTTTAGTACCCTTTTCAGCATTAGTTGCGAAGACATCGTAGCTGTAGCGAACATTTTTGAAATAGTAGCAGCTTATTTGAGCGAATATAAAAAACCGGAACGTAAAGAAAAGGCAGGTATCCGTAATTTAATATGCATAATAACAAATCGCAATTTCCAAACGAATGCCAAAAAATTCAATAAGTTAAATAAATTTCAATAAGTTTTACTGCTCAGTTTCTGAAAGATTGTGCGCTTTTATATTTATTTTTTTATATTGCTCGTTAAGTGAAAGTTAAATAAAAGTTCAAAATTATTCATATTTTAACTATATGAAAGTAGAATTCACTTATCAAAGTTGAGACTGGCGGCGCACAGTGGTTTAAAGACGAAAAAACGAATATTTTCAATGTTGCCTTTTCAATATATGGTATTTATAATTTTTCCTTCTAAAATTATTTTATATTTGGTTGACGTTAGTTCCGCAGGTTATAAAAATATTCGGGCAAACTCAGACAACCTACAACCCCTCAATAAATTGAAACTTTTTTCTTGTATCATACATAATTTCTATATAATTCGTGAGCTGAGATCATGATGGTGTAGTCAGTTTTTGGTCTATACCTACTAGATTTTTGAGATATTTACGTTTGAAAATTTGAAACAAAAAAATTCGCATCACGAGTTTAGAAAAGAAAATGTATACACCGTACAATGGTTGAGGTTCATAACAAAGGCGGCGGAATGTAATTTTGTTTCTTCCCTTTGGCTCTATATTTTTGATATATTTTACAGAAGGCTATCTGCCGAGTTTGCGACTTAGACGTACACATTTCTTCCTAAATTTATAAATGGTTCCCAAAATTTTCAAATGCAAAAAACTCAAAAACCTGACATATAGCGAAAAATGAGTACGCCACTGTGATCACAGCCCGCGAGTTATGTATAAAAGACGTGTGCGGTTCCTAACCCAAATTTCATGTTAACTAGTAACAAAATGTAATGTAACATTTTACCAAAAAATACCTCCAATGTCATGACATATACATACAATAACACAAAAATATGAAAAGTAACTTCGATTATATTTTGTCTAGTTGATTCAAACCCGATGCACATGTTTGGTACATTGGTAAATTTTTAGAAAGCAGCAGAAATTTAAAAAATTCCATGGGTGGATAGCCTTGCCAAAGGTTCCGAACCTTTTTGTAGTGTGTCATCGAATCACATTCAAAGTAAATAATAAGGTAGTTTGAATGTGATTCGATAAGGGCTTTTAGGTCTCCCACATGCACAAGACTTATTAACCCAATAATCATCAATTCGAAAGACATAATCGGATTGAACAGAATATAAATTCGTACAGGTCTTCTTACAGGTCTATGCCTTCTTAAGTATTATTTCCGAGATATGCGCATTAAAACCTAACCCACTACTTAGATTTATCAGTAGTTTCAATTTAGAATTGTGTTAAGAGCAAAGGATGCATAAAAGATCAACTATATAATAATAGAAATAACTTAAAAATTAGTTAAAATTAGATGTAGGAGGAATCGGTTGACTGACAAAAGTTGGCATGAACCTACATATGTCGGATTTTTGCGACTTTCATGTGATTGAAAATGTACTGCTCGAAAACTTATAACGAATGAAGGATTAGTGATTTAAGATATATACCCGTGATTTCGATCACTTTCGACTTGCAATATTTATTCAAATTGTTGATGTCGAAATTTCGAAGTTAAGACTGAAAGAGTTTTTAAAAGCTTCTAAATTTTTATTTGCTTTCGTAGGTGGGCGTGGCAGTTAACCGATCACTACCATTTTATAGATTTACCTTCTATATTTATTTAAATGACTATGACAAAACTTTCATGCTGATAACTAAACAGAAGGAGTTTTTATAGTCACTTAAATTTTTCAGTTGTATGGGAGGTGGATGTGACAATAAGCCGATGACTCATTTTAAGTAATTTCTTTGCCCCACATCAAAATTTGATGTCCTCTGGTTATTAATGTCTTCTATTTTTCTCCGCACTTTGTATGAAGCCGAACCACTGTGTGTCGTCATAGTTTGAGCTATATGCAAGCAAAGATTTTTTTTTACTTTTTGTCTTGTATACTGGCAGGCGAAAATATGCTCAAGGATTTAACTTTTAATTTTTATCGAATTTCTTTCTGTAGACAAACATTTCATGTGAGTTGTACTCGAGACTAATGAACAAACAATTTTTTTTTTTTAATTTTGTAATAAGTTTTAATTGCTTGCGTTTTACTTATTGAAACTCCATATTTATAACTAGTTTATATTGACAACTCATGAGTCTGACCAGACCTCTATATAATTCTATAGATTTGACTGTAAGCATTATGCCATTTGTGAGGTTTTTATGGTTTTCAGCTTTATTTGCACCTATATTTGTGTGTGCATGTGTGCAGTTCATATTGTAAGACATTTGTAAGATGTTATGTGATGAAAAACATTTTATTTTATAATTCAAGGTTTGTTAACGGGCTTAATGAAACGTAATTTTTTTTTTGTCAAAGTGACTAAGTCGGAACAATGTATAAAGGGCAGGCAAATCATACGGCTGTTTCGGAACCCGCCACGATTCCTCATCAGTGATCTTTGTGATGGATCTTGCTAGCATTTCAATATTCTATATAAGTGTTAGATATTTGTAAACGTTACCCAGAATTACAAGGTTTTTGTTTTCAAGTGTTTCCACTGAATAGAAATGATGAATGAAACTAACACAACACAACATTGCAACTAGATATTTAACAGTTTGTTAATGTTTGTCTAGTTGTAGAAATGAGAGAGAGTTTAAATACAAAATATGATGCGGATGGCTATTAACCCAATTGAAGCTTACAGGGTCATTCGACAGTTAGATTGAAATTACAGCATAATCAAGGAATAACTTTTAAGTGTATTTTTTTGTTGAACAATTTTATTAGCTTTCGGTTGAATTATAAAAACTATATGGCAATATTTCAGAAGGCTCTATATTCATATCAAAGAACATTCTACGAATTTAATCTAATCACAAAAATTAACTAAAATTTTGGCCTAATAAGATATTTATTATATATAGAGAATTTGTTATTGAATTTGTTACAGCGCCACCTACCGGATTTTAACATAGCTAGGCAGCTTCTTGAGATATTGCATAAAGTAGTAGAAATAATAGTAGAAAAAAGAATAGAAAAGTAATAGAAAAATTGCTTTACTATTTTAGTACTAAGAAAATAGTAAAAAAAGGAGTAGAAAAATATACTACTATTATTATATTATAAAAACATGAAAAATAATAGTAAAAAATAGTTGTAAAAAAGTAGTAGAAAATAAGAAAAAATTGTAGAAAAATATAGTAGAAAAAGTTGTAAAATAGTAGTAGAAAATATTAGTGGTAAAAGTAGAAAATACGAAGAAATAGTAAAAAAAAAGGATTTATAAAGTAGTAGAAAATAGTAGTAGTAGAAAATAAAAGTTAAGCGGTAGAGTTGTGCCACACCCACTAATCAAACAAACTGACCGAATTTTTAAATCCGATATTGGCAAATAATACTTCCATACTAAATCTTAGTACCTTACCATAAATGGTTCATATGGAGGGTGCCACAACCCCTTTGTCAACCCTACACATATTTTTGCTGTAGTATGACATTATTAATTTACGTTCTTGTACCAAATTTCGGTACTTTCCCATAAATGATTCTTGAGATATACAAAAAAAGTATATCATTTTCCAAGAAACATTTGAAATTTTTCAATTTTGATTTTTAAGCTAAGATTAGTATTTCTATATTTATTCAGACCATACATATTTCTAATTGTATCAGACGATCTCGGTAGTCTAGTGGATAGTGCACTGGACTTTCACCCAGAAGGCTGCGGGTTTGATTCCCGTCTTGGTCTGGTGGCTAATTCTCATAAACTTCTTATATTCACTATCGATATAAAGTGAATGAGAATTATAAGAAAGTGTACAAGTACAAATCTTGGTAGGCAATGGCAAAACCACCAAGCTATAACAAATTGCAACACCACCGGGTTTAAACTGTAGGTCCAACCATCGAAACTGTGGTCTAGTGGGAGCGTGCCAGACCCGAGTTCGGTTCTCGACTAGGGTATGGTTTCTTATCTATATTTCTTTCTCTATTACTTTCTTTCTTTCATAACTTGGGGCTTCGGTACAATAGATCTTAGAGGTCGCAATTCCAGACTTTCGGGTCGTCCTATCCTTTAAATAATAATACATTGGCGGTCATGAAAACCACACCACTTGCAACACTGCTACAATTGGGAATAATTTCCCTAACTTAGCCCAAATTTATTTTTCTTTTGTAAAGGAGATTTCCTTGTTTATGTTTAAAGAATGTATTTAAGTGGAATGTACCGTTTTTTTTGATTGCGATTGTTTGGAGAAAAGAAGATTTTTGAAGATGTCATAACCCGAAGGATAAATTTAAAGGATCGGTTCAAAAGTGGATTCACAATTATGACTGAGTTGAAGAGCTATTACCACGTGACTGAATTCAAAACTACAGCAACTTGCTATGCGCAGGCGCAAAGTTAGATGACTTGGATGTATTTCTCCTACAAACAATTGCTGCAAGCCATTGCGGCACACTTCCGTACATTAATGACGTTATTTTCCCGGACGACTTCTGCACCATGCTAATATGCAAAATTGGTAAGTTTTAGTTAGTAAATAATGCTAAATGTTTAATAACTTTAGAAATAGTAAAAAAGTTTGATTATTGATTGTTAAGTCCGATGCTCAAAACAAGCCAATAAAAAATAAGAAAATCCAATATTTTTGTTTTAAAAAAATCTGTAAAATGAAATTCTGCGTTTTAACGAAATGCACTTGAAGCAGAAAGTAATTAGCAACCCTCAAACATAAGGTTGTAAAAAAACAGGAACAATTTAAGATCTATTACATTTTTTTAAACAGTTTGGATTTTGTTTTCACAGCTGCTTTTGTAATACTATTCAAGGCCGTATTTAGGGGGAGGTTTTAGGGGTTCTGACCCCCCATACCCTCCCCCCCCCGAAATGTGGAAACTTTATTCTAATTTTTGAGATTAATTGCCAATGGATGGAAAAAAGTCAAAATAAAATCTATTTATCGGTATTTTTTACTTCTATCGGTTTTTTTTTTCGTCATGAGGTTTGACTACGGATTCAAAAAGAGAAGGTGATACTGAGCACTCCTGCATTCATAGTTTTTCTGGGTCAGTAACTTTGTTGATTTAAGGTTTCGTCCTGAATCAGTTTGAAAAGTTTAAAAATTAATAAAAATACAAAAAATTATCGGCTCCATGTAAAATAAGACCTGCTTGAACCCCATTTTTTTCCTGAAACGTGACGTGATGGGAAGTTTTTGACCTCAGATTCGTGTTCAATGTGAAAAATTCTTTCGCAAAAACCCCATCTTATTAGCAAAACTCATCTTAAAATTAAATTCCCAATGACGATCATTTGAAAAAAAGAGCCTCTACTATTTTTGGTAATGTTTTTGAGGTTGGGTACATCATCAGTAGTGGGAAGTCAATGAGTTAATGAAATTATGTCCCTCACGATAAAAAATGTATTAGAATGCACATTGAATATTTATTTGAAAAAATTTAATTTGATTATCCTGGGAATTTGTTGTCACTTTTGGCCATTTTTTTGAGGTTAAGATTAAAAAAAATGGAAAATTTAACCTAAAATTTTAATTTTATAGGGTCCATCAAATGTATCACCGATTGATTTTATGGTATTTAAAAATCAGAACAAAATTTCTGGCTACGGCCCTGATACTATTTATTAACTAAAAAAATGGAGTAACTCATTACCATTCATCCGTTTATCCATAACTGCTATATAAATTCTTGGTGTCCAAAACCAATTGATAATTAACATTTTTATGATTTTTTATTTACACAAAACACACACAAAAACTCTTCTCCTCCAAACTTATAATTTGTCAAAAACCGAATTCGAAATTCTTTTTTTGTCGGTGTACACCTAAATTTCAAATTCAGAATTTCAACGAAATTGACTCTCGTGTGCCCGCACTTTTGTTTCCAAAAATAAGAAAAATTACATTCACTAAAACAAAATTAGGTTTAGCTCCCATTATAAACGATTTTCTTGAAATTGGTACGTGATGAGGTTTTCATAACCGCCAATGTATCATACACGGACATTCAAGTCCATAAATTTCGACTTGGTTTCCAAAAAGTTGATGAAAATTTGAAAACGTCGATTTTTGTAAATGTTTTAAAATTTTATATTTATATAAATATATATGTATATATAAATATATATACCAATATTTTTTGTTCGAAAAGTACTCTGACAGAAAAATTCTATAGTCGACTGTGATCAAATCTGCCGAAGAAAGTATGGCGCAAAAATGGATCCTACCCGCCGTAAAATTCGTAGAAGTTTCAGTACTACGTACTGTAGATTTTGAATAAAATCGATAGTTACATTTAATATTAGTGTAACTTCTACGAATTTTACGGGGGGTTGCCATTCTTTCTTCAGCAAAGTTGATCAGGATGGAATACTGTATGGTTAACTGATTTAAAAGATATTGATATAAATAGGTCAAATTAAAAAAAAGCAAATTTCATAAAAAAAAAATTTGTTACGTTACTAGGGGGGGAGGTGTCAAAATTGGTCAAAATTTGCTTTTTGTAATATGTGAACGGCCCCTAATGTGCACTTTCTAATGAAACTGTGAAACAAAATTAACGTTTTATTTATAAAGAAACGAGACTCGGTTTATCCGTTAAACTCGTTTTTTGATCAAGCAAGTATTCGGATAATGGTATTATTCTATAACCTGTTAATCCATAATTCCAGAATTAAAACATTATTTAAATTGTATTGATTAATTTCAGACTCACCGACCATAATTAGCTTAGTTCAGCTATTGAGTGTCATATATGTATGTAAATGTTAAAATATCGTCCTTAAATACACACTCACTTTTGGCTCGGTTTTAACGAGTTGCAACTCTATTTTGAAGTGTCTGAAATTTCTCCAAATCAATTAAAAATCATTACACTTGCGGCTTTTCATAACATAAAGACATTTCTTTTTTGTTTTCCTTTTTATTGTTGTAATTTAAAAGTGCATTTTAATAGTGAAACAAAAATTGACAACCACAAAGGACTCAAACAAAAAAAAATATTGCCACTTGAACTACAAAAATATTTTTTTACTATTTTTTTCATTTATATTTTGCATGGCTTGAAATTTTTTTTTTTTGCATGGAACGCGTAAATTTTTAATTGAAAAATATTAAATTCTTCCATACGATGTGATAAAGTGGATTTTACACATGCACACAGACACAATCCACCCCACACACACAAACACAATCAGTGTTGTCATTCAAGCATAAAACGCATTTAAACCATACTACATACATACATATTACCAATAACAACAACAAAAAGAACAAAGTGAACAAGTAGAAGCTATAGCAAGTATAGCTATTTCCAGCCTCGACGCTTTAACCCAGCAAAATTGTAATTAGTTGTCAAATAAGCAGCGCGTTCTGGTTAGGTTCATTTCTAAAAATAACTTCAATATTATTTGATTAACTATTAGGGGCCGCAAGGGGAGGGTGTCGGACGATGTGTTACGGTAAACTGTGTTACGTAACGTCGATTTTTATTTATTTTAAATACAGATGAGTTCAAAATTATGAATGTTGAACATATTAACACATAGTATTTGAATAATGTTTTTCAAATTAAAAAAAAAAGTTCAAGATTTAGGGAGAGATGGACTCTTGCGGGTTTATTCCCCATATAGTAAGAAAAATATGCTCAGAAAGTAATAAATAAGAACTAATCCTTTGTCGACCGACGATACTTAAAAATATCATTATTGGCCTATAAAATCTATAACCAAAATATTTGTATGATTTTTTAGAGATTTTGTAGGTCTTATGAAATTCGTATAATTTTTTAATTTTCTCTTCTCCTTGACCCAAAAGTACCTAAGGATACCAGTTATAACTAATATCCTTGTAGATCCTTGAAAATTTTTTTACTTCGTATTTTTATATAAGAAGCTATAATAACTACGATTTCATCGAAACAAAAACTAAATTTTACATCGCCTTCGGATCTTGGTCCACAAGGAGTTAATCAAAAATATATTTGAGAACTATAAAAATAATTTTTAAGAACATTGAGACAATTGTAACAGTTCTTATAAGCATTAAAGACAATCGAAAAATAATTTAAATAACATTCGGGAACGTTTTTTGAAGAATTTTTTCTGCAATTTATGCATCGCAACAAAATCTTGCGTTCTCCCTCTCTAATCGATGCGTTCACTCCACATAAGATTCTGTTGCTTTATTATTTTTTCCTGAAGAATTGAGAGGGGAACCAACTTTTTAATGATAAATAATTTAAAAAAAAAAGATTTTTTCACATAAAACTTGATTGTTTATAAAAAAATTTAATATGGAAATACGTCGCGTTCAGCCAACTATGATTTTTCTCAGTGCTATTGCACGAAGAAAACAATTAATTTTTAAGACCGAGACTATTTCATCTCACCAAAAAAAAAGGTTCCATCCCTCCTATTTGTAAGGAAAAAATGAAAAATTAAACAAAAATCAAAAAATTTTTCCTACATAACCTACAATTTGTACCTATCCTTCAAACCGTAAGCAGGCTTCAAGGTGAGCACTCAAGCTGCATCCCAAAGTGATTAAATGGTGACAAATAGGTGACAAACTTAGTGCGAGAAAAGTTTTGGCTTTCACTCGGACAAGTTTGCGATTGATAAAAGACCACTTTATATTTAGTTCATATATAAATCGACAGTCGCACACCAAAATTCGCTTCCAAATTACAAGTGGGTGTGGCACCTCCCAAACAAACTACATGCTTTTTTATTCGGAACCATTTACAGTACAGGAAATGTAGGTGGAATTGGAAAAAAAATATAATCAGAATATTAAATTAAAAATAAATATGGTACTAAAATAGGGAATGGATGTATTATTTGCCAATACCGATATTATTATGATATTTCTAAATGACATCCCAACCAGATAGATGCACCATGGATTACAAGTACCTTCTCGCCTTGATAGTCGTAAGAATCAATTCGGAGTTCTAACGGTATTCAAACAATTGGTCAAAATTTACCAAAAAGCAGTTCAAAATGAAATGAATAATTACAAATTATTACAAACCTAATACAAAAATGAGGACAAATTTGTTTTCCATTTCATAAATATAAATGATCAAAAATATTAAATATTATAATTTTTGGCCTGCTGGTAAGAATTTACCGAAATGATGGAATTTTTGACCACATTCGAATTCAGCGCTCGCATAAAAAATAACTACTTAGATACTTGAACGAACTATCTTCCTATTACATATTACGGTTAGGGCTACAAACAGAGCTTGCCTTTGGGAAAAATTATATTTCATGTTGAATTTCATATTCGTTTGGCCAGACATTGAATTACCAAATCCGGGTTTTCTTTTAAATTAATTATAATTTTTTGTTTGCGTGTTGACTTAGAAATGTATAATTAAAAATATCGTATCCACAGGTTGAGTTCCTGCTATTTCATTTCTCTTAAGTAGACGATCTCTTTAACTTTATACTTTAATGTAATGAGTACCTAAAAAATTGTTCACTGGGTAATTGTACGTTCATGTCTGTAAGCGCGTATATACTTCCATATCACTGTCGACCGCTATCACGTGTTTTTTAAAAAAGTGCGACCAACTGCATGCGAGCAGATTAATTTTCATATTGCAATTTCTGTTAATAAATTAATAAATTTAATTTGCATTACTCTTATTTTTTCTGCTGCCTGCCATTTTGTTTTTTTGTAATTCTTTGATTCCTTTTTTCAAACGCAGTTTAAAAATTTAATAAAACTTTATGTTAACGTTAACGTTAAAATTTCTGTTTCATTTTTATTGGTTGCGGGTGTAAATTACTTTTGTTTTGGTTGGTGTTGTTGTTATTATAAAGTGCGCAAAATTGACATACAAACGATTTTTGAATAGTGTTTTTGTTGCTCTTTAAATTGAAAATGTAAATGATGCATTTTTAATGAAAATAAACTTTTTTTTCTGTAAGTGCATGTACAAATATTCATTTATGTGCTTATGAACAGAGGGTAAGTTATGAAGAAGACCCAAAAAAAATCCTGAAATAAAATGTTTCTAAACTTTTTCAGAAGCTTTCGATTAGTGCTTCAAAATTAACTTGGTGTATCAACAAAAAATACATTTTTTTACTACTAAACTTATCCAAAAGAGCTCTAGTGATACCTAGAGCCAAAGACAATTGAGGCTTCCTGAATAGAATAAAAATTACTTCAAAATTTCAGAAAACTTACTGCAGAGAATTTCTAACTAAAGGGCAAATGATCCTCAAATGCCTGAAAAGAACACCACATGTACATTAACCCTTTACCGCCGGTACTTAGATCCCGTGAGCAGAATTTAATGATTTTTTATAAATGGGCTAGTTTTACCTTCCTAATAAAAAAATAGTTTTCTTCTCATAATTGCCCCAACCACACCCATTTTCTAGCTTGTAATATTTAAAGTACAGTGAGTGAAAGAACTCTCAAAGTTGTTCAACAAAAATATTTTTTTTTTATTGAAAGGAAACCTTACTTCAAAAATAAGTAAACTTTTTTCAAATTTTTAATAATTTTTACATGTATATTTTAAATTTTCTATTGTTAAATTCATTAGTTAATAATACTTTCTTGTACTGAAAAATAAAATTTTATTAATGTGATATTTAGCAAAGCAATCTCGTAAAACGCATAATGTGTTTTTGCATATGGCGCACGATCACATCGCATCGTAGTATAGCATTGTAGATAACACAGTGTTACAAAATTTAGTGAAGTAGAAATACCTGGGAAGTGATACTATTTTTCTTGTAGATCTTGTCGCGTAAAACAAGAGTCTGCATTTGAAATTTTCCAAACACCTCCAAAATCTTGATTTACCGTTAAAAAAAACAGTTTTACGTACTTTTGCGCACTTATAAACCTGTAACTTAGTTGATTATCAACAGATTTCTAGTTTCTTGATTGTTTTAGGAAAAAGAAACTTAGACCTTTCGAATGATATATACTTTATTTAAATTTGAGAAATCTGTGTATTTGTCTAGCAAACACAATTTTTTTTTCTCAATTTTGGTGATGTTTCTACACACTATTTTCTAAAAGAGCTATACTACTTAAGCTATACGTTTATTAACGAGTAAAACGCAAGTTTGCTTTTAAAAATCGATAAGTAATTGACTGAGTTATTAAACTTTTTATGATAAAAAAATTTTTGCAAAATGGGGGTGCTTGCAAAATTTCACATACAGACTCTTGTTTTACTCGCCAAGACCTACAAGAAAAATAGTATCAAATCCCAGGTATTTTTTACTGTCGCACCGTGTAATAAAATAAGAGCGCAGAGCTTAACAGGATTAGTCTTGAGAGCTCTGTTCACAAGTTGTCTCAACTCAATTCGCAGAGCTTATAACTCCTTGCTCCACTACGGAACAAGAATCTTACCAAGAAACTGGCGAGGGGAACAGGCACGCTTAAAGCTGGCCTGAAGAGCAGAGGCGAGATTTTCTAGACCTCACTTATTGCGTAGTTTAGGGGGTAAAGGATTAACTTCAACATCATATTAAAACTCGATATATCTGTGGTCTGATAGAGAGCCATCTCTAAGGACCTTCCAGTTTGCAATTGACTGC
Source organism: Toxonevra muliebris (assembly GCA_963691655.1). Lineage (NCBI taxonomy): Eukaryota > Metazoa > Arthropoda > Insecta > Diptera > Pallopteridae > Toxonevra > Toxonevra muliebris. The sequence goes on from OY829329.1 coordinate 29,545,117, forward strand.
ACTATCCTTTTATTACAAAGAGTTAGGTCAATAAGGTCCTGTCTAGCAGGTGTTATAAAAGTGGGTTGGCTCCCAACGTTTTCTATGTTCAACTCAGAAGATGAGATGTAGTTGATGCACTTGACGCTGCCCTAATGCCCCCATTTGCCGTAGGGTTCACATCCCCTGACAGCAAAGAAAATTTGATTGTAGAAATTACAGCTCCGTGGTTAGAGGATTAATAAACGATGCAATTCAAATGTATAAACAAATTATGGTTACTACCAAATTTTTAATGCTTCTGCTAAAAAATAAATTTTAAATTCCTCTTTTCAATAGTGATTTTTTTTCGACGTCAGACCACTGTACGTCACACCACCTGGTGCTGAAAAATAACAAATAAGTATAAGCTTAGCGGTATAAGAAAATTTTTTCTAGTTTTTTATTAGTTTTTAAACTTTTTAAACTCAGTCCAAGAACAAAATTTTCAAATAAAAAGTTCTTAAGACGTAAAAAATTATGCCATCAAAATGTGCCACACAGTGGTATTGAAGAACGTTTGCAATTAAGTGGTTGTTAGAGTAAAACTTGAGAAAAAATCATCTTAATTTAAAGAAGGATAAAAGTATCGTCAGGTAATTAATGAATCAGATGGGTCAATTAAAACTTTTTGAAAAAATTATTTTTTGACCAAAATCTGGCTATTGAAACAAAAAAAACAATTTTTAGCAGATAAATTGTAATTAAATTGTGAATTTTTAATAAATGAAATCATCGGAAATTTATTTCATCCTTCAGTTTCTTTAAAATGTGTGCAAATTTCAGCTTGATCGATTGAACGGTTCTTGAAGAAACAGCATTTGGAGAAAAATGCATTTAAAGTTTCAAAAGCAATGAATTTTCGTAAAAAATATCGGATCAACTCCAAAATTTTAAGAGACAATCTTTAATTGTTGTTTGTAAACGCAGTGAGTTTCAGTAGTTTGCAAAGTTCTTGCCCAACTTTTACCACATGTGAATAAATGACTCCTGATAAACCAATATCTTGCAGTTCACATCAGTATTTCGAGGATCAAAAAGAGACACATAAACGTAATTTACTCTATTTTTTCATACCATGGATCTTTTCTTCCAGCAGATGCTAATGTTAGAAAATTTTTAACTTATACTTTATATCTTTTAACTTTATATTCGTTTATTTCAATTGTATGCCAATTTTCGCTGCTATCGCATTTCTGTTTGCAGCATGCCTAACGCTCGCATCTATACAGTTTTCTGTGGTATTATACTGTTTTTTAGACTCATAAACCGCATACCGCGTTTTTTTTTAAATACCGCGTTTTTTAAGAAAAAAAAAATTAATTTTTTAACGCTTCGAAATTCAAATTTGTCAATCACAATGCAAAACGTCAGAGAGAACAATCGCAATACGTTGCGAGTATACTTTTGATAGAAGTGGAAACATTGAAGGCGATTCAGATCGTCAAATGTAATATTCATGCGTTGATTCCTATAAATACCTCATAACGAAGCCGGAATTGTTTCGTAAAATTTTCTTCAAAAGACAAGTAAAATAAAACAACTGCAGACGGAGAAGGCGATTCATATGATGGTTAATTTGTTTTCCTTGTTAATTTTCTTTCAATAAACTTGATACCGCGAAATATACAGTTTTTTCAAATCGATTTACAGTTTTTTAAAAGTTGTTGGTACAAATATACAGTTTACGATACGAACGTTAAGTATGCCATATGGCAATAGAAAAACTTCGACAGATTCGGAATCAGCGTATTCAACCTCAAACACTTAAAATTAGTGTTTTGTCAAGCTAAAAAAAAGGTTTGTGGCTCTGTAGCCGGCTATGTACCGTTACAAAGTTATAGCCAATTTTATTTTTTCGAGCTTTTGATACCAAATGCTGATTGTTAAAAAAAACTTATTAGGAAAGGTCCACAATATTTGGTGTAGAAAGATATTGATTAAACCTTTCGTATTTTTTTCAGCCTTTAATTTTTGATATTACCAAAGTTTGTAGCACGTCACAAAAACTGGAACGGACAACTAAACCAATCCCAAAAGCTATAGACCAATCAGTATGATGCCTGTCTTACCAAAATGCCTTGAGCACTGCGTCGAACGCCATATCCGTAGTGCGTCTCTCTTCATTTCAGCATGCTTGCCCATGTGGAAAATATTGTGAGACGGCATGTGCAATGCAGCAGGTCAGCATGGAGTGGATCCGGTTCTTGTTAACTGGATACGCTCAATGCTGTCACATAGACTTATGATGGTTCAAGCTGATTGTGGTCAATCCGAGCTCGTGGCATGAATAGAGGATGTCTCCAAGGAGGCGCACTCTCTCCACTGCTGTGGTGTCTGCTGGTTGACTCTCTGCTTGTTTCCTTAAATGAGTCGGCTATATACACACAAGCCTATGCCGATGACGTTGCCTGCTCAATCACGGGCTAATCGGTCGGGTATGTTTGTAGTTCTCTTGGTTCTGCTCAAACGGGCTATCGGTTAACCCTCTTAAAACTTGTGTTATCCTTTTCACCAAGAAAAGGAAAATTGATGCTCTCATTTTACCAGTACTCAGAGGAACCACTATTCAGCTAACCCCAGAAGTGAAATATCTAAGAGTCATTCTAGATAGTAAATTTCTATGGCGCTCTCTATTGAGCTAAAGGTATCCAAGGCACTGGATACCTTTAAGGCTATTTTTGGCAAAACGTGGGGTCTATCACCTTATAAAGTCTTATGGCTTTATAAGGCTATGATTAGACACATCATCACCTAAAAAAAAAGCACGTCAGGGTTCAGCTCAAAAATTGCCAAAACGCTGTTTTGAGGGATTTCAATCCCTTTTCTCTCAAAAACGTGACGTGATGGAAACATTAGGAATCATATTATTCGAAAAACCCTTGCAGGGCAGTGAAATTAATCAGAAATGTGACCTGCAAATTTGGATGCAATTTCTAAAAAAATTTTTCAAATTAAAAATATTATAAAATTGATTTTGGTTTTTGCATTTTCTTAAAGTATATGTTTTCAAAAATGTGTCAACAAACTTTTAAGTTGATACATGAAAATGAATGACCCTTTGTGATTTCGAAAAAAAAAAATTTAAAATACACACAGAGGGATTTTTATTTTGATTTCAGGTCTCTTTTCCCCTTTTCAAGTGCAATTTTTCCTTTTTCTTTGGGTTTCATGTTATTTTCAATCATATTCCTTCATTTCTTATTGATTTTCTACTGTGCTCCGACCCTTACTGCATTTTTTGTTTTTTGTAAATGTCCATAACTCCTGAACAATTAATTCAATTATATTTTAATGTTCATCAAAAACCTTGCAATTTGTGAGATCTTCTCAACGATATGCAACACTAATAAAAATTCGGCATTCAACGGAAGTTACGAGCAAAAGTCAAAGCATGCTTTAGATAAAAAATTTTTTCAGTGGGGGTGTCCCCTTAACTATGTGCGCCTGCTCACTTAAATTTTGAATTCATTTGCAGGATTGTTAAATTTTATATAGTGGTTTAAATTTTGACACAGACTCTCTGATCAATTTAAATTTTAAAAATTTTCTGCATATTTTTTAGGATACTTAGATCGATTTCTTAAATATTGCATTCACTTGAATGAAAATAAAAAAACATATAAAACTAATTGATGAGCTTGGTTTTTTTACTTGTCATTCTGATGCATAAATATTTATATTTTTACAATTTTATTAGCTTTATATTGAAAATAATTTATTTTATGCGTCATAAAAAACAAAGCATGCAATTTATTATTATAACAAATGGGGGTTGAAAGGAATGCAGTTAGGTTGTGTTTGTGATGAATTTTTTATGGCGTAGTATTTACAAAATATTTAATTGAACTGTTAAAAAGTTTTTTTTTTTCAGATTTACGAATTTACATATTTACCAACAATTTATTAATTTATATACAAACATGCTTACATATTTCATACGAGATACGCGAAATTAAGCCCTTTTTTTATACATATGTGTAAACAAAGACATATTTTATATTTTTTGTTAAATATATAGGTGTATATTTTAAGTGTTTCAGTTTAAACTAAATATGCTTAAAATTTGAAAATTGTTAAGCTGTCACGTTTGGTTAAAAGTTGATTATAGTATAGAGTAAATGTTTCTGAGAAGAATTCATAGTTCGTTTATAACTGAAGCTTGGCTTCAGAAGAGTTGGCATTTGCTTTTAGAATGTAAATAACTCATGATAAGTCCAAATAATGTCTTACAAGTGAGCGTGACTTGGGAATTTTTTAAGCAGATAGAGATGTCGTTTAAAGTTTTAAAATTTCCGCTTACTAGCATATAAATAAGTATCACTTCTCTATATTGCTTGCGACTTGTTACCAAAAGCACACATCGTTTCCGAAATGCTTAGATTAGCAATTCAAAGCACTTTATTCAGATGAAGGTTTGTTCAAAGTCTTGATTAGAATTTGAGAAGCGATAATTTCCTTTAAAGTGAGTTATCTATTCTTTATACTATTTTAATTAATCAAAGAATTTCACCAAATTTTTGGGATATTTCCATTAGCGAAATTTCGATTAAATAAGTCTTATCTGCAATGAAGCTTGCTAATTGTATGAGATTGCTTTAAAAATATTAACGCCTGTTCATGCACGTTCACAAAACTATGCATCATCAGCGCAATCGGAACCACTACCCAATATATCTTCGAATAATACATTAAATATATAACAAAAATCTTTCAATTTTCAGCGCTTAAATGGTGGGCTGACCTTATATTTACATACTTGCAAATTGACATATGTAGCTTCACATGCTCATATATACATAGATATTTATGTAGGTATGTATGTATATATGTTTGTGGGTAGAAAACAATTAAATTAAAACTCTTATCAACAAAAAATTATTATATTAAATTCGAAAAGAAAAATGTAGGCACGTATTTTATATATGAATACATTAAATCATATTGTTTAATTTAATTATAATCAATTTAATGTATTTCTTCTTCATTTTTTTTTTTTTTTTGTTCATGACAATTTACGTCATTTGGCAAATTATACACGTACATAAGTACTACATACTCATACCTATAGACATATGTATATAATTATATTCAATTCTTTATAAGCATCTACAATTTTGGGGATTATTAACGTTTTTAATCATTAATATTTGCTGGTACACTTCAAAAAAGAAAAAAATAAACTATTTTAACTACATTAAGTTAATGAAAGTAATTTTAAAACCTTTTTAGAGTTCAATGCTTGCTAATGTGTTTAATAAATACTGTATTAACATTAGTGTGAATTAATATGAAAAAATCTAAATTTTCTAACTTTTATGTGTCATGTTAGCATTTAATCTCATATCTGCAAAATATATAGAGTGAGGCATTCTTTCTGTGTACTATCACTACAGTGACCATCGTTCAATATAACACAGAACAATACAGTGTTCGAAGACCTAATTCTGTATCATACATTTTTTATTATATAACATAAAAATATTCTGTATCTTATCTTGATTTTCCACATAAGCCCTTGAATGTGAATTAAAATAATACCAACAAGCTAATAAAAATTACAAGACAAAAACAACATAAGTCAGAAAATAATCTAACGATATATATAAAAGTGAAAATCTGTTTGTATATCCGACTATACTTCCTGAATGACATAAAAGTTTATATAATACTGCTTTATGTTTCTGACCTTAAGGGAAATCTCCCATACAAACCTCATGCTTTTTTAGTATACCCTTTATAGTACAGTACTGCATTTTACCGTAGTGGTACCAATATGACTAAAATTTTGAAATTACCAAAATCTCGCCCCCCTCATACCTCAGGACTCCGATTTTTTTATAAATCTATTTAGAAATAGTCATTTAAGGATATCATGGAGATCATGGTGATATTAAAAATAATAAAAAAATGTTAACAAAGTTGAAAAAGGTCTGGCTAGACTGTGGTGCCAATATAAGGGTTAAGCAGCGAACAGCAAAATTTTTCATTTACGCCGTGGTCACATTGAATTGTCAATACACCATATTGTGAACGCCTGCTGTAGTAAATTTGTGAGCAAGCAGCACAGCTGATGAAAATATATATGCAGGGGTGTTATAAAACCATATGCATTAACGCCATAATGGCTTTATTGCACTTTTGATTGGGAAATAACGCCATCTTTTCGATATGGCTTTATTTCACTCCGAAACGGCAATAACGCCATAATGGCATTATTACACATTTTAAAAGAAAACTGCAAAATGATGTGTAAAAGTAATTTGTCTTTATTTTTCTACTACTACTACTACTACTACTATTATGGCACAACAACCCCTGGAGGGCCAAGGCCGACCTTTTTGAATCTAAAAAATAAAGAAAAAACTAAAATATTTTAAAAAAATTGCGCGATATCTTTGTTTATTTTTATAAAAATATTTCGCTTGAGGCATATATTTCCATGCCATTCCTCTTTACTATAAAGGCATAAGTTTCCCTTTTGTTTTTATAGGTTTACTAGCTGACCCGGCAGACGTTGTTCTGCCCTTTCAACGAAGAAGCGGGAAAAAGTATAAGTAGATAAAGTTGAGAAAAAGTAATCGAATATAAGAAGAAAATGTTGGAAAAAATAAATTAAAATAGTAGTCCAAAATAGAAGAAGAGCATGGTGCAACATCCACTAATCCAACAAACTGAGAGAATTTTTTAAATCCGGTATTGACAAATAATACTTCCATACTAAGATATCGCGTAATGAAAATTCACGGTATATGAAAGGTGTCACACTCCCTTTGTCAACCCACCCATATTTTTGTTGTAGCATGGCATTGTTAATTCACGTTCTTGTACTAAATTTCTGTACCGTGTTATAAATGATTCTTGAGATATACCCAAAAAAATATTAGGATTGTATGGGAGGTGCCACGCCTACTTTCCTAAAAGCCATTATGAATAGCTATGTTTCATCCTCCCGCCTAAGAAAATATATTCTGGAAATATGACTTCAATCGGTTCAGTTGTTCAGAAGTTACACGATGTCATACACACAAAACTCTACGATTATATATATAAAGATTCATTCGCTTTCATACTAATGCCGGGAAAAAAGGAAGAGTTTTGTTTTTAAGAAAGCCAATTTTTAAAAAAGCCCGAAATCAAACTGAGTTTTCTTAAACATGTGAATTTTACTTTTAAAATTTTAATGAAAGAATCACAAAAATGTTATGACCACCGGGTGCTATAATCTTTTTCGGGGCAGCCGATTTTGGGCGTAATCGGCATTTTTTTATCGTGGTTTTTATGTCCGGGAACCTCCTCAAATAATAAACACAAGTTTTCTTGTTTCTTTTTTTTTAATTTTGTTTCTCGAATTTTGCAGCAGAGAGAACATTTTACACTGGTATGGCGTGTTTTCCACTTCGCTTGCTAAAAATTATGGCATTATTGCATTTTCGATTTGGAAATAACGCCATATCGCAAATATGGCGTTATTTCCCGATCAAAAGTGCAATAAAGCCATTATGGCGTTAATGCATATGACCTTATAACACCCCTCCAATATACATATGCAATGAATTTGCAGTGCTGCCATAAATAAAATAAAAATTTTCAAGATCTATCAGAAAAAAAATAATATGGCAACATCGCATTTTTGTGTCAGCTAATTAATAAATACACAAATACAATACAAAATTTACAATAGGAGTTTTCCGCTGTATTTTTGATATTTGTAGTATTCGAAAATCGTATTTATTTTGTTTACAAAACTTATCAAATTTACTAAAAATATCAAACACATCAAAAATACACAATACAACACCATTTACTACAGATCGTGAATACCCATAATATTAAAAAGAAAAGTATATTTCGTAAAGAGCAAGTACGAAAGTATAATTTGCAGTCTTATAGTGCGAACACACGAGAGAGAATTTCGTTGAAGTTCTGAATTTTAAATTTAGGTGAACACACGGCAAAAAAAAATTCAAATTCTTTTTCGGACAGATTATAAATTTGGACAAGGAGAAGCATTTTTGTGTTTATTTTGTGTAAATGAATCTCTATGTACACTGTTGTTGTAATGACTACATACATACGTTTTTTAAGCTTGTTGTACGGCTTTATGAAATATGGCCCCAGGAAAAATGGCCCTAAAATCAAAAGTGAAAAATCACCCCAAAATATTCTATTATTTTCAACGACACGAAAATTTGGGGCCATAGTTTCAATTATTTTGGGGCCATTTTTCCTTTTTTTTGTTTAGGTTGATTTTTCATTTTGCAAAAAGGCCCCAAAAATTTTAAAACATCAAAATTAAAAATTAAAGGCCGTTTCTCGGTGGTCATAAAGCCCATGGGCGTTGTGTCTAGTCCCCACGGTATTTATTGCTTTTAATGCAATTTTGTTTTTGCTATCGGTAATGCATTGCAAATGTAAGAAAACAAGATTTTTTGTTTTTCAAGCAAGCAACATCAGTGAATCAGGGCGTTGAAAAGTGTCGATCAACAAACTTTACCAAGTGGATTTAAAATAATAAAGATAATAATGAACAAAGAAAATTTATTAACAAATAAAAAATATCGTGCCATTTTTTCCTAAATGATTTTCTGTTACAAAGATTCTTCCTTGTCACTAACAACTACATAAGAGGCATCCTCATGTTTCGTTTGGGGTGGAGTGCTATGTTCTTTGGTTTTCTTTCTTCCCTTCTTTCTTCCTTTACCGTTTCTACATTTCTTTCTTCTTTCCTCTTTCACCTTTTTCCACCTTTTTCTTTTTTCTTCATTTTTCCTTTTTTTTTCAATTTATTTAAGTTTCATATTTTTCTTGTAACAAGTAAAACAATTCTTTATTTGATTTTTACTTTCTTTTAATTTTTCTTATTGTTTACTCTCTCTATTTTTCTTTCTGTAATCAAATCTGGCTTTTCGATTATATTTAACTTATATAAATAAATAAAAAATAAATAAACTTTCCCTCGCGGGATTTGTTTTCTAGAAAAAAATGTTTGGCTGCAAGGGTTTTTTGTTCATAATTTCCTTATTAAAATTTTTTGCTCTTTCGTCTTTAAATTGTAGGCCACTTCACTTGCTAATAATATGAAAGCAGCAATTGTCCTTTTCGTAAATGTAGGCTAGATGATACAATTAACGTTTTTGTAAAATTTTTTGAGACATTCAAATAAAATTTGAGAAAAAAAAATGTTGGGGCCTTTTTTCATTTTAGTTTGGAGTCATATTTCAATTTGTGGTAATATTTCATATTAAAAAATGGCCCTAATTTGGGGGTGATTTTTCACTTTTGGCTTTGGGGCCATATTTCATAGAGCCCTATTATACATTGCTTGAAATGACACTAAAACATGGAATAGTAGTCAAGACTTTGAAAATTAACAACTTGATTTAATTTTCATAATCTACAAAAAATTGATGAAAAGGGGCCTGATTCAGAAAAATGACACCTAGAATTTTTCTACAAACACACACACTCATGTGCTAGACTTTCAATAACTAACTGTTATGCTTACTAGTTACAATGAGAAAACACAACAACAAAGAAGTATATAGATGCTTATTATTTGAAGGAGGACGACTCGAAAGTCAGGCACTGCTACCTATAAGATCTATTGTACCAAAGCCCCAAGAAAGAAAGAAAGGCAGAGAGAAAGAAAGATAGATAAGAAACATACTCAAGCCGAGAATCGAACTCAGGTCTCCAGAGATAAGAGTCTGGCACTCTGCCACTAGACCACAGTGGCGATGGTAGGACCTACAGTTTAACGCCGATTCCGAACGGCTGTGTGGCAATTTTTTATCAGCTCGGTGGATTTGCCATTACCAACCAAGGTGTGTACTTGTACACATTCTTATAATTCTCATCCACTTCATATCGATAGTGAATATAAGAAGTTTATGAGAATTAACCACCAGACCAAGACGGGAATCGAACCCGCAACCTTCTGAATGAAAATCTAGCGCACTATCCATTAGACAATCGAGGTCGTCGAAGTATATAGAACGGTAGTGATAGTTTTCTTTCAATATCTCTATTCAGTGAAGATATTTGGAATCAAATCAGAAATTCTGGGTTACGATTTCAAATATTAATAGCTTATATAGGATACTGAAAGATTAAGAACTATCAAGTAAGATCACTGATGAGGAATCGTGGCGGATTCCGAAACGGCCGTCTGATTTGCCCGTCTCTTTATACACTGTTGATGTGATGACTACATATATACGTTCTTTAAGACAGTTATACATTAATTAAAAATTAAACTAAAATATGAAACAGTAGTCAAGACTTTAAAAATTAACAACTAATTTAGTTTTTATAACCTACAAAAAACATAAGAAAATAAATTAAAACATTGCCTGCCTTTCAATCGAATTTGGACACCAAGATTATATAGCAATTATGGATAATTGGATGAATTGTAATGAGTTACTCTCTGACTCCATTATTTTATTTTTTCACTTAACAATATTTTGTAATAACAAGAACAGCTGTTATGAAAATTAATTCCGAAATGTTTAAAAAAAGTGCAATAGAACTTAAATTTTTTCTGTTTTATACAACCTTGTGTTTGAGGGTTTTTGCATTTCAAGTGCATTTCGTTGAAATACGTCTGAAATGCAGAATTTCATTTGACAGTGTTTGTATGGTGAAAATCCGCATTCCAGACGCATTTCAACGAAATGATAAAATTGCCTGAAATTCGCTCTCGTGTGCCCGTACTATTACACATCAACCAATATGAGATGCCATGAAATTGTCGTATATTTCATTGGATAGTGCAAGACGGGATCGTACATCATACCAAGTGCTAAATTATCGTATACCCCCATAATTACACAGTCCAACAAATTAAAACTTTTTGGCTGCAACAGAATAGCCACCCTATAATTCTGAAGGGGTATGTTGTATAAACCATTTTTGTAAAACAAAGTTATAGTCCAGCACGTCCCAGGTTTTTTTTTACAGTGGGTCAAATTTTTCTTATTTTGTTATTGATGTCTGATGTTGTGTATGTAGATGGGTTTTCTAAAATTTTTTTTATATAAAAATTTCGGCTTTGGTAATTTTTGTTTTTCTTATTTTATGAATAGCACGAGTAAAGTAATTCGCGGAATTAACGAAACTAAAAACAGAACAATTTTCAGTTAAAACCTTGCATTAGGGCTGTCCGCAATAGGCCCATTGGGACTGACAGTTCATTGAACCAAAATTTGTTCCCATCCGAACGATTTTTTTTCCTTAAGTTTTTCAGTGGGGCTTAACGTCTGCAATAACCTTTGAAACCAGAAACTATAGTAAAGGCAACGTACAGCGATGATGAAGCATCAGTATTTTAAAAGAAACTCAAGTAAAATGGGAACCAAATCTCCAATTTAATTGAGTTTTCTAACATCACTGGGACATATAATCCCAGTAGGGGTTGAAGGGATAAGGAATTCTGTCTGAACGCCAACGACTTCTTTGTTATAGTGGTTGTAAAAAGCGGAATAATATAAGCTGCTCTTGTAATATTTATTAATAAAAGCAAGAGTGAAAAAATAAAATGATGGAGCCAGAGAGCAACTCTTGGATATTACTCCAATTATCCATAATTAATACATACAGCCCTATTCTATATTTTCGAAATTAAATCCCTAGGAATCGTTTCTTTTCCATGTATTATTATAAGAAAAGTAGGAAAAAAGAAGAACTTTTCCCGGGGATTTTATTCGGGAATACATATTTAGAATAGGGCTGATAAATTCATGCTATCCAAATCCAATTGAAAGCCCACCTTTTTAGTTATTTTTATTTTCACAAAACACACACAAAAATGATTCTTCTTCTCTAAACTCATAATCTTGTAAAACCAAAATTCGATTCTCAATAAAATTCATTTTTTGTTGTGTGTCCACCTTAATTTGAAATTCAGTCTCTTGTGTACGCACTATTACTTAGTATACAATTTTCAGTACACTTTGGGCGGTCTTAACGCGAAAATATGAGCTCGAATGCTAACACTGGTGAGTGTCTATGTATGTCTTCTAATCTAGAAATTTTCTTATCAAGTTTCTTATCTTGAATTAAAATAAAAAGTTCTCATTGCAAAACAAACTTAAATTGATGTAGACCACCGGGAAGAATCTTACTTATGTGATTACATTAATATTTTAGCTGGTAGGGATTTAGATTTTTTATTTATAACCAACGTCTCAGCACCACACTCTCTTGCATTTTATTTTTGATATCTAAATTTCAAAAGAACATATACATATTAACCAAATACAACGCTAATCTATCCCAGTCGGAAAGTGCTCAAGTCATGCTCATGAGAAACCCTTCTTCTCGCTTTTCTAGGAGATCTATTATGCATGCTTGTATTTCTTCCGAAAGAAAGCCTGCTATCATACCCTGTACCAGAAGAACTAGAAGCACGCCTTTGTTTTGCTAAATGAGTATAATGATGCCATGAATAAGGAGATGATCAACATTATCATAAAATAAACTTAAAAATCTTGAACTGTTAAGTATGGATGAAGTAAAGTCAAGCCATGGAATATGAACAACTAGATTTCAGTTTCATAGTCTCTAATAATAATATATATATTAATATAATTTTGTTAATTAAATGTTATTCCAGGATTAAAAAGGGATTAAAAAAAATTATGAGCCTATGGATTCTTTCCTTTCAAAACCCTTTTTCCCCCTTTTGGGAGTGAAAGTTGGAGGCCTCATGGCATCATGTGTACAAAATAAGTTAAAAGCAAATGCCTACTGGCACCTTTGGAAAGCATAACATCATTCCTTCTGATCTACTTTTTTCTCCTACTGGGATACGTAGTAAAATAAAATGAGCAGACACCACATATTTATACAGATAAGCATACATATATTGTGCGAGTATTTACGATCTCTGACTGATGCTGCCCTGCAGTGAAAAGTTCTGGTTTCGAACTAGCAAACTCAATAGTTCTTAGGGGACAGTGACTGGTTGCATATCTATCCACTTTATTTTGCTACAACTAGCGAATTCAACATGGCGTTGTTATAGGAGGGGTTGATTGGCCACCAGAACCTTTTGGATCTAGTTCCCTGTTTCACTGCAGGGTGTTTACTCGCTGCTTTAATATATTTAGAGAAGAGAAACACTATGCATAAATACATATACATATGTATCTTTAAAACTCGCTGCTTTGTTTACGTTATGGTTGGAGAGCACCTACCTACTTATACTCATATGGTTGCATAGAAGCGACAGTTTAAAAAGTATTGTCAGTCAAGTTAGTGGTCTGTTCTTTCTCTCTCGCTTCCTTACTCTGCTCTCGCTGTTTTTGAGTGTGTGATTGCCTAAGTGTAAAAATATATAAATTAAATTAATTGTTTTTTATTTTTTTATTTTATAGCAAAATAAAATGTTTATTCAAAATGTTCAACGAAAATGTATGGAATTTAGCAAAAATGCATTTAAATTACAACGTAATTTCACAACAAGTCAACATAAATGTCAAAAACTCGTTACCATCGAGCATCATGCTGAAACATTAATAGCAACATTAACCCTCAATCGGCTACCGGCAAATGCTTTGAATACAGAATTAATGGTGCAAATTAAAGAGTCTATAAAACAGCTTGAAAACTCTAAGTGTCGGGGTCTCATACTAACCTCCGCTTCAGCACGAATCTTCAGCGCAGGCTTAGATTTAAAAGCAGTCTATGAATCAGATGTAAAACAATTAAGTGAACAATGGATCGCTCTACAAAATATGTGGCAAGCATTATACAGCTCTCCTCTGCCAACAGTGGCGCTAATCAATGGTCATGCTGCGGCAGGTGGTTGTGTATTGAGTCTGTGTTGTGATTATCGTATAATGTTACCGAATTTTATTATTGGTTTGAATGAGACAAAAGCTGGTATTGCACCTCCCAAGTTTGTAATCGATAGTTATCTTAACGTAATGCCTAGCAGGCGGGTCGCTGAGACAGACCTAATTGAAGGAAAATTATATAACAGTGCTGGTGCTTTGGAGGCAGGCTTAATTGATGAGGTGGCGGGGAGTAAGGAAGAAGCTTTACAGAAATCTTTGAAGTTTTTAAGCGAACACAACCAAATGCATGCCATGACTGGCAAAGCAAAATCACAAACAAAATTACAATTTCGTTCTAAGATTTTGGAAGATTTTGAAAAGCAGCGTGCAGAGGATTTACAATTATTTTTGAGTTGTGTTCAGCGTTCAGATGTGCGTAAATTTTTGGGCGATTATATAAAAAGTTTAAAGGAAAAGAAGAAATAAGTTTAATAATTGATGAGAGTAGCGAACAATTTAAGTCTAAAACTATGCTTTAGTAAGAAAACAAGAAAGTAAAATCATAGATAGAGATGTATGAAAGCAAGAGTTTTGAGAGTCGGAATTGAATTGCAATATTGTTTTCATTATTTTACTTAGTTGCTATAAAACATATTAAATTAAATTAAATCCTGCCAGTATATATATATACATACATATATATACATATATACTTCTTGTATATATGTATGTGTGTATATTAAATTACCATTTCATTTTTTATCATTTGTAAGTTTTTAATCTATGTTGTACATCGTTACTCACAAACAGATGCAATTTTTATAGCTAAGTCATAATTAATTAACAGGTCAAGGTTCGAGAGGTTAAAAATATATTGATATTTAAAATGTTACTGTGCAAATTTCTAAAGCGCAGAAATGCAAATGTACCTAGATAATGGCAAAAACTGTAATAAAATATTGAAGTAAGATAAATTTAAAAATCTTTATAAAAATCTTAAACTTTTATCAAAAATTAATAAAGTAATTATCTATTTTGCCTAGGGGTAGGTATTGAGTAAAGTTATTGGATCTTTCTGACTGATAAAATCAGAAGCTATAAGATAATTTTTGAGTTAAAAAAAATTTTCATACGACTCATAACGATGATCAACCAGGCTGGGGCCCAACCTTTCATCCTTTACTAACGGCTCCAATAACAGCCAAAATGGTATTTTGAATCTAAGTGGTATTACTGGCAGAGCTTTATCTAACAGAACTTCTCAGCACTGGGTGCTTGGTCTCAGAACTACTAGAAAGTTCTCAGACTAGCTTTTCCGTTCTTGAATCAGAACGTTTACGGTTTGAAAATATCGATAATGATTTGGACCTCACTAAGTGGAAGAAACATATACGAGTTGTTGTGACGCTTCTGAAACTGAATTAATTGAAGCTTGATCGCATTGGAATGATAACTTTTCAGCGCAACAGTGAATACAGACTGGAAGCTGCAAGGGTTATCACTATGGACGAAGTAAGGAGCACCATACGCTCATTTGATCCTTTCAAAACACAAAAGATAGACGGAATAGTCCCGGTGGCCCCTGATGTGGATGAGAGGACATTCAGGCATAGAACAAAATGAAACTGCTGACTTTTTGATTAAAAAAGATTCAAGAGATGAATTTTATGGAGCAAAACCACGCATCGCCATTGATGATGGGTTAGTGGAGGGCCTGTTAAAACAGTGTACAAACTGTACTAGCATCGTAAAAAAGACGATAAATCTGTTTCCGTGCTATAGAAACGGTATCCGCTATATCCTTTACATAAACGAAACGTTTACGTACAGTAAAAATCGTATCTTTATTCAATTTATCAGTTATTACAGTTAATCAGTTATTGCTCCGCCAGAAAATTTTCCCTAAATTCTACATCGTAACGGGTTCATTTTTCAGAAAAAAAATGTTGGAACAGTTTCATCTTGTGAAATAAAGAACTTAATTTGAACTCAAAAGATTAATAGAAATTTTTAACTAGCTTAATGAACGATATTTAAGAAAAAAAAAACACATACATATAAATAATATTTATATATTATAAGAGCCTGACCATGGCCTTTTCGGAATCACACACGATTCTTCATTAATCCCAGTGATGGCTCTTATTGCTATATAAGATACTAATAAAAATCTGAAAATGTAATCGAAAATTAAAAGAATCTAAGCCCTATTTACAGCGAGAATGCAAGGCGATGTTCGAAAACGTCTCGTCAACAATTTTTCTTTTGGAAAAAAACGCGAGCGAGAAGCGAGGTTAATACAAGTAGAGTTGCTATATGAGCTATATCACTGTTGAAATAAATTAAAATGTGTAGGGTAATATGGTATATAAAAAAACTAACAAATTATTTGTTTTACAAAGTTTTCCTAAGAATAAAAAAGAAATATGGTAACTCTGCATGATATAAAATTAGTTTAAACAGAGGTTTCACATATCATTTCATTTGTTGTTTTATTAATCGCCTCTCGCTTAATTGTAAATTGAACAACGAGAATAGCGACGACTGCTCTCGTTTCCAAAATCGACTTCGAAACTCGCCTCGCGTTCTGGCTCCATTGTAAATCGAGCCCAGTGCTGTCGCGGTCACTTCAATTGAAGTTTTTCACTTCATTTTCATGCCTGACACTTTGTCACTTCTTCTTTCATAAAAACACTTTGGTTTCCCAGTTTCATTGAAAAACTAAAATCGATTAAAAAAATATAAAAATGCTCAACTGTGTATATTCCCTATAAAAAGTAAAAAGATACCATTTAGCATACATCCTTTAGTATATTCTGAGACCTTTTGTGTTTATTTAAATACCTATGTAGTAACACTGATGACGCACTGTCATATAATTTATTAGAACTTGGTTGAAAATGAAGAGGTAGACGATTTAGAAGGCGAATGGAGGATTTTATTTCTAAATGATTTTATGCAAAAAGGCGACAGTTTCGAAGAATTCTGCCATCTTGTTTTTGGCTTGAAAAATTCCCTAAAATAAGTTATGTACACTCATTCAAAAAGTTTTGTCGGAGCCTTATTGTGTCTGCCACACGGTAACGCTCCACCAAAAATTTTTTTCGCAAACTAAGCACATAAAACCAGAAAATATCTCAATTTCTTATTACGCATCAAAAAATACTTCACTTTTTTAAAAATCACTTCGATTTTTTAAGAATTTCACTTCACAAAAAAATTTCAAAACGACAGCCCTGATCGAGCCTTATTCTCAAATACTTATTGGTCGCGTGCAGAAGGCGCAAATGTTGTGCTACTACTCCGTCACTGCTGAGTGTCTTATGAACTTTATAATATGTATCTTTAGTTTTCGAATACACCAATTTTCTGATTTTACGGCAAAATTATCTTTATCCTCATAACTCGCTATTTTACAAGTTAGCCTCTTATGGACTATCGAGTCATATGATAGATATGCTGCGCTTAATTTACAAAGACACAACGAATCAAGTGTTGTCCAATGACAAACTCTCTGAACCCTTTCGCGTGAATCAAGGTCTTAGGCAAGGCTGTTCACTAAGCCCAGTAGTTTTTTCCTTATACTTAAATGATCTTAACTATAAATTGCCTGGTGGTGTGAAAGTGGCTAATACGTTGATAAAAGTTTTAATGTATGCAGACGATCTGGTTTTGCTTGCTGACAATGCTTTAGAACTGCAGCAAATGATTAATGCGATGCATGCTTACAGTATAAAGTGGGGACTAAAAGTCAATTTAGCCAAATCAAAAGCTTTAATATTTAGAGAAGGATCTAGAATGTCTGCTGACTGCGCGTGGACGTATGGAAATAAGAGTATAGAAGTGGTAAACGAATACAAATATTTGGGAATTCTCTTGACCTATAAACTGTCATTTACTAAACATTTAGATTTAAAACTTACTGATGCTAAGAATGCTATAAACGCTACATGGTTAAATACAACCCCCGAATTTGTATCTCAAAGAAAATAAAAATATTCGATGCAGCTTTGAGGTCAATAATGTTTTACGGTGCGCAAGTCTGGGGCATTGAAAAGTTTAAGTCAGTGGAAAAATTGCTGCGCTATTTTATTAAAAAACTTATATTCCTGCCCCAAAACACACCGAACTACATGTTGTACCTCGAAACTGGAGTATATCCGCAATACTTTTATACTCTACGCTCACATTTTCATTTTATTGTTCGATGTCTTCGTTTACCAGGGAATAGGTTACCGCGTATTATTGCAGAGGAAGCTGTACGGTTAAATGTCTTCTGGGTAAAATAGTGGAAAAACATTGTCATCGGGCTAGGTCTGAACCCCAAAAGGGAATTCTCTCTTCTTTAAAAACCCAAATTTAGTTACGAATGACCTTAAATATTTCGGTTATTTCGGTGATGAGCTATCAGCTCACTCTATAGGCTTAATCTTCCGAGCAAGGGGTGGTCTCCTGAATATCAATTCTAGAGCTTTTAAAAATGATTTTTCCAATATTTGTACAGTTTGTAATTTAGGCGAAACGGAAAACATTCATCACCTTATTGGCGTTTGTCCGATCTACAAAAGTATTAGAGTAAATTGTTTTGGTGAAAAAATTTTGTCTATTGAAAGAATGGTAACAACTATAATTCACTCTATAATTATCAGCAAAATGTTATTAAATACAGATGTATGTTAATGAACGAATTTTCATAACCTTAATATCGATAAGTACAACTTGTATATTTAATGCCATTCTGACACACAACATAAATTGGTATTGTCATAATTATTTTTAAGATATTTTTAAGTAATTTATATTATCAATGAATATGTTAAATAAAAGTATCACTACTACTATATAAATCTTTGAACGACCTATATAAGTTACTAATATTTGGAATCGTAACTCAGTATATTATTGATTTGAATGAAACAATAGCAGATATTGTTTGTCCCAAGTGGGCCACCAATAGTTACGCTAGAATAATATTTAGCAGGCTAACCTAACTGTAGATAAATTATATGCTAGTCCTGAGGCATGGCAGGTAGGTTTAATTAGTGAGCCCAAGAATTGATGAAAAGAAGGGAGCAGTGAAGCCGCCAAAAGAAATAGAAAGTTAACACCAAGATTTCATTGAAATAAAATTTAATTTAAATTAATTTTGTTTTAAGTTTTTGGTGTTGTAATTCTGTAAAATCTGTAAAGTAAACGTGTAAATATAAAAGTGATTTATTAAAAAATACCTCAAGTTTTTTTGAATTAATTTCTTCTTCTGTTTTTAATTAATTTTAAATTAACTCTTGGTGAAATTATTTTGTATATATCAACTATAAATAAAACAAATTGTATAAAATGAAAGTGTAATACTTTTATATGTTTTTCTTTAGTAACTATTTTTGTAAAAAGTAGTTGAGCGCTATCCTGCTGGCGTATGCAGATCCAAATATGTATCATTTATGTACTCTTTATATAACTGTATACATATATTTTATATAACTGTATACATATATTTTTATTTTTAGCGTATTAAATCTCTATTGGGGGAAAATTAAAATAATTTAATTTTTCTTTATAAATTTATCTCACATTTTTTTTTTTGTTCATGCTAGTTTTAAGTTTATTCCTTTTTTTTCATAATAAAGTTACAAAGTATAATTAAAGTATGTCAAGGTTTTTTAACTTTTAGAGGGGTCAGAAAAATAATTATGTTAAAGCAAAAATTTTGTGAAATTTTACAAATTTGATGAGCCATGGAAGCATGGAAATGTTAATGTATAAAATAATATTAATATTTCCATGCTGAAAACACATGAATTTTGTACAAAAGAGTATTCAAAGCTTTCCAAGGAGAGATAGATATATTGTAACGTTATATTGGAGAACAATAAACCTGATATCAAGCAAAAGAAGTTAAAAACAACAACAATAATGGGTCAAAATTGGTCAGAAATTGTGTTATGTAATATGTGAACGGCCCAAATCTGTTTCTGAAAGGAGGAGGGGAAAATGGCAAGATGATGGCTGAAGAACACCACAACGATGAAAATTACTTTTTTGGATTTATACGCTCGTTGTTTTTATGCTTCAACGCTCGGTGACACACATGAGTTTGGCCGGACCCACATACATTTCAGTTCGAAAACTCTAAAATAAATTAGAACGTATTCTTTGATGAATTTTAAAAAGTTTTTGTTCTATAAGATTTTTTCATCCGTCTTATGTAAAAAATTCCTGAAAGTTTTGAAGCGACTTTTCGCGTTCAAGCCGCCATTTTGCATATTTACACTCTAAATTTTGAAACACTAAGTGACACATTCTGAAGTTAAGGATGTATGTACACTGGAATTTTATCAAATGGAGGTATGATGATTTCATTCCGAAAACAATTTAAGAAAAAAAATTTTTAATCTAAAAATCATGAAAATGATATTGCTCAAGTTTTTTAAAGTTCGATTTCATAGTTAACGGAGCCACTTAAATAAGTTTTGAAATTGTGGCCGTCCCGTCCTTGATGGGTTAAATATGCTAAAAAAAAACGATGAGAAGTCAGTTTGATTGATTATATCTTTAAAGATTCTTTGACAATTTAAGGGTTAAGTTAGTAAAAGAAAAAACGAGAACGTAATTTCGCATGTAAGATCTGTTCGCGCACAAAAAATTGTTCAAATTTGTATACAAATGGTCATCAATCCTGTCCGAAAGATGTTCATTTACCTAAAAACACTTGCAATGAGAGAGAAATTTAAAGAGTAAAGTTCGCTGTTATGGAACTTTGAATGGGTAAATTTTTAGTTGTAAGAATTTGCAAGCGGGAAAACTTATGATTGTATGTTCTGTAAATATTTTATAATTAAAAAAGAAAAAATTTTAGAATTGTAAATTTGTATATCAATTTAACATAATAAATATCAGCGAATTGACGTTGGAAGAAGTAAGTAAAAATCCATTAAGTCAAGCTTTATTAATAAATTTCAATCATTCAAACATTTCACATCACATTTGACGCGCTCATAGAACAAGTGACGCAAGTTGCTCATACTTGCAGACTACAGCGACATAGCCCAGGAGATGTAACTTACGCTCGCATACAGAATCAAATAGGTAAAGTAGAACGAGATTTCGTTTTGGGCTTATGAAATTTGTCTGCCATTTTCATTTTTAGTATATAAACATAACAATATAGTATAGTAGCCTGTTGGTTTTTGCTACTTTAGCTGTTTGCAGGCCTAATAAAAGGAAATGGTTTCACTTTATGCTATAAATCTATTATCTTTTAGTAAACATTTATATTTTGCAATTTTATCAGCATATTAGAATCAGCCAAATTTTGGGTAATTTTTTATTGTATTTGTTGTTCTATTTTTTTAATGCAATTTTTTAACTTTTAAATTATTTGAAAATATTGTTAAAAGATATGTGAACAAAAAAAAAATTGGTTTGAGCTATATATTCAATTAGTTTGGTTCTTTTTTTTATTTTTAGAAAACAATTTTGCATAAAAAAATCAAAACGGTTGAAAATAAACTTAACTATAAACTGCTGTTATCTGACAGTTCGTGCTGTAAGCGTTCTAAAATCGAATCAGAGTTGTCAGAGCGTGCTTAAAGTGTGCTCTACTCTACTCCGTGCTCTGAGTTAAAAAAGAAAAACGCCTACAGTTAATGGCATACCACAAACAGTAACGGCAATTTAGCCACAAGATGAATTTCATAGTATAGACTGCAATTTTTCTTATTTATAGCAAAAAATAAAACAAGTAATTGCTTTCTAGTAATATTGAAATATATTTTGAGCACTTATTTCCAAATGTTATGCTACTATGATTAGTATTTGAAAAGCATAAATTAAACAGTTTGCAACTAATTTGCCGCGGCGCGCTCTCCGAAGGGATAAAAAACCAAATTTAAAATTTTACGACTTAGAATAATAATAATTTAAGTGAGAGTCGAATTGCTTAATATTCGAATTATAATAATTTAGATGAGAGATAAAATGTTTAAGCTTCCATACTTTTTTCTAAAATTACTCAAATTGAAAATTGCATTTGAAAAGTTTTTTCTAAAGTAACAAAAAGGCCGAAGATTGCTATTGCATTTGCTGCACATACATATTCCTGTGCAATTTGTCTACCGAGTATAATAAAACCAATCGAATCTTCAACAAATTTTTCATCTCATAAAAGCTTGTCTTAATGTTTTTTTAATACTTAAATCTCACAGTGACCATAAAAACATAAAAATTATTTGCAGCTACAAAATTTATGTAAAAGTCAAAAATAAAGAAGGAAGAAAAAAGGTGTTAAAAAGAGGATGTGAAAAAGTCACAAGTGTATCTTTTGTAAGCTTAGTCTGCTGCTACTACATACACACACATATACAAAGCGCTGCAGTCAAAAATATACAAACTCAAATAGTAAAAGTAAATGAAACTAAATAAGTATTCGTGAAAAGAAGCTTCCTACAATTTTCTGCCTCACTACCCCAACTACTACTACCGGGTCCATTGAAAACTAACAAGACCCTGATGACAGAATATTACATACATACATACACATTAGTACAATAAAATCCAATTTTCAAAGAATTTTTTACTACACTAGTTATGTCTGTGTGCTTCATGTGTGTGTGCCTGCGTTTGTGTCCCTTTTCATCTTCTTTCTTTTACCTTCATATTTATTTTAATAAAATTGTTACTTTTGCATGTTTGGTTAAAAATTTTATGCTCTTGTTACTTTAGATGAGCAAATATGCAAATCTTTCTTTGGCTAGAGCTAGAGATACTTAGACAAACACACAGAGGGATAGCCACCTATGAGCATACATAGAAGATAAATTGTCTGAGTCATGTAGAATATCTGTAAAATATTTTAGTTATATAACAAAAATCAAGGTAGCTAACTTATTATTGCGGCATGTGTGTACCTATGTGTGAGTGACATATGTGCAAGATTGATGATGATGACAA
Organism: Toxonevra muliebris; assembly: GCA_963691655.1. Lineage (NCBI taxonomy): Eukaryota > Metazoa > Arthropoda > Insecta > Diptera > Pallopteridae > Toxonevra > Toxonevra muliebris. Next base: position 29,567,868 of record OY829329.1, read on the forward strand.
TGATGACGATGATGTTGTGAAGATACCCAAACTCATGATGTTGTCGTGGTGGTTGTGGTTGCTGCTGTTGTTGTTGTTGTTGATGACAACATTGTTAGAGCATTTGTTGAACTTTTTAAGTTGTCAAGAATTTAAAAAAGTTTTTAGTTTTACTTTCTTTTATAAGAGAAAATTTTGCAAAATTTTGTTAAGTAACGTGCAATCAATACAACAACTGCTCAAAAGTACATACTCAAGAGGATATGAAACTTTCTCACACATGTTTTCTTACATTTAATATATGCAGCCATAGTCATTTCATATATACTCATATTATTCCATAAATGTAGTATAGAAAATTGACCACATATGTATTTATGTATATTAGAGCGGGTTAAAAAAAAAACATTTGAATGTACACCCCCTACGTGAAAGAATTTTTTTTTCGGACCACTCTAAAAACAGCCAAAATTAATTTTTTATCATAAATTTGTTATTTGATGTCAGATTTTTATAATTGATATATTTTTGTAAAGCGCTTGACATGTTCTACATTTCTTGTCAAAGGCTTAAATTTTGTTAAAATAAAACTTTGAATTAAAAACTTTAACGTCACGACCCTTGTGGGCTATTTATTTCTGGCAAATTAATTTTTACCGTTTAATTAATTTTTTCACCGGAGCTCAGTGCCATTACATGACGAGAAGAAATTTGTCAGAAGACTATGCGAAAACTATCCGGTACTTTAAACGCTAACCAGGGCTTGAAGCGAAACGGCAATGGCTTAAAGTGAAATCATAAAGCACTGCGAGAAAGAAAGACAAGCATTGTGACAAGTGATATGACTTTGTCACAATGCACTATGGGTAAAATTACCACATTTTCTGACCAAAACCTCAAAACACACTTTATTTATAGGGGACAAAATCTGATTTATTTTTTTGTGTTGACTAGGTCTACTGAGATATTGAAAAAATAGCGCTTTAGGGGGAATTAAGTGTATAAAAATAGTATTCGAGCGGAAAGAATCCTTTAAAAAAAAAAGCGAACTTTCTGAAATACTTTGCAGAAAGTATTAAGTTATTCATTTTATTTTGACTTCTAATACTGCTGCCTTATGAAATTATTATCCAAAAAGAATGCTAAGGCCTCATTAAGAGGAAGCGGTGTCGCTTTTTTTCTTTCGTGAACAGTACTTTTCTAATTTTAGAAGCTCGGTTTGGGTTATTCAGTATTCTTCAGAATAGTTGCTAAATCTTTATTACCTTGTTTCCAAGCTAACATACTATCTGCAATAACCAATAAATTACATTCATTATGAGTTTGCTTGCACACTTCTGATGCATCTCTCTTTTTCCACAATCCGCGAATCCGATTGCAAGTTCTGTACGTCAAACTTTTGATTCTGGTGAGTGGTTTATTATTTTAGGAACTATTGTTCCAGCTAGTCAAACATTATATTTAGTCTTAAATTTAGCAAGCATCTTTGGACATTTTTCCCTTCTTCCCCAATATCTTGGACATTCTTATACTTATTGGGTAAACTACAATTTTTCAAGAAACAAATAAAATTTTATTAGTTCAAAAGTCACACATATTCTGTGTATAAACAAGAGAACAAAATATTTAAACTCACAGTCCATAGATATTTAAGTGCCTCATCATAAGATATCGCCTTATTGGCGTTGACAAAAAAATTTTGTTTAAAATGGTCAAAAGTAAGACTTCGTCGATTTGGCCTCAAAAAATGTTTGTACAATTACGTAATGGGAGCATACTTGAAATACGCTAATTCATTTGAAGGGTAGTTGTTTCGAAAAGAATGTTCCTCATTTGAGCTTGAATCAAAAATTTTGACTTGATCGATCAGAAGTAATCAGCTATTTGATTTTTTGTATTAATACCAACATTAAAATATTAAGGGGTTTGCTCTACTTAGAGACGTGAAAAAATGGGTATTTTAAATAATTTTTTTTTTGACAGTAATTACATTTATTTCCGAAAACTATCAATATATAGTTATTACACTATGTTTTATCTTTACTTGACCAAATTTTCAAAAATAAAAATTAATTTTTGACGAAGTTATCGCCATTTGTTGGACCGCTTTCCTGAAGCAGTGCCTTGCGTTGACCATCACAACATCCTACTGGTTCATCTAAAATCAATATATATATCAAAATAAAAAAATAAAAAACCATTAACATGACGATTTTTTTTTTTGGTTTTGAAAATACACCAAATGGTGCCTTCTGAAATTTATTCGCGGATTTTCAACGAAAAAAAACTCTATTACTATTGATAAAAAAAACGGAAGTTAAAAAAAAACAAATCCTCCCGTTAAGCTCCAGTTTTTTATGGTTTTCATTCAAATCCGTCTAGTGGTTTTTGAATAAGAGTGGTCACCGACTTTGAAAACTAGTTCCGAGAGAAACGCGATAACTTCGTCACCAATCAATTTTTCTTTTTTAATTTTGGTCAAGTAAAGATAAAACATAGTATAATAACTATGTATTGATAGTTTTCGGATATAAATGTAATTACTGTAAAAAAATAATAATTTATAATACTAAATTTTAAGTGGACCTAACCCTTTAAGGGGGAATATATACTTAGAAGCGCGGAAAAAAGGCAATTTTGGTAAATTTTTTTAAGGAAGCCTATACGAATTGCCGGATTTATTTCTTTTCCAAATGAAAGCACTGACTTTTGAGAATATGTTTAATTTTTTTATTAAAAAATCTTCAATATTGGCCTAGTTTCGTGTTCTCTTCCAACTGCCAAAAAAAAAGAAATCTTTCGTGGCGATCACTCTTATTTCATCTGTAATCGTCAGAAACAAAAAACTGAAAAGATTATCAAAATTGACACTATAATGTAGACTTTGTCGTAGATGATTTTAAAAAAATCTTCTATCGTAGCGATTTTTAGGCAAGAATTCATCATTATTTTGCTGATAAAACAAAATTTAAGTCAATTGATTCCGATTTGAAAAACATGGTTCCGAGAAAAACGCGTTTTAAAGTTGCTCTACCTGTCTGATCCGGTTGCTCGGTGGCATCAAGCCGCTATTTCCTCAAATGTTTTCTTGAAATTTCTACCAGACAGTTTTAAGACCTCAAGCTTCAAGAAAATACCAAAATTGATAATTGACCACTCTAGGTGTATATTCCTCCTTAAGTTATATGATACAAATATGAAAATTTCTTGATCTAAGGGTTCTTTTTTTGAAAACGTTTTAAAAATTTACTCTCCCACGCTTGTGGCACCACTATTCTGTTCAATGCCAGAGTAAAGTTAGAAACGGCAAGAGATTCAGAAGAATGCAAGTTAGAAACTCTTCTACTTCCCGGCAAATGATCAACAAAAAAAACTTTTTTTTTTTTATGTAAACTTACATAAAAATTAGAAGAAAAAAAAAAAAAATCTAAAAACATGATGTTATGGCAAAATAGGCGCTAACAAATAAATGCCATTTTAACACAATTGGAGATTCTGATATGAAGAGATATTAGTTTTACAGTGTTTTTAAGACGACAAAAAAAAAACATGCATTTGCATGGAAATCCGGACCCATCTGATAACAAATGATAAAGTTAAGTGGTCACAAGTAACAATGAATTTAACTTCCACCGTTTCATTTATGTCCTTACGAATGATTAGTTTATCACTAATTTTGTTACCTTTAATTTAATGTTAGCAAAAACTCACTACATACATACATAATACATACTAATTAGCAAAGAGCTGTGAAAAATTATTTTGTCAATGACACATTTCAAAGTTCACAAAACCAAAAAAACAAGAAAGAAACATGAAAAACACACAGAAAAAAGAAAATGGCTCAAAGCGTCGTCATTATAAATTATGCACGCATACTTACATACATATATACAAATGTGTGTATCTATGTTTAAATAGTTTCAATGATTTTAACTTTATTTGAGGTCGCGCTATGACCGGAAGCTAATAAATACTTGACAGTGCAACTGTGTTTGAGAGTAAATGTGTGTGTCAAAAATACTGCATACAGAAAAGAAACAAACATACAAAGCTTAGTGTAGTCAGAAAAAAAAGTAGTGGTAGTAGTAGTAGAAGTAGTAGCTGCTACATTAATTACTGTGTCAAGGATAGAAGGTAACTTTTTTATACTGTCGTGTTGGCAATTAAATTAAATTAGTTAACTCAACTTGCTGGTTTTTGTTTTTTTTTTTATGGTGGCGGCGATGATGAATGTTTTGCAACTAAATTTTAAGTGGATGAGGAATTATTTTAAGTTCTAAAGGATTTGTTTAAGAAAAAAAGCAAAGAACAAAAAACAGAAAAAATAATTATAAGAATTTTTCTAAGGCAATCTGTAATTGAGTGAAAATAAAAAGTTGCAAAAAGAATCCATCCATAAAGCCATAAACTTCGATTTCAAGATAAATATCTTAGCCTTTACGATCATTGATGAACTAAAAGACTTTTTGAAGGAATGAAATGACTAAATAACTCCACCTACTCCCTTCCAGGAAAAGAAGCGCAATACTGTTCCGGCCGAACAATACGCAGGAAAAGCAGAAACCTTGCCCCATTAATTCTCGTGTAATGTTTTTGATATTTTTCAAAATGTGGGAGCGAATAAATTTGAAAATAAAATCTCCTTTCCCGGAAAATATTTTAGCTATTCCCTTTAATTAAAAGTACTTTGGTACAGTCAAACCTGTCAATTCGGAGACCCCTCGGAACCAAGCAAAAACGGTCCGATTACGACGTGGTCCGATTTTAAAGGTTTTATTTTTTAGAAAAAAAAATGGAAGACGAGATATGTATGTGAGCAGCTGAATCAGTTTTTATTATGTAAGCACTTATACATGTGACTTATGTAAAGGAAAATATTGGTTAAAAATTTGCAGACGATGTTATGCCGGGTTTTAAATGCTTCTAGCATCCCGTTCGATGCCGTAAAGTTGAAAATATTTAATGCTTGAGCAATAACACTGTAGAACTACAAAATCTCAAGTCTGTAAAAATTTTTTTTGGGTCAGGTCAGGTTTCGTGTATATTCGTAAATCTTCGTTTTTGGAAAATTTGAAAAGATGAGGGGTTCATAAATGGAAATTCTTTTTCCTGTTTTTTTTTTGCTTTTCTACATGAATCATACAATTTTAAGAGTTTTGAATGATTTTTACAGATTCGTGATCAGCGGCCAAAAATACTGCAGAAAAATTAGGACACATCTCAGATACTATTTTAAAGTCTCATTTTATTGTACAGTGCAATTTTGTGAATCAATGTCATTAAATGATGCACACGATTTTATACGTTGCACAATCGTTAAGTTTCCTATGAGACGTCTCCTCAGCGCCATCAATTACTTTAGTATTTTTTTTAATACCAAAAATTTTGTCAAAAACGCGGTCCATCACCCGATTAGAAGGTGGACCTAATAGCAAGGAGAGTTTCTTCTGAATCCAAAAAAAAAATTAATAGTACGATTCGATTAGGAGGTGTCCCAATCACATAGAGTCCTAATTATCAGGTTTGACTGTATTTATGATATGTGATATTTTTGTTTTCAACACAGAAATACAATCGGAACCCTAGACGCTGCCATGTCGTATTAGATTCTCAACATTCTCAAGTATTCTTAAAGGAAATGTAAACTCTGGTAATTCATATCCAAATCTGAACTCTAGTATTTATGTCATGTCTTCGTTGGCCTTCCAAGAAGATCTCTCATGTCAGAATCAAAAAGACCAATGTAAAAACCCTATATATTTGTTGGCACTACAATGAAACCAATAAACCATTTACCAATAATATTAAGATGATGTATAATGCTTTCCGGGATTTTTATACTGTGGCATGAATTGCCAATAATGGCAATCCGTTCTGGAATACGGCACCTAAATAAATTTGTATACCACGCCTATCTCCTATCAACTGAGTCTAAAATAAAATTGAATACCAAGCATTTCTAGTCATTGCTTTATGACAAAAGGAGGTCTAAAAGTTTACATAGTTATTTGCCCTAGCAGGATTCCTCATCTGATGATATCCAAAGTATATGTAATTATTTTGCTGACTTTTTTGAATCTGTTTATTCCTCCCAATTGCATTGTTTTTAGTGATATAAGATTTAATGATTCTAATGTTTACAATGGTCTGATTAATTTGAAACCTTATACTTCTGAAGATCCTGATGGTATTGCCCCTATCATTTATAAAAACTGTGCACAGTCTATGACTGCCCACTGCTACTAATCTTTAATAAATCTATTTCTTCTGGAGTTTTTTTTTTTTTGATGAGTGGAAATTATCCCATATTGCCCCGATAGATAAGTCTGGCCCTAAACAGGACATTTTTAGTTACAGACCTATTTATTTCTAAACTCTCAGCTATTATGAAATCGGTTGAAAAACTGCTGTACGAGGATTTGTCTCTTCAGGTTAGTAATGTCTTACCTCTCCATCAAAATGGCTTTATGATTGGTCCACTACAACTAACCTTGCTTCTTTTTGTAACCAAGTAATAAGAAATTTCACTTCCGGGTAGCAAACTAAATATATTCACAGATTTTCCTAACCCTTCGACAAAGTTAATCATAAGATTCTTTTAGATAACTTTACAGCTTTGTGCTTGCACTATATCTTCCTCAAGTGGACTTATCTAACTGAACTCAAGCTGTCAAAATTGGTAACATTACTTCAGACCTTATTCAAGTGCTGTAAGGTGTTTTTTAGGTTTTGTGAAAAGATACTCAACCGAATTCTGATCCGTATACACTAACACGTGGCTCTCGCCACGATTAATGCTCGATAAACTGGAACTCCTCATCAATTATCCAATCATCTAGAATTAAAAGGACCCAAACTAGATTCATTGGGTTCCTTTTCCATCAATTGGAATCAAACATATCTCGTCTTCGTTCATTATGTTTATACGAGATTTACATAACCAGATTATGCCTAAATTACCTTAAAAATCTAAAAAGCCGGGAATAGATACAATTTTACCTAAAATATCAACACAAGTGAAGAGTGTGAATTGAATCGCGGAAAGTTTTCAACCGAATTTAATAAAACTTTCAGGGATTGTATAGATATTTATGTCATTCTCATCATTATCATAATTTAATTATCAGTATTACAAAAAATAAATATTTTAAATAAACAAATTTGAAAAATCTTTTTAATGGGTTTTGAATATTGGCCTGTAGTTTCTATTTTTATTTTGAATTTATCTTTAACTCTAAATTTCAACTAAATCAGACCCTTTTTGACCTCATCCGCAACTTTAATTTTGTTGACGTTAAACTGCTCCGGTGTTTCTTCGCCGTATTTGATAAGCGAAATTGACCTTAAGATCCTTGTACAAAGTTGAGATATTTTAGTCTTATTAAATTTAGTTTATGTTTTTTTCGTTTAATATACATATAAAGATTTTAAAAAACATTCTTCAAAAATCTATAACATTTCTGATTCTTTGAATTACGCCAAAAAGACTTTACTTATTTCATTAGCGCTGATAATTTTTATCTGCATCTATATTGAATGTCAGTTAGCGTAAACGCAATTCTTTCCACCTTTTTCGGATGACAATTGTATTGGTCACCGGTTCGTGCATTATGCAGACGTGCACTACGGTCATATTGGGTAGGAAGAGGGTTCGTTACATTCTTCGTTACAAAATATTCAATTATCTTAGCAGTAAATTGAATAAAATTTGTGGTGGCCGTAGGGGAGCGGTTATGCGGTGGAGAGCTTCACGTGGTGCCCGGATCTGAAATTAAAAATAGAAAACTCACATTTTCCTCTTGGCTTCCTTCCAATGGCAGACCTCCAAGAATAAACATTTTCAAATCATATTTAAAAGAGCATTTTAGAATATGTATAGTTATAGTTACAATGAAAACAGTTTCAAACTACAAAATTCAAAGTCAAATATATTAAAAACACAAATGACTGGTACTAAATATTAGTAACTAGATTTTATTCCATCCCCAGCCTTGTGGCATCTCTTATGTGATCCTTCGTGGGCCTGTTGATTTTGGAGTCCCTATCATCAAAAATTTACTCAACATTTACTCACACACAGGCTCACATTCTTAATCAGTCTCAACTTTTTTTTTCTGAATTTCTAAGAACTAAAACTAGAACAATTACGTTCCTGTTGCTTAGTAAACATTTATTTATACTAAACCCACTGAGTGAATATTTCACTTTATATAAATGATTAGATGGGTTCAATACACAAAATTTTTTTATTTATTTTTTTTTTTTTTGAACAGTTCAGTAAATGTCACTGCTTTTTGTCTACCAAACACGTAAATACATAGAAACTAAACTTATCAAAAAATTCAAAGTAACAGCGATGATACTTTGAAAACAAAAAAAATTGATAAGAACAAGAAAAAAACAAAAATTATGCCAAATAAAATTTTTAGTAGTAAACAAAAAAATGTGAGATTAATAAAAAATGTAAAATTTTGCAAACAGTGGCAAAAGTGAGACACAACTAAAAGGAACTTGTAAAGCTTGTTTGAAAAAAAAACCAACAAATAAATAAAACATACAAGTTATTGGACTTTATTAAACTTGCGCAGAAAATTAGAAAAAACTCAAAAAATAAAAATAAAAACTTAAATAAGGAATAAGAATACAAATAATTTAAGTTCAAAGCACAAATAAAATACAAAACTTACCTTCAGAACTAAAAAACATTGTTAAAAATGTTTACAATAATTTTAGTAGCAAAGCTGCTAGTATTTACCCTCCTCTTGCTGGCCATAGAGGGTAAGAATATTGCCAGTGGAGCTAAAACCATCAACGCAGATCTACTGCAGACAATCGATAGCTACATGGATTACTCCCAGGACCCTTGCGAGAATTTCTACGAATATGCATGCGGTTTCTGGGAACAAATACACACGGAGACACAAAACTATGTGGACACCATCGGCAGTTTGGAGTATCGTGCAAATATCGAAATGGCTGAGATACTTGAGCAACGAATCAAGGCTGGCAAGCAAGAAACCAATGCAGTATATCGCAAAGTGAGAGATTACTATGAAACGTGCAAAGAGCAGCAAGAATTCACTATAGAAACGTATCTTCAAATAGTGAAACCCACCGAAAACGATGATATCGAATGGCCAAAATGGTTAGGCGAAGACTCGTACACATGGAAAGATAAAAATTGGAATTGGTTACAGTTACTAGGAAAACTACACAGTTATGGCTTAGATAATGTGCTCTTCAAAGAAGAGCTGAAAAATAGTAATGCCAGTAATTTTATAATACAACTAAATAAAGCAGAAGAGGGTAGGCAAGAGTCAAATGTGGTGGGAGAAGAACTGGGATTGCTGCAGCAACTTTCTAGCTCACCCTACATTTTAGATCGAATACGCGCACAAAAGCTGGATGCATTCAAAAAAGCGCTACAACTATTGGAACAAAAATATAACGATGATTCGTTAGTGCATGAGCTCACGCTTAGTGAGCTTGAGCGCCACACCAACGGCATGGAATTCAAAGCATACTTTCAAGCGTTGGTCGCTGATGATGCTATAGTAACAGATAAGATGCCGCTACTAGTGCGAAATATCGCTTACATGCGTAAGCTTAATGATTTAATTAAAAAGACTACCAATGAAACCCTGGGCTACTTCTTGCTACTCAAATTCTTAGCTTATCTTAAAATACAAACGCCTAAGATCGTGCTATCACCACAGCATTGCATAGAAAATATGCGCGCACATATGTCACTCGCTTTGGATTACATGTACTCGCGTGAACACTATCAATATATACAGCATGATAGCGATGCTGCTATACTGAATGTTTTCCGCACTATGCAGTCAAAGTTCAGCGATATTATAGCAGAGCATTCGGCGGAGTTTAGTGCTGAAGAGCTAGAATTTCTGCACACCAAAATCTCGCGTATGCAATTAAATATTGGTAATTTACCACAGCGCGTTGGCGAACGTTACTATCAGCAATACTATGCTGATTTGAAAGTGCAACGTGATTATTTCTATTGGAATAACTTGAATGCAATGCGTCATGCAGTGCGCCGCGAACATCAGCTACTCAAGTTGCACACACTCGCTCCGGAGCACTCATTCATCAATTGGAAATATGCTTCTCCAGCTTATAATCAGGCTACAAATATTTTAATTATACCGTTTAGTTATTTGAAAATGCCAATTTTTCATCGTCACTTTCATGCGATCTTTCACTTCGCTGAACTAGGGAATTCTCTGGGGCATGAGATTATACACGGTTTCGACTTGAATGGCTTGAAATTCGATGCGGAAGGGAATCCGAGCACACTCTTTCTGGATGTAATGCATGAGAAGCAACATTTTCTAAATACACTTGAATGTTTGTCGCGTGTGCGCACCTCAAATATGAATGAGAAAATTGCCGATTTTAGCGGGTTTCGTTTGGCTTATGAATCGTATTTTAATTATACTCACCATCATCAGCAGCAGCAACAGCAGGTGTTACAGCAACAGTCACCGCAGCGTAATGAATTTGAGCTAGGTCATCCATTAAGTGATCGCAAGCTTTTCTTTATTAAATTTGCTCAATTCTTCTGTGCTGTCAATCCCGATAGCATAAAATACGATGAAACGCATGATACTCCATTTGAGCGCGTGCCGCAGGTAGTGGCTAATTATGCTGAATTTGCACGGGAGTTTGGCTGTCGGCCGCATACTCGCATGCATCCGCAGCGAAAGTGTCATTTGTGGTAGTAAGAAAGTTGCACATCTATGTTGTTATTTATTTAGTTAGTAAAAAAATAAATTTTAATAAAAGAAATAAAAGAATTTGTTATTCACAGAATTTGGAAAAATTTAATTCTGCCGATTGAGGAATGAACATTGTGAGTGTGTGTGAGTTAAGCTGTCATAATGAATTTTGTAAAAGGCCAAGTAGCTTTCAAAAGTAGACACTTTAAGGAAATTGTATGAGCCATAGCGTATGCGTCTCTCTTAGCTCTGGTCACATGAGTGTGCCCCTTGATGAGACGTGCCATATATATTATTTTTCCTTCCCAAAATTTGGTATTTTTACAGACGATGTAATTACTTCATTCTTAATCGTAAATAATTGTCTAAAACAATCAAGCCGCTACTACGAAAACGTGAATATATTAAATAAAAACACAGAGAGGTTTAATAGAATTCAACTTGGATAAGTGGAATTTCAAGCGACCGGCCATTTCTTTCTTAAACAGGTTTCACTTATGCGGGCTTAAATATATTTTTCTCACTTAAAGAGATTTTTTCAAGGAAAAATATAATTTTTTATTTTATTTTTTTCAAAGAATTGAAGAAATAGAAATATTTAATTTTAATCAATTTAACTTTAAAGAATGCAAACCGTTTCATATAAATATTGCACCACATGGCCATGTTGTACAACGCGTTGTATCCAGTGTTTTTTTCCTTTTTTGGAAAATGTCCAAAACAACTTTTAAAAGCCTTATTTGACCGTTAAAATGACACACGGGTGCCAGCATTAACGTCTGCCGAAAGAGAAAGGTAGGAAAAATAGGTAGTTAGAAAAAGACAATTTCTATCTCTTTCTCACTACCTACTTTTTCTATCTCTCACTTTCAGACAAGCGTTCATTCTTGCGCCAATATAAATAGCCACTAACTAAACTTTGATTTCAAAACTTCAATCTAAAAATCAGGAGACTCATTTTCAATAAATGTAATCGAACGCAGAGATGATAATTTTGGTACTACTTACATTTTTCATTCGATAGCAAAAGATAAAGCTAGATACTTGCAATATATCAAACATTTTTTGCAAGTGTAAGTTCAAATTACCTTTTTTTTTTAGATAAACAAAATCAGAAAAAAGTACACTTGTGTACAACCGTAAAAAAAAGTTAGGAAATACACAAAACGGACAACCTGGATGTGAAGTATTTTTATTAATTTTAAAATATAATAATTTATTTCATTTTTTGCTTTTGTTGCCAGTTTTCAATTTATCTTTTATAGATAGTTGAAAAAGGATAGAGCGCGCGCTTTGTGTATGCCTCTCGAATTTGCTATGTTGGACTAGATCCGCTTTATCTTAAGAATAAGTTACATATTTTGAAAAAAACAGCATCATCCCATCCGGCTCTTTTTTTTTGTATTTTTGAAATCCTCAATACATTACAAAAAAAAACCGACTTTAATATGTAATAAAATAACTTCAAAAAAATTCTTAAAAGTTTTCAGTTTTTTTCACATGAGGAACTGTAACCCTACATTAACCAATGTTACCATTGTACTCAAAACAAACAAACAAACAAAAGCCATTAATCCTTTCAATCCGGGTGAGACAATACATCCCAAAAATATTTGAATAGGCCTCACGGAATAAATTGCATGGGAATGAATTTTTTCCTTAGTTGAAAGCGGTAGCTGTTTGTGATCGATGTATTAGTGAACACGTGTGGCAAAATTCTGCAGAAAATTATGAAAGAAGAGGTAAATGTTATATTTTATACTTTTTATGATTCAATTTTGAACATAAAATTATTCTTGATGAAGTTATATCTGTTCAGTTCATGGGATTATACGTCCCAGTAGGAATTTGACGGGGGCCCCAGCGCCTCTGGCGGTTAAAATTTAAGTTGTGTGACGGTCAAAAATCCTACTTTTTCATAATTTTTAAGATTCACTTATGGTACATCCAGCAATTTTTTCGGGTGGAAAGGGTTAAAGAAAAATTTGTACCCACAAAAATATCAAATAATTGTAAATACATTTTATCAATTCAATGCGAATTATCAGAATTTGTAGTAGCCTACCCAATGGAATTAAAAGATGCTACAACTGTAGTCACCACTTTAGTGAACAAATGTATTCTTAAATAGGGAGCATTCAAAATATGTACTAAAATCAAATAAAGGAACTGAGTTCATTAACGAATTAATGAGCAACGCTTGTAAATTACTAGACATCTAAACAATATGTTTAGTGTTCAGTAATTTTAATAAATAAAATCATTGATTTTATGAATGTTTTCGTCAAAAACATTTCACTCTTTTCTTGGTTTATGTAGTTACATAGGTACATAAAGTCAAACCAGCTATAAATTCCTTTTACCGCAATATTTAAGTCATGCTTCATTCAGCATGTCAATACTTAATATTTTGAAATTATTCATCTCCTGCATGTCAAAATGACAATAAAAATATGCAAGAGCAACACAACAAAAACAATGAAAAGAAAATACGAATCTCTTTTTTTTACGAAACGCTTTTCAGACACTCGCACACATACATAGAGCGATGATGCAAGCATTGATGCAATTTACTAAAATATGCACAGAACTAACGTAAACAAGCAATAGTAACAGCAGAAACAACAACAATAGCCAACAATAACATAAACATACATTTATCTTTCTAGTATCAACACTGTATGTACCTATACATATGTACATATCTGTAACCTTACCAAACTACAATTGCTACTACATACATAGGTATTATTACTATATGTAAGTACTACGAGTACTTTGCCGTATTATTATACCACACAAAAGGTATAAGATACAGAGGCAGATAGCGAAAGAGGGATAGAGAATCGGTTGGAAAGTATTCCAAGTATAAAAGAAGTTTTCAGATATTTAACCGCAGTAATCACAGGTTAATTGACCCTCGCTTAATTGTGTTTCCCGTTTAATTGCGCAGGAAATTTTATATTTTGTACTCAAACTCCTCGGTTAGTTAAACCGAAAATTGTGCATTTTCATCAACGCAATTAAGCAGGTATTATTGAAGTTAGACGAGATAGAGGGCTATTGGCCTCGATCAGAGATGGCCAAGCTCTTGCACGCAGGCAGATCAGCTGTTTTGATTTTTACACATATATGCTCACCAGCGATGCTAACTTGCGGGGAATTTGACTTAGAGCAGGGAATCGGGGAATGAGCTGTTTTTTGCGGGGAATTTGAAGTCATTCAGCTTCTTTTTTTTTTTTGTCAAATTTTATGTAATGTAAAATGGTTAACTTATGCCTTATTTCACATTTTGGGTCTTAAAACTTTCATCTTTTCTTAAGTGGGCCCTGCATTTTATTGGTTTGGAGAAATCGATTTTTAAAAAAATCTGCAATTTGAAAGTATTATATTTCGAAAGTATTTTGTGAAAATTTCAGAGACGCGGAGTGCTTTCGCAGATATAGACGATAGTAGCGCCGAGTGTCAGTCAGGCCAAAACAGTCGCGCGGTGCTTCGGCTTCCCTTTCTGCCGTTCAGAAAGGCTTAGCTATGTCTTCGTCCAGCACCTCCTCATTAATAACACTTAATCCCTGCTGACTAATCAATAAACTTATAAATTACGGTCAGCCATCATAAAGAAGAAAAGTATATTTTATCTATTTAAAACCGACAGTCAAAACTTTGAACTTTTTGTTCTCAAAACAAGGTTTTTGCCATTTTTTATTTGATTCAAAAGAAAGACCATATTTTTTCCTTTGATAAGTTTGATGTCGAAAAGTGGGCTGAGACTTGTTTATCTATTAAAATGAATGTCTAGTAACTCGACACAGCTCATCTCGTTCAAATTTGGTGTGGTAACTATTGTACTACCCATTAAGACTAAGCTTTTTGGAAGTTTGAGCCCGATCGATTTTAAGAGTGGGTTCCCTTGAAATGAAATCACCCATGTGTCAAAAGAATTCCGGATTCAGAAAGTACCTTTCTATTAATCTACAAGTCGTATAAAAATTGGTTAAGTTTTTGACGGAGAAAGTTTAGGGTCGCCCTAAAATAACACTCAATTTTAAGGTATTTTTCGTGTTTGTAAAATGTTTATAGTTGAAAATGCTTATATGGAAAGTGCGTGTCGCGCTGTTGTAATATGAAATTATACCGATGAGGGGAACTCGATCGAAAATCGGGGAATTTCTCGAGGGCTATCGGGGAGATAGAAAAAATGAGTTGGAATCCCTAATGCTCACATGTATACCAGTGATGGGACTTTTGCACAATTGTGCTAGATCTAACACATTTTTCCCAAAAAATTTAATTTCTAATACTTTTAGCACCGATGGTTCGGAATCTTGCACATTTTCTTTTCTTTTATTCTTAAACGCTTAAATAAATTAACCTGTTTTATATTTATTTACATTGCGTCAATTTGCAATCTTGCAATTGCAAAAACTATTGTGAATGGCTATTTTATTATGTTAAGTTGGCACGGTTTTTGTCATTGTTTGTCATTGCAATAACCTCGTTAAGCATTTTCAAAATTACAGGTTTGTAGATGAAGAATTTATATTAATTTCTTAACTTAAATGTAACTAAAATATTGTATCTCTTTGAGATAAAACAAAACATTCATATTCTTTAATGTCATATTAATTCTTTTTTAATAAGAAACATTTTTCCAAATTGAAAATAACGCTATTATAAACTTTGAACCAAGTTATTTACTTATGTTGAGTCTCAAAGTATTCTTATAAACTTGTTCAAATTAATGAATTAATGTATTTTATGTACTTTATTAATATTAATGACTAAATTAATGTGATAATTATTATTGTTATTTTTGTTTTGGTTTTTTACTATTACTATATTTTGATTTATTGAATAAAATAATACATTAAAATTGATACCTATATTTTGTTTAATTTAAAAGTTAGCACATTTTTACCAATCTAGCACAATTTTTCATCCAAATCTAGCACCGTCGAAAAAATTTTAGTCCCATCACTGATGTATACCGACTGAATTGGTGGTGAAACTTCATGTGAGTGTGTTGTACTTACGCTATTTATGTTTTGCACTGATGTTTGGCCACAAACAGGAATACTTACAATTTCTTGTTTACTGAAAAATTTTTCGGCTAGCCTAAATGTTTATCTCAACGCAAATTGGCACGCGCTAGTCCGTCTTGTCTAGAAAGACATTATAGACAAACCAAATTGAGTATGAAGTTATTAGGAATGAGGAGAGAAAGAATTTAGTACTACAATTTAAAAAATTTGTTGGTTAAAAATTCGTGTTTTTTTTCTATTATTTTTATTTTCGTTTCATTTTTAACTATTTCAAACGAACATGTTTCAATTGCATACTCACAAAATTAAATTTGTATTACGCACCAAATATTTATCTAAGTGAAAGCACTACTACATACACATATTGTAGTGGTATTCGTGTGGCCATCGCTGGCCTAGATAGAGGGTTATTTAGTCCAATAACTGGACGCAATTTTATAGACACATAGTCATGGTGATGGTTTCAGGGCTGTGGCATTTTTCCTGAAAGCATGAGCAGTTTCCTTGCACAAGTTAAAGTATGAGGATTGATTAGAAGTTATGAGCTACATTTCTTTCCAGATTTTTCATCCAAATCCTGTAGAAAGGAAACGTTTTTAGGTCTTTAGTTCATCACATTTTTTTTATAAAAAAAAGAAAGAAAAAGTTTGGAGGTGCAAGATCATGGTAGGTATTGCGGGTAATCCCACTACAGTAATACTCGTAGTTCAATTATTGCTCAGTAACCAGACTTAACCAATCCTAACAGTACTGTAGTCAATCTGGCTACATCAAGACGGGTGTGATCAATTAGGTATCTAATAAGTTCTGTTGTATTTGGCATTCGGTATATATTTTCTTGATTGCAAAGAAGCACAGTGCGTCGACTTAGTGTAAAATTTGGCAAAAGTCGAAGAAGTTGAACGATTTTTATGAAAGTTTGTACAAAAGTTAATTCGAGGGCGCCGAATCCGAAAATGAAATCAGTTTTTAAAATCTATTTGTCCTTTTGGCTCAATTGAGTTTTAAATGAGCTAAAATCCCGTTTTTCGAAGTAAAACTTGTTGAAAAGATATAAATTGATGTCGCTGCTCACTTGATTACTAACTTTTCAATTTGTTGTAAATGTAAATAAAGGTAACCAGAAAGATGAAGAAGTCAAAATTAAAATTGCAATTATGTACTATGTATACAGGTGTTTAGTACTATTTACTACCTTATAATTGCTTTTAAATTGTACAAAACAGCAAAAAGTATTTATATGTCATATATGTGAATAATGTTAGAGCTTAAAAAATGTAAAACTGGAGAGTTTTTTGCTTGCGACTCACACACTTCTATGTAAACCTCGTATTTTTCGAACATGAAAAGTTGCTTTTAAACCTATTTTCAAAATAACTTTTTTGGAAAAAGCGCAAAAATGCGCAGAATCTTTTTTTTAATCCTGATAGTCGAAAGTATGTTCTATACATAAATAATTTTTTTTTTGTGAACTTTTGTGCCTTTTTTTTTTGTCCATTGATTTTGGAGAATTTTTGGTTTTTTCCATAAAAAATTTTAATTTTTAAGCTTCTGTTAAAAATAGAGCTTAAAAAGTTTAGAAATAAAAATATAGCTTGGATATATTCCTAATTTAATTAGAAATAAATACATGAAATTTTGTTAGAAAAGTTCTCATAGTTCTTTTGTGGTAGACTGTTTTGTAAAATGCTTTAAATCTGAACTGTATTAGGTATTGATTTCAGAGTAAAATATCTCTACTTTGACGGCTTACACCGGTCCCCAAGATGTGTTTTTACCAAAACTGTTATTGTTTCTTATTTGCTTGAATTATTACCTTTAAAATGGTACCAAATTTTTGGAATTTTGGTTCACAAAATTTTGGACTTTTGCCGTCTGTCGACGCACAGAGCGAAGGTGGAAAACGTTTGCCATTTATTAATTGCAGAGGTAAGGAAATGAGAAAGTATATTCGTTCTTACTTTCCTCAGGTAAACTTTCATTGTCTTCAATTTTCACAAGATTGTGACGAGAGAAGCGTGTAACTTTGGTTAACTATTTTAAAGGATACTAAGTTTGAGTTTAGAGTGTTAATAACCATTTGACAGTCTGTAAAAAAAATCCGAGCTTTATCTTGAAGTTTGGTCAAAGATTTACAAGCTTCCGATTGCCAGAGGCTCGCCCTTAGAATCACCGCCTTCATATAAAATTCGAAGAGATTCGACAAAATCGAGTTTCACAAAGAAGACACCCGTATGGACCCCGCAGTCCCGTTATTTTAGTCCCGTCGGTATAAAGTTTCAACTGTAACCTAGCTCTCACACGATTCTTTGGTGGAAAAAGTATGTAGAAACCCTTTTCGGATTTCAATGAGGTACACTAGGCGACAATTGAAAGTATACGCCTTCATATTGCGACTTAGACAACATGTTACAGCTTATTCTATTCATAAAATTTCTTCGACACATTATACGGAGATATACCGTTATAACAAAACCGTAACAAAACACAACTTTTTTTTTAGTCATGCTGCTTCATATGTTCCTAACGATTAATATTTTAAGTCAAAGGTGAGATTTGAAGGCGACAATTGAAAGTTTACGTTTTATTGCAAAGTGTATATTTTTTGGTAATTTCATTTTTGGTAAGGAGCAAAATCGAAAAATTTGTTTAAGATAGCGCTGTATTCTTTACTATATTGAGTTTAAGTGTTTTAAAATTTCTTTTTTTTAATGATTTTAAAGTGAAAAATGCAAAAGGCGGAAGAAGTGAGAGTGTTAATTGTGGAAGAGAGAAAAAAGAGCGAATCTTATGGAAATATAGCAAAAAAGTACGTAATATCCAAGGCAGGAGCTAGAAAAACTTGTGAAAAATTCTATAAGACCCAAACGTGTGCTACTCAGTGGGGTGGTGGGCGGAAACAAAAAATATCCACTTACAATGTATGTATTTACAATTATGTGTTTTTATGATAGAATCTAACTAGTTTGGCAGTCCTGTTCCTTTTATTTATCTAAATCTGATAGCTCTAGTAGAACCTGATTCACTAAGCCACCGAAGTAACTTATTTACTATTTTAGTTACAGAATTTTTTATACCAATTACACTCCGTTTAGGAATCAATCATGAAGCAGCTGTGCTTCCTGTCTAGCATTCTACCACTAGGCCACCGAGATGGCAGATCAGCCTACACATTTAAAGTTTTCATTTCTGATCTTTGAACCCAGCTTGGTTTTTTCTGATTACATCCATTTTAGTGGTGCATACATCAGAAGCTTGATAAAGTGAGAATATGATCATTCTGTTTAATGAGAGTTAACCTTAGTGTCTTGTTCGTTGTACCGGACATCCTAAGTTCTTTTCCCCTGCTGCCTGCTCTTATTTTCGTGAGAATCACACCAATTGTCAATATGAAGATTATCTAGCCATTTAGCCCCTCCTCTATACCTTGGTTACAGCAGATTAAATAGATTATGTCTTTTGATTATTGAGAGCTCTCTTTATGTCAAAGTAATATATAGTTGTGTTAAAAGAATTTTTCAATTATGCCGACCACCTCATGCAAGTAGGCTTGCCTGTAGTCAGACTGCGCTTTGCTATTTCCCCGCCTTCGTGAGAAGAAGGAGAAACCTACTGAGTAGGATAGGATCTGCTCACTCTATTCCTCTACCTGATTTTCTTAGGTTTCTTGAAGAGACCAAGAAATTTGGTGGGGTGCAAAATTCTTTCTTTTTTTTCGCTTTTCTTCTATCTGTGCAAAATACAATGATTCAAAAGACTAAGTGCTATGAAAGGTCTATATCCTCCAGCCCACCCCGTAATCTGTCTTAACGAAAGTATTTTATGATTTGAAGAATTCTTTGCTCTCAATAACCTTTCAAAACTAGATGTCTAAGTCAACGATGTATAACTTATTGGCCTGAAATATTTTACAGTTTTGTGCCTCTTCTGCCTGCTTTTGAAATAAATATGACCTTAACCCTTCTCCTCTAGCCAAGCAACTGCTATCACTAGATCCCAGAGCATATCTTTTATCTGGTCCAGGAGCTTTATACAAACTGATATTTTTGTTGGACCACAGAGTCTTTTCTCTAGCAATTAGTGCATTAATACGATTAATTACATTTCGATTGAAGGAGGGCGTGTTTCGTTTTCTTTGCCAAAGTTTGTACTCTCTAATAACATTATGACGAAGGGAAAACACTTTAGGTGTTCAGTTTATCACGATTATTCTCTGAAAATCTCAGAATTTTCATGGGAAACTCATTCATTTATACTTCTAAACAATTCTAGGTTACGCCACTGCTACTCAAAACTTATGCTGTGCATGTCTACCTAATGCCAGAGAGTTTGCGTGTTTATGACATAGAAAGTTGAATTCAGTTCTCAGTTTGAAATATTATTGTTTAAAATGCATGCAGACATTGTCTTTACTTGAATACATTGCAACTTTTTCGACCACAATAAGTTCAACTTAAAGCATCTACAAGTACATACAAACATACATACGAACATTAAAGCGCCGCAAACCCAATAAAAAAATTTTTTTGCTACCACTTCCTAAACAAAATATTTAGCTGAGTTATTTTGTCTAAAAATCTCTTGAAACAAAACATTATATGAATAAAATTGCAAAATGCCATCACCAATGTTTCTAAATTTCGTCATCATTTTTGAATTTCTCTTATTTATGATTTTTATTTGGCCAAATTAACCTATTGAAAAATGTTCACATATAAAACTCGCTTTTTACATTTTTATTTTAAACACGAACCAGCTGCATACATTGGCTTATTGCTAGAGCTGAAATATTTTGGGAGTCTTCATAAAATAAACAAAATAATTTTAGGAGAGGGAACTTTTTTTAATGAGGCGCCTTAATGTATTTACATACAGTTATGTTTGTACTGCTTCGATAACATATGCACCATAGCAGCAGCATTAACAACTGACAGCCAGCCAAGATCAATAACAATTTCAGGTGCATACTCAAGCATTTCAGTCGTATTCTTCTGCTTCTTCTTTGTTGCTACTATGCTTGCTGCTGCTGGCGCTGGTGCTGATACTACTGTTGCAAAAGAAACTCACTATTTAAAATGTTGTTGAGAAGAATAAAATGAAAATAAAGGAAGAAAGAGAGAGAAAGGAACAAAAAAATGAAGACTCAAATAGAGTCATTTATGGTAGCTGCCTCTTACTCTCACAATACGTTACGTTATCTACAGTGTCGGATACATAATTTGGGCCTAGAAAAGTGGGGCCTAACTATTACAAATTAATAAAAAAAAAATATTGCATCAATTTCAGTTTCGTTGAGACTTCGTTCCTTTGAAGATAGATTGAACGGCGAGCTAGAGAAACTGACAAAAACTTTGCCAATAGACTGAATAAGGCTTATCAAGAATACAGTATGTTAGCACCAGTGTTGATATTTTAGGTGTAATCGTACCTTTTTCGGCCCTTTTTCATCTTCAAGGTACTTTCGGCCCTACCGAAGCATATTAGGTACAATTTGGAATTTTTGCACTTGTAAAAAAAAATCAGAGTTTATGTGTTCTTACTGCGGTGCTTCTTACAGCCATACTCAAATAGGGGCGTCAGCGTTGTGTATCTGTCAACATTTTCTCCGGAAGAAAACTTCGAGTGCAAAAAAAAAAAAATTATATTTTGCATAGAGTAAACTAGCCTTATAAGGTTTCTGACCCGATTTCAACCCAAGATTGACGAATCGCGTTTTTGAGTTCGATCACGCTGTTGTACTGTTTTCCCTTTGAATACACTTTGCCTGCAAGTATGCCCCAAACATTTTCTATAGGGTTATAATCTGGACTACGTGCTGACCATTGCAGTTACTTGTTGTTTTTTGTTGAAAACCACTCTCTCGATTGCCTCGAAACATGAACTCACTCTTATGCTCGTTTTCATAATGCGACACAGTGTGGCCAACTCAGCGCTTTTCCCGCTGATTTTAGTGCTTTTTGAAAATTAAAACGTGGAAGATAAGTGATTTAGCGCTCATCGCGTTTTTTTCAATTTTTCAATTTAAAATATCTTCGAAAAATCTAAGAAATTTTCATTGACTAGAAGTATCACATGTGTGCCTGTATTAGTGAAATAGTTTAAATATATTGAGTTTTCTAGCACTTTTATAAGGAAAAATATTTAACGATTTTTTTATGAAAATACGCATTTTATTCTACATTTTAGCGGATTTTGAAAAACAAAAGTTGGCCACACTGATGAGACACCAACACATCTTTAACTCTTTCATACCCAATGTTGCTTATATGCAACATTCACTTTAATGTGGGATAAAATAGATATTTAACAAATTTCACTAATAATAATATATGCATTCAGTTCTATGTATAAGGTATTCTTCACGTTTGCTGGTTGCCGAACATTTAAAATTTCTTGCTTATGTCATTCTTTTTTAATGTTTCCTTTTTGAAGTCCAGCAAAAACTTAAGTGCAAAAATTTTTAGTAAACTCTTTTGCATTATTTTTTGAAAAAAAAAAATATATTAATTATTACTAAGCGGAAATTTTGTTTATCGGATATGTTTATAAAAAATAAGAGAATATGAAAAAAATTGGAAAAAAGAGTTATCCAGTGGTTGTCTACAGCTTCATAGCTATGTTTTGGTGTCATGATTGTGGAAGACTTGAGTAACGATAATTTCAAAACAAAATGTTTCTATCAAGCCCTATTATAATTTGGGCGTCAAAGGGTTAATAACTTCTTGAAGGTTTCGGAGTTCATTTTTGTTATGATGAAGCCAAATTATGTAGCTCCAAAGTACCAAAAAGCTCACCAAACCATTACAGTTCCTCCACCGAAATAGCATTTTAAACGTACTACGCATTTTTTGTTCAAAACAAGCCAATAACAACTGTAATAGTCCGGCCCTTGTAGATTAAACTTTTTCATTCGAAAAAATAACATTTCGCTATTCTTCACCTCAGGATGTGTATCTGCGGGCAAACTCCAATCCCTTGGTCTTATGAGCATCGGTCAAGCGTGGTTTCCTCTTTAGTTTTTGCGCTTAAAATTCGTGCGACATGTCAGGGAGTGACGGAAAGATCCAAATTGTCCTTGAATTGTCGAGCTGATAACCGATTTTGAGTTCCTTAGCTTCATGTTTCCTCTAGTCGGAATTTTAGCGCCATGTCTTTACATTTCTTCAAAAAATTTCGTATTACTCCCTAATTCCTGCCGATTCTGTTCTCAATTTGTTGTTGGAAAAATTCGCGTCTCTCAAAGTTCTGATTATTTGCTGTTCAGAATCAGTAAGCTTTGCACACTTTGCCCATGGCTATAACATCATTGAGATTTACGTATTTAAATTATGTAGAAAATTATATCATACCTTTTTTAGGTACAATCGAATTCAAAAAGGTACAACTTTTACATAATTTGGGCCCTTTCAAAAAAATCTAAATATCAACGATGCCTTAATAAACACACTCCAATTTACTGAGCACTTTTTTAAATTAAACTAAAATGTTTATTGATTTGAGCTCTATTGTCTTTTGCGGACCCGCTACTGGTTGCCGACATACTCCTATATGTTAGTGATGTGAAAAAACACTGAATATTTAATGAGAAGTGTTGTGTAGCTCCTGAACTAGTTAATTTAAAGATCCGGATCCTACCATAAATGCAGTCTAGATGAACTACATAGCTTCGTTTTTGGGGAAGTTAGTACTTTTTAGTGCTGCCACTTAATAAATTCTTAGGGTTTTTTGAATATCAAATGCAATGTTGAAATGTTTTAGTAAATATTCGACGTGTCAACACTAATAATTTTTTTTTCGATTGTTCTAACAAAAAGCGAAAAAAAACATAACTTTATGGCAAAAATTTATAATTACTCCAGGGGCCTGTTGCTCACAAAATACAAAACACAAGTATGTTGCATACATTTGCAATGATGTAAGACCATCTGCACCAAATGGTGAATAGAGCTTATATGATTATTTTTTTTGAAGTAGTGTTATAGTCCAGTCGGTAGAATATAAAATTTACAAAAAGTTCATACTAATTCTTATCTGAGATTTTTCTTCAGTAATTGTTAGTGGGGGTATGACAGAAAAACCACAAAAATCAACTCTGGGGTTGCAGAGCGACCATCCCAAAACCCGCTCCCCCTTTGGTGAAAATGGCTTTTTTTACTAAAAAAAAATTAGCTAAAATTTAGCTAATTTTAATATGCTGATAAAATTGTAAAATGTAAATGTTTTTATTTCTAACTTTTCAGCATTAGAAGTAATGTCTTGAGCTAATAGATAATAAATTTAAAACATATAGTGAAACCAGTTATTTTTATTAGGCCTGCAAATAGTTAAAGTAGCAAAAACCAACAATCAACTATACTATTTTGTTATGTTTATATACAATACTAAAAATGAAAATGGCAGAGAAAGTTGTACTTTATATTCCCTTCAAACTCCATTTTGATTTTACTTCCTAGCTTGTTTGATTTTCGAGGAATTCAATTTTCCTTATAGGCTCCGCGTGCAAAAATTCAAATAAACAAAGATGCGCGCGCATCCACAGTACATCCAAAGTATAAAATTTGCAATTTCTTAAATATTGAATATCTCGAAAACTATGACATGTATATGAAAAAATTACTTAAAACCTTTTTTTTTAGGAAATCACTAAAGATTTTTTTTTGTAGCAATTGTAGCCAATTTTTTGATATCTCCAACGGTTAACCAGTTAATGGGAAAATAGGCTTTTCACCAAAGGGGTTTTTTTTGGAAGGTCCCTCTGCAACCCCAGAACTGATTTTTGTGATTTTTCCATCTATCATACCCCCCCTAGCAATTACTGAAGAAAATTTTCATATAAGAATTATTATGATGGAAATCTTTATAATGACTGGACTATTAGGAGGGTCTTTTGAAGCTTTGATTGTGCGGATACCTCACATACTTTTGAATAGCTCGATTCTGCATTTGTATTTAAGAAACGGTCAAAGAGACTTTCCCATGTGATGCATAAATGTCTGAAGTCAAACCTTTGGCTTCACTGTCGACTTTTGCCATCACATCTTTTGTACCTATGCCCTCTATGTTAGGTGAATATCTTTGCCTACAATTTCAAGCAAAATATCATCAACTGGAAAAAGCATTTACTTTGTATCACAAACAGCGCCTGTTTTCGTATTCTCTGTTTTGACATAAAATTATTTATAGCAATAGAGATTCATAACGTGGAAACACATTAATAAAACCTACCAACGTTGCTTTGAATTTGATCCAAATGTATCTTAAATATAGGAATAATCCTTTTCAGAGCTTGACAATTAATTAGGATTTTTCCAATCACGTTGACTTCTATAATAAGCGAGCTAGAAAATGCATCGAAAAGTATGTCTCTTGCATCCCGGATTTACCTTTATATGGTATTGCAATTTCGTTGTTGGCTTTGGCCATTCTGAAATTTAAAACTATGTAATCAACATTTTTAAAACCAATTCTTTCAAAAACTCCAAAAAGTTTGATTTTCCCACTACAAGTGTAAAAAATAACACGACTTGTAAAGATGTATGAGAAACAGAATTTAAGAGTAGTTACTTGTTGTTAACCCTCTAACCCGCAAGGTTGAAACAATAATAAAACAAACACCAGAAGTTTTGTTTCCAGTTAATATTGATGAAAGAAAAATGAATATGAAGTCCATTTTTTGATTAGTTTAGATGTTAGATGACAAAAATGAAAGGCTGTTCTGATGCGGCCTTGTAGGTTTAAGTCTAAAAATAAATATATATTTGGGCAATTCACAAGGTGTCTTAGTTGGTGTCGTATCATCTCATTTGTCATAAATTCTCATTTTTTAAACAAAATTATATGACAGAAGACTTAGAAATTAATTTTTTAGATTCTTATAAAAAAGTAATATGAGCGATAATTTTTCGTCAAAAAATAACACTTTGTGTGATCGCGGAAAGTGCAAACTGACCACAAATTGTGTGTTTATTCTTTCTTCAGGTCTGCCAATTAATTTAAAAAAAAATAAATTTTCACTTGTCCATTAATTATATTACCATAGAGTGAAGGCTGCCTCAGGGCGGCCTTACGAGTTAGAGGGTAAAGAGTTTAAAGTAGCTTCTATCTTGTAAATTCACAGGCTTATAGTTTCGGGGAACGGGCCCCAGTTTTCAAATTAACTAAGTGTATTTATAATTGAATAACTAACATTTTTATTATGAATTCATCATAATAAAATTGCAACCGTTATTTAAAAAAAAAAAAATTAGATTTTGTTTTTATTATACTTATTGTAAAAGGAATTAAGTTTCATGTCACAGTATGAACACTGATTCTTTATTTTCACTTTTCTAACTTTCATAATTTCAATTTTGTAGCCATTTTTTTAGGTTTTTATTATGTTATGTTTCCAAAATGCTGCGAGTTTTAAAAAGCGGTGCTCATTGGAGGTCAACTGTCTGAGAAAACTGTGATGTTTATTTTTTATCGTATGCAAAATGAAAGAGTATTTAAAACATTATCTTTAGACCTTTGTTACTTGGGAAATATCTTGCGATATAAGTAGTGTTTGCACGAAATTAAAAAAAATGCGTTTAAACTTTTTTTTTTTTTTTGAGGTATGTGTAAAATAAGGTTTTTGAATATAAAAATACAATTAATAAGCTAATCAATGATAAGAATGTCAGATGATCATTTCATTCTCTTCTCCTATTTTTACTAACCTTTTCATCAAAATATGTATAATAACATTAAAAATATTGCATGCAAAGTTCGAAAAAAAGAAAGAAAAATAAAAATTTTATAATGGGGTTACTTTAGATCTTTGTATCTTCCACATGTAAATATCCATTGCTTTAAGACTCCATCAAAGTTTTGTCAAATTCTCCAAATAAAAAAAAATCAATTTTGGCCTAAATCGAAAAAATCGCTCGAGTGATTTTTACACAACTATCGAATGAATGGAAATTTTTTAACTATCGAATAATTCGATAGTTTTTATTCGATAGTTCCCATCACTACAATATACGCATAAAATAAAATAGAGAAAATACAATATTATGGTCTCAACTTTCCAATTACTATTTTTGATTTATTTATAAGTTCATACGTTTGAAGGCGAAAAGCAAGATGCAGTGAGATGAATATTGCAAAGCATGTGACGTGAAATAGTGAAAAAAAGGCGGAAATTTTTCCATTCGTGGATAGAAGATAATACTTTTACTTTTTCCGGAAAATAAACGGCATATAACTGCATACATTCGGAGAACTGGTGTTTAAATTAAAAAAAAAAAACAAAACTCTTGTAATAACAGCAAAATATGAGAAAAAAGGGGGAAGGTAAGTCATTCAATCAATGGGGAAAACCTAGAGATTTGGCAAACAAAATGTGGAGGAGCTTGTAAGAGATTAGTTAATTCTATTCTGTTCTCGTGATGAGCCGGTGAGTATAGTATCGTTACGCAAAGATGACTCAACACTTAAGGAAGAATGCAAATTTCAGAAATATGAGTCAACTCAGAAATCTAAGCAAATCTATGGTTATAGTAACACCGAGAATTATTGGCTTTAATATTATGAAATTAATTGACAACCGAATTTCTCGTTTTTACAACACTAATGTAAATTTCATAAAAAAAAAATATTTATTTGTGCTGATGTTTTTGGAAAATGACGATGATGATGGTGATGCGATTTCGATGAAGATGGATAAGGATATATAGATATATGTATATATGTCTGTATGTATGGTGATTGATATTCTTATTCATGCTTGATGTCTTTACTGTAAATATTTGACTATGAAGCATGCTGCAAGTTATAAAAAAGGGCACAAAATATTTTCTTTCATTGCACAATGGTTCAGAAACTCGATTTCATGGCATAAAATTATATGGCCGAGTTTTTGGTAATGTTATTTAGATATGTAATAAGAAATGAGTAAATATCAAATTATTGCCGTACTGAACTGAACTTTAGTAAGGTAAGCAGGAAAAAATTGTTATTTTTAACAAGTGACATTTTCAAAATATTCCAAGCACCAATTTGCACCTTTTGAAGAAACCTGAATTTTTCAGAATCAGAATGCTGATATGGTAATGGTGTGGATGGAAGATGAATTATATTTATTAAAGTTAGATATTGCTAATAACGAATGAAAATTATGGTTTTAATTCTTTTATCAACAATATACAGTTTTCGAAATAATAAATGCATTTTAAGTGGCAAAAATATTTTATTAATTTTTTTTTACTTTGGAAAATTTTTGTTTTTATCTAAAAGTGCCACTCCCTATTGTCCAAATTAAAGAATGTTTACATGGTTCTTGGTATTAACAATTTGCTTCCTCATTAAAAATTTCATAAACGCACCATGTGCAGATATACAAAAATAACCATTTTGGTTGCATAAGAGGTGGACGTGGCAGACCCCCGATTACGCCCATTTTTTAATGTATATTTTTGGAATACATAAGAAGCACACATATGAAGTCTTGGCACTCTATCTTCATTATTCGATTTTATTTCGCCAAATTGGTTTTCTGGACCATAGTGCATTGTGTATGTTGCTATGTATGTTTGCATGTATGTATTGCATATTGGTGTATTGAGATTTTCAGACAATTTTGTTTTTTTTTTTTGTATATTTTTCTTGGTATTGTTGTTGGTATATGCAAATATGATGTGATATTGTGATATGATAGCTATAAGAATATTTGATTTTATTGACCATTACATCGTTGTACTCATCTTACATATTCGTATATAAAAATCATATCAAATTTTAAGGGATTAAGGTTAAAAAAGGAAAGGAAAAACGATATTCGTGCAGTGTTTTTCTGTAAAATAGTTAACTGCAATCATGTAGCAGTTGAAAGTATTACGTACAAACACATATATACAATAAAAGGAGTAAATTTTTAAGTTTAAATAAACTCTTATTATATGGGCATTGCTTTCGTTGAAGAAAATTTGGAAAATATTTACTAAAAAATTTCTTAAAGTGAAATAGAAGGAAAATTTCAATCTCAAATTTTCAATTGTTTATTCACTGATTGAAAATTTTTACCAAACTTCTTTAAAAAACCAAAATTCACCTACCGTAGTAGCAACAAATGTAACTCCAATATTTCTGATATATAAATTTAAATAAATTTTGAAATGAAAGTTAAGAATAATTACACGAAACTCCATGAAATACTTCGTCTATAAATACTTCAATCAAAAGTTTGATGAATCAGTGGAACTTTATGGAAATCGTTTGGAGTTTCAAATAACTTTAGTAAATTGTTAATCTTTCAAAATTTCATTAGTTTCAAATAATATATCTGCGGAATCACTGGATTCATCACGTAAATCCTTTCCTTGTAAAATTTAAATTTTAATGAATTTTAAATAGATTCCGTAGAATTGTTCGGCTCTCACACTGCAATCAAAATTTTGAAGAATTCCCAATAAAAGTTCAGCAAAATCCGATGGATATGAATATTTTGATGAATCTTCTTTTTCTTCTATTTTCTACATCCATATCAGCATATCGTCTCTACCATGTCCAACTATCAAATGTGAAAATCAGTACTTTTCAGGAGAACGCAAAAACTCCTTCAATTGTGAACGCAAAAAAAAAAAAATTTTTCACATTCATTAGTTGGACTAATGCTACGTCGATACGAGTAACTACTAGTATATATCGATATTTTTTTCGAGTACTGAGTACTTTTTGAACTCGATACTTTTAATTTAAATGAGTATTTACCTTGCATCGACTAAATAATATGCGTATTTACTTGCAAGTTGCAACACATATTTATTGTAGAGTTGCAAAATGAAAAATTTTTTAATATTAAAATAATTTAGAATACTTGCCAACAGAATATAAGCCAACCATTAAAGCTAATTTAATTAAAAAAATTATTTACAGAAAATTTATTGTATGTATGATTCATTCTGTCTCTGGGTATGTAATATGGTCCGAGTTCCTAATTACAAGTGGACATGGTACTTCCCATACAAGCCATATGCTTTTTCTGTATATTTCCGGAACCACATACAGCAATGCACTGAAATTACAAGGTTGGAAATTTGGGCTGGACTTCCCTATATGGGATATCTCAGAAACCATTTGTAGTACGAATTTAGTGAGTATATGACAACCTCATTCCAGATTCCCAACTATTTTTGGATATGTTATATACAGTGACTCAACCTTTCGATCAAATGATTTAGAAAGTAAGTCTTTTTTGTTGTAATTTTTTTTATTTGTAGAGTTATTTGCGAGTAAATGGAAATGTACCGTTAGATATACGAAAATTTAAAAAAAAAATTCAGCAAGTGCACTTGATCAATTTGTTGACACAGTATTGGCTATGTATAGTTAGCGAATGTCAGTGAACGCGTTTTGACGGAATTCAAGTTTTTGATACTTTTTAAGAAATTTATTATTAAATAATTGAAATTTAGCATAAAGGTAAATATTGGTTAATTTTTTGTAAGCTTTTAAAATCGTTTACGTTTGGTTTATAGATGAAAGAACTAAGTCGTTTGAAAATAGAAGAGATTAAAAGGCATATCGATTCTAAGCTAACTCATAGAGAAATTTGTCGTAAAGTTGGTGTTTCAATGGGAACTATCTCAAAAGTAAGAAAAAATTTAAGTCCTGAAGCCGAAAAAAATAAGCCAATTTTAAGTTTGCCACTACAGAGGCGTATTTTGAGGCAAATAAAATTTGGAGTGCATGATAATGCAGCCCAAATCAACAAAGAACTGCGCGATGATGGAGTCAAAGTAACAACTGAGGCTGTTCGAAAAGTTTTGCAAAAAAATGGTTTCCACGGACGCGTTAAAATAAAGAAGCCTCTGTTAACAAAACGGCATAAGCAACTAAGACTCGAGTTTGCTCGGAAATATAAAAACTTTACAATTGATGACTGGGCAAGGGTTGTCTGGTCAGACGAAATAAAAATTAATCGTTATGGCTCAGATGGTCGTCAATGGACTTGGAAGAAGCCCCGCGAACCAATTAAAGATCGTCATGTGAAATCAACTCTTAAATTTGGCGGCGAAAGTTTGATGATTTGGGGATGTATGGCAATGGAAGGTGTTGGCAAATGTGTTAAGGTTGTAGGACGAATGGACGCCACTCAGTATATTACCATCCTTGAACAAGGACTCCAAGGAAGCCTCGAATCCTGGAATAAAAAAGTTTCGGACATTCTCTTTCAGCAAGATAATGATCCGAAACATACAGCTAAAGTAACAAAAACGTGGCTTCAAAATGAAGGGTTTGAGGTAAAGCGCGCAATCACAGATCTGCCAGGAGATTGTCCAGACTTAAACGCTTTATGGGATCGGACGCAAACTGCTTGGAATAGTATTAGTTCCAACAAGTGTAGGACACTTGTAGAATCTATGGAGAAGAGAATCAAAGCAGTTCTTAAGGCAAAAGGAGGCCATACGAAGTATTAAGATGGAACAACTTATCAAAGTCAACAAATTGATCAAATGCCATTACAGTTTTTTTTTTGTCAAAATTAAATAGTTTTAAAATAGTTTTTGATGTTTATTTTTATCGTTTTAAAATAAAGTTTTTATATTGTATTTTGTTTCAAACTACAGTGAATTATCGATATAAATAAAAAACTTATAGCATAAAAACTTTTTTTTTCAAAATCATTTGATCAAAAAGTTGAGTCACTGTATATGGTAATGGCAAAATCACCAAGCCGATAAAAAATTGCCGCACCGCCGTTCGGAATCGGCGTCAAACTGTAGGTCCAACTATGTGGTATCACAATGGACCGTTCAGGCCTAAGTATGTCTCTCGACAGCTACTCCAAGCTAATCTAACTTATATTGCAATGGGGGAAAAATATAGCGGTTTAAATTAAATAAATGAGAGAAAAAGAGATCGATCTGCACTTTGGACATTTTTTCCATTCCCAGACTAATTTGAAAAAAAGTTGTTTTCGAGTTTCTTTCAATTCAAATTCTTTCAAATAAATATTCCACGTCATTTTTTATCGTATAGGGCATAATTTCGATAACTCATTGACCAAAAATAGTGAGGAATCCGGGTGAGGTTGGCATATATTTCCTAAATTCGTGCAGGCGCAGGTTTGAAAAAGACCTTCCGAATCGGGGTGCTCTTAAGTACCCCGATTAAGTTGGGATGTTGTTAAAGTTAAATGAAAATAATGCTGGTTTTGTTGGGCAAGTGGGAATAGAACTACTCGTGTAAACGATATGATTATGAGAAGTACAATAACTAGATTTAGGTCAATGATTCAACGTTTATATGGGAACTTTGTCAGGGCTAGACAAGTAGAGGTCACCTGCAATTGTAATTTTAAAGTACTTAATATTATTTATACACAAAAGCTGGAGTTTTCACGCGTAGCTTTATATGGATTCACTGGTTCTCTTTCTCTCCGGCAGAAGAGCGCTTAACAGCGCAATTAAACAAAACGGATAAGGCGAAACCAGAATCTCTATTCAGTGAAAATCAATACCTTATAATTCTCGATTACGTTTTCAAATATTAGTAACTTATATAGGAAACTGAATGACCTATAAGAACCATCACAAAGATCACTGATGAGAAATCGTAGCGGATTCCGAAACGCGCCGTCCGATTTCGCCTGATTTGCCTATCTATATACACTGTTGTTGTTTGGACTACATATATTTATTAAGTCTGTTATATATTACTTAATGAAATCATGAACACTAAGAGTACGTGCGGGAAACTGTCCTATAGTAGGCAGTATTAGTGAATACGTAGTCAATTACTAGTCTGACGTTATTGCAGAAAAAGTTAGGAAACATTTTCTTAATTTGGATGAACTAAAAACGCTATTGTTGCAGAGTTATTTGCAACATTACCTGATGTGTATGATCCAGTTGTTACAGCCTTAGAAAATATAAACAAGGGAATGGTGACAAACGAACTTTGATTTTCTGAAGCTAGCAGAATATATAATTTTTTTTTTGGAAAAAGAGTACTAAATTTGTCATTAGTACATTTAATTAACACTTAGGTTAGATTAAAGGAAAGTGCTCAGAAGATCTGAGAGTCCATGGAGGCCAAAAATGATCAATTATGATATCCTCATATGTGACACCTCGAACTCTTTAAATTCTTAACTTTATATATAGTGAACCACCTAGTCTTCTTGATGAACCTTTTTCTGTTGGTGGAAACTTTGCCAGCTCTTCCAGTTCTTCGAACAGTCTGTCTCATATGAAACGGAGCTGACGGATTTGAAGATTGAGGTATTTACAGAGGAGATGGTGCATGGTCTCATTTTTTAGGTGCTGCGACTTCAATTCTCAAAGCCTTTGTGCCAATGGCGCATAGTCCATTAAGTACTCCAATTTGAATCTGAACTTATTTCTCCTCTAGAAGAAGGAAGCTCTGTGTTCTTTTCTTGTTAAGAAGGGACCATAAACTTTGGACTATCTTACAGACGTTCCTCGTTTGCCAAGATCTGTTGATGATTACTTTTGCTTTTTCGTCCAGGTTTGGTTTCACTGTGCCATGCACATCTTTATCGATACCAGTTGATTTCCAGGACCTACCGTACGTAATTATGGTACAATGAACGCTCGGAATTTGGTTAAGAAGAATAAAAAATGGTTTCTCCTGAGTTTGCTATATGAGCTTTAGGGACATGTAAAAAATCATAAAAATCGTTTGGTAATTCAGAAAACTTTAAGCAATTTTTCACCAGTTAAATTTTTGTCGAATTTCACTCATTTTTTAATAAGAAATTTATTAAAAGTAAAACAATTTCATTATCTTTTTTTCGAATGTTATTTTATATTGTGCTGCAGTTAATTTCTTATTTTCTTTCGTTACAGACTATTTTCATTTTAACTCTTAACTAATTTTGTTTTGTTTTTATTTGGATTTATTATTAACTTCCATAATTTTTTGTTGATGTTGTTTTATTTTAAGTCATATTCTTACACTAAAAGCTTAAAATATATTTTTATTTTATATTTATATTTAAGTATTGTAATATTCAACAATTTGCTTTTGAATTTTCTTTTTTCTGTATTTATTTTGTTTTATATTTTGTTTATTATATTTTATAGTTTTAATTGCAAAAGCCTTTTCATTTAATATGTTTGTATTTATTTTTATTTATATATTTACTTTATATATCGCAATATGCTTCCATTATTTGGCGCACTTGATTTATAATAATTCGTTTTTTAATTAATCAAAAGCCTTAAAATTTATATGTATTAATGTTTGTTTATATTTTTCACTTGTTTTGTCACTCATTTTGGCTTTTCTTTTAATAAGAATTATATAAAACTAATGCATTGTATTTAGGTACTTAAAAAATCAAAGACAAAACTCATAAATTATCTTGTATTTTTATTGTAAACATTTTAAGCTCTTTTATTTTTATATTTATTTATTATAAAGTTTATTGTTTGTTTATACTTATTCGAATTTAGTGAGAAATCAATGGAAATTGGAACAAAAAAAATGTAAAAACTTATTGCAGATGAGAGCGGAGTATGATTATAGATTTTGTTTTGAAAATATTTAATTGGATGCGTATATGGCAGAGCATAATTGAGACAGACTAATAGTACGGATAATAATAACACTAACATTTTTCTCAAAACTAAGTAAATAAATCAAACGAAGATCCACATCTATTTCCATGGGCTACATTTTTTACATAAGCTTGAATAGAACTGATAACTCCAATAAAAAACTTTTCTTAACATATCGTTTAACCGTTAGAAACTTGGTATGTTTTGCTATGTATCCAAAAAAGTAAATTTTCACATAATTTTTGACATTTGGAAACCATTGTACTTTAGCCGAGGAAAAGAAAAAACCGTAAAATCTGGAAAGTTCTAATATTTTATGTCGAATTTGAGAATGTTAAAATTTTTATGTCTTCTTATTGGAGTCTGCTTTGGAGTGCAATATTTCTGCGATCTTAATAAACTTCGACTAAAATAATGTATGAACTCAAGCTTGGATGTGCAGGTTTTAGAAACATTGATGAACAAGTTGAAAGGATTTTCAGCTTTATTTTCAAGCTTAAATGTAGTTACAGATATAACCTACTTCTGAAAACATTAATAAATGTTTGAATTTATTTTCCGACTTCAGTTTTAGATTTCATATTTAGAGAGGAACCGGAACTCCATTTGACAAAATTTTTTCAGTTCAGTTTGATTTTTTATGATCACTTGCATGCACCTAATCTAATTTTCTTACTTTGCGAAACTTTTAGTTTGGCAAATTATTGTCTAAGTGATCAATTTTAAAAATCTGTATTGATTGAAACATATAAGAATTATTGCTTTACAAATTTTTTAAATTAGAAAATCGATAAAAAAAATACTAGAAGTATAGACGATATTTTAATCGAAATATATTTGTGTTTTAACATTTTTCATCTTTTAGCGATTCAAAATCATTTGCACTCAACATATGAAGTTTATTTTTATTCATTTATTTAATCAATACATATTTTACTATTCAAAATTGAACCTTGAAATTGATTCAGCAGAGATATTTTTTAGTATATATCAATAGCTTTTAAAAGAGTGTCATAACTAATATTTTGGGCATTTTTTTGATGTGATAACTTCTTTACTCGAGCTTAAGAAAATTTACAGAGGAGTGAATTGATGGGAATTCAAATCAAATGTTATGTTGGTGCCGTGTGAGTTTTCGTATTATGTGTGAACTTATGAGTGTATGTTTTATTATATATTTTACTTTAAGCTAAAAAGTATGCAAGACACAATTTCAATATCAATAACGGTTGTGGAATACACTTACTTACATATCAATGGAATAGTGCAACATATCAAAAATTGTTTTTATTTAATGTATTGTTTTATTGCATGGTTTATTTTAGTTTATAGTTTACTCTTTTCTAATTAAAATTGTAAAATTTAAAAACCCCATGGTTGCACTTTTTGGATAAACGAAAACTT
Organism: Toxonevra muliebris; assembly: GCA_963691655.1. NCBI lineage: Eukaryota > Metazoa > Arthropoda > Insecta > Diptera > Pallopteridae > Toxonevra > Toxonevra muliebris. Next base: position 29,603,583 of record OY829329.1, read on the forward strand.
TTATAATGAAGGAAACAACAATCCATATCATATCCATATCACGTCATGTGACGAGTGCAGAAGGGACTCATTTTAGTTTTTTATAAAATTTTTGGACATGAACGAAGGATGATAGAATTCCGAAAATACAATTAAAAAATGGGAAAAATATTGGTATCGATATTCTTTCGAAAAGGTACAAATATTTTTTTACAAATTAGAACAAAATTCAAAATTTTTTGTAGAACTTTTCCTTTCATAAAGTTTTTCATTAGTTATTCTTTCAAATAACAAACAGCATTTTCTACAATTTAGTACCTTGTTTTCTAGCCGGGTTCTTATCTATTTGGATACATTTAAAAACATATTATATAGTTCAAGATATTATATTGGTAAAAATAAATAAACTTTTTGTTGATGAATTTGAGTTTAGACTCTTAAGCGCCAAGTTTTGATCAGTAGAGTACTTCAAAGTAAAAAAAACTAGAATAGATGCATTCAGGTGGGCCTAAATAAAAATCAAAGTGAAGGAAAAATATTTCAAATTACTATTTATTGCCAAACTACATAACGATGTAGGTCAGAACTCCTGAACATTTATTTTATTTTTTTGTAGTATAATGTAATTTAACTTAATATATTCATTACATGCATACCATAGTTGCAATATATTTTGGTTTTGATTGAGGTTTCGTATATTTTTTGATTATTGGCTACAACTTTATTCAGATTCATTATTTTCTGTTTAATAATATATATCAAATATACAGTAAAAACACTAAAAGTATTCTCAAAGATCGTCTACTCTAAGTTGGGCTATCTCTAAATGCACTGGAAAATTTTCTTCACATCCACGAACTCTCGTGATTTCTCGTTTGCTTTCTAACCTTTGCTTTGGCAAACGCAGTGCAGTTTTACTTTCAAAATAATTGATATTGTAAGATGATTAAAAATATGATTGAAGGATATAACTGACTAAGCGCTATTGAGAATTAAAATGAAGAATACAACTCTATGTAGAGGCTCTAACATGAATTTATGAAGGAGTTCAAAATGATTCTCGTCAGTTAGATAGATGGTGCTGCGGATCATTCTTTTCTATTCTTTTAGGGCACAACAGCCCATGGAGGACCTAAATCGAGCTTTGCGCTCCCATTCATGTTTTGTGAGGTATATTTACACACGAATGAAAGAACTCATAGTTTTATGCTGAATCCAAAAGATGGAGTATGCCAAGATATGGTGCTGTGTGGAAAAAATGTTAATTTTTTATTTTTGACTGTGTCGAGCATTGAACCCGGGGACCCTGCGTAACAGTCCAGCATATTAACCACTAGGCAACGGCGATTACGACGCTGATCATTATTCTTCTCCTTCTAGGGAGAAAGGGTCTGAGCATTCTAGTACAATTTTTTCTTCCTTTCCCCCTTTTTTAATCTTTCACCTTCTTTGTACTTTGTCATTTTTGCCAAACTGTTTCTTATTCCCTTTACTTCGGTAAAGTAAATTGGTTCAGCGGTAGAAATAACATTTTCAGGTTTATATATGCCTAGGAAAAATGAACAAAAATTGTCTTGAATAAGATTTGCCAAAAACCTCAGATGGCTTGTATTTATGTAATTAAGAAAGGGTGCGTTAAAAACTATTATTTATGCAAATATTCTTCTTCGTTATAAAATACTTTCAATTCCCTAGTTACTAATATATTTTTTTAACTTAAAAAGATATATAGGGTAGCCATGGAGGCATTACTATACCGTACGCCGCAATATCTAGTGATAGATAGCTGCCAAAAGGGCATTTATGGGTGCAAACTAATAGATTAATTAAGTCACCATATTTTGGTTACCTGGGCACTCAAGTATGTATAGTAATGAGGTAATTGACCACCAGAACTCCCGGTAGGTATAGGAAAACAAACCATAAAGAATACTTTAAAAAAAAGAAAGAGAACAGTAATCGATCCTAATGGGCACACGTCCCTAAGGTTAAACAACCCAAACCACTTATTGGTAATTCCGACCCCAAAAGAGTTGCCCTTTGTCTTAAGTTTAGCAAAAACCAACTCAGAACAGTCAGGTGTTTCCTCTCGGAGCACATAAAGAGCTTAGCCATTAGTAAGGGCAGCACTTGTAGGATTTGAAAAAGGGATAATAAAATACCAAAACATATCATAATACACTGCGAGACACTCACTCGCAGGAAGAAAAGATGTCAGGGACACTACCACCCAGAAAGCCTTTAGCCACATCGACTAGTGAGATTTCTTAGCAAGATTTGCTTGTCCGATAGCTGGTAACCATGCTATTGTCGAAAGTACATCACCCTCTTAATCAAGCTAAAATATAATGGAGTCCTTCCTGCCGTTTCTCCCTTGTAATAGCTTTGCTCGTTTTTAGAATTAGAAAGAACCTTTTTTAACTTTTACATTTTAGTTATATAAAGTTTCAAGAGCTATCACCATCTGGCTCCATTCTTTTTCGATACTCTCGCTTTTATCCAGCTTATTTTTGTTCGATAGCGCACTGCTATTTTTCTTCTTTTTTCAACTTCTCTCCCCACCGTTTTGCGGTTTCGTTTTTCTAGACTATTTAGAAAACTGGTATTAAGTGGACTTCAAATTATTTCTTTTCATGTTTAGTACTTACTATGGCGAACGCAAAACTTTTAAACGCTTTGTGGCAGAAATTGTGCTTTTCAATTCGGTTATCAATTTTGAGTATTAACTCGACAGAGGTGTGATGGGGTATGACATACCCCTGAGGCTGCTAGATATGAAAAAAAAAAAAAAAAACAGTACACTTCCCAAAACTTGTTTGAAGAAATCAGTACAAAACAAAAAATCAGTACACCTTTTTTCGGGTGGTTTCGCCATTGCCTATCAAGAGGTGCACTTGTACTCTTTCTTATAAAACAAGTCAAGCGAAACAATAGGGAATAAAATTTTAAAGAGTGAATCATTGAAGCAAAAATTAAAAAAATCCAATCATCTTTGTTTTGACCCCGTTTACACTAGTGATGGGAAATATCGAGTGATTTCAACTATCGATCGTTAGTAACCAAATGATTTTGACAAACAAACGATTTTTTTCATTTATTCGAAGTGATAAAAACTATCGAGTGATTTCAACTATTCGAAGGCTGAATGAATGATTTCAACGATCGAACGAGTTGCTCAGTCGAATTTATTTATTCGCACAGCGAATTAACGAAAAATTAAAATATTTGACTATCGAATAATTCAATATTCAATTCGCAGCTGATGGCCTATGATGCCAGTGCTGATTCCTTTATTTGTATAATAATTTATTATTGTATAAATTCTAATAAATAAATAAATATTCACTTCGATAGTTCCCATCACTAATTTACACACCGCGACAGTTATCACTACGGAAACAATTTTCTTTAGTTTTTTCACTGTCGTTACAATGATGTTGATAAAATTGTATAAAAAACAGTACAGATCAGTATGAAAATAAACAGTATTTTTGCGTACTGATTTAAGGTTTCGGAATAATCAGTACATTTTACCAAAATCAGTGCATGTACAGATGAAATCAGTACGTCTAGCAGCCCTATACAGTTTTGAATTTGGTTTCTTTAACCCTTTGCACACGATCTATTTTTATGTTATTTTACTGAAAAATTAATAGTAAATTAAAACCCATTATAATTTGTTTTTATATAGTGTTTTGTATTCGCGGGTATATTTAGTGTATAAGGTAGAACATACCCGACCACACCACTAACATTCATACGTAAATTGTAGCGTTGCTTTGTTTACCTGTCAAAATCGTCTATTTTTGTATGGCAATAAGGGAGTTGTGACAGAAAAACATATTTGAGCCTGTCATACAAACGGCGATTGTAAACAACAACAAAAAAACAAAGACTTACAGTTTTTTATAAAGAACACATCCGCTTTAAAAGAGATGTGATGGTAACTTTTGCATGTAGGTTAAAGTGCTTAAATATTTGTATTTTGAGTTTATATAAGTGCAAATTAACCTGTTGTATTTTAGTTTATTTTAGAGGTTTATCGATTTTTATTTTATAGGTTTGTATGTACTTGAATATGAGTTTCTGGTTTCTTTGGCGTTTGTTTTTTTTTTATATATTACACTAATTCTAATATAATGATGACATATTTACAAACTACGTATATTATATGTGATCAGCCAAACGAATAAATTACACTAACAGACAAATTTAAACTTTGTGTTTGCGCGGCGGATATGACCAGTATAGCGAAGTAGCACTAGGTGCCGTGATTTAGAATCCATGATTCAAAGATTTTTTGTGAATTTGATCCGAGACTGGTTCACATAAGTGACCGCAGATCGCAAACTACTTCAGATACCAGCATAACTAAGACATGTTCTTTAAATTAGATAAATTTATCTGAAACGCGTTTTAAACTATTGAAATTTGTTCAGTGGTCCAAAAGTTCTGGGCTTTACAAATCATCAGCAATTTGAGAAAATGCAATTTTTGGCACACAATATATTCAAAATATCGGAGAAATCTGGGAAATTTTTTTTCTTGCGATTTGTTGGAATCGTCTGAGAAGTATAAAACAGAGTCATCAGTTGATAAAAAATACAAAAATTAAGATATAATATTTTTTATAATTTTTCGCTTTATTAAAAATTGTATATATTTAATAGTCAAACAATTCATACACTGGCGGTCATGAAAACCGCACCAGTTAGCCCAAATTTCCCTTGCTTTTTTAAGGAGGTTCCTTTTTTATGTTTTGAGAATGTATTTAAGCGGAATGCACCATTTTTTATTGCGCTTGTTTGGCGAAAAGAAGAATTTTTGAAAAAGTGCCAAAAACAACTGCAAAGTAAAGGGTATCTTTCTTAAAAGTGTGGTTTTCAATCTGGCAATACCTTTTTCGGAGTTGGTCTTTTTGACAGCTGTCACTTGATTTATGTTCAGTTTGGTTTGCCATTTCATAATTACAAACCAATATTCGCGCTGCGTCCAATATTCGGTCGAAATAATCGCTCAGCAGAGTCGGTAATTCGATCAACCATGGATCGGTTTCGCACCACGTTTACTCTAGTGAATAATGCGCATCCTCAGAGACGCCGTACAGTGCGCACCGAAGACTCTATTGCTGCTGTGAAGCAGAGTATCGAAGAAGACCCGAGTAAGTCCATCGCGCGTAACAATTGGAGCTGGGCCCATCAACTTTTTGTAAGATTTTGCGGAAGTATCTTGGTTTGCGGGCTTACAAAATCCAACTCGTGCAGGAATTGAAGTCGAACGACCATCAAGCGCATCGCATGTTCGGTGAATGGGCCCAAAACGAGAGGGCCACCGATCCCGATTTTCACAAGAAAATTTTGTTCAACGATGAAGTTCACTTTTGGTTGAATCGGTACGTTAATAAGCAAAATTGTCGCATTTGGAGTGATGATAATCCACAAGCCATTGTTGAGACGCCGTTACATCCTAAAAAGGTCACTGTTTGATGTGCTCTATGGGCAGAGGGAGTCATTGGTCCATATTTCTTCAAAGATGAAGCCGGCCATAATGTTACAGTCAATGGGGAACGCTATAGAGCCATGATTAATGACTTTTTCCTGCCTGAATTGGAGGATGTTGATGTGGACGACCTTTGGTTCCAACAAGGCGGTGCTACATGCCATACAGCCAACGAAACAATCAATTTATTGAATGTTCTTAGGTACTAAAGAGTGTCATAAAGTTAAATACCTGAAGAAATCTGATGCTTACATTCGACTGCTGTAGGACTGATCCTGAATGATAAGATTAAATGACAGGTTTAAAAGTGCAGTCACAATAAGGACTGAGCTAAAAAGCTATTACAACGTGTATATACATAAGTGTCGAACCCTTACGCAGAAAGAAACGAAAGTTCGGTCTGTATGGCAGACGATCAACTAAAAAGTCGTTGTTAATGAAATAACAGAGCACAGAGAGATAACCAATTTCAATGAACTCACTTTTCCCCCATTTCCTACCCTTTCTCTTAAAAATGGGGTTTTATGCCCCTTTTTCGATAAATTATCATTAAATAAACTGAGATTCATTTTCAGAGATATACAAAAAGACCGATGTGTTTGTGTATGGGACTCGAGCCATTTTATTTAATATATATAATTTTTAATAAAACGAAAAATTACCAAAAATCGTTTATTCTTAATTTTTCTATTTTTCATCAACTGATGACTCTGTTTCATACTTTTCAGACTATGCAGGCAAACATTTTAAGGATCATTAATTATATCGCAAGAAACAAATTTCCCAGATTTCTTTGATATTTTGAATAGATTGTATATGAAAGCTGAAAAAATTAGCAAAAATTGCATTATTCGCTGATGACTTGTGGAGCCCAGAACTTTTGAACCGTTGAACCAATTTCAATAGTGTATAAAGCGTTTCAGATAAATACATCTAATTTAAAGAACACGTCGTAGTTATGTTGGTATCTTAAACAGGTTGCGGACTGTGGTCATTTTTGTGAACCCCCTCGGGTCAAATTCACAAAAATTCGTTGAAGGCAAAAAAACACAAATTACCGAACTAATGAATCATGGACTCTGATTCACGGCACCAAGTGTTACTTCGCTATACTAATCATATCCGCCGCTCAAAAACTGTGTCTAGTAGTGTAAGGTAGTGCTGATTGTAGTGACAGTGTCGACTTGTGTTGCCAATCATCAAAGAGATGCTGCTATCTATAATATCAGCATTATCTTGTCCACTGATAACGCTGGAATTTTGATTTCTTTATTTATAGTGATGAGTATTTCAGTGAAATTTGTAACATTATTTGTTTGGCTTATTTAAATTAAACTTATCAGGTAAAAAATTTATTTGCTGATTACAAAAAACTTTAGCATTTTTAAATCTATGTTGATGTTATAAAACAGAAAAAAAAATAACTTAAATTAAAACTAAAAAAAAATATTTCAAAACTAGTCCCTGAAAAAATTCAACAAATTATTTAATCTATTCATTTATGGCACTTGAATTATTTGCACTTGCACTTTAGCAATTAAATATCAAATAAAGCGCATAAACGAGGTGTTAAAAAAAAATATTACAATAATAAAAAACCAAAAGCAAACAGAGTGCGTGGGAGTGAGCAAAATATGATAACAATAAATAAAATAAATTAAAAACAAGCATAAACAAAACGCAAGAGCGGGGGAGTGCGAATGAGAGAAAAAATTATAATAATAAATAACAGTAAAATAAATATAAAACAAGAGAACGCAAGAGAGTGTATGTGAAAAAAAAACACAATAAGTAACAAAAAAACAAAAGTTTTTACGCTCTTATGCTTAAGCCGCTGTTAAATGTTATGCTCGCTGTTCTCGCTATTGTTCTTCTCGTTATTACTGTCATCCACATTGTGGTTGTTGCCGCCATACTCCATTTTGTTAACAGCATTGCCATCAATGTACTCAAAAGAATTGTGCTGCATTTCGTCGCCGAATCCATTAAACTAGACGCTGCTACACTTTTATCCTTTGACCAATCATATCCCTTTGGATTGTCACCGGTAAGTTTCTGCTCCGATTTATCGATTTCATTTAAATTCGATTGATATTTGGCACCCACTTTAAATAGAGACAAACAAAGAAATTGCACATTAGAAAAAAGTGTATACACAAATCAAATAGAATTTGCCAGCAATTTTCTAAATTGTTAGGCATCATCACCAGCAACCAAACAAACATGGCAATTTATTAAAGTTTCCTGCTGAAAAAAAAAAACAAAATACTCACTTTTATCGATGACAATCACTGAATTTGTTGGCATATCGCCATAAATTGGCGTATTGTAGCCACTGCCGCTTTTTGTTGTCGTCATGATACGTCGCAGTGTGGTTGTGGTTGGTGGTGGCACTGTGGTAGGCGGATTCGACACTGTAAAATATTGATAGAAATGTTGTTAGCTGTTCAAATAAAAATTATGTTTGGTTTTATTATTAGCAATTGTTATGTGGAAGAAGTAATTGGCACTTTTGTTTTGCAAATCAATTTATTTATATGTGCATTCATAATTAAATACTATAGCATAATTTTGTTTAATTGGTATTTTATATGCTTTAATTGGTTTTCAAGTTTTTGGTGAATTAATTTAGTGAATAAAGGAAAAGTTGGTCCTGGTTACACTGCACTAAACTACTTCTTTTTTTCTCTTCCAGTGCTTCAAAATCAAAATTTAGTTTGGGATTGTGTACAACTACTAAATAAATAGACAAACTACCTACCACAAAGTATATCTGGTATGGGTGCCAGGTCAGAGTGGACAAATCGAAAATCAAAAGGCGGATGGACTTGCTGAAAAAGGGGATGCAGGTAAATTTACTGAACCGGAACAAAGCACAACCCTAATAAATGGCTTGAAGGAAAATCGCACTAATATTGGATGGGAACAAAAGATATAAGAGTAGCAAAAATTTTCATGCCAAAAGTATCTCGAAAGAGAACTTTAGAAATCCTTGCAAGAACAAGAACAGGTATTCACATTGTCTCAGGATTCCTAACTGGGCACTGCAGAGTAAACAAACACATATGTAACCTGAAAATACGTCAGAGCGAATTTTGTAAGAAAAAGAGGAAACAGTTGAAAACTTATTGTGTCACTGCGATTGTCTAATATGGACCCGTCTGCGGTACTTAGGGAATTATGTAGATGATACCGTCAGAAACTGCGGAAAAATCTCCCAAGAATGTTTTAGAATTCTTAATGAATACAAAACTCAAGGACAACTTGTAACCAATAGAGTTTGACACAATAGGCGCAATAGAGATTTCGATGGCTAGGTGACCAGATCTCACTCTTTATTCAGTCTATTGTAATTTGTATTAATTATAAAAAAGAATTTAATTATGTAAAGTTATAAGTACCCAATCCTTTTTGAGTTATCAGGAGAAGAAGGTAAGCATTACGATTCAATTACATATTATATTATATGATCGAAGATAAGTTATTAAATTTTATTTTTTTTAGTATAATTAATTACAGTAAAATACAGTGAAACACAACATTATTTGAAATTTGCTAGTGTTTAACCCGTTCCTAAAAAGGACAAAACTGCGGACAGTGCGAATTACTCCCATCGCAATTTGTTCTACTTCAAGTTACTTTTACATAGTTGAATTTTTAAGGTAAGATGATTGCTAATACGTATTCGCCAAAATCGCTCTACGGCTGACCTTCCATAGAGCAAGAACTGGAATCTTGTTGTGCATGGCTTAGATGAGAGCAAGGTGGTTTCTCTGTATATTTCCAAGGCGTTCGACCGAGTGTTTCACAAAGCACTGATATTAAAACTGATTGTACATGGGATCGGTAATAACTTCACTCGATGTGGCACGGGTTTTCTAATTGACCCCATGATCGTGTCATTAATACTGGAGAGCCGCAGCTCCGTCCTCCCCTCAACTCTTTTCCTTATCTTTATCAATAAACTTCTGCCATTGACTAGGAGTCCTATTTATTCCTTTGCAGAAAGAAAAATAAAGAATTTTAATTGACCATTTAAATACGATTTTTACGCAGCTCCACACAACTCAAGAAAAAAACTAAAAGCAAAATAAAAATCGATAGTGATTTTCACTAAATCAGTGGTAAGTAAGTATTTATGTTACTACAAAATAATACTCAATAATCCTCACAGTAATACGAATTCCAATAAAAGCCGCTCAAACAATCAACAATGAAAACAAAAACCAAAGCAGAATAAGAAAAAAGAAAACTAAAGAAAGCAAGAAAATAATATGGGCAAGGAAAGAAAAAATAAAATTAGAAATAAAAAAAGCAAATAAATCCATTATATACAATATAAAATGCCGCACTCTCTCGTTCCTTCCTTCCTGGTATCCCAACAATTTTAATTCATTTCATATTTCTGTGTTGATTTTATTGTAATGATGGAATAGAAGCATCAAATAGAATAAACTCTGGTACTATTTTGTAGCTACTCATTTTGTTCTGATAAATAGTAGAAAGAGAGCATTAACAGTAATGGAGTACACAAAAAGAGCATAGCAACATAATTTCCGCTCATTTCCTGTACAGTATACAATGAATGTACAAGCTTCCGTTTAGCTACCAACTAAGCCATGAATGCTATAGAAAATACAATTTGTAGCTACCAACTTCATTCTGCTTATTAACTTCAAGTCAAAAACTCAAGTGTGAAAAAAAGAAAAAATTGCTTGCTACACTTTACCTTATTTATTTATTTTTATTTATTTTTTGTTGGAAAAGTATTTCTACGAACACACAAAAAAAGACAGCGATAATATCTACCGTCTCTCTACTTCTTCTCATTTTACTTTTTTACAATCACTGTAGCACATACGCTGGCTACGCTGTGATTCAAAGGGCAAACCAAATTGCCATAAATTTCCACTAGCAAATTGTCGTCCAATAATTTCGAAATGACAAAAAAAAAAAGAAACCGGAAAAATCGACCAGACAAAATCGACGGCATCTAGGGGTACTTAAGGCCACTTTATGCTGCTGCTTTTATTATTGCAATAATTTGTGCGCTGTTGAACAAAACAAAAAGGAAAAACTTCCAAAAAGAAGCGCACACAAAAAATTGATAGTACTAGAATGGTGTAAATGAATAACCGAAAATAAAAGAGTTTATATTGTATTCTATTTTATGTGCGCAAAAATGGTGATAAATATCAGTGAAAATACGCCAAAACTGTAGAAAGAACAGAAAAATAGTAGTAGTTGTAGCAGCAATATGTAACTGTAACTATCGAAGCAACCCAGTAGGAAAGACTACACGAATTTTGTGTGCCTTGGTAAACATTTAGTTAAGAGTCCTAACATCTAAAAGAAACAAACTTTTGGGTTATTGGTTTCTATTTAATACGCGTCAGGTTGTCAAAATCTACATACAAAATTATTAAGGTTGTGAGATGTATGAAAAAGTCATGCAACATCCCTATATCTAGAGTAATGCAATTTAGGGCCCTTATATATACAAAAAAAAATTCAACGGCCTGATATCTAAAAAATAAATACGATTTCGGGTCCTCATACCAAAAATATATGCTTCTGGGTTTTAATATCTATAAAAATAAACTATAGAAACCAACTTCATGTTATATAGGAATTGCGGAAATTTATATATTGATCTGTTAACAAATACAGAGGTTATACTTCTTCATAATAAAAACAAAATTTTATGCTCCTAATAAAATATTACTAATTAATTAGTTCAAGTGCGCTATAATTTTGGCATACCTAAATACGAAAGTCTTTCAAATAACTTTTGAGATTTTCTGTTTTTTGTATTATTTTTATCATCATTTTTATATCTCATACTTATATAAAATAAAATAGAGTTTCACAATATAAAAAGACCCAATGGATTTCTCTGGATTAATGCCGAAGTTATACAGCTTTGAACATAGTGAGTAAGTAGTAAGTGCGCTATAATTTTGAACCGGTGCACTTCAAGGAAGATGGAGGAAAAGAAATTTCGAGTTTAAAAAAACTACCCTCTTCTCAATAAATATCCTATAATTGTTTTTTGTCTTCTGTTCTACGAAGCAGCCCCAAAGTTTTCTCGCTGGGAACAGCAGTTACAAATAGCAGATATTTGTATGTATGTAAGTGTATAAGCTGGTAACAGTAGCATCACAATATTGCTGCTGCTGCTTATGGAAAATGTGTTTTATTATTATTATAACTATTAGAGCTGCTGCTAGCGCAATTGTTACGCGCCAAAAAGTATACACTAAAAACAAATATAAGAAATAAAAGAAACACGGAAGATATTTTCATTTATTTTTATTGTTACTAGTAACAAAGTTAAATGTCGCCACTCATGCACAGTGATTCATCCCATAGGCAAAAGTCAAGAAATTCATAAAACCGAAGCCTGATAAATTTGATACCAAATTATAGATAATTCTTTAGTTAAGAAAATATCAAAAAAAAACCTTGCCACTGAAATAATGGGTGCTACAGCTACCAAAATTTGGGCAACTTTATGAAAAATATTTTAATTTTCAATTCCGAATTTTCACAACGAGGATGTAAAAAAATGTTAGAAAATATAATATCAGACCGTATCACAATTTCAGGTATTATATTAATAATTTCGTGAAATCTTTTTCCCTTTCTTTCATTTTTTGTTTTTTATCTTTTTTTGTAAGTTGATCGAAATACGATATTTTTATTATTTTATTGATTCTGATGGGATGCAAGCTTTTCGAGAAATTAACGGATAATTCAAAAGCTACATGCATTCAAACAACTTTCACTGGGAAACTATTATACTTTTAAAAGAAATGTTAAATTTTTTTTAACTCAGCAGTGTTGATTTCATTAAACAAAATAAATCTATTTTTGTTGTTATAGCCTGCAAAAAATTATGAAAAATGCAATTTCAAGCCGATTGTGTATTAAATCTGTTAGGGTTACACAAAATCTGATTTTATATTGGAGATCAGCGGCTTATTTACGTAGATGTGAAATTTCGTAATAATCGAAGAACTCCTTTGACTTTTATTCAGCAGTAAAATGGGATTGAATCACTGTGCAATGTCGTGGCTGCTCTAGCTATACCAAATATATGTTGGTAGGTGTTGCGAAAGCTGCTGCCAATGTGATAAATAAGTAATAAAAATCATATGAATCAAGAGTTTAGTGTGTGAATAAATTTAGTGAAGAGGAGAATCGAATCAAACAAACAAAAAGCGTTAACAAAAATACCAAGCAAATAACAAAAAAGAAAATTGTCTACTAAAATTTATACTAAAGTTAGATATCAAAATAAAGATTTTTCTTGTGTTAGTTATCACATAAAAACTGATATCAATATCGATGCACATTTAAGAGATGAAATACCAATTGACAAGTAGCAAATACACTGGCATTTTGATCACACATACATAAAATTTAAGTTGGCACTCAATAGCCATTTCCTGCTTGAAGATGTGTAGAGAATGAGTGAAAAATTTAATATTTACGATTAATAAATATGGGAGAAAACAAAGAGAAAATACAAAAAATAAAACTCAAATATCATTGAATCAATTTTCATTGGAATTGCAATTTTGACTAAACAGGGCTGGAAATCAATGCGATCATTTTGAGCTGCAATCATTGAAGTCATTGTGTATCAATTCAGTTTCCTGAATGCAGTTTTTCATTTTATTTAAGACTTGCTTGTGGCTTGTGGCGTGCTTTTCGATTTCACTTCTAACAGTGGTTATATTCAGGTCTTGATGAAGAGCTTCATTTTTTATGAATCGTGGGACATCTACGATGCAACGGAGAGTTTTCTTTTGGGGACGTTGAATTATGTCAATATTTGTTGTGCTGGCGCAACCCCAAAGTTGGCAGCCTAATGTCCATACTGGTTTTAATACTTGGTTGTATAGCATTAATTTGTTTTGTATAGATAGTACTGGATTTCTACCAATAAGCCAATTCAGTTTCTTTAGTTTGGTTTCTAGCTCTTTTCATTTTTTCTTTATGTGCTCTTTCCAGCGAAATTTCGGATCGAGATTCATACCTAGGTATTTTGCGCTATTAGAGTATGGTATCTGAGAATTCAAAATTTGTATTGGGTAATGTTGTATTTGTTTTGCGGCAAAGTCTACATGCACTGATTTTGTGGTATTAAGTGTGACTTGCCAAGTCTTAGTCCAGTTTGCGACGCAGTTTACAGCTTCTTGAAGTTTTTTCGCTGATTCCTTCGTGAGTTTATTCATTTATATCTACTGAATTTATTAAAAAAATTTAAGTTTTTTTAGTCAGACACAAAAAAATTTATGTAGCTCAAAAAATTTTTAATGCAATACCAAAAGATACAAACTTTTTTATTTTATTACAGAAGCACGCAAGAAAAAAATAGAAATTACACAGGTCTACGTTTTTATTTTTCTGCCATTCCAGACTAGTAATTTTAGTTCAAATTAGACTTTTTTGTGGATTTTCCGCCATCTATAAAATCTAAAGAAAATTTTTCAACAGTTTCTTCTTTAAATGGTAATTTTTGATTCGACATTAGCCTCTAAGTGCAGAATACTGATTTTGGTAGTTCTTAATATGTATTTGGTAATGTGAATTGTATGGGTTCGAAAAAAATCAAAAAAATTATCGTTTCAAATATTTATAGTTCTCATCTGTACAAAATAAGTTAAAGTATTTAGCTCTCACCTACGCGTTGGTTACTGATTTCAGAACAATCAGAGTCTGAAGCAATCAGTCCCCGCATTTCCTCCGCATTAATGCTGTTACCTATTTCACCTACACTTCTAAACAAAGTACAGAGCAACCATCGCGTCGTTTAGGACGTCTCAAAATATTTCTGGTAGCTTTTGCACAATGCTGCCTTTAATAAATTTATTTTTTTGACTGAAGTATTTAAACGAATTATTTTTATGTCCGAAAGATGCTTTGGAGTGAAACATGAAGAGGAGTACACGGAACTGAAAAAAATAGGAGCAGGAGTACCACAGGGTAGTGTTTTGGAGCCTGTGTTATGTATATTGTAAACAAGAGATATACTAAATCCATCTGAAGCGTCCATAGCAGCATTTGCAGATGACACAGCCATTTTGGCAACAGAAAATACTGCGAAAGATGCAGCTAGAAAGCTACAAAATGCAACGAATGAAATCCTTAAATGGACACAGAAATGGATAATTCAGCTAAATGAGTCGAAATCATCGCACACCAACTTCACGAATATGAAAGAAGATGTAGTTCCAATAACTATCAATTCATCAAGAGTGCCATATGCTAACAAAGCTAAATATTTGGGCATGACATTAGATGCTAAACTCAAATGGAAAGAGCATGTCAAGAAGAAACACAAAGAATTGAAAATAAAATACAGAAAAATGTATTGGTTACTAGAAAGAAACTCTGAAGTCTCCACATACAATAAACTGCTGCTGTACCAGCAAATACTAAAACCTATCTGGATGTATGGTATACAGTTTTGGGGTTGTACAAAGAAAACAAATTCCATCATTATACAAAGATTTCAAAATAAAGTGCTACGTTGCATTGTTTATGCATTATGGTACATACGCAATGATAAACTCCACAATGAATTGAAAATAAAGTTAGTCAGCCAAGAAACAACAACTCCTGCAACGAAGCATCTGCAGCAAATCCGCCAACACACAAATGCAACCCTACGTGAACTTGTAGAAAATCCACATCGCATTAGAAGACTCCGTAGAACTGATCCTCTGGACCTGGCAGCAAACACTGAGAATTTAAACTAGATACTTTAAATTTTAAAATGTAAAAGTATGTAGAGAATAACTACTGGGTTATTTTCTTTAACTATCAATTATCTATAATAATAATAAGAAACATTCATGACTTCAAAATATAATTTTACAAAAGAATGATCTGTCACTGGCTTCAAACTGACGAATAACTTCATGACCATAATTCTTCATCCACAAAAAGAATGAAATGACTCAGTCTTTTTTAAATAAAGTCAAAACTCTTAAAATCTGAAGTGATTGTATTATTTTACTTCTCTACCCAACAGCAACTTTGACGGATCATAATTTATACTTAAATTTCTTCCATTACTAAGTATTTATGAGCAGGTACATTTTGTGCAAACCCTAATCAAACTTTTAAAACAGATAGTCAATATTCCTTTTCCTTCCAAGGGCAGGTCTCCACATTTCTGACAAAGGACTGGCCTTCGTCCTGGCCTTAAGGACCTGCCTCCATATACACTTTGAATACAATTTTTGAACCAAGTATTTCCAAAATGGTAAATATTAAAAAAAAAGTTTAGCCTGCTTGATTTTGAAATACATTTCTAATTCAACAACATTCAATACAACAACAAAATCACTTTTCATACTCAACCCGACAAATGCGAATTTGCAGCCAACAACAAAAATATGGACAAGACTATAAAATAGAAAAAAGTGAGAAAGTGCAAGAGAGCGTAAGTGGAGAAAAGTGAGCGAAAAATCGCACACAAAATGCTCACACCAGTAAATTAATATATTGAAGGTGCAAGTGTGTATTTTTTCTATTTTACAACGCCAACACTTTCTAGCGTTGCCGCACACTACCGCTATAATCCTAACATATAACTACCTAATCCTTTGTAAAACTAGCGAAAGCAAAGGATTTATTACGTTAACGTAGTCCATAAAAAAAAAATTTTAAAAGATCGAACAAAAGGAATAACGCTAACTCCACAACAACAAAAAAAAATAATAAAACAGTGAGAAAAAAAAATGTTCTACACTATGGTGCATAACTATAGCCACACCTATGTTTCAACATGAATAGATGGGAGAACTCATCGAAAGGCAGGTGGACGTATATACTTATCCCAAAGATTGAAACATGGATAAATAAAAGACATGGGCAGACAAACTATCATATAACCCAGTTTTTAACGGATCATGGATGGTACAGAAAGTATCTGTACAGATTTAAGCATGACGACTCCCCCCACTTTGCTCTATCTGTAGGGACCCAGAGGAAGATGTAGAGCACGCAATTTTCAACTGTCGGCGTTGCAGCCCAACAAATATAACGTTGCCAAGCTCATCACGCATTATAGAGTGTATGATCCAGTCGGAGGAAGACAGGTCAGAAATAAGTGGGTTCATCACGAATGTGCAAAATGACCTAAGGAGAATTGAACGTCTTAGGAGAGCAGACTTGACGAATACAGCCTAAAGGCTAACCAGTCCCGCGAAGTAATATCTAACGGCAGTACCGCGGGGATAGTGGTTGACGAGCACGAGGGTGAGGTTTAGTACGTAGGTGCATTACTGAGCAGATCCAGTCAGTATGTGAATCGTGCATGCCAATAGTGCGGACTACTGGTATCTATAAAGATTCCTCACCTCCCCTATGTTTCAACACATTTGCTGATTCTAAAGGATTTATATAATAAATAATAAGGATTATATAATAAATTCATTAAATTGTTATGAAAGAGAACTAAAAATAGTATAATTTAAGATTAAAATTTTAGAAGCATTTACGCATGTACCGTTAAAATTCAATCTTTGTTTTTTGTTGGTGCATAACTATAGCCGAATTGTGAACTTTTTTAGCTTGCGCAAAGTTTTAGTCAGTCACGGATAGTTTCTCTAGTTTTTAGTATTCATTTATTTACGTTCGGTGTTATCAAGATGACAATCGATTTAAGATAAAATGGACACCAAATTGAGAAAGAATGTTGCTTAAATGTCTCTCGATGGACGGCAGCTCGTTTTTTGAAAGTTCTCCACACAGAGTAAAACAAAAACTAAAAGCCGAGCACAGGTTTTGAATAATCCTGTTAAAATTTGTTTTTTATTTGCACGAGAAAAATGGAAAAGAAATTTGAATAATTTTTGATAATTTTCACCAACAAGAAAGCTTTATTTGGACGGTCCTGATGGGTTTAACTCATATCGGAGACATTTCCGAGAAGTAGTTTTTAATGGCTGGCATGCTCTCCAGATCAGAACCAAACATAAAACAATTAGGGCATTCTTGTTCATGCGAACATACGTTGAAAACAAGCAATGCCAAAATGTTTCAGAGTTGAAAAATGCTGTCATTGCGGCATGGGAATCTATTACTCAGAACAAGCTTCGAGCAACATCTTTATACATAACAAAGACATGTATGATTGAGTTCATACACAGTTTACTGACACTTGCTAAATAAAAACGAATATTATGGATGCAGTATGTTCGTACGCAACATACAAGTGTGAATCAAACAGAGTTAAAACGAATAGGTACAACATTCCAATCGTTCCCAGTATACATATTCATAATTATTCACAAGTATTCACAAATATTCACAATTATTCGAAAATATTCTAAATTATTCACAAATATGCGCAAATATTCGAAAATATTCACAATTATTGTTAAATATTAATATCATATTTTATAAACACCACTTTAAATTTTTTCAAGAATTTCTTCAACATTTTCTACCTCCATCTTTACCACCAATGACTCAAAATTAAATTTGTAGTCCTTTACCACATTAAAATTATAAACTCATAAATAGAGAATCGTAAATTTTAAGTGTTTTACAAAAATGAGCTACTTGCTGAGTATCGCTGATACAGAGCATGCAAAATTCGATTTTTGAGCTAATCAAAAATAAAGGAGGCTCAACACATTACTGAGTTATCCATTTCTAAATTTCATACAAATTATGCATGGCTATAGTTATGCACCAATAAAAAACAAAGCTTGAATTTTAGTGGTACACCCGAAAATATTTCTAAAATTATTTTGATTTGAATTAACTTATTTTAGGGGTCTTTCATAAAAGTTTTTGGATTTATTTTGCAGCCTCTTAAAACCAGTGAATGTATTGAAATAAAGGTGCGGCTTAGTTATGCACCACAATGTATTATCATTTCAGTTCAAGTACCTACATAACAAATGTGCATTGATTTGTGCGCCAGGGTTGAGTGCATAACATTTTTTTCGACTTTTTTTAGCGAGAGATAAAGAGAAATGTCTGCTTGGATGGCTCTTTTTTATGCTGACATTTTTTTCTAGTTGTTACTAAGTGAGTACAAGTATGAGAGTAAAGTGGAGATGAAAATTAAATATTTTCTGGTTAATTGTGGAATTTATCAAAGTGATATATTGGAATTTAATTAAAATAAATGTACAAAAATTTGTGTACCATATGTGTGTATTAAATTGAATATATGAATATTTCAAATATGTACTTCAGGTCACAAAAAGAAGTGCATTGTATAATTTGTATTCATATGAATATATACAGTAGACGTGCAGTACAACGGTACTCACACTAGAATTGGGAGCGTTAGCTTACTTGAGGGATTAGATATTTCAATTCAATTGTCTTTAGTAAACTAGTTCCTTTTATAGTTCATTAGTTACACAAAATAATAAAAGGAACCTTTTTTTTTTGAAAGAATTGTTACACTTTTATTAAAAATGTTCCCAAATTATTAACTAAAAATTGTATTTTAAGAATATATCTTAAATACATATGTAATGCAACCAAACCTGGAATTTTATTAAGTGGCAACACTAAAAAATATTTCTTCTTTTATGGCACAACAGCCAGGAGGGTCTAGACCGAACTTTTCGTATATATTCAGGAATGGAAGAAACTTAGTTTTATGCTGAATCCGAACGGAGAAGTCAAAAGCTTTTTTAACGCAATTTGTTTTTGCTCTTGAAGGTTTCCGAATAACATTTTTATTTTATATTTTTGATTTTTGACTATGCCGACCATTGAACCCATTCGGGAAAGGAACCCTACGCAGCAGTCCATCACACTAACCACTAGGGTACGGTGATGAAAAAAGTATTTAACTCCCTAAAACCGTACTAGTTCACTCAGTTCACATTTGAAATCTGAATTTTTGAACTAACTAGTGCAGGAACTACACTAAATAGTAAATAATTTTTTTTTATATATGTATGAGTAAAAATTCTTAACTCTAATCTGACCCCAAAAAGTCAAAGTCGTTATTTTTATTGTTAAAAAACCAGTTTTCTAAATATTTTTGTAAACTTCATTCTTAAAAAGTTTTGCAACTCTCGATTAGGTAAAAGTTAAGTCACTTCAGTCGCCTAGTGAATGAGTGCTAGATTAGATTCCCAGCTGCCTCAGATGGAGAGTAGTTTCTTTCTTGAGGTTAAAGTTAGGAAGTTATTATGCGTCAGCCAGCTCCATAATCGTAAACAAAAATCAATCACCTGTATCTAGGTTAGGTTAGGTTGGAGTGGCTGTCGAGAAACACACTTAGACCTGAACGACCCATTGTGATACCACATAGTTGGACCTACAGTTTAACGCCGATTCCGAACGGCGGTGTGGCAATTTTTTATCGGCTTGGTGGTTTTGCCATTACCAACCAAGGTCTGTACTTGTACACTTTCTTATAATTCTCATGCACTTCACTCATGCACTAGTGAATCTAAGAAAGATATGAAAATTAACCACCAGCCGATGACGGGAATCGAACCCGAATCTCCCAGATGAAAGTCTAGTGCACTACTCACTAGACTATCGAGGTCGTCGAATTAGTATCTATAAATATAAACATAATGCAAAAAGAAAAAAATTTTCTAAATTGGATAATATTTATTGGTGCAGCAAGATGTATAATATTTTTATAATTTCAAGGTTTTTTTATTTGCAAAAACAAGTAAACGTCTAAATGCTATGGAACACTTATCTTTCAGTGTTTTAAAAAATGAAAAATAAGAAAAAAATTGTTGGAATATTATCAGTATTATACGTGAAATTGTGGTAAGTTTTGATCAAAAATATATTTTTAAAATTTGTTTACTACTTTCTACGACTTATTTTACCAACAAGGTTTTTTGGCTTCTTATTATTATCTTTAACTAGTATCATCTATATAAAATTTGTTCCTTGGCTCCATGCCTATAGAACGAATCACTGTGCGGTTCTCAAACGAAGATTTTTTTCATTTTGAATGTATCCTGTTGGATAACTGAAAACAATTGGCGGGGAAAATGCATAGGAATTGTCAGTGACAGACTGCACTAAAGGTTTTAAAATCCTCATCAATCAAGATCGTAAGAAGCTTAACAGTAAACTTAACAGTGTCGCTAAATAAACAATTCATATGCTAGATAACTTTACACGTTACAACAAAAACAAGTTGTTGTAGTTTCATTCATCACTTCTATTCAGTGAAGATAATAAAGAACAAAAATATTATAAGTCAATGGAAGCGGAACCTGTCATTCAAACTATACAATAAATCAACGATTCCCTGAGTAATGGTCCAGAGTCAATTGCAACAAAGTGATTTGTTTCACAAACAACAAAATAAGAGAACAGCGAATTTTATTCTCTGTCTGGGGAAAAAGAATCTGCACTTCTAGAGGTTGAGTTCTGGTCATTCCATTCCTTTACGTGAACTTTTAATATTCTTTAAAGTAATCAAAAAGTTTGGTGGTGATAAATTCTTTTTTCTTTTTCCTCTCCTTAAATCTTTTCCGTTCTCTGTACTTTCACTTTCTTTCGAAAAATTTTATTTTTTCCTCTATCTGAACAAATAGTCAAAATAGCACTTTTACGTGCTGATATCGGGGTCTAACTGACTGAGTGCTATGGAAAGCTATGACCTTCCTGGCAATCTTCAAGTCTAATTTAACTAGTTACATGCTTTTAAAAATCATACTGAATAACAAATACTAGTTAGAGAGCGAAAACTATCATATTTTTAGATGAAACGAATGTCTAGTTTTGCGAGAGACATTTTATATAAAAATATTGATTTAGCTATTGTTTTGATTGCTACACTCAAAAAAAAAAAAAAATGTACATGAAACAGATGTAAAAACAAAATTTTTTGTTTACAATATGCAGCCAACATTAAAAAATATCAAAATTGACATTACGAAATGTAATTTTAACATTACTGAATTGAACGTGAAAAATGTATAAATGATGAGAAAAAAATGTAATTTTGACATTAAAAATGTAAAAGAAATACATTTTTTAATGTAATATTGATATTTAAAATATCAAAAGGATATGACAAAATATAACATTAAAGCAAAATTAATGTCAAATTGATATTACAATTGAAAATAGTAAACAAAACACAATAAATATGTTTTTTTTTTATTTTATATAATTTAATTTCAGCAATAATAATTAGTAATATAATATTTAAACAATGCAGAACAAAATGGCCGCGAAGAAAATATTACCAATTAATAAAATAAGTTCACTATTTTCACTATCAATATTTTATTCACTTTTACTACTTTTTAAAAAATTTTATTTTATTTTATTGTGCCCAAAAAAAAAGTTAATGCAAAATTACTTCACAATTTTACTTGTTCAGTTTTATTTTATTATTGTGCTCCATTACAACCACTATCACCCGACGAAACGCAAAACTATTTCACATTTAAAAAGTATTGCCAGCTTAGATTTTTTATATTACACTTGTGCAAAAAGTATTGCTAGACTTATTTTTCAATGCTATACTAGCTTGTTTACATTTTAAATGTTAAATTTACACAGAATAATATCAATTTCACATGAAAAAATATTAAGTAATGAGAACATTTTTAATGTAGTTTGAACATTATAATTTGACATGACAATGTAAAACGGACTTTTATCAATATGATAGTTTTAATGTAAATTCAACACAAAAAATATCAATCTGATATTTTTTGCAGTAAAACTAACATTTTTGTTTTTACATTGAAAATAACATTAAAAAAATATCAATTTTACATTGCACTTTTTTTTTGAGTGTACATGTACGCACTAACAGGCCCAAAAATCAATTAAATATTTCCGGAACAACGATCATAATAGCTGAAATATTTATGTAAAAGAAGAGGTCAGGGGCACTGAAGGTTAGCATCATTGGGACCTCGGTCCCCTTCCCATTTAAGGCACGGTTATTGAGTATTCAGATGAAGGCAAAAACATGCTGAATTAAGGAATTAAAATACCAAAGGGATTAAAATAAACTCTGTAATATTGAATTACATTATAATTTAATATGCTTCGATTCAACGTTAAACATAAAAATCTTTATATCCGGAATCTTCTGTACTTATCTTAATTTTGAATGTAATCCATGACATAAGTGATTGTATAAAACTAAAAGTTCAAACGAAAATTTCTGACACTTTAATTGCGGTTTTCAATGATCGTAATATAAAATGTGTAATCATTAGCATTTGACACACACACTCAGGAGTCCGTAAAAATTTAATTGAAAATTTTAACATTTTTGATTAAAATTTAATTTTCACAATATGCACACATTCACAGCATTCAAGTATCTGTTTTGCATATTATGAAACCTCATTTATGTGTTTTGTTTATTTGCACTGTATTGCATTGAATGTACATTGTGTACATAGCTCGTGTATGTGTCTGAATGCATTTACTCGCCCAGTGCATATATTAAAACGTATAAATTTTGTTGCTAAATGACACTTACTGTAGAGTTTAATGGTGCCATCCATTTCACCACGAGGATTTTTGGCGACACACTTATAGCTGCCGTAATCACTTTTTTGTATATTTGTAATTGTTAGACGCATTGTTGCTTTATACGATGGATTGCCAGGAATTGTTTCCGTTCTGTAATGAGAGAATATTTATATGGGAATGGTAATAATTTATTTAGCATAATTTTAGGCTTAACGATTTATTTTAGGTAAAATTATATAAATTTTGGAAAATAATTGAAAATATTTTATATCATTTAAGTAAACGGGAAAAAGGGATAAAAAAAATACGCTTTCCTAGAATTTATTTATTTTAAACAATTTTAGTCTTCAATACAATTAAATTATATTATTAAAAATATTTTAAGCCAAAAAAATTAAGTCTATACAAATCAAAGCCCACTTCCTAAAATTTTTAGGATTTTTTGTTTGTATTATGTTCACATTGTGATTGAAAATTGAATTTTTTGTCGTCGTGTGATATCGAAGATTCAAAATCCAAACATGTCTAAGTTCCTCTAAACCAATCGCATAACATCATTTAATTAATATTTCTACTGAGACTTGGCAGTTTTCAGTACTTATGAAAATTTAATTTTGTGCAATTTTATCAAAATCACTTTAAGTTTTTCTTTTATTATATCAAAAGAGATAAAGCTTAAAATAAACCATTTGGTTTATTTTAAATTTAGCTTTGTGGTTCATTGTTTTTCCTTCGGGCAATATTTCCAAAATATATTTTCTAAATATTTTTACAACAGCTTCATTAAATGGACTGCCGCAGTTTTTTATGATGAAATTAGACTCAAATGTTTTTACTATACGAAAATATTTGTTTTTTCAATTTTGCCGAATTTTCTCAGTTTCAAAATTTAAATTTTCTACTTCAAGTTGATTTGTTTTTCGGCCAAAATGTATACTGTCTTAATTTTTCAATTCAAAGTTCATTCACCTTTCTATGTACAATATTTTTATTTGTTTTTGCGTAATACAATTATTTATTATTATTTGCTGCATATTCAAATGTTTTTTTTTCCAAGACGGAACAAATACCACAAGTACAATACTTACAAATGTACATACATATGTATGTATGTATGTTTATATGTATTTACATATTTAAATAAATACACAAAACTTGATTCTCTATGTCATCTTTTTAATGTGATAAGAATGCTCTCTCTCAAATGAAATCAAGGCCAAGGTGACAAAGATTAATAGCACACAATGTGTACATTAAATATTTTATTCAAGTATTTTTCTTTTTTATAATACATTACGAGTATTTGTTTTCAATGCAACCGCAATGTAAGAAGATGCTGACACTGTAAAAAAAAAATTAATTGAAAATTTGTAGCATACAAATTTTATAAAACGAAGAACGATAAACACCAGCTTCTGAAAATTGGAAGGTTGAAAATGCCCAGGAAAGGGAGGGTTGCTCAAAGCATTTTTATTGCGGAGGAAAACCTTTAGTCCATACGGGACTTTCTTTTATCAAAACTACCTCACTATCTTGAAAAATACTCTTACCTTGACTTTCGTAGTTGATACGTCAGCACAGAGAGGAGAAGGTTTCGAGAAATTGAGTTTTTTGTGTTTGTCTTATCGGTGAATCCCATCGAATTCGGTTAAGCTCTGAAAAAGTAGTTCGGGCCCCAAGAATATCATAGAGTCTAGAGACAAATTTTTTAGCTCAAGAGTGGGAGTGGGTGGACCCAATGGAGGACTTTAGGAAGAAAAAGTTCCCTCTTTACTTAAGTACGCTCTAATTCAAGTTGCATAGTGTTCAATGAATAATATTTTACGATTTTGAAAAAGAGTAAGGCCGGCGGAAGCGGAATTGTAGTATTGCAACTGCACAATCGAAAATTTAACATTTAACGGAGACAGAAAATGGCCAATGGACAGAAGTGGCAAAATCGACAATTTGCCACATAAGCAAATTTACTTTCATTGAATTTTATTTCTTTTACTTTTGCAATTTTTCCAGCACCAGTTACTGTTTTTAACTCTTTGAGTCATACGATTTTAAAGAAAATAAAAAGCCTAGTTGCACAATTTTTTATTGTTTGGTTACAGCATTGAGAACTGATTGTGAAACTTTAAATAAAATATTAAGTTGTATGACTATAAAAAATTTCAACTTTTTAATTCCTTCCAGTTTTTACCCTACTTAACCCCAAAGAGTTAACTAAGCAAGAAAGAGTAATATTGTATTCAGATGGAAATTGAAAATCGATTTTCGTTGCCCAAAATTCGATTTTCAGAAAAGTCGTTCAGAAGGCATATGATTTTTCATCTGCCAATTTTTATTTCCATTTTTTTGAGATCATTTACTTTTCACACACTTTTTACAAATAATTAATGTCATCATGTTTGGCAAAAAAAAGTACTAAATATTGTAATAGATGGAATATTGTAGTAGCATTCAATTTGTAGTAGCTCTCAATTCTATCAGAAACACAGACTTGCATAGCGAAAAATCCTAGCCAAAAAACCTTTTTCGTTGAAAATCGGCAAAAAATCAAATTTTCAATTTTCAGGGGATTTTCAGCCAAAACGATTTTGGGCTCCAAAATCAAATTTTCAATCGCCATGTAAACATAGTACTATAAGATATACAAATTTGAACGACTCAATCAGGTATAAAATTTGCAAATTTCAAAATGTACCTAATTTACCAAAAAAGTTGTACCTAAAAGAGCAGGAATGTACCTAAAATAGTTTACTTCATTGGTTCATCGCTTTTGTAAGAAAGTACATTTTCATTTAAAAGCTAATAATTAAAGAAGAAGTAAATAAAACATGAAAACGATATTAGGTTAAATTATTGCAGCACATATATAGTAAGGCAAAAAAATTGATCATAAAAAATTACATTTTAGGGCACGAAAAATCGGAAACTAAGAGGGGAGAAAAGTTTTTAGTCATTCTAGATAAACACAAGGGGAGACAAATTTTTGGTTAAGAAAGTTCCGGAATTTTTAACATAATTTTTACTTTTCCAAAAATTTGCAGCCAACATTTGTTTCAAAGCTCGGAGCTCTGTTGTTACTTTATTACTATAAATAAAAGGAAACATACATAATTCATTGAACATGTCTCTTATTAGACGAATCAAAGGAGAGCGACTAAAAATTTTCTCTATAAAGTCACTGGCAAGCATGAGGGCGGAATTTTTTACAATAGGATAAACTAATTTGTTCATGGTCTTTATCTTTTCCACGAAATAAATACAAATATTGACCACCTAATCCATAGGGAAGCTCCGGAAACCCAAATACTTCATCAGCCATTGTGAAAATTGCCACTTTATAGGATATTTAGACATGAAACCAACTCGAAACGCTCATTAAAGTTGTTTTAAGATTGATTAGCATGGAGAAGGGTTCATTTCTCTCATGGGTTGTCACTACCATCCGAGCTTAACTCCTTGAAACCTACTTCGGAACATCGAAACATAAAGTGGGTGGGTACCACTTCTAAATCAGGGATGAGTTGGGATAAATTTGAAATAAAAGTGGGAAATGGCACCCAAGAGGACATTCATCAAGCTGACAAAGTCGATTCTTCGCAGATGTGAGGCAATGAATAAAAATAAGGAATATCATAAAATTGTTACTTTTGTTTTGCACAGCCCTAAGTGCATATTCCTTAGATTTCTTTAAAATAATTTTTTTTGGAAATTTTTGTCTTTCATTATATAACTTGAGCAGTTAAGAACGAATTAAATCCACTTTCATTTAAATAAGAATTAATAAGTCATAAAAACGTAATAAGTATGACATGCTGAGATTTGTTGCTTTTGATTTGCACAGTACTGTAAATTCGCTTAGTACATAAACCACAAGGAATTTCGTATTGATGTTTTCGGCTAAATTAGATCTCTAAAACAGGTCTACAATATTGCAGAGCACTCTAGCAGGGTATGGGATTTGAGACTAAATGCATTTAACTATAATTTTTTTTATCACTTATTTTAAATCGTTAAGAAATTCGTTAAAGTGTAAACAATACAAATGTTCCTATCTACAATTTCGCTAAAGATAAAATCAACTTAAACCGATCAATTATGCCCCAAAAGTATAAAATTAAGAAATATTGAGCCTATATATACAATGACTCACAAAATTGATTAGGAACCACGGAGGGCTTTAGATATTATTTGATTGCATTTATTCATCACGCAATTGCCAACAAAAAATCTTGGAAACCAGGCTACGAACACTCGCATAACACGTTTTCTTTACGTTAGAAATGCTGACGTTTGGAGTAGTTATTACAAGCAGACAGCTAGTACAAGGACGTGCACCTCAATTTGCAGAGCGGATAGACCTTCATGCTATTTGTGTCGTGAGCAGAACAACCTTCAACGAAAAACCAGAGCTTTCTACTGTAATGTTGAAAATCGCTTTGCATTAAATATTCAAAACAATTGCAAAAATAACAATTCACTTCAAAATCGAATTTTTTTAATAAAATAATGTATAAACACAATGAGTAAGCAAAAATATTCGTCTTTTTATTGATAATTCAGTTGTCCGCAATGATTTGAGTGCTTTAAATGAGCGTAAACTAATGTAGTCATATGAATTTTCCACACAATTGCTTATAGGTCCCTACGGACCTTAAAAATAGTCCTTACAAATTATGAAATTATGTTAGTGAAATCCAAAAATTTTATAACATTGGAGTTTTTCGTTTATTGCTCCTTTTGGAGTAATGAAATCATTGCTCAGGAGTACTCACTATTTGTGCGACTGGGCGTTCTTCTTCGTTTTGTTCTGCTCATTCAAACAAGCGGAACAGAAACAATTCAAACACCAAGAAAACGAATACATTTCTGAATTTTTTTAGTTTGTTCTCATTTGGCAAAAAGGGGGGAAAACGAAACGTAAAGTTTGTGGTCTTGATACAAAACAAAATACACAAAAAATTAACTATTCATTTAATGATCACAATTTCATTGCACTTTTATTATTTTAGTTATTAATTAATTAATTTAATAAGAAAATAATAAATTGATAATATTTACACAAAAAAATAAACAAAAATTGTCATGCATTTATTAAATTAATTTATTTATTATTATTTATGCAAAATTAAAGCAGTCCAAAATATTTATCCAATGTATCATATGTATACTGCTAATCATTACACGAATTGTTCCATTTGTGTATTTTGTTTCGTATCATGAGAGAATACACAATTCATATAGTCTTCGCTGTGCAGCATTGAAAGGTACTACTAAAAAATGGCGAAAGGTTTTCACTCATTGTGAGAACGACTCATTAAACGTACGGTTTATTTTCGTTCCCTGCTCACCACAAAAAATATCCTATTGCAGGTGTTTTCTTAAAAACGGAAAGAAAAATAAAACAGTTTGTTCGTATGGTTGCTTGAGTGAGAGCGCGTCTTTGCATTCAC
This sequence comes from Toxonevra muliebris, assembly GCA_963691655.1. NCBI lineage: Eukaryota > Metazoa > Arthropoda > Insecta > Diptera > Pallopteridae > Toxonevra > Toxonevra muliebris. The sequence goes on from OY829329.1 coordinate 29,631,983, forward strand.
AACATTATACTCTTCCCGCGTGTTCGGTTGCCAACGATTCTGTAATGTGTGAATGTTAAAATGAAAAAACTACTCTACTCCTAGTGTTGTTGGATTGTACGCACTCAACATATTTTTAGCAGAAATAAAGTCATCATATTCTGATGAGACTTGTGTTGTATAATGCTTCACCACTTTACCCTTCCAACGATATGAGTTTCACGTGAATTTGTTGATATAGGTAAAAAGGGAGGTAACTCGTTTTTTCTTAGTGTAAACTTAGGGTTTTTTGTATAAAATTTACAAAGCAAAATCTGAAGCTGTGACTGGTTATGTCATTAACCGGTTCGGGCATTCGGCTATTCAGTTTTTCTTTTCCAAATCTGGTTTTTTTTCCTATCGGTTTTTCGAATAACTCAAATACCCAAAAAAAAGTGTAAAATTTCTCGGTATTTTGAGGTATATTTTATTACACAATATTTCGAACATTTTCAAACGCGTCGGTTTGATAGCCCTTTTATGGACGTTTTTGTATACTAACTTAGAAAAATTTTATAAGAGTTCTGAAAAGTTGGAATTATAATACAAAGTGTTATTTTCAATTCCTCCGATGGCAACAATAGGCTCATGTGTTTTCTCTGTGTCGAATTTTGTTGAAACAAAAACCGATTGCAACTGAAACATTTAAACTGGTTAAATGGTGTTTGAACATTGGACTGAATAGACTTTTTGACTGAATTGATTGATTTTTTAGTAATAATTATTTTATTTCTTTAAAAGTTTTTGTTCTACATACCGTGCGCTAAAAATTTTAAGTTTTGGTACGTGCGTCCCTCAGATCTAGAGCAATACAAGGATAACTGTGTAGCGAAAATAGTCAAATTCCCACAAAGTCAGATAGTTTGGATGGGCTTATCTTACTATATCCTGGGTTCCTTATACTATATTGAAAGGACTGTGAACGCCCAAAAATATGGCTAAATTTTTATGGAGCAATTGCTGTGAGCCATTAATGACGTTATTTTTCCGGACGACTTTTGCGGCATATCATCGCGCCGAATTGGAAGGGTTTAGTTAGTATTTAATGCCTCATGTTTAATTACTTTAGAAATAGTAAAAAAGTTAGATTATTGATTCTTATTTGATTGCTCATTCACTGATACTGGCGGGAATGAACAGGTAGCTCGCACGGTTTGAGTCCAACAAGAACCTCTGTCATATAATAAAACGGAAATTTGCTCAAAACATGCCAAAGAATAAAGAACCCATTGTTGAAGTTCTGAAAAAAGTTTGGTATCCAAAAAATAACTAAGGAAAGTGTTTGTCGACTCTATGCCATTCAAAATAATGGCCATAAGAAAAGCTATCTAAACAATTTCTCTTATGACTCTATTATGAAACAAATTAATCTTAGTTTACACCTTAAAAAAATAACAAATATTTTTATTTTTACATACTTTTAATTAATACTTTTTTTAATATTTTTGTTTTAATTAAATAGTAATAAAATTTGTGTGTATTTATGATGTTTCCGACGTTTTCACGCTACATAAGCAGTGCAATAGATAAAAAAATGTTTTTTCTTTAATATGTAAACTAGATATTTAAAATCAAATGAACAAATCATAGGAAAAAAGATCCTCAAAATTACAACAACCAACTATTTATCCAACATCGAAAACTCTAAACGCTTTATATTGAACCATATAAGTTTTGGAGAAGTGCCCTTCTTGCACCCATCTACTGAATTGTAGTTTAATTTTTGATCTATTTTCGATTTGAGTTTTGATTAAGTTTTGATGATTGTGCTTTGAGTCCTGGCCTGAATTAATATTAATTTGGATATCATTACAGGACTGCAGGGGAAGATCAGTTTTAGAACGTTTGGACACATAACTATGTAAAAATTCACCAGGAAAGGAGACTGATGCAATGGTTTACTTTAATGCTTTTCCTCAATTTAGTAAAGGGGGCTCTTCCCAAACTCATATGCTAGATCCGCCACTGATCACTTTACTTTCAGGTATCAAATAAGATTAGGAAATCTGTTCGAAAATTGTCAGTCTTTCTTTTTCGTTTCGTTTAAACTGAACATTTACAATGAATCGTACTCAAACTATCGGATCTACATTTTAGTTATGTAATTATCAGTTCGACAGCAAATTATTAATTTTTGTCTACAATTTGATAAATAGTGTCACACTGAACTTTTAGGTCACAGCGTGGATTTTCACACTATTTCTTTTAGTGTAACTAACGCATAGCGTAGTCGATCTTCTTTCATTCAAAACTATTCATAATAATCAAATTGCGAGCAAACGCAACTCAATAGATCACTAGAATTAACTAATACTACTTTAGACACATATGTAGATGGAAAAAAACAACAGATATGACGAAGGCAACAAATACGAGTACGACTAACACTTAAGCCGAACTAAAAAGCTAAAATAACTATAACACTTTAGCACAAAAAAATTCTAAAGAAGAGAGTACAAAGATATGAGCAAACAAACAAATTTATACTATACAAAACCAAAAATAGGTAGGAATTGATAAAGTTGATTGAGAATTGCACACAAATTTAAAAGAGACAGCTCAAAAACGATTTAAAGTTCATACTACTAGTGAAAAAAAATACAATAATAAAAATAAATAAATAAAAAGCATTGCGAAAAATAAAAAAATTAACTTTTTTGCACAAATAAATAAATAAATATTTTTACGAGCGAGTAATATTTTCTATTAGTTGAGCATAACGAGCGTGTCGTGGATGAGCATTAAGCGTTTGGAAATTTAATTCAAAAATCAAAAAAATCAAGATTTATACATAGAAATTTGTACTACAAAGAGTGAATGAAGTGAAAAAGTGCCGAAAAATATCAGTGCGAAAATGCTTAAATTAAGCATAATTTTTACATTACTAGCATCGATAATAATTGGGCAGACAACGCCAACAGATTGCCATAGGCAGACCCAAACACATAGCAATGTCAATCAAGTGATAGCAGCGAATATACAAAATTATATGGATACGACAGCGCGACCATGCGAAAATTTCTATCAGTATGCGTGCGGTCACTGGTATCAGCAACATATTGAGCAGTTGGATTTCGGTGATACGCTCGGATTGTTGGATTTTGAACTAAATCGGAAGTTGGAACATTTGCTAAAGAAATTCAGTAATAATAGCAGCGGTGGTAGCAACAGCAGTGACATAGATAACAGCGAAAACAATGTGACTGCAAACGATGAAGTAACAAAAGAGATAACAAAAAAATTAGTAAGAGAAGCAACCAGAGAAGTAGTAGGATCAGTAGTAGAACCAGTAGGAGAAACAGTAACAGAAGTAACAGCTACGCCGTCTGCAGCTAAAACTGAACTGCCAGACGCTGATGATGGTGACTTCCAGGATTCTAGTATTTATAAGAAAATGCGCATTTATTATCGCTCGTGCAAAAAAGTGAAACCGTACAATTTGAAAAAGTATCTACAATTAGTACAGCCCGGTTTCAATGCGAGCTGGTACATATTGATACGCAATGTGGGCGGCATTAAGAAATGGCATGCCGAACACTTTGATTGGTTGATGGCTATAGCAAAGCTACGGCTCTACGGTTTAAATGGTGTACTACTCAAAGAAGAAGTTCTGCCACGCTGGGATGAATCGAGCAGCAACAGCATCTACCTCGATAAACCAAACTTGGCTGATACAGAGCCTATGGGCGAGGGTGCTATGATTGAGCTCCTACTCGATATCGGGCAAACGAAACGTGTTGCTAATGAAATTGCCCGCGAAGTCGATGCGTTTGAATTGCAGTTACATAAACTACATGAAATTGAAGATGAAGAGGGCGCTAAGGAGATGCAACTTGGTTACTTGCAAGAATATATGCCTGAGCTTGCATGGTTAGAGTATTTGAAGCAGCTCAAAGGGCCCACCACAAATCTAGAAACTACAATCATTATACAAAATATTCCGTACATGCGCGCGTTAGTCAAGCTGCTGAAAGACGTGCCCAAGGAGACACTCTGCAATTTTATTATGCTGAAGTTTTTGCAATTTCTCAAACACCAAGGACCCTCTGAGATCTCGAAGCAAGAGTGTATCTCAAGCTTGCGACGCGCTATGCCTTTGGCGTTGAGTTACATTATCGGTTTGAATTACTACAAGGACGCCACGCACTCGGATCGCATAGTGCAGCATATATTCACGCAACTGAAGCATAAATTTCATGAGATTGTCAGCGATAATCGATTGCAGCTCTCACCGCCTATAGTTGAGACGCTGCTGGCAAAGATTACAAGCATGCGTCTGCAGGTAGGCAACTCACCTCGTAATCTTACCACTGCCTATTATGATGAATACTATGAGCGTGTAGAGCTAGATGCCAACAATTTCTATATAAATCAATTGAGTTTACTGCGATTGGCTGTCGAAAAGAGTCACGAAAGTCTGGAGCTCTCCATTGCTAGCAATTTTACAACGCCCGACAATGACAGTTTCGTGCTCGCTGGTGCCGACTGGCTTGGCAGCTCTTCGTCGCCTTTTTATGTTAAGCCGAAAAATCTAATAATTGTGCCTTATGGATTTCTACAAATGCCTGTCTACCATCGCAGCCTGCGTAATATTTTCAAATATTCGGTGCTTGGGTTTACTATTGCACACGAACTTCTGCACGGCTTCGATTCTGCGGGCATCGATTATGATAGCAGTGGCAATATTATGGGTCCCAGTGAGGAGATTGCCGCCAATCAACGTTTCATGCATGGTTTGCGTTGCATGCAGGATGAGCTGGCCACCGGATCACGTTCGCTGAACGAGAAGTTAGCGGACTATGAAGGTTTCCGCTTGGCTTATGAAACTTATTTCAGCGGCAGCGCGAATAATACGCGCGATGTTGTCGGTGGTGGCACACATTCCAAGCTGCTACCTCAATTCACACATAAGCAGCTATTTTTCATTAGTTTTGCGCAGTTTTTCTGTGGCAAAGTACATCGTAGTATGCGCCCTTCAGCATTTTGGGAGCATGCGCTGGATGAGTTACGCGTTATGCAGACTTTGGCTAATTTTGAAGAGTTCTCGAAAGAATTTGGCTGCGAGCGACGCACTAAGATGCAATCGAAACGTCGTTGCAAATTGTGGTAGCTCATTGCGGTTTTGATTTTGTTTGTGTAAATTTTTTGGTTGAAATAAATAAATATGAACTTGCTTAGTATGTATGAATATTTTGGTTTTTTTAAAGTATCTAAAGTTACAGATTTCTAGATTAAGCTGTTAGTATTTTGGCATCTTCATAATTATGGTAAGTGGCTTAAGATCTGGTGTTGGCTTTAAGGAGGTGTAGAGAAACTATCAACACGAGCAATGCCTATATAGCGAAACTTTCCGCTGTGCGGCTTGAAAAAAGGACCAAATCACAAATTTACTATCATCATGAAATTGTAGTCGAATCCAGAACGGTATTTACGTAATTCCGACCTTAGTACGACTAGTCCTAACCAACGTATGCTTCTTTAAATTTATGGCTATCCGAATTTTTTTAAGTGTTTGATTATGTGGAAAATGCCACGCCTACTTGTCCAATTCAACTTATTACTTTCGAATAGTGTGCTATATAGACTCTCTGGATAGAATGTGAGATCAATTAATATACTGAGTGAGAAATCTCCCATTCAGCAAAAATACTTTAAAGGGAGCATCATTTTGATCTCTTCAAAAATTCGAAATTTTTTTTGTTCAAAATATTCCTTATATGTAGAGTTGGGTAGTAATGATTCCTTTAGGAATAAAATTCGATCTCCATTCCAATTACAAGGAATTGTAATTGGTACTTTAATGTTTTCAATTCCTTAGTAATGGAATTGATAAAACTTTCAATTCCATTACAAGGAATTGTAATCGGTAATTAAAATTTTTAAACTCCTAGGTAATGGAATTGGAAAAATTTTCGATTCCATTACAGGGAATTGTATTTTGTAATTAAAAATATATCAATTCCTTAAAGGAATTGAAAATGTAATTGAATAGAAAGGAATTTAATATTTAAGTGTAATCAATTACTTACTTGGAATTAAATTCCAATTTAGTTGGAACGATTCCTTTTTAGTTCAATTTCAAAACAACAAAAAAAAATTTTCGGAAAATATTGTAAAATGCTTCTAATAAGCCATTACGTATAAAATTTGGGTCACTTCTCTCGTAACGGCTTATTAGAAGCATTTTACAATGTTTTCCGAATTTTTTTATTTTTTTTGCTTTTTTGGAATTGAACTAAAAGGGAATCAATTACTATCGAGGAATCATTCCTACTAAATTGGAATTTAATTCCAAGAAAGTAATTGATTACACTTAAATAATAAATTCCTTTCTTTTCAATTACATTTTCAATTTCCTTAAGGAATTGATATATTTTTAGTTACAAAATACAATTCCCAGTAATGGAATCAAAAAGTTTTCCAATTCCATTCCTTGTACAGGAATTGAAATTTTTGGCAATTCCATTACTAAGGAATTGAAAACATTAAAGTACCAATTACAATTCCTTGTAATTGGAATTGGGAATGTAATGTAATTGAATTTACCCAGCTCTGCTTATATGTTTGTGAAAATTATATTCTATTGGTAACAAAACGATATTAAAAGTGAAAGAGCTATAAAAGTTAAGCACACATCAACGCCCTTTTTTTTAATAAAAGGGGAAATGTCCATTGCTCGAGTCGAAAAATGGAAATTTCGGAATTTTATAAAAAAATACGATAGATAGAAACTAGAAACTTTTTTTTTTTAATTATTTTAGGGGCCCTAACGGTTATGCGTTTTATAGTAAAAGTCAAATATTAAAAGTTATTTCATGACTTTTATTTTTTTGGACAAAAATAAATGGTCAACCCTATTTGCAAGCAAACGGCTTGAGCAATTAAAAAAAAAGTGATGCCATTCGATTCAGTTCATCTGTCCGCATATTATAGGTAATTTGATTTTTAAATTCCGAAACAACTGCTGCAATGACTAAAGTAGGTATAAAAATAGATAGGCTTTCTGGTATGAAATATTAAAATAAGGGGCATCCAAAAAATTCCGAAACCATTAGGAACGTCTTTTCGTGTACTTTTCGAAAATGTATTGTACTTTGTATGGCCGATGCATAGATTCGAAGTTATTGCCAATTTTGTATTCCAGTTCGTATCCATATATTTACATATGGGCAAAGGTCATAAAATGGAATGAAGCGGATCCCTATGTATTGTATACCGTTGAAAAGGTCTCAACGACCTTAATTTGTTATAAGGGTTGACCATTTATTTTTGGCCAACAAAATAAAAGTCAAATATAATTATTATTTCTCGCCAAAAATCATAAAAGCCAATAATTTACCGTTTTATTTAGCCTATTACGATAAAAGTCATGAATTTAAAAGTCATACAATATTTGTGGAATTTAGTCCGTGAAGATCACAACCGTATACTTGAAGATTTCCTACGTCTATTTTTTGTGGATGACTTTTTGAGTTGAAAAATGGGAAATAACAGTTATTTTCGGTCCATGATTTATTTTATAATTCATCTAATTATCTTTAAATTGCATTTTTTTTTTAATTTGGTTCAATAGTTTCCCTGTAGATAGCGTCCAAAACAAATCGCTCTTTTTTTTGGCGGGTGCTCCAAAACAAAAAATGAATAAAAATTTAAACAGACTCATAATTTTCTGTAAGATAGACTATTGTAAAGCTATTAATTTCATTTCTAAGGACTGTAAAAACAAAACTAAGCAAACTAAGTATGATCCTAATAATAGTATACTTCATAATAAAACTATTTCTCATTAAAGTGAGGCTAGGTAAAACAGAATCCATTAAATATTTCAATAGTTAGATCACCCGCTAATTTGAAAAAGTATGTTTCTAGAAAAACGCGTTTAACCATTTTATGCAAACAAAAAAAAAATTAAATTTTTAGACCAGAGCAATGGACATGACCCCTTACACAGCGGTCTTGAAACACCGGCAGGTAAGATCGAAATGAACCCAACGTAGAATTGTTCCAAATTCTTTCAGAATTATAAATTTTCAAACCCTGAAATCATATCTGATCCTTTTTACGAAATATTTATATATATACATATAGATATATGAGAAATTTGCGTGTTTTTCGGTTTATTTGAAAGATATACCAATCGATTCGTTGTGTCGTAAATATGTTAAATAGACGTGGTAGAGGTAAATTTTTTCAAGCCGTATCGGAATTTTCCAAGAAAACTGATTTATATGGAAAATTACATGTAAAAATTTGAATTTTTTGTTTTTCGTAAATATACAACTTAAAACTGATGAAAAATAAAATTTGAAAAGACAAGATCGATGGGAAATTTGCTGTAGATTACGATTCTGTATTATGATTGCAATTTGATGCTCTCAAACTAAATAAAAAATAATCAAACACCAAAAAGGTAATTATTTGAATATTGGATTTTTTGCGTTTTTTTAACTTTCTGGTCGTTTGGAATCATAAAACCATTATTAAAAGATTCAAAAACCCAGAAACTTAATCGACGTTAAATTTTCAATCTGTAATATGATGTCAAATTTTATTTTTTACTGACTTTTAATTTTATATTCACGAAAAAATAAGTTAATTGCATTTTGAAATCATTTTGTTATTTTTTATGTTTTCTTGAAATCTAAAAGTCCAAATAGTAGTAAATCGTAATTTACGGGGAAAGAATCGACCGAGCATATTTCGTAGATTACGATTCCATGGTCGTGGGTGTGATTTGATGATCTCATGCAAAAATGTCGAAATGGTATTTTTTTCTGAAAATTGGATTATTCGCATTTTCTTCACTTCCGGACTATTTTACGTAGATACATTCCTCGAAAAATCGTTCAAATCTAAACCGTGCAAAACGAGCTTTCATGTAAAAAAGTGGATCGGAACTAAATGTTTAGCCGTGTAAATAATAACTATGCAAAATAAGACGCGGATTGTATGGGAGACGTAGAATTTTTACGTAAGTATTTTTTAAGTTTTCGTTGAAATTTCAAGACTATTCAGGAATCAGGACATTTGTTAAAAAATTGCTAAAATGAGTCCTTTCTGCACTCGTCTCATGATGTGATAACATACTTTCCCTGATTCACTAATACCATTTCAAAACTTTATATAGTCTATTTTTAGAAATAATGATAAACAAAGACAACATGATTGAATGATTGAAGTAGGCTTGCTTGGGTGACTCAGTTAGTAAGCGCTTTGATCGACAGTCACGATGCGGAGTTTCAGCCGCAGGTTCGAGTCCAGAAAAATTTCATCAATAGGACAACTCAATATAATAAAGCAATAAATAATAAATAAAAAGAAAGAAATATAATGTATATACGAAGTAGCTGGCCCGGCAGACGTTGTTCTGTTCTTTCTGCGAAAAAGCTCGGAAATTGAAGTTTATGAAGTTTAAAATAGAATGTTGCTAATGACAATTAAAGCTTAAAGTCCGTACATTGAAATAATAATACTTTTCAAAAGTATTTAACTTGCAGAATTAACCCTAGAATCATTATAAATGAAAATCTCAAAGTAATATTTTTATACAATAATTAAATTTTGAAAATGAAAGCTTACATTGCTTCTGCTTTCACTACAATGATTTCATGCAAAATATGTTAACAGTAAATACATCTATTTCTAGGCTAGTTCTTGAAATATTTCATAAAGTAATAGAAATAATAGCAAAGAAAGGAATGGAAAAAGTAGGAAAAAATTTTGGAAAAAAGTAGTAGAAAATAGTATTAAAAATAGTAGTGGAAAAGGTAGTAGTAAAAGGAACAAAAAAAGTATTAGAAATTGTTGCTAAAAAGTAGTAGAAATGGTGGTAAAAAAAGTAGCCGAAAAATAGTAAAACGTGATAGTAAAAAAATAGTAAAAAGTGATTGGAAAATATTAGAAAAGATAATAAAAAAGTAGTAGAAAATAATAGTAGAAAAAGTAGTAAAATAGTAGTGGAATATGTAAGTAGAAAAAGTAGTATATAGGTAGTAGAAAGTAAGAAGAAAATAGAAGTAGAAAATACAAGTACAATATGATGCCACACCCACTAATCCAATAAACTGAAAGAATTTTTTAAGTCCGGTATTGAAAAATAATTTTAATTCTTGTACTAAATTTCGGTACTGTGCTATAAATGATTCTAGATATATACCCAAAAAAGTGTTAGGGATAGGTGTCACGCCAACTTTCCCAAAAGCCGTTATGAATAGCTATGTCTCATCCTCCCGCTAAAGCAAATATATTCTGAGAATACGATTTTAATCGGTCAAGTCGTTCAGAAGTTACACGATTACAAAAAAAAAAAAAAAAATTAATTTGGTACTTTAACCTTGGCCACAAGTGACTGCGTGCTCAATGACGCACTAGATAACTAGGCTATAGAGTCATGAATGTTGGCAACCTCTATTTCGGAGTTCTGTTTTTTTAGCGGTGCAAGTGAGGCAAGTAAAACACACACTTATAAACTCAGGCATACTATCATACCGCTCACGACACCCATTGACATTTGATTTTAATTTCTATCAATTTACTCTACTATAAATTTTCCTTCTGCCCCGAGTAAAGATGTTATTACATCGAAAATGATTCCAGTTCCCTATCCAGTAGAAGCGTTTCAACAATTATATTGTGAAAACCAGTAATTACTAAATACAATTTCATTACAGTGTAAGGCTGGGGAAGTGATAGAATCATGTTTTTCTGAAAGTTTATACTGTAAATGCAAAAACAATTTTTCAGTTTTCCCAGGATAGCGAATTTAAGTGTTTTTTCATTCTTAAGTTGCTGGTTTAGTCTATGACAATTTTTGAATATTCGTGAAACAAGCAGAGATTTTAGTATTACATGAAGTAAAGTATCGTCAAAACGATGTCGTCATACTTGATAAGAGCCTAAAATCTTACAGTCCACAAAATTTTTTTGGCCAAGGAACCTATTTTTGGCCACTGTTTTGATCCAAAAATATTCCAAAGGGAGCTCAGGAGCAATAGTTTGTAAAAATGTTATAAATCTAAAAATGACGCCAAGCATTTTGCATTTACCCCTTCTTCTCAAAAAATGCTGCAATGATGGGAGTTACGAAATCGATCTACTGGCGAATCCAGAAATGTACCTTTTAGTTTTAAGAACTTGTGCTACAATTTTCATAATTTAAAAACTTGTGAAGAGATCACCTCAAGTGCCTTAGAAAAATACTGATTTTCTATTTTTTCATAGTTATCCTTAACTACTACTTTTGAGGTACAAAATAAAGCAAATTTTCACAAAGGGTATTTTTGGAAATTAATTTTAAGGTCATTAGTCCAACTTAAAAATAAGACCAGGGCTCTATTACTGAGGCTAAGTTAAAACGATGAATGGTTTTTAGAACTACGGACCAACGTTAGTCATATTCTACCTCGTTACAACACAGCTCATTCAGCATTCTTAAAATTATTAGACCTATAGAAGTAGCAACAGACTTAAATTTTTTTTTTTGCAATGTTAGAATGCAAAGAATGAAAACTAAAAGGATTTTCACTTGAATTATAATCCAGCATTAAATGTTTCAGCAGATTCAATATTGCCAGCTGAAACTCACAATCTTATTAGTAATTTCGTTTTCTTCTATTGAAATATTATAATTATATTTTTTTGATACAACGACATTAAAATATCGATGTTTTCGATGCATCGCTGTTGACTCGCACCTTCGAGAAAATCAAGGAAAAGATTCCAAAGAAATAAACTTCCTATGTGCTTTATATCACATACTGAATTCTACGTCGCATTGAAAAAAAGGTCCTTCATTTTACTTCCTAAGAAATCAATTGCTGCATCTTACCTCAAAGTAGTATTTTATAGATTTTAACCACTTTTTTTATTTACAAATTATTATCACATTATTTACAAAATTGTTAGTCAATATTGGTTAATTTTAACTATTACCACAGTTGACATTTCTCTTCGGGGTTCATAACATCACCCAAATCGCATTGGAACTCCTCAGCAAATGGTGGAAAATTCAATAGAGTCTCCTGCAAGCGTATGTTGTCCGAATCATGTTCGGCGAATTCTGCCTTCAAATTACCACAAAAGAATTGTGCAAGATTTAAAAAGAATAAACGTTTAAGAGGAATCTGTGTGAGATTTGGCTGTTGTACATTTAAAGCACTAGTAAATGAGGTGTTCGCACCACCATCACTTGTGCCGAAGAATGCATCGTAGGCTAAACGTACACCAACAATATCAGCAATTCGCTCATCTAAACTCTCGGTGGCAGATTGGAGCAGGCATTTTAGCGCTGCAGCAAAGCGTTTGTTTTCTGTTATATTCGATCCTTGTGGTTTACCAGTAAAATAAAGATCCACACCAGTAGCATCAAATCCATGCGCAATTTCGTGCGATAGTAAGAATCCAAAGAGACTTATTTTAAAAATATCCAACATATTTTTATGGAAAATCGGTGTTTGGAGTATGCCAAAGGGCACAATAATCAAGTTCTGTTGCAGGAGATAGAAAGGTGTCGAACTGCGTCCGGTGTCACTATCAGCGATAAAGACATAGTCATCGAATGCGGGCTGGCTGTAGTTCTCATTTAAAAGTGCTTGATGTTTAAGAAAGCGCAACTGCAATAACTCTAAATGGTTGTGATAATAATTTTTGTGGAGCAGCTGCACGGCACTATAGTATTGATTGACGAAATCGCTGGAGACATTGCGCGGTAGATTTCCAATATTCAAACGCATTTTTTGTAATTTTTCACTAAGAAATTCCACCTCGGCAGCGCTTAAATTCAAGTTGTTTGCACTGAGTTTATGCAGCAACTCGCCACGAAGAATTCTGAAAATTTTATTAACTTCAGCATTATATACGGGTGCTTTGTGCCAATAGAAATTCTCGTGGTAGATAAAATTCATGCCTATATCCATTTTACTGCGTAGGTCTACCATACAATCAATTTTGTTGAATTCACTGGTGCTATCTAGCATTAGAAAGTAAACGAACTTTAGCATAATATAATTGCAGACCACTTCCGGATCAGATTGCTCTAAAAGCTTTGGCAGCACTCTAAAATACTCCCAATTACGAATTTGCAGCGTATATTCTTGGGTGGGTTCATAACCTAAAATTATAGTTAAATACCTGAGCCATGGGATTTCTGGGATATCATACTCGAGTTCATTGATTGTTTGCTCCAGCAGGCCGTATTCATCTTCAATTTCGAGCAGTTGCTCTATTGCCGCCTCAAATGCAATTAGATCGTCGGCCACTTCGAGTGCACGCTCTTTTGAAACACCCAAATGAATTAGTAGCACTTGGATTACTGCATTAGATGGTAGTTTATTATTTCCATCTACCGTGGGCTTATCAAAATATATTGAATAGATTTGTGTGCGGAACTCTTGGTTTTGAGATATGTTAACATTTCTTTCATTTTGCAGCACCGTAAATTCGATTATGGTACCCGTAAAACTATAACGCTGCAACTTGGCTAAAGTCAGAAACCAATTAAATTGCTCTTTAGGCCAAGGTGGTGTATGAATTGTTTCTTTGAATTCTTCTAGCAGTGACCAATTGACATGATTCGCCGGTCGCACTCTTTGTAAATATTTGATTAATTTTCGTTTCTTTTCACGCTTGCATGATTTATAATAAATCCACACTTTATCATATATATTACCACTGCCTTCTTTTTGTTTTCCTGCTTTTCCTTCATTAGGAGACGCATACGCCTTCTCCAAATAGCTTATCAATTTCTTATTGACTTTATAGTCTATGAGGCCAGTAGTCTCTGCATAATGTTCACTTTTATGATATTGTGCCCAACTGCCACATGCGTAGCCATAAAAATATTCACACGGATCTTCATTGAAGTTCATATAATTTTCGATGGCCTTGAGGTGTTTCTTATTTACACTCAGCACCGGTTCCTGATGGTTCTCTTGTGATGTTGGTGCCTGTATTGCTGAAGTAATGTCTTTCATTTCCATTACTAAAAGCAGCAGTGGCAGCAACAGCAGTTGCTGCTGACTGTAGCGGTTATGTCTTTTTCTAATATTTTCATGCATATTTTGCATATGAATTTAAAATAAAAAAATAAAAAAATTTTATTATTAAATTTTTATTTTTTTCTTCTTGTTCAACTAAGAGTATTTAGCTTATTTCTTAAAGGCGGTGTATAAATGACTAAATATTGTATTTTATTTAGTTTTAGCGATAAGCCATAGGCTTTTTTTTAATATACAACACGCTCTTTTTGCACAATAATGATTTGTATTCTCAATGGAATTTGGTTACACTCTAAATAAACATTTTGATAAACATAATTTTATTGTCGTTGTTGTATTTTTGTGTGCTATATGTAGCTCGGTAAAGGTCGTTGTCTGTCACACAGTCAGTGTTGCCATATTTTTTTGCGCAAAAACTGTAAAAACTAAAAACAAAAACTGTATTTTGGAAAAAAAGCCTAAAAAAACCTATAAAAACGAAAAAAAAACAAAACTAAAATTTTCAATTTGAAAAGTTTCTCAGTCACTTGCCCACCATTCCACCACACATTCAAAATTTAATAGGTCCAATAATAGAATAGTTTCCGCATGTTTGGGAGATGCTATGCTGTCTTGAAAGAGGCAGACGTTTTAAATCCTATAGCTTCTGGGAAACCTAATACAAAAATGGTGCAAAATTTGTGAAAAAAGTTCGCTCATTAGGCATGATTCGGAAATAAAAATCAAACGAACATACAAATTTTGTATTAATATTTAACTAGTTCTTATAAAACTTTCGCCCAAAAACAAACAAAAAAATGTTTTAAAAATTAAGTTATTTGATTTGCGTTATTTATCAGAACGACAACAACAATCAGCCATCAGACTGTTTTTGTTTGGAAAAAATAGCGTTTAACTGGTGTCAGATTCTACTCGCAAAAATGCTCTGAAATAGTTAAAATTAATTTATTTAAATAAATATGTAATAATATTAATCAAATCAAAAAAACTGATTCATTTCAAATTAAGTAAAATAAGTCAATAAAAAAAGAAACAAATTCATTTAAAAGTGTATAAAACAAATATATGTTATTATTATTATTATTAATAAGAAACACGAAATAACATTCTTGTTATGACTAGTTTAAAAATGAACAGTCCTGGGTCTGATTTTTTGTGTAGTCATAGTTCACCAGTAATCAATACAATTTTAAAAGCTCTCAAAATGGTTTCATCAAACTTTTTGTACATTTTTCTTGATGCCACAAAATTTGTTCAATTTTATAATTTTTTTAAGTAAGTCTTTTTCTAATTTTTTTTTTTTCTTTTCAGCTAATTTTCGAATTTTAGTTTTGTTAGTATTAATTTAGGAAAATATTCTTTCCACATTCGCTACCTGCAAGTGCTACCCATTTTAATGATAACCAAAACATATTTAAGCCTATTCTGCATATTATTGCAAAACTGTAAAAACTGTAAAATTGGGGAATAAACTATAATATTTGAGGGAAATCTGTAAACTGCATGCCGACCGAAAAAACTATAATTTACAGATAAATCTGCTCACAGTATATTAGTAAACGATAATTACACTGTGCGGCAATTTCAAGATGTTCGAAAAGGACCCGGGTTACATTGGTGACGGATCGCAAATTATCGAGTTTTAGTGTCATCAATATTCACTGAAAGTATTCGATACTTTTTTTCTACCGTTTTCAGAAAAATGTTATAATATTATTGCATTTTATAACTTTGAGTGATAAGCATGGAAAATTCAGTGAAAAATTTGTGTTGGCATGCAATCCGCGGCTTGCGTGCGGTAACAAAAATGCTCATAACTTTTTTTGAAATTGAGAATATTGTTTTTTTTTTCTTTATAGGATTTTTCCTAATTGATTTGGGAATTGAAGTATCTGAAAAAAATTATTCTCAGTTAGAGAAATTGTTTAAAATCTGTGGTCACAAGGCATAACAGCATAAGTGTATTTTTTGAAATTTACAGGAGAGCACTTCAAAGATTCAAATGCTAATAGTAATCAAGTTGAGTTGCGCTAGTTTTCCTTTAATATCTCGTAAATCACTGAACCGATATTCATACAATTTTGACACAATATGAAATCGGATATGAAGATTTCAATTATGATAATAACTCGAATTCGACAAAAATCGAGTTGTGTTGTTATGGCTTGTGACCATAGAAATGTTAAGACAAAAAACATTTTTTTATGAAAAGAAATTTTTTTTATAAAAATAATAACGCAAGTTGTAAATTTTCACTCTAGGCTGCTTTTCCCTATTTTTGCATACAGCAAAAAAAAAAACGGTACCAACTTTTGTAGCTTTTCACAGTTTACTTTTATTTTTGCCACTTCTGTACAAACTTCAACCACTGTGCCGATCTGTGCAGTGGTGAGTTAGTGCAATTTACATGAGCACTCCTACAGCATGCTTTCTCTTGGATAATTCCGGGCCTCTGGATACTCCCTTTCCCCTATATGCTCAGCCATCCCATAGTGAAATAAATAGAAGTGACGCCCCCTTTCTGTTCACCGACGTCTGTCAAATTTGAAAATTGTTCTCTTACTTTTCCGAAAGTATTTGATACTTGTTTCAGAAGTAAATATAACAAATATTAACCCATGTGTACCAGCACAATATATAAATAAAACAGAAAAATTTGAAAAGCCAGAAAAATCTTTGGACATCGATAAGCAAGATCTCTGAAGGCGTTTGTTACAACTATGTGATTGATGTACTTTCGACAATATGTACACACACAAGAATTCAACAAGAATTTTAAAATAAAACTTTTGAATAGATAAGTATTGTATTTTACTTACTTAAATACTTTATAGAACCACAACGCAAAAAAGTATTTTGAGAAAAAAAAAAAAAACAAAACAACAAACGAAAGATTTATTTGTTTTCAAAAATAGGTTAAGAGAGAAAAACTCATGAACAAAATAATTTTTCAAAATTTATTTAACGAATGCATGTCATAATTGCCTAACCTCAGAAGACCTCTGAATATTTCAGAATACTTTCTGCTATCTGTGCCCTATTTCACCAAATACAATTTACAATTACTAATTTGTGCTTGTGAATTACAATTACAAATGTCTAAAATCATTTTTCGCTTCATAAGTTACAACTAACAAATTTGTAATAAGACGCAACAAAAATTGTAAGAAAGCACTTGTAGATTACAAGTGTTAAAAAATGACGTTTCACGAAATTTTTGTATGACTTGTAAATAACCAATTTTTTTTTACAAATTTGTGACACCGATGAATGATAACCGATGAGCGAACAAAATATATTTTTCGCGGCTTCTTTAATTAAGAGATATTTCTACCTAAAAATTTTTAAAATTCATTTTTTATAAAACTTTTTTTTTATACCTATATAAAAAAAAAATAAAATCATTTTAAAATTTGGTAGACATGTTTATTAATATTAAACTTTTTTTCAATTATTATTATTATTTATTTACTGCATGAAAACATAGTGTTTATTGCAGGAAAAGTATACAATATTTTTACAGGAATTTGCAATTAATGTATGAAAAAACTAAATTATTTGATTACAATTATTCTCTTAGCAAATATGATCTTAATCTCAAGCAATTTATAATATAATAATACAACAGTTTCATAGAGTGCATATCAGTACAATTAGCAATTAAAATTGGGTTAAAGCAGTAAAAGAGTATCAGTATACAGGGCAATCGAAAAGAAAGTGTTGAAGCGCTTCATATGCATTTAAATTGCATAGCGTACACATGATGCTCTGGTCGATTTTTTATATTAGACCCTTGATGCTGAATCTTAGGGTATATTTAGTTGATAGACGCAGCTGGGCTATGATTTTGGCCATTTTTTTAATTAAATCTACACGTTTTAGATGCTGATTAAAACTTGTAAATATAAAAACAGTCTGCCAAAAGTACGACGAAAAGCGAAAGTAAAAAATTTTAGCAATTTTACAGGCGATTTTTTTTTTGTAAGAAATTTTACAAATGAGGCATTTCATATGAAGCGGACAACGAAAAAAAAGTATGGTTCTGAAATTCGTTGAAATTTAGCAAATTTACAATTAAATATTGAACATGGTAATTAAAATAGGGAATTTTGCTGTTCTTTTTAATTATGGAATCAGGCCGGAAATTAAATTTTTTTTTATGCACCAACCACGAAGTAAAAGTTTAAAATCAGAATTTTAATAACTTCGACCATTTAAAAAAAAAACATTTGATTTTTCATAATTTAGCTTAAAGTATTTAAATAAAAAAAATTGTGTGTTCACATTCATGTTTTCTAGAAGTTCAATTAGGACGAGTTTCAGAACTTCACATTTTTTTACGTTGTCCGCTTCACATGAAATGCCTCAAATGTTACAAATTTGTGATTAGTCATCTGTTTGGTGACACAAAAAACTTCAACATAGTAAAATTTCGATAAATTTGTTACTTGTAAATTACAACTTCAAATCCTGTTTAGTAAAACATATATTGACTATTTTTTTACAATTTTGAGAGAATTTCTTTACAATTCACATATTTGTAAGTTGATGAAATAGGGCACTGGTATCCTATATACTTTGCTCCATCCCTTGAATATTTTCTCACCAGCATACTCTCTTTTAACTGTTTTTTGTTCATTTCTTAGCAACTCTGCTACTTCTGGATACTCTACCCACCACCTTTTCACCTCCTGAGAATACTTCCCTGCCTGCATACTTTGGAGTTCACCTCTTGTTTGGATACTCTCTCTCTCTTTCTTTCTGAATAATCTCTTGCTACTGATAGCACCTCAGCAATATGTAGAGCTGTTTCTGTCTCGCCCTTTCATTATTTTAATGTTGCTACCAAGGCGCGTTTATATCAGGTAAAGTTACCTGCAACTCATTCTTCTTCTTTCTTCGTGGTCAATACCATAGGCTGTTACTTTTGATTGTTTGCTTATGTTTTTCCTCCATTTTGACATTCACTGCACGCCGCCATCATGGTCGTAAGATCAAAGATGTTGTTATTGTTTTATTGTACTACTGATTTTGGCATTTTATGGGAACTGTCGCAACGACAAAGATGTGTTGTTCTTGCCAATTTTTGTAACCTTGCTATCACTTTATACATGATTTTACCATGGTTGCTACAACCTAGAACTCAGATTAGGCCTATTTCAACTCTATAACTTAGAGAGGCAAATAATTTTATGCATTCTGTGTCTATAGCTTTAAAACCCGCTGAGATTTCTTTTAAAATAACTGTATTAAGTTAAAGTCTATTGCGAAGTCTATTTCAAGTTTAAGTCTATTTCGAATCTAGCTTTCAACAGATTTCTTGCCCAATCTGCTCCTTTTAAGAAAAGTTTGTTGAAGTCAGTTGTAGGTACAAGTGACAAAAATTACACTATATCAAAGGCTAACTGCAATTTAGACTGCGATGTATAAGTACGAGAGGAACCAGCATATTTAGAACTTTAGAGCCTTCTTAGTTTTTCCTTATTATATCCTTCTGCCCTAGTACAACACCAAACAATGACTGCTGACAATGAAAATGACTGACAGAGCACTACTTGTGAACGGGTCATTACTTTCGATGTTGATTTTGAATCACTGTGTATGGGAAGAGACCTGAGACCTATAACCTTCACATTGTTCACCCTTCTGTTCAACTCAGTAAGCATATCATCTATCAGCCATAATAATGGCTGATCCCTAACTCATACCACCACAATATATCACACGATAAAATTAAAAAATCAATTACTTACTTATATTTTATTGACTCGGTTATCATTTGATCATTTTCATGTGTCCAATAATTTAATGATGTCGGATTTGCTTCAATAAAACATTCCAGAGTAATATTAAAATACATTGGAATGCCAACCAATTGATGTGGAATCCAAACCATAGGTGAGACTGTATAAAAAATTAAAGAATCGACCATAAATTTGTTAAGAATAATAAAAATGAAAAGTAATCGTTTTTTTTTGGGGGGGGGGGGGGGGGTTTACTTATACTTACAATCGACACTAACTTTAATACGCTTCGAAACGCTAGGCGGCACACCATTCGATGCAATGCATAAATATGCGCCCATATGAAGACGAGAAATCCGTTCCAATTCTAAGGCTTCACCTTCTAAATCAATAACTGCAAAGAAAGTGAAAAATTGAAAAGAAAGAAGAAGCGTAGTAGGAAATTAGTGGTTATTTTATTAGTTGCAGTATTTTACAGGAAACAGGATATATGCAAATTGATGCTGATACTGGAAGAAACTGCTGAGCTTTTTTGGAAAATGATATGCTAACTAAAAGCAACAAAACTATGTCATGAAAATACTTCGGGGTATTGTGAAGTAGTGCAAACGAAGTTTCACTACCCTCTTTCGAGTAGTCTAGAGCAGCATCTTTGATGTTTGTTGCTGCTGTTTCCTTATTAGTTTTTAATTAAATTTCGTGTAAAGTGTTTTGTGTTTGTTGCGTGCAAGCAGCAAAAAAGCTAAAATTATAACTACACAATAAAACTTGTAGTACACACAAGTTGCAGGTTTGCAAGAGGTGGCAGCATGTACATAGTCGTACTTGCGGTACTTTTGAAAAAAAAAACGAGGAAAGAGGCTGAAATCTTGCAAATTTGCAAACTCCGAAGAAATTTACTTAGTGAAGTTTAGAAGAACGAAAATAGTACAGAGATTGCAATGCTCAGACGTTAATCAAATAAAGAAGGTCTTGACCTGAAGTTTGATTTTTGTCGTTTACTATTTTTTAATTTTCAAATCAAATGGTACAAAAAATTTCGATACATAACCACTATAAAAAATAATTGCCTACTCAAATTTACTGCACAAAATGACTACAATATATATTAAAGTTATTTGAGAAAAGTATAGTAAAGTATAGGTAAGAAACAAATATTTATTATTTTATATTTTTTGTTTTCATATCTACCTTCCAATGTTTTGTTGATAACAATTTTATTGCCATCATCTCGTTTCCATTTAATTGCTGGCTCCGGGCTGCCTTTCGCTTTGCAACGCAATGTAACATTGTCACCTTCTCGAACAATAACATCACTGGAGGTAAGAGCATCATCAATGTTGGGAGGCACTGCAAAAAAGAAGAAACGCAACAATAAAAAAAGTAAAAAAAAAGAATCTTAGAAAAAAAAATCAAGTTATTGAAAAAAGTTTCATATATTCCACAAAAGAATATGCTGCAGGAGACGTAGATGTAAAAAAAAAAAATTATTTTTCTTTAGATTTATAAAAAAAAATTTCTTAGATTTTGCTTTAAGTTTTCATACTTATTTGAGTTACCAACACAACCACAAAACAAACATAAATAAAATGCAAACAAAATTTGTTGCATTCTTGCATTGAGAAGAATAAAGAAAATTGTAAAAGAAGTTGTAAAATTGTTGATTCAAATGTAAAAACATAAAGTTTTCGCAAACCTAGAAATCAAGTTGGGTATGAATTAACTTAAGTTTCATGAGCGTAGATAATATAAAGGTAGAGGGAAGGCATTGTCCAAATTTTAGTCCAACTTGAATAAAATTAAGTAGGAGGATTGGGATAACTTTAAGCCAGATATCTAAACGCAGGGTTTGATTTCTAGAATTTTATTAGTTCATTATTGCCCGTTATCTGAAATCGAGTACGGATTTCGTTGAAATTTAAAATGTGTTTGTTTTTGTCCCAATTATGATATATTTCAATTTTCATAAAAATGAAATGCGAGGTTCCCGGCTTGTGAGATGGTAAGTTCAATACCACCATGCCGCTACTAATAGTGATATCAAGTTCTCGAATATCTCTTGCTCTCAACATATAAACATTAATAAAATTTAAAACGAATAATCTGTGTTCTTATTTTTCTTCACAAACCCTTACGAAAGTATTAATTTAAAATAATGTAGTGTACTTCGTTCTTGAAAGGTCTATTGTACCCGACATCGATACTATGAGTGATATTCGTTTGAAGTACTATCCAATTCAACTGTTGTTGGCTTAATTTAATTATTATTTTTTTGGGTTTTGTTTCGATCAGTAATGACCGAAAATATAGAGGTCAGCGAAAACGTGTTTCATATGTAACCCCATGTGTCAAATTGTTTTATCAAAATTTTTCCCTAAGGAAAATCAAAATTCCCTTCAAATAGTTTACTCAAAATGTCAAATGTCACATCTATGCAGCTAAATGCTTGAGCAAATTGCTGGTAGGCAATAATGACTTTGGTCGACTTTAGCATCGACTTAGCTTCGACTCTATGCTTCAGAATTTCATTTTTTCATTAGATAAATATGTCAGACTACGACTCACTTATGACAGAGTTTTTTGAACTAAACCCCATGACTTAAGTTTTGACTCCTTCAATACAAAATGTTTGTGTTTTACGGTTTACGATTCGGCAATTTTAACACAAAATTACGTTAGACTTCAAATTTTTTAATACAGAATTATTTGAGACTCTGGCTCTGTGACTTAATTACTTCAGGCTCTGATAATTTGTGACAGCCTATGATTGTTTGACTAAACCCTGTTTAAATTTCAACTTCGTTGACATCAAATTATTTCAGATTCAACACAGAATTTCTCCAGCGCTGTTTCTATGACTCAAAATTCAGACTTTAACTTTCCCAATAGAGAATTGCTTCAATACAAATTCGCTTCAATCTCTGTCTCCCTAATAAGAAGATTTCTGTTTATACTTCTTTGAAACGAATTTGCTTTAGACACTGAGTTTGTGACTTCGGAGTCTGACACGCAATTACGTCAAACTGCGACGGCATCTTCTTCAACTCAGTCTTCTTTGATATGACTTTATGACTTAGATTGCACTATGCGACAAAATGAAGGTTGATTTTTTTGAATCCAAATCTCTCAACGGTTTCCAATAGCACTAGGCCTACTTAATAATACTGCAGAGGCGTTTCGCTGCTTTAGGTAAAATAAGCGATTTTTTCAAGGTCAAAGTCTGCAATAGAAGTTATATATATAAATTCACAAATAAAATTTGTGATGATAACCATCTTAGTGATTTTAAAAATTACTAGTAGGCATTCATAGCTTTTTGTTGCTCATTTGCTCTCAAAATGTATAAGATTTCCCTCGGTTAGGGGAAGTTTTAACCTTGAATCCCCTTTTGCATCCGCATGTACTTAAAGTGACTCATACAATTTAGCACATAAGAATTCTTGGAACAAATATGTAAATAGATAAGAATGGTGTCAAATCAAAAAGTAACGGCGCAGAAAATGTTTACTCATCTAGACGAGCTCAACAGAAAATAATTTTAGAAATAGAATAATATCTAAAGACCCTGCATAGTTCTTGATCAATTTTATGAGTCATTGTATTTATTTTATGCTCAATATTTCATAATTTTACACTTTTGGAGCAAAATTGACCGGTTGAGGTTGATTTTTCGGGATTCTTCCTTTGTTTTGTTTAAGATTGCTCAACTTTTACTCGAGTCATCGTGCACACAGACAGATGGACGGAGAGACGAACTAGACTAAATCAACTCCACTATACACGCTGGTCATTTATATGTATGTTCATAGCTACGACACCTAATTATGAGCGTTGCAAATAACCGTTACTCGATCTCCCAGATCTATTTGAAGTTGACTGCACAGAAACGAGTGTTGAGCAATGATGGATAGAGACTCAATGAGAGTCGGTGAAGTTCAATTTTTATTTTAAAGATTTAATGGAGTTTTTATTAAATATGTCTAAAGGTTTTATGCCAATTTAACTTCTCTAAGTTTATCATTATATTACAATCAGTCTGATGTTGCCTAACCACCAAAAAAATTCAAATATCTTTAAAAATCTATAACAAAAACTATGAAAAAACTTATCAAACTAGCTGATTACATTTTAATATTTCAATTTCTCAGCCCACAATCACAGCCCATCAAACTCTCTCTCCACGCCCTCTCCAAAAACAAACATGTGACCACAAGAATTTTACACCAATCAGAAACAATTTTTCTTCTTTTTTTTGTGGACTCAATACTTCCAAACTGTGTGTAACTTTAGATCTAAAATGAAAAATCTATGCAAATGAAATGCGAAAAAGTTCGACAGCCTCTGCCACAAAAAGTTCCTACTAAATATATACAAACAAACAAACAAACAGTGTTGCCTTTGCAACATTATTTTTTAAATTCGCATTGCATTTTTCGTCAAATTTTTTTTATCTTGTTATTAGTTTTTTGAACAAAATTTTTTTTGCAATACTTTTTTCGCTTTCTTCAGATTTCATTTACTGTATTGGGTTGCCATTAATATATTAGACATGTACAAGTTTAACATATAACGGCAACAACTTTTGTGCACTTTCGTTATAGACAGCCACCATTTTTATTTTCTATCTTTTGCATATATGTCTGTACAGTAGCTGCAACTGCTGCTCATTTGATATTCAGTGCTCGTTTATAATGGAAAAATTATCGCATGCGATATTTTTTGTTACAGACAACAAAAGTAATGATGGTCCCAGTTTGAATTTACACATACATACATAAAATGTGTGAATGTCTAAAAATAACGACATTGAGTTGCGTTTTTCTTCCTTTTTCCTTCGTTTTTCCTTAAAGTTTTCGTCTCGCAAATATTTTTTTATTATTGTTCGCTTGTTGTTATTACAGTTTAATATCATCACGTTTTATTAAACGCAGCAAAATTGTCGTCTGTGTATTTTATGCTAGACTTGTCATCAATAACATGAACATGTAGCAGCAGCTGCAGTTTGCAGAGAGTTGAACTTATATATGATGCATTTCAATGAAAGTGAATTATTTTAGCTATTCAGCAATTTTCTTCTTTTTTTTTTGTTATTTGCTTTTCAGCTTAAGAATTTTAAGTAGCAATGCGCTTCTGCCAACATATTTTTTTTTTAAATTTAGCTGAAAATTTTAGCGATATAGCTAATAGATTTTATGTAGTATGTAGATTTGTATAGAAAAATTGCTGTTTTTATGCTTCTATCAATTTTTAAATCTTTCAACGCAAACGTATTTCGTTTACAGTTGATTTATATTTGATTTGTAATTATACAGTTTTATGCAGAAAATAATTGCCTGAAAATCTAGCAATTTTTTACAAACAAATTAACTAAGTAAATAACCCATTAACTACAAAGTGCTACGAGTTATGGGATTGAAAAATTGCTTAAATTTAAGGAATATTTTTTGAGTTATCCGATAAGAGTGTGAGCAGCATTTTTTTTTTATATTGCCCATAATTTTAATTACAAAACTTAAGTTTTTAGGTTACCTGATAAGAGTTATGAGCAACTTTTATTTTTTTAAAGTTGCTCATCTATACATTTATTGGTGTAACTACAATTTTATTCCAGAAGATCCAGAAGTGCTACGATATCATATCATATATCAATTTAAAGAGATTTAAAGCCGGTTGAGCCAATTCCAAAATATTAGCGTCGGAAGTTTTTTAAAATTCACTCATTGAACAATCAGTTGTAATAATCATTGCTTAATCGGGAGTAAATAACAAATGAGAGAGAGAGAGAGAAAGCATGAGTAACGGCATTTCTCAGAATTATCTAACGAATTATCTGCATACACAAATAACAAAACAAACACCATCGAGTAGTTTGGTTCTCTTTTGATATCTGTTTTTTCATGAAGAGATTTCTTGAGCAAAAAAAATAGCCCCAGTTACTGGGGCTTTACCGACTAGTAACTTTTATTTCACAACTTATATTTTTTTAGTTACCTCATAAAAGTTATGAGCAGAGAGTGTAAAAAAGGCAACATAAAATTTTCTATAATTAGCACAGATTTTGAAATTTTAAATTTCAGATTTTCTTATTTTTGATTATGATGAGAAAGAAAAATATAGAAATAAAAAAGTATTTGGAAAATCAATGAATACTGTAGATTTTAAATTTTATTTTGCCTTTTTTCCATCCCCTGGGTGCATGGGTGAGCATTATATATTTTTTAATCGTCATCTAAAATCCAAAAAGCCGTAACTACACACATTTTCAAAATGGACTTTTGATTAATTATGATGCACTTGCCCAAACTACATGTCCTTGCAAAATTTTAAACTCCTACACCTAAAAGTATCGGTTTTATTGACGAAAAGCAAAAGGCAGTGACTACGAATACTAAGCAAATAAACACATTTGAATGAAAAAGGAAACAAAATATTTAAAAATTTTTTGAAGAAACTTAGTGATACTAAAGGTACTAAACCTATAAATTATTTCTTCTTAACCATCTACAGTGGTACATATTGGTATAGCCGCAGTTAGTTCAACGTAACGTTCAAATAGTATGCATAAAGTGAGTAAAGTGAAAAAAAACTCTTATGGACATTCAAAATAATAGTCTTACTAATTTATTTATGTAAAAATTATAATTACGTTAAAGAAAAAAAGAAGAATATTTTATGATTTATAAAAAACTTTGAAATTTAAAGTGGCCTATTCGTATAGCCGCACTCACATAAAATAAAAAAAATAAAAGTGGGAGTGTCCACCTTCTTTTTGGATAATCTCGAATATACTAAGTATTTGGTATTGATGCTAAGTTTTTCAATATTTCAGGCTCTAGTTCAGCTCAAACTTCATTAATTCTAAATTCAAACCAATGTAATAATGATTTGGCTACATGGATGCATATTCTTGTTGGAAAATCGCATCGGCGTCCATTTTGTTTTCTAAAAAAGTTATTAGGATGTCTTTCAGCATCTCGTTATACACATATATCTGCATTCATTTTTTTTTTTTTTTTGAACAAAGCAAAGTGTTGACTTTCCTGCAGTAGAGAACGCACCCCAAACCATTACACTTCCACCTTCAAAATTCCTTTTTGATCTGGGCACATTTTTATTCCTTAAATAGTGCTAGTAACAACTGCAGCCATCTGGACCATCTAAATTAAATTTTTTTTCATCAGAAAAAACTACATTTGTCCACTGATCTGCCCAATGCATATACTTTTGAGCGAATTTTAGTCTGTCTTTTTTATGCATGGTTTTCAGGATAGGCTTTCCGGCAAATATCTTCCGTACTACATTCGGCGATGATCGTAAAACGTGGGAAACGTGCTTAGATGTTATAGAGAGTTTCAATTTTTCCACTATTTGCTTTGAATTTAGCTTATTTTTTGTAGCTTCCTGCGGAATTATATTTATTTGACCGTTCGAGATCTTATTGTGCCTTTTGTGGCCTTCTTAATCACGAACAAAGTACCTTTCTTCAAATAACTGCGCACAACGTTATCAAATCCACTTATTTTTTTGCTGATTTCTCTAGGAAAAATATCGATCTTCTTCAGAAAAAATATCGATATGAATTTTTGAATTTTATAGATAAATATTTTCCCTACGGCATTACCAGTTTCTAAAGATACAAACATTTTTTTGATTTGCTTTAATAATTACTAGATAGAGTTATTACACTTACTGTTGTACTTTTGTATTCAAGAAAATTAATATTTTTTTTAATGAGAATTTTAGTGGATACGGCTAAACGAATATTCCCTTTCGGAATTGGAATTTCACAGTATTGTTTTCATTTTCACTAAAACATAACCCCACGTCTCCACGACCAATAATTCATTGCATGAAATTAAAAATTTGTTTTTGTTTCTAATGTAAAATACAAAAATGTTGTTTTATGTTTATTTTATATGGAAAACAACAACAAATTTTCAATTTCTTGCAACGAATTTTTGCTCGTGGAGACGGGGTGTAAGAAAAGATGAAGTCCCGTTAGATTTTTTGGGAAGTACATAATCAAAGAAAAAATAAAATCAGGGTTCCACTTTTTGCGAAAAAGTATTACCAGCGTGAAAAATTTTTTAAATTTATTTCCTTATTGAGGCTATACGAATATGTACCACTGTAGAAAGCAGGACCGTCATTTCCGAATTTTATATATTAAAATCATCCAATCCTCATATGTTTTATTACTGAAAAAATTGGCCTACTAGAGGGTTAAATCTATAATATTTTTCATTTTACAATGTTTTTTTTCTCTTCCTGTAAAAGAAATAAATTGTGTAGTTACGGCTTTTTTTGACAAAAGTTTTAAAGTTCACCCTCACTTGACAAATTTTTTCAATTAAAACCTCGTTTGATAAATGCAGCATGATTCAACTTTACAAAGTTATCAAGTTTTTCTCCCTCAGATTGTAACGCTGATCGTTCAGGACAAGACGCAATGCTGAAAAAGCCCTCTCCACAGTGACTTGGGTGGCTGGCAAATCGTGATCTGGAAACATTTTTTTCCCTCCCAGTAGTTCTTCTGATCCTCATCAACATCAAATCGGAGCGCATTGTACTTCTCGATCTCTGCGTAAGCCATCATTAGTTTTTTTTCTACTGGTGGTCTTGAGTTTCTTGTCTGGTAACTTAAAAAAAATAAAAGTTGCTCATAACTCATCGGGTAACTTACAAATAAAAGTTGTGAAATAAAAATTGCGGATAATCAAAAAAATAAAAATTGTCCATAATTCTTATTTTTCGTCTTTTTCACCAAAACAGTTGTAACAGTTAAGTCCCTGACCAAAAGTTCCCCATCTTTCAGCTAAGCTTTTACAAAAACACCGGGCTTTTTTAATAAATTATCGCCGATTTTTCCAAGCATATAAATTTGTTAACAACGCCTGGCTTTTTCCTTTCGTGTTTCTTTAGGCAAATTACAAATAATTCTGAGTTTTGGATATTAGAGTTGTAATAAGCTTATAATAAGCTTATTAGGTGACAATATACATAATTGTTATTGTTTACTTCTGGTCAGTCAAAATTTTAAAGTTTACATAAAGTTCCCAATTAAAACTAGTTTTTATCTTTTTTAGGTAAACATTTTTAGATGTTTTATGTAAATACTTACTAATAATATTTCGTTTGTTATTTAACTTTTTTGAATTATTTTCCCGAATTTAAAAACTCGCTTAAATTTTGCCCAAAAAATCGGATGTGCAAAAATTTTCGGAGTCACACTGGAAATCATTTATTTTATATCGATGAACTTCTTCGATTTTTGGTAAATTTTTAATAATTTAGCACACTATTTAAATCTGTCAGCAAACGAATTGTAAATATCAAAGGCTTCATATAATTAGGTATATTATTCCCATTTATATTTAAAAATGTTTTGCGGTTTGCAGTTTTATTAGTATATTTATATATAAGTGAAAATAGTAGTATATGTATAAGCTTCCAGCCAAACTAGCCACCAGCATACACAGTTAATAGCTGATTTTCTTATCACAAAATAGCCTTAAAACCAAAGGAGACGTTGTGTGCTATAAAAAGAATTATTCAAATACTTAAAAAGCAATAAAAGAAAAATAAGAAAAAAGTAGCAAATTAAAATGCAATAAAAATAAATGTAACTGGTTGAAAAAACACGCAATTATTATGCCGGCAATAAGAAAAAGCATAAATTAAGATAAAGTGTGAAAAGTCAGGAACAATTTTCAAATATTACCAATTAGAAATTTAACAGCTCTGGGTACAAGTGGCTACCAGAAAATTAATGGGAAAAAAGCTATTGACCTAAGTAAGTAAAGAAAGAATGGGCGAAGACAAGTAGAGAAATTTTAAGCTAAAGCTGCCAGAATAAAAAAATAAGGGTGAAAATAACTAATACTAAAACTGTCAACTTTGAGAAACTAATAATCGTTTTGTGCTTTGACCACTATACTAATACCAACACAGAGAAATACACGCGCACAGTAGCAGTTTTTGCTAACGATATAAACTTTATCTTTATATTACACGCTCATATATACTACATATACATGTAGCTTAACCAGAGTATTGGCTAAGTTAAGTGAGACTGACTTTACTGTTAATTTCCGGCTTTTTCACACATTTTCAGCTTTTCTTTTGGTTCTTCTTCTTCTTTGTTTTCTCGAAATCGCTATAAAAATATTATATGCTACTAACTGTTGTTGTTGCTGCTGCTGCTGCTGTTGCTGATGATGTTGGTAATCATGTTTTGGTCAAGGTTGTTGTTGCCTCGTTGATGTCTATGCAAACGTAGTTATACGTGTGTATGTACTTTTTCTCTCTCTCTCTCTCTCTCTCTTTCCATGGATTGGAGATGGCGTTAGTTTGACATATTATTTTTTATTGATATTCACAGCAGCTGCTGACCTACTATGTGAAACCAAAACCAAACTAACTAGGTACTTTTTATGTTTTGCCCTCATGAAAAAAGTTTTCGAAAACTTTTACACACACACACACAATTTAATTAAGAAAATTCGAAAATTTTCTTAGAAACTATAGCCTCGAACATAGTCATGTGAAATATATTTTCAGCGTTAGTAAGTATGTATGTATTTATATTGGGCAGCTTATGCTATTGTCATTAATTCTTTCTTTGGGTATCACATCAATTGCCTGCCATATTGACAATCAATTTGTTATTAGAACTTTTTGTTTTGATGCTTCAAAGATTCTAATTTGTAGTTGTTTCCTATCCAAAATGATTTTCTAAGCTGACGTCAAATCTAAAAGTTATATGGTTGGGAAGCAGAAGTAGCAGAATACTTTATGTGCTAAATTTATGATTTGATTTGAACTGTGCTTCATGCAGTTTCAGCAGCATGTGCAAGTGCAGCAACTTGCCAATAACTCACCCAAAAATAACAGCCTTTTTTATAACATTTTTTCAACTAATTTTTAGTCGAATATAAATAAACAATATAAATTCTCTATATGGACCAAAACGCGGGCGTTATGTTCGTAGGGATTTTTCGCTCATTTTTCTCAGATCTCTCTTATAATTCATGAAACCTTACAATGTTTTATAAGTATAAGAAAATAGACCTCAAGCACTGCTTTTGATATTTATAAACTTTGTCGCGATCTCTAATAATTTTGGAGGTATGGCCGTGTGAAAACGGACTGGAAAGGTACACATTTTGGCGCTTGATTTAGAGGTTGTTGTGCATTATGGAGAAAGCTTGTTCTTGTAGAAAATTATTTCATAGTTCCTATGCTCCATTTCTCATGGAAATCGTGGAAAATATTGAAATTACAATTATGCCAAAAAATATTGTTTTGAGTGGCGGGCAACCAAATAATTTCGGACTGGAACGTTACGGAAAAAGACTGGAACATTAGGCAAAAATTCATTTGGTAAATTAAACAGAAAAAAACACTAAAATTTCATTTAAAGTTCAAAGAATATTAACAATAGGAAACATTTATTTACTTTTCGGGTTTTAGATTGGTTTAATATATATATATTATATTATATATATAAAATATATAAATATATATTAGTAGAAATATCACTCATTTTAATCTTTGGAAGATATGTTCATTGGCCAAAACTCTGTTTTTTGTTAAATTTTTTTTAGTAAATTTTTTTCCATTCGATAAAGAATTTTTAATCTTTATTTTAGTGTGGAAGTCATTTAAATCTGCTATTTAGTTTCTGCGATTCTAATCGTCAAACTTGGAAATGGGAAATTAATAAATTTTTAAGAAGAATTCAAGGTCACTGATTCCTACCCTGTATTCAGATTTTCTCTCCCATCTGGGATTTCCTTTATAACGGCCCGAAACATATAATTTTAGTGCATGCTGTACCCATATAAAATTCGATAACGCATACAGTTTTCGAGATATGGTGTATTCATTTTGTCGTATGTGGCATTTTCTAATGAAATTTCAAAATTATGTGTCGTATGTAACTGCCAAACGTCACATACAACAAATTTCCATACTAAATGTAAAAAAAAGATTTATTTTTTAAAAGTCGTATGTTGATTTTTACGACACATACGACATTTAAACAATTTTAGTTAGAAAAATAAATGTTGTATGTACTAAAGATTGCCCATATAAAAAGTCATAAGATAAGATGCCAACACTATTGCAATTTCGGTTAAATTTTCTAACTTAATCCAGATTTCCCTTCCTCTGTAAAGGAGATTCCCTTGTTTATGTTTTAAGAATATAGTTAAATGAACTATACAATTTTTGGAGCGCTTGTTTGGGGAAAAGAATAGTTTTTAAAAGAATGCCAAAAACAACTGCAAAGTATAAACAATTGTCGCGCCACGTGAAGAAATCTAATGCTTTCATTCGTCTGCTATTAGGCTTATCAAAAAAAAAGGCAATTTGTAACCGCTTGAAAGAATAAAAGGATCAAGAAGGCTATTAGAGACAAATTTGAGACCAAAGGATAAGCTTAAAGGATCAGTTCATAAGTGCAGTCACAATAAGGGCTGACCTGAAGAGCTATTGCATTAATATAAGTGCTAAAATCTTAAGCAGAAGGCAACGAAATGGATGGAAACAAATCGCCGGGAATGGAATAAACACTAAATCAATTTGGCTCTGGAAGACTGGAAAAAAGTTATATAATCAGAGAAATCAAACTTAATTTGCTATGCGTAGATAATCTTCGGTATGTGGTCGCATGTTTCCACAAAGTCGGATGGTTTCGATGTGTTTCTCCTACTATATCCGGGGTCTCTTATATCAAAAGGACTGTGAACGCCCAAAAGTATGGATGGAATTTTAGGAAGCAGTTCCTGTAAGCCATTGAGGCGCACTTTCCCCATGCTAAAGTCGTTTTTTCCCGGACGACTACAGCACCACGTCATTAGTTAGTTATTTATAGTTAAAGTGTTGTTTATCAGGCTTAATGAAATGTCCTTTTTGGCGAAATGACTAAGTGATTAAGCAGCAATAGTATATAAAGAGCAGGGGCAAATCCTGCGGCCGTTTTGGAATCCGCCATGATTCCACATCAGTGATCTTTGTGATAGTTCTTACTAGCATTTACACATTCAATATAAGTAATTGTCTAATATTTGAAAACGTTGCCGAGAACTACTAGGTTATTTATTAATGCTTAATTTACAAATAGTAAAAAAGTTTGATTATTGATTTTTTGCAGACTCAAAACGTTTCTGTTGGCAGTAATTAATTTATTGAGTGAAAATATGTAATATATATTGGGAACTGAAAGTTTTATTTTCTACACAATTTAAAAAGAAAATGTTTTTTAAGAAAACATTAAGTTATTAATAACAAAGTATAAATTCTTCAACTAGAAATTGAACTTCAACAGTTTTCGATGAGATTAGAATTTATCTGCTAGCATTACCAACTAGCTCGCCGCATTTTAGTCCCATAGAGCGCCTCTGGCATATTATGAAACGGAAAGTTGCTTAAAAAAAAGTCAAAGTATAAATTCCCAAAACTAAGAAAATTTACACTTACTTAAACAAAATCAGGTTTAGCTTCCATTATAAATTGATTTTCTTGGCATTGGTGTGATGCGGTTTTCATGACCATGAGTGTATTTTGTTTATCATTAGAACATACAAACAATTTTGAAAAACCATAATTTATTGTCGAAATTTCTGTATTTTCAAGACCCTTTTTGCCCCTTTACTATGCTGATGCTTTTTAATTTGATGCAATTTTTGGCTTTTTTATGTCCCAAAAATGTCTCTTCATTTGCTCAATTTTGTTACATACTGTATATAAATAATTACGGTCACTTTCTGTATTTCGAACAAAAATATATAATATATACTTCAAATGCATTTAATATTTAAGTGTCGTATATACCTATTTCAGACTAAAAATGTCGTTTAATAAGTGCAAAAATGTTCGATTTTGTTACATACGACAATCTAATTCCGAACTAAAATTGCAATATTATTTTATCGGAATGGAGTACAGACTCAAAAATTGAACACTGAACAGCCAAATATTGGTTGTTTATCCTCCATAAATTTTATGAAAATCGCTTTGCTGGAAAAAAGTAGTACGAGTCCAAACTTTGAATTGATTCTACTCAAAACTCTCGGAAGCCACATACGACACTTAATTTCTCATATGACGAGTTGTCAATTATGAGGTGAATTTGAAATTTAAAAATGTTGGCGTGTAAGGGAAAGTAGGTAAAAATACATTTTTTCTTGAAATAATTTAATAAATTCATATTTAGAAGCGAATCAAAATACGAACGCACCACACAGGAGCAATTGCTATATGGCGTTCATCAAGGACCACTCAGAAATCCAAGCTGACAAAAATCGTACAACTAGGGCGAAACAAGATTTGTGTGCAAAGCTGGCCAAAGAGCTCAATGCAATGCGTGATGCAACCAGAATGCCCAAGAAATCGAAGGAGGTAAATTTATGTGTTAAATGCAAAATTTATGAGCAATATTAATAATTTTCTCTCAATATTGAGCATGACCAATTGGAGGATGCTATAGCATGTCTAGGTGCAATGGCTGTTGACGAACATCAAGGTGTTGCCGACTTAGGCCATCATTAAGCTCATAGAAACAGTTTTATAAACCTACAGCGCATATAAGAAATTTATTGCTTGGTCTTACAAAATTTAGTAAGGCGACTTGAACTCAGCTGTAAGTTAGTAAAAAATTTTAACTTATTTAGGAGCAGTTTTTATACGTTTTTAAGTCTACAGACGACAACGGACGGCATTAAAACTCCTCCTAAGACATGGAAATAGTTTATCCTTGACCGAGGCTACCCTGCAAAAATTGTCTGTATGCCAAAAACAAAAAAATCGAACAAGGTCGATTTCCACACACTTTCGAAAATTTAAGAATGACCCAATCTAATTTGCTTTCTTCTCTATTTGTATTTTTTAATCATGTGAATGTAACGTAAGAATCAGTATTTCCTCCAAAACTTCGTCATGTGTTCAATTTTTCATATTCAGCTTTAATTTTAGTAGTTCAGCGCAACTTTTCTAGAGCGCATAATTGAACTTATTTTACCATATAAATAAACAAAAAAATTATCAATCCAGCTCAAAACTTTTCAACTTCAGCGCAATCAAAGCTAAGTTTAATAGTTTAAAGATAAAGATACGAGCGATTTTTTTAATTTTTCCAGTTGTGCATGTAGCGGATGGCAGTTTTAATCCCCTGTGAAGCATAGCTTTCTCTTCCTCCTTGTTTATGCGATTACGCAAATAAAGGAAAGCACGAAAAAATGCAAGACGTGTCTAATCGTTTTATTGTAAAAGTTTTTGACAATTTCTACTTCTTTTATTTGTGGTTGATGGTACTATGTGGGTGTGTGTACATACAGCCACACATTGTATATATGTAAGTATTTGATAAAGGCAATTAAATCCATTTTAGTAGAAAAGTTTTGATAGTCATGTTTGTATGCACAGTATGATCATAATGAGCACAAAATATAATGAGAAAAGCGAGTAAATATTTGGATTTGTCAAAAAATACTTTATTTTTTCGTTGCTAAAATAAAAAAAGTGCTTTTATTTGTAACTGCACACTCACAGTCACAAAAGTTCCACTCACGAAAGTGCAATTAAACATTAAAATATTAGTGTGCTACAATCTCACAAATTTTATTTAGCAAGTAACTACAAAAAACTACTATGTACAATATTTACAAAATTATATGCATATGCTTTGCCCAACATGACGCTATGCAACATGTTGCATATATAGAATATGTCCAAGTATTACAGTTGCACGCGCTTGCCTTTTTAATGTCATCAAAATAATTGAATTAAATAAATTGCCTCATTATTTTCATTGTGGAATGAGCGCACACTCGTACCAAAAGCAGCAAAAACCCAGAAAAAGAGGGCAACATAAAAGTTAAACAAAATTAAAAATTATACATACGACAAAAGGCAACACTGTATGGGAATGTGAACACACGAATGCCTCATAACTACCCAGCGGAAAAGCGCCACTTCTGAAAGCTTGTCAGGGAAAAAATATATATATTTAGTGTAACTACAGTTTTGTACTCTCACTTTTGTTTAAAACAGTTGAAAGTGAGCTGAATTTGAACGATGAGCATCCCCCGGCCGTTGAAAGCGATGACAGAGTTCAAAAGTTTTGCATAGTTAGCTTTGACTTTAACAGTTCAGCGCAACTTTTTTCAACAAGTACATAGACAATTTACTATGGAAAGAAAAGCAAAGAAAATATCAATTCAGCACAAAATTAAACTAAATAGTTGGAAATAAAATTAATTATGGTACTCAGTGCGATCTTACGTATTCAGCTTTAATGTCATCAATTGAAGTGCATAGTATATTAATAAGCATACAAATAAGCAAACAATTAGCTACAAATTCAGCTCCAAGTTGGACCAATTTAGCGTGGTTGTAGTATGTTTTTATTATCAGCG
This sequence comes from Toxonevra muliebris, assembly GCA_963691655.1. Taxonomy (NCBI): domain Eukaryota; kingdom Metazoa; phylum Arthropoda; class Insecta; order Diptera; family Pallopteridae; genus Toxonevra; species Toxonevra muliebris. Next base: position 29,668,157 of record OY829329.1, read on the forward strand.
CTTCTTTAACGCATCTCCGTAAATTGCTTCAAATATCTTCCACTGAGTTTCAACATTCGAGGGGCAGTGGCTTTTATTTTATGAAAGCTACGCAAACACACAAAGCTATACACTTAAACACACACACATGCATTAAAGTACAACGTAGTTTTGCATTGTCAGCGCTCATTTAAATGCATTTTTGGTATTCATAAAATGTGTACACACACGCGTTTAATGGATGTGTTGTAGTTTGCACATACAAACATATAAATTTACCATGATTTTTTTTCACAGTGTACCTTTCATGCCCCAAGGAATTAGTGTAGCGGTGAATATATTTCAGAGTTCATTTTGTTAAATACTATTTAACTTTTTGTGTCCAGTACACAAAGTTGCCACAAAGTTCAACTTGTGCACACACAAAACAAAAAAAAAAAAAAAAAACAAAATTTAATTTGTTATTTATTTAAAATGAAAAGGGCTAAATTTAAATTCTCATGTATTTGAATTATGTGAATGAAGCGCTGAATTGAATTTTTAGCTTTTATTATGTACATGTAATGAATAAAAATTAGGCTGAATTGAAAATTTATAGCGCTGAATCGTTAAATAATGCACAGAGTCAAAATATAATCAAACAAATTACAAAATTTATTTTTATTTCAAAAAGCAATTCAAACTGGGAGTATGCGTTGAGTTCAGAACTAAGTAAAGTAGTGAATTGTTGTGAATTGTGTACAAATATGCTAAATGAAGTAAACATATGGAACTGAAGTAGTAGTAAGTATTGAAGTTTAACTACCAAAATGGGCACCTGAACCTAAGCATGTATATCCTTTTTGTTTCTTGATTAATTAATCTGAAACTCCATGACTTCGTACAGCAATGCTTCCCGAGCACAAAAAATAAAATTTGGGTCGATCGGGATCAGTTAAATTGGAGTGGTGTCTAGAAACACACTGAAGCCAGAACGAACCATTGTGATACCACATAGTTGGACCTACAGTTTAACGCCGATTCTGAACGGTGGCCTAGCGAAATGTGTACTTGTACACTTTCTTATAATTTTCATACACTGTATATAGATAGTGAATAAAAGGAGATTATGAAAATTAACCACCAGATCAAGACGGGAATCGAATCCGAACCTCTCAGGTGAAAGTCTACTGCACTACACACTAGACTAAACTAGACTAGAAGGGATCAGTTGGTAGAAGAACGCCCTCTACCTTACCTTTCATAATCGTTTTTTCATTCCTTTTTCATTTTACACTAGCTCTGAAACCAGCATTAATATCATCTCTAGTAGCCGTATCTATCATAGCCATTGCTGGGCAACCGAAAAAAGAACGAAGAGGTGTTTTTTTGTGAAGGTAAATTCCGTCATAAAACATTCTATAAACGTGATTGTTGCAAACAACTTATGTGCTTCACACATGGAAAAGTTGCGATGCGGGTTATCTTAAATAACAGCCCTCGCCAAGATTGAATTTATTTTTTAATTTAACGTGTGGATTAATAAATAAGATATACTTTACCTAAACTCATAAAAAAAGGTTTTTACTTAAGATACGAGACCATCAGCACACCTGCCTGTCCAATAACATTTCGTTTTATTCACATGGTCCTACTGAGGCTCAGCAGATTAAGTTACCACTTCACAGAAAGGCACCAATCCTAGGGTTAAGAAATTGTAAGTTTGATTGTAAAGCTGAATTACTTTTAGCGGTAATTGAGTTGACGAAATAAATATCAGAATTAAAAAAAAATTAACCCCTTCAATCTCGAAGTTGCTTATCAGTTTCACTTTGATTTGGCATAAACAGTTGCTCAACAAATTTTATAAATAATAATAATAATATGTTAAATATTGTGAGGACGCAAGTCGGCCCACCCCTCGTTTGCGTCTCACCAGTGGAGTTCTATTTATATTTTATTTTTATAGATTCAGGAATTGTTTATCTTACTTTATTATTTTCTTTTTATTACCATGAACTGTTTATTTTATCAAATATTTTAAAAATTGCTAAATCTAAGAAGAATTGTACATTAAAACGAAAATGCAACCCTTCAATTGCATAAATTAATAGTCGAGTGGTGAACACACTCATCTAGCTGAATGACGCCATGTTTCGAACTCAACGAAGGAAAAAACAACGAAACCACAAGCAGATGGCGGCGAACGAAGAAAACTTTTTCTCTTTCGGCGATCAACAGCGGCAGCAAGCAGACGTATATTCAGGTGAGTGCCTCGCGGCGGAACAGTGAAGGAAAGTGACTGGGAAAGCCATTTTTTTTTACACATCGACCCTCCTTGGTGCCACGCACCAGGAGGATCATCGGGATACGCCACGCCGTCCACCCCACAGTGTTTATAAAAGACAAATACATAAATTAAAGTTAAATAAAAATAAAAAAAAGTAATATTTTAAAAAGTAAATAAATAAATAAACAAAAGATAAAATTGAAAACGAAGTGAGTGTGTTCTTTTTTTTTGTTCATCACCTTTTAGTGGTACGTACTAAAGGGTCCATTTGCCGGTTTCAGATCGACGCTCCTCTGTGCCACGCACTAGGGGAGATTCGAGGGATAGGCCACGCCATCGTCCAGTCCAGCGGAATTTAAGTTGCGGCGCACCATACGATAGATTGTAAGTAGGTGCTCCATAGTGCCACGCACTAGGAGGAACCACAAGGCCACGCCTTGAGGTAAAATAAAAAGTGAAATTAAAAAAAATAGAAGGGCAAGATCCCCAAGTGAGTGTTGTGTAGTGTCCGTAAATGGAAGGTAGTTCCCCCGGTCCCTGTAACAAATAAATTTCTGTAGCCTTGAACCCTGGACTCGGCGAGTGATACCCAGGCTAGAGCTTCGTTACATATTCTTCAACCAACAAACGATTACCGAACATGTTAAATTTCGTGCTTATGTCATTTTTTTTAATTTTTTTGTCTTTAAAGTTAGGTTAGGTTGGGGCTGTTCACAAAAGAAAATTACCACACCGAGGCCTATTGGTCCATTGTAATACCATTTGGAAGTTAAGTCAAAACATTTTTCGTAAAATCTTTTTCAAAAATTTTTAAGCTACATTGTTCGTCAAAGTAATAGATATACGTATGTATAGTCAACTCTCGAAACCGTTAACTAATAAAAACCAAGGGTGTTCAAGTTTAAGAGATATTTCACGTTTGTGATTGCTGAAAAAATAACCGAAACTTTATGATCGTACCACAGAAGGAAACTTTTTTAAAATAAAAACTAAACTTTGCTAAATTAAAAAAAATTAGCAAATTAAAGCAGCGATATGGGGAACCATAATAAGACAAGCAATCAAAATTTAGCCATAGTAAGAAAGATGGTGAAGGTTTGTATGTTAAGATGGGATGTTGATAGCAACAACTGAGAATAATGTTGACACCATAAAACACGTGGAAGTGAAACTACTCATGTAAATGATATGAATAATTAGTGCAATGATTCGATTTTGATCGGAGACTGGCACGCTCATATAGATATATCTCCTGCAAAAGTTTTAGTTGTTGTAATTTTTGCATTACCCCTACTTTGCCAACGAAGCTGTGCGAAGCCCAGCTAGTAGTTAATAAAAGAACTGATATCATTTGTCATTTGTTTTCATAGCTCAATTTATTTAAAAAATCGTGAAAAACCTGTATTATTATTTTTTAAATAAATAAGAAATAAATTTGCATATTGCAAAGAAATAAATTTAAAAAAAAAGAAAATATTGTACTTACTTCATTTAGTTAAAAAAAAATTGGTAATTTCACCTTAAATATTATTTTTTTTTTTTGGTTCTTATAGTAAGCATATTTAGAAGATTCCCGAAATTACTAAAATCATCAAAATAGTTAAGCAATTTTTAAAAAATTTTGTTCACGTTTTAGAGCTTTCAAACTTTGTTTACGTTTTAGAGTTGTCAATGGAAGAAAAAATTTGTTCACGTTAGTGAATGTTCACGTTATTGAACGTTGACTGTATATAGTAAACAGAAATTGCAAAGAGTTTGGTCTGGTCTTGGTCAAACGGCCATAATTTTAACTTTCGAGTCAATCTAAACAAACTCGGGGATTTTTTTTTAAGGATAGAATAAAAATCTGTCGAAAAAAAGTTTTTGACCGCTTTCATTTAAATTTGGTACAAATTTTAGCCCGATCGATTTTATAAGTGGATTTCCTTGAGATGAAATTCTCTTTAAATGTAATTCTTTTTGTAATAACAATGCAGTAATGGATGATATTGTTGATTTCGCGAAGATAGAAAAGTTTTGCGGCAAGAAATATCGTTCGATAGTATAATTACGATGGCTGATTTCTGCGGTACGTAGGGTAAAGTGGGGCACCTTTGACACTTAATTTTCAAAGTCCTGTAAATCTGAAAATTATTGATAGATTTCAAAAGATGTTACTGTTTTTAAGACATTGATTTTTCTAGATCAAACCCCAAAAAAACTATATTTTTATAAAAACTGCATCCATTTTGTCAAAAGTGCTCCAGGTACGGAGCACATTTGTCTTTACAAGGGGCACATTTGACAAAGGTCAATAACATTGCCATACGTATATATATGTATAAAAAATTAAAATATGTGTGTATATCTCGAGATAACACTGAGGCAAATTGACACAAATTTGTACACTACATGAAAAACGTGCGTGGGATCGCAAAAGTGGGTGTGACACCTCCCATATAACCTGAGATTTAATTATGGAATATTTCAAAAACCATTTGTGGTACGACTCCAAGATTTAGTATGAAGGACCTTAAATCTTGTCCTATTTACCTCATATGTTTCAGAAGCTGATGTCACCGTTTCATGTTTATTTCTAATATATCTCTTCTTTTTAGCTGAGCACATACTTCACATAAATAGCTATCAAAACTTTAATTTTCAGCCAATGAATTTTTTGTATAATTTAGATGACTCTTAGACAAAAATTTTAAGATATAAAAAGTTCCAATAGTAATAGTAATATCGCTGCTATGATCGATAAAAGGTATGAAAAATCACTTTTTTCCATTTTTTCTAACGAATTTCAATTTTGAATTATATGGGAGACAAAAAGTTAGCATTTTTATCTTATATCTATCTATCTTTTATGTTACACAAATTTTAAGCATATAATTGTCCATGGAAAAAACATATCTTACGAAATTATAGCATTTTTTAACATCAATGCAAAAACAATTTTTTCTTTTAAAACAGTTTTATTTCAGTCAAATAAAAAACACAGTGCAACATAATTTTATTTCTTTGTTTTATAGTAATTTAAGATCGCTGATCACTACTGCATAGTCAGTTCTCCCACAATATGAACCAGAAGTCGGAAAATGAAGTCTTCAGGGCCTATTAAGAAATTTCTTTATTTCAACAGATACGAATTTGATGTCTGAAGGAAAGTTATTAAGCCCAATTTTTACATATACACTTTTTCCCCACCTCCTACCTTTCCTCGATAAATGGCTCGTACACCAAAGGTTCAATCCCATGTGGAGCCAACAATTTTTTTTTTTTATATACCAATTAAATAAGAAAGCCTAATGAAATTACAACAACAAACGATTCCATTGTTTACTTATGTAGTGTGAGTGGCTTGGTTCTAATGCAAAAATTCGATTTTTGCATTATTCGGAAAAAGTGTACTTCGTAGGTCATTCTAATGCTGTAGCACCCCTTATAATTTTTAACAAAAAATATTTTCTCCGAAGACAGTATAATAGTTTTCTGAAAGTTTTTTTTTATGGGCCATTTATCGAAAAACTGGGTTTAAAACCCCATTTCCAAGAGGAAGGGTAGGAGGTGGGGGAAAAGTGTATATGCTGTTTATCTCTTTGTGCTTAATAACTTTCCTTCAGACATCAAAACCTTTTCTGTTGAAATAAAGAAACTTCTTAATAGCCCCTAAAGACTCCATTTTCCGACTTCTGGTTCATATTGTGGGTGAACTAGATGTGATGAGAAAAAACTGACGCAGTAGTAATCAGCGACCTTAAATTACTATAAAACAAAGAAATAAAATTTTGTTGCACTATGTTTTTTTATTTGATTAAAATAAAACTGTTTTAAAAGAAAAAATGGTTTTTGCATTGATGTTAAAAAATGCTATATAGATATGTTTTTTCCATGGACAATTATATGCTTAAAATTTTTGTCTAATCATGTTATCTAAAATATACAAAAAATTTAAAATTCATTGGCTGAAAATTAATGTTTTGATAGCCATTTATGTGAAGTATGGGCTCTCAACAGTGCAGTTTTTGAATTTTGCAATTTACATGAAAAATTTGGGCCAATCGAAAAAAAAAACATTAGGATATTCGGATTCAACGGAAAATTTTACTATAGAAAATGTTTTCGTCATTCGTTGTGGGGAACTTTTTTGTAAATTTTTAGAGTACTGTAATATAAAAGTTTCCCTATTTGGCATGTTTGGGAGATGCAAAGCCTCCTTGTACGGGGCAGACATCTTAAATCCTATCACTTCTGGCAAACCTAATGCAATAATGGTACAAAATTTGAAAAAAAGTTAGCTCATTATTATTATTATTACGACGACCTCGATTGTCTAGTGAATAGTGCACAAGACTTTCATTCAGAAGGTTGCGGATTCGATTCCCGTCTTGGTCTGGTGGTTAATTCTCATAAACTTCTTATATTCACTATCGATATGAAGTGGATGAGAATTATAAGAATGTGTACAAGTACACACCTTGGTTGGTAATGGCAAAACCACCGAGCTGATAAAAAATTGCCTCACAGCCGTTCGGAATCGGCGTTAAACTGTAGGTCGTACCATCGCCACTGTGGTCTAGTGGCAGAGTGCCAGACTCTTATCTCTGGAGACCTGAGTTTGATTCTCGGCTTGGGTATGTTTCTTATCTATCTTTCTTTCTCTCTGCTTTTCTTTCTTTCTTGAGGCTTTGGTACAATAGATTTTATAGGTCGCAGTGCCTGACTTTCGAGTCGTCCTCTTTCAAATAATAATAGCTCATTAAGAATGATTCGTAAAGAAAAAGCAAACGAACCTACAAATTTTGTTTTAATATTGAACCATTTCTTCAACCCAATATTTACCATAACGACAAAAACAGTCAGCCATCAGTCTGTTTTTGTTTGAAAAAAGCATTTAACTGTTGTCAGATTCTACTCATTTAAAAATGTATACAAAAATAAAAATTTTTTAATACACATTTCTGGGTTCGATTTTTTGAGTAGTCATAGTTCACCAGTAATCAATACAACAATTTTAAAAGCTCTCAAAATGGTTTCATCAATTTTTTTGTACATTTCTCTTAATGCCTCAAAATTTGTTAAATTTTTATTTATTTTTTTTTAAGTAAGTCTCTTGTTCTTATTTTGAATTTTAGTTTTATTAATTTAATTTTTGGAAATTTTCTTTAAACTACCGGCAAGTGTTACCTGATAATTTATAATTTTTGTTGAAATACTACAATTACATTTTTATGATAACCAAAACATATTTAAGTCTATTCTGCATATTATTACAAAAACTGTAAAAACTGTAAAATTTGAGAATAAATTGTTATATTTGAGGGAAATCTGTAAAACTGCTTGCCGACCAGAAAAAACTTATAAAAAATTTACTGATAAGTTTGTCAATATGGCACCGCTGTGCACAACATACAACTGTAGTGGGATTGGTAAAACAAACTTAAACTAAATGAATTTAAACCTGAATACTTTAAAATGCAACTAAATTGTAATAATCATTACAGTAGTTCTACTTAATTGATCCAGCAAAAATGCACAGTTTTTGCACAATTATCTTGAAAAATCATTATTTTTTTTTTAAGAAATTCGTTTATTAATTCAAAATCTTCCGCATAGTAAAATTAATAAATAAAAGCCACTGCAAATGTAATATAAATATATTATTATAAATTGCAAGCTGAATTGAAAAAAAAAAATTTTTTTGAAGTATCCACCAAAAATTCACTGAATACAAAATAGTTATAATTAGTTAAGAGTAATACAATAGCAAACTGATTTCTCAAAAAACCCGCTAAGTTTCGTAAAAATGAGCTGGACTTCAGAAAAACGGTCCTGAATTAAGTAATTTTTTATGCCCTGCTCTACAAAATATTACGTAAGAATTAGATTTTTAATAATAATATTTAAAAATTGCTACTTCAGCAATTGTATTTTCTCTCTCTTGGACAACGCTCTCTCTTGAGCTTTTTCAGCATTGTAATTTTCATTAGATCTTAATTCCCCATACTGCCTTTTGCTTTGCGCACGCAAATTTATTCATAAATATTAAAAAAAAACTTTTCTCCTTGCCAGCTCCTTTATTGTTTTTGTTTTAAAATTTTTTGTTCCTTCCTTCTCTACTGTGTGTGCATTATGCATAAAGTTTAGCATTTCCGCTAGTCCGTCAGTTTTTACTTTTCATTTTTTTATTTCACTTGTTTTCGTTATCCTTTGGTGACTCTCTTTTTTACCATTGACGCGCTAAATTATTGTCTCATGTGCTCTTTTCTTTTTTATTTTTGTATGTGCTTTTTTTATTCGTTTTTCGGTTTCACTGTCTCTCGGTCGGTCGGTGAGCCTGTCTCGCGTTCCGTCTACACCCCCCTCCCCCTCCCCCCTCACCCCTTCCAATTTCATTTCCATTCATACACGAAACTGTTTCATTCTTTGTTTCCATTTTAAGCATTTTTATTTAATTTTATTTTTTCTGTTTTTTTTTGGGGTTTGCCTTTTTGACATTTGCTAGTTAGAATAGTAGCATATTTCGTTGTTGTTGTATTTTTTTGTTATGTTTATTTGTTGTTGCCGTTGTTTTGGTTTAAAATGGCGCTCGTTTGTGGCTTTTTAAATCTGCATAGTTTTGTGTGACAAAAATTGTTTGGCGCTTTGTTGTCTTCGCTTCTAAGTGAATTGTTTGGGGTTTTTTGTGTTATTGTGTTGATAGAAAATGACAAAGTAATTTAAGGGATTTTCGGAGATTTTGTATGCAGATAAAGAAATAGGGAATTTATTTTTTCCAACCGAAAGGGGGAGAGGATAAAAAATGAAAAAAAAGACTCAGAGTGCTCAAAGTAAATATCATTAGAATAGAAGCTTGGAAGGAAACTTGAATATGAAATACTATACTACAAAATATGAGGCTGGTTAATTTTAAAACCATTGACCAATTATCTTAGCCTACGGTACCTTAAGAGGGATATACGACATCTAATAGAACCTGACATATAAGAAGAAGAAAAAAAACTTTTTGCCAGATGCAAATTGGAATTCACTTAGGCTTAGAAAAATATATAGACTGTGAGCACTGGAACCCTGGCGATTTGATGAGCTAACTCTCATACCAACTGAATGCCACATACATATTAAGCCATTATGGCAAAATTATCGTTACTGGTATTTTTTCGAAAATGATTTTTTTATCAAAAATTCAACTGTAGCACCAAAAGCATCATTTTCATTTAGTTACTTGTAAACTACAAATCCTGTTTGGTTAAATAAATATTGATTAATTTGTTATAACAAGCATTTGTAATTTACAAGTACCAGCTCACTATTTTAAGAATTTGGTAAAACCATACTTAAAGATTCTTCTATAATTGTGTGAGAATTTTCTTACAATTCACATATTTTTAAGTTGGTGAAATAGGGCACTGAGGTACCTTCCTGAAGAAGTAGTCCTACTTTCATTAAGCAGAAATGGCTGCAAATTTAACTAAAGAAAGCGTATTGACCACTGGGTTACAATACATCTCATAGAAGGAAGAACTGTGCCGGTTAGTTAGATAATGTTTAAGTTGTTGTTAGAGCTTCCTGTCTATCTCATCTGCATTCATTCTGAACATTCTCTTTTTTTCTTAATTTCAGAGAAAAACATTAAGGACTTTATATCAATCAACAGCAACAGGAAGTGTTCTCTCGTCTGATAATTAATGACACGAGAGACCTTCTTCATGGACGCCTTGTTTCTGGAACCCAAAAATTCTATAACCAAACCTTGACTAGTAATTGATACAGTCGAAAGTGTTGTAAAATGTATGTAAATTTTCATGGCCTAATTACAGTTAAGGAGGAACAACAACCGTATTTTTTACGCTGTGTTCTAAAACACAGAAAAAAATACACCGCATAGCTGCATTTAATATATAGTACATATAAGATTGGTGATCGATTTACATTTTGTGTTTCATTAGCAAGAGTTACTACTTTTTTGTGCAGGACCCTAATTTCTAAGTATAAAATGCCGTTTTCGTAAGACTGTAATATTTCACCATTAAGTAATAAGAACCAAAAAGAAAAAAATTAAGGGTATGCGTATCAAATATTTTAAAAAATTTCATAGCAGACGTGGCTTCGGGTATCTTGGCTACAGGGCTATCGGCAACCAATCTCTCAGGCTGCGGCATTGTGCACGACGTTGGGATCTTGGATAGGCCACCAACTCCTATCCCATCGGAGGCGGAACAGTTCAATGCTCTTCTCTCGTCAACTCTGGCTAATGTTAGAGAGGCTGATTTGTCGGGGGAGGAATCTTCCGGCTCGGGCTCTCTCTGTAACACTGGTGTGCTAGACAATTATAGCGTGTGTGCAGATGAAGCTGAGCACAGAGTCTGGCTTTGTTTGATTTACCCCTGTAGAGAAGAAAAGGTTCATGTGGTCTCTCTAGAGAAAAATCGATAGAAATAGCCAAAAACTCTCTTCTCCCCTTTCCGGCTAAGCCTAAAAAAAAGCTCATTGGAACAATCGCCGAGTCTTTCCGACTCCAAAAAACTCAAATCTGCTCACGCAGTACAGGTGGCCTTGATGCAAGAGGCGATTATCGACGTATCAATTGAGCGTGCTGGCAAGGACGTACTGAAGCCACCATTTGAGGTTTGTCTACCCAGAACTGGGTAGCTGATTCTTTCGTGCGTCGCCAGGTATTCGGCTGACTGGGTGCATCGGCACTTCCAACTGATCAAGGATAAATGCTCACAGGAAATTGACATTGTTGAAGAAGGTAATTTTCCTCGGAATCACTTGATCCAGGGTTACTTCCCTAGTTGCCTTTCGCTGGCGAATGAGAACAATTGCTGACCGCAATTGGCGCTCTTAACCCTTTTTCGACTGCACAGTGAAAAGTTATTCAAAGACAGGACAAAGACTATTTGCTCCATCTAGTTATGATTTTTGACAATGCGTCAATAGCAAAATTAGTGAAGCTTATGACAAGGTCTGCTATAGGTTTGGCTTCATAAAGCTGGTGTTCAAACCAGCAGCTGAAGCAGCAAAGTCAGATGATGCTTCCGACTGCGAGGACCCTCATTGGGTCTTCATGAGCTAGGGATGCTGCTGGGCTGACTAGTTGTGGGGCTTTTCAGCATGAATCCCCACTGTTACGTCCACAGAGACAATGCAGAATTTGCTGGGCCCTCTACTAATCGAGCTGCTGGGCTTACTGGCAGAGGACCCTCAGAAAATAAATTGCCTTCTGTGGCACACCCACCATGTGCTGTGGCACCGTTGGCAATTTTACCAAACCCAACACATCACTCTCAGAGCCGTGTGTGGTTTTAATTATCTCCCTTAGACTAATTTTATTTCTAGAGACGTTATAGCTTCACTGGTGGAGATGCCTACTGTAAACTGGGCACAGGAAATTGTTCTGGCATCCCCTTACTTCGCCGCACATCCCACCTGCCGAGGTCCAAGAATTGATAAAGTATTGCCAACAGCTGACGGCTCGAAACCCGATTGTAGTTCTGGTGCTGGCGTTGCTGGACCTAACACTCGAATCTCAATTCCTCTGGGAACATGCCCTAGTATTTTTCAAGCTGATATTTACGCAATTGAGACATGCGCCAGAATTAACCTTACTTAAGATAGCCAGATTTTTGAACCGCGAAATCAGTGCATTAGACGTTGTAAAGCAGTGAAAATCAGTACAAATCAATGCAGTTTTTAAGCTTTTATTACCTAGTAATTTCAATGTAATATAGTAATATAAACGTCCTAAAACTTTTTCTCCGATTCTGTGTGTTCATTTTACATTTTTTCTTAGTCAGTGGGGAATGTTGATTACGTATCAGTTTCCATATTTAGAGAATTGTGAGACCTGAGGACAATAATCAAATTCAATAAATAACAAATTCCTTTCACTCATTTAAAAACATACGTTAACCGGCTTTTCTTTAAACAAATATTGCTTTTCTAATATCGATAGCAGCAACGGGTATGTATTTTATTTTGTGAACAATCAGAAAAAGAAACAAACAGGTTGAGACTGTCTGCAAAAACGATTTTAAAACCATTAAGGTTAAACACAAAAATTCTTAAGATAAAGGGTTTTCCATTAAGGACATAACAATTTTATCTATCAATAAAACACATAATTTTTTGAGATATTGAGTTCAAATTTATTGTGGGTGTAGTGCAAGCATTACATTTTATGAATGAAATTCGATTTCGGTCATATGACCACCACGAGCCCGTTTACAGCGATCGATTCTTTGGACCCAATTTTCCACCACTCTCGCACACATTTCGACCGGAACGTTGGCAATTTCGCGTTTGATATTGTCTTTGAGCTCGTCTAAAGTTGCTGGCCTGTTGGCATAGACCAGTGACTTAATATAGTCCGTCACATCGCATAAACGAGGCGGTCATTCCACCGGACCATTTCCCGAGATAATAAATAAATCGATTATGACGCGTGCTGAGTGGCTAGTGGCACCGTCTTGTTGAAACCACATATCGTTGATATCAAGTTCATCCAATTCTGGTCACAAATAATCTTCCAACATAACACGATAGCGCTCTCCATTGACAGTAACATGACCGTATTACGACCGAAAATTGGAGTAAGCGCTCTTAAAGTGGCGACCACTGACTCAGAATTTCGGTAGTAATTTCTAAACATTGCTGGTTCGTGAACTTAACCATAATGAAAATGTTGACTTTAACTAGCCTTTTGACATTGACAGTTCATTAAAAAAGGTTAAAATTGCGTTCATATAAAGATACGAAATTGTTATGTCCCTAATGGAAACCCTTTATTAATTTGAAAAAATTAGTACAAAACCGGTACAAAATACAAAAATCAGTGTATTGTCGTACTGATTTCGAAATTTAAAAAAAATCAGTATTTAAAAAAAAAATCAAGACATGTATTGATCAAATCAGTACGTCTGGCTACCCTAAAAAGCCAAGCGGCTCTCATGGTTCTTCACTTCGAAGCTGGTGAAGGAGTGTTTTGACAGTCTGCAGCAGTTGTCTACCCATAACAAAGTCACGATTTGTCGGGTACCAGGCCACTGTAATATTATTGGTAATGTAGCTGCAGTTAAACTTGTTAGGCAGGGATAGTTTGAGTAAATCGATCATCTTTTGTCTTAATTTTGGGGCTTTGGCACAAAAGATCTTTTAGGTCGCACTACCTGACTTTCGAGTCGCTTAAATCACATAAGAATTTTTGGTTGCATGGCGATGGTACACGTGCAAAACAAAAGCAAGGTAAATACATGTAAAGTCAGTAAAATGCATCTTACTTGGTAAGGTATATCACCTATTTAACCCAATTACTGAAAATAATATAATAAGTAGACATGTCGCATATTTAGAAGATAAAAAAATTATAATTGATAACACTATGCAACAATTCTATGGTCATGGAATCTAACGGAGAAGCGAACAACACAGGTCGGTAGTACTGGTTCAGAGTAACAAAACCCTAAGAGCGTTTTAAAAAGTTGGCTCGCTTTTACATGTTATAGCCTTTCAAAGTTGAGCTTTTAGTGTATTTTTCAATAATATTTTTTATTTATAATGAAAGTAGTAAAAAATTAGCACTTCATTTTTAAAAAATAAGTTGCAAGAGGCAAATTTTGAATGCCTATATCTTTTAAAAGCGAGGTAACTTTGCAAAACCCTTTTAGAATTTTGTTACTCTAGACCAGTACTATCGACCTGTGTTAGCCGATTCTTCGTTAGAATGTGTTGCACAGTGTAATAATGATAACGATGCTAGCAATCTATCGGATACCACAAATATAATTGGCGTTGCCGTTTCAGAAAGGGGAGCAGAAGTAGAATTGTCAACCCCAGGCCTTAAGAATGACGGAGAAATAGAAATTAAAAGCGATGACTAATTTGAAGACACCATCACTGATATGACAGAGCAAAATATAAATATTAACGTCACTGTTGCTAATGAAGAAGAAATTCGGCGTTTAAGAAGGCTTCAAGGTCCGGCCGAACCTTGAAGGACCTTGAATCACAACTTTTGTGCATTTGATGTCAAAAAAAATATGCCTGCCGAAAACTGATGCAAACGGAAAGCTTTTTTAATGTTCTACAATATATTTAGAACTTTACAGTATGTTCACTCTGCACTGTATGTTCACTAAACTCGAATTTATTTTAAGGGCCATTTTGGCGTTTAGCGTTAAACACTACTGTTAAACTCCGAATTTACCACACAATTTTTTTGTTCAATACGCTTTTAACTCTATTTTATTTGATGTGTATGAGCATGCAACCCTGTGTAGGCGTCAAATTCATCGTCGCTGTTCTTATTTTCTGGCTAAATTTTGCCAACCTGTTCTATAATTTTTTCTACCACAGCAAAAAAAGAAAGATAATCTGAAATGTTTTATTGTAAATTTTTTCAGCTTCCACGTATTTCTGAATTATAGTAGTTAAAATATAATTTCACACTTAAAAAAATTGTAACGAAAAAGTCTTTGTGAAAGCAAAAGTGGTTCATTAATACGAAACCGTAAACTCGAGTTTATGCGGCAATGTGAACGTACTATTACACCATGCTTAATGCTTAGCTGTAGTTCAGTACCATTATGCTGCTAGTCAGCTGCTTACATACTTCTTCATATTTTATTTAATAAATTTTAGCAGCTTAAGTTTATTATAGTAGAGTTGAACAACCCCCGTCGTCCTCTTCACAGTAAATAGTGGACACATTTTGACTGTTGCTCAATCTCTGGATTCGCTTGTGTGTGTACGTATATGAATATATGAAAAAATTTGTCTAAAAATAAAATCAAATTAACTTTCAATCTGACTATGTTACATGCATACAAGTAGTAACAAAACAATTTCTTTTTATTCTTGAGTTTCCGCTTTACAAACGGAAGTAGCTATTGCCATAACACAATGTTAACAAACAAATTTGACCCTTAGCAAAAAAAATAGAACGTAAAAAATTCTACATACAACAATTACATTATATTTTTCTATGAAAGTGACATTTTCCAAACACACAAGCGAATGCATTCCTCGTGTGCTTGCTGTGCCTCAAAAAAAAAATTGCAAAAGGAAATAAAATTAAAGGACACAAGCCAGACATATGTAGAATATTGGCCATAGACATATGTATGTATGTGGTAGTAGTGCCGGTTTTGTACACCACTTTAGATAACTTGCATCCTGTACAGCAGCAGCAAAAACAGACAAAAAATCTGTCAACATTGTCAGAAGGTCCAAGCAGCATGTCGTTGTTGCTGTTTTGATTGTAACGCGTTCACGCTGATTCTCACGCTCTCTGCTGCCAAGCGAAAAAAGGCCGATAAACACGCGCCAGTGTTGTAAAGCGTATAAGTTTCTCTTTTTTAATTTTCTTCAGCGTACGTGTATTCCTAAAAATGGCTTAAAGTTTAAAAATTTTTGCTTGCATCAGCTTGAAAATGTAAAAATTGCATACGAAATTTAAATAAATGTACATATCTATGCCATATACGAAACAAAAGCAAAACGACATTGTGTACATCAAAAAAAATGTGGCAGCACTGTTTATGTGACATATTTTGCATATACACAGTGCAATAAATGCAATGCAATATTGGTGCTGTTGCTGTGGTAAGTAACAAGCTAAAATCTCTTACAAAAAGTTTTATATGTAAACTAATTTTTTTTTTTGTTTTGACTTTTAAGTTGTCCAGCGAAACAAGCGGCATATGTCGAATTTGTTTTTTTTTTTTTTTAACTGTTGTTGAAAAAGTAACAGTGCAGATTTTTTTCGAAATTTTCCTTACACTAGGGGTGAATGGGCTAAATTGGTACTCTTCTTAGTTTTGATATATATATATTGAGAAGATTTATTCTCCATTGTAAACATTGATGAATTGAAAATGTAACATGGATATAATATGTTTCTTTGGGAGTATCAAAAAAACTTCTATTTGGAAATTAAAAAATTTCAAGTCGAAAAAAATTGTCTTTGTAGACCCACATTTATCACTTTGATTGACCCAAAGTTTATAATTTCCTTAAAAAATTTGAAATTTTCCATATATTTTGAAATGAAACTTCTTTTCTCTTGTCCCTAGAGTAAAACCAACCGGATGTGACGTCGCGCGTAAGTTAGCAATGCGACATAATTTTGTCGAGCAATGTGCATGAGGGGCTAAATATCAATATTCCGTAACTGAATTCGCGAGCAAACTATATAATAAACGATTCATAAATAGTTTTAATTCAATATAACAAACTAATTATACACACACACGCCTATGGCAGAAAGAACAATGTGTAGCGTCGCCATCTTAAAGTTTATGACAGTTATACATTTCACAAATGGCGCAAATGTCCAAGGAATTACATAAAGATGTCGCACATAAAAAGAGTTCGCTTCAATTGTCATCGAATTAACCGGTACAGAGTTGCAATTTTTGTTCTAGCATTAATCTAGCATTAATAAATTGGTTGTGTATTAACGAACACAAGGCAGAAGTGAAACTTCTTGTGAATTAAACGAAACACAGCAAATGAAATTAAAAAACACAAGTACAAGTAAAAAATTTAGCGATTGAAAAATTTCATTTGCTTGTAATTTGCTTGTGTTTCGTTTAGTTCACAAGAAGCCTTGTGTTCGTTAATACACAATTTATAGTTTTTTTATAATGAAGGATGAATGCATTTAGTTTATATTACAACAAATAAACACTAAAACGTAAATAATACAACATTTATAGAGACAAACACTTTTCCTTAAAAATATTGAAGGTTTTCTTGCAAAAGGGTTAGTTTGTTAACACATTTTGAGCAATCTCCAGAAATCGTGTTACAATTTTGACAATTTTTGAAACGCAATTTCAATATGTCTCCAACTTGGTCGCTGAATTGTAATCCCTCAAAAATTAATTTAAGGCACTCCTATCTCCTAGAAGGTGGAGTATACTAGGGCGTCTCATCGGGGCTAATTGGTGTTAGAGAGGATTACGTTTATGGGGAAGAGTACTCATACTCTCTCTATAACATAGTAGTGATCGATTATTTTAGCGTGGTTTGAAGCAATCTGTGTTCACTACTATTAAAACAGAAGTTTACCTGATGGCACTAGTTAGATTAATCTCTAACGAGCTTTGGGAAGTGGTCTCTCCAGAGAAAAGTGTATATATATTCAAGATTCTCTTCTTCTCCATACTAAATATACCAAAAATTAAGCGCATGCGCTCACAGTAGCATTTGCAGGATCTTACTGACTCCAAAAAATATAAATCGCATTGTTTAGAACCAGCAATAGCCTTTGTTCAATGAGGAAATCGCTCTCAATCGTAAATGGCCTGCATGGTCTAAAGATGCCGTAGGACTTTATACCAGCAGTGCCGCTGAGCCGACAAATAAAAGGGTAAGTGTCTTTTGTCCCTAGTTTATACCCCCTCCATGACTAGTACGTGCATCAGCACTGACAATGTGTCGAATACGACGGGCAGCGGAACTGTAAAGGAAATGGACGTATCCTACAAATCATTTCGCTGAGCTGACAATCAGAAGGACCTCGCAACATAAATTATCAGTCACCAAACCCCGTTTCACGTTTGTCAATTCCCTTTGCCTTTGTGGGAATTATTAAGAAATATGCAGACCTAAGATTAAAGAACTAAAATGCTTCCTAAACATAACATAGTTTTTTATTTTTTTAGTCAATTAACGCTTCAAAGCGATTTTTTTTTCCTTCCCTGCATAAAACTCTATGGACGCCCATGTTTGTTTGCATGTATTTGTCTTTATATGTGTACATAGAAACATTTTTGGACAAATGGAGTGCAACAGTTAGACATATGAATTATTCTTAGATGCCAAATCTCAATAGTCTGAAGCCACTTTTTAAACCAATCAATTGATAAATTTCACAATTGTATTATTAGCCCTTTATGCCAAAATTTTATCAGTTTAAAAAGTAATTTGTTTTCTATAATTAAGCGCGTATACTAAAGTACCAAAAAAATAAAGAAATCAAGCTCATTATACAATTTACACCCGCACTCCCTCAATATATTTCTATCAACGCAACTGTCTGCTTCTGTGGCTCGTTGTTGGGCATATGTCTAACTGTTGCACTCCATTTGTTCAAAATATTTCCAAGTACACATATAAAGACAAATACATGCAAACAAATATGGGCGTCTATAGAGTTTTATGAAGGGAAGAGCAAAAAAGAAAAATGTTTTTAAAAAATTGTTAAAAGTAGAGAGATCTAACATCAATGTTAAAAAATATAGAATGGTCAAAATTACAGCAAATTTAGAAATAAGAGAAGAGCGGCATATTCCACCCACCTCCCTCCGATGCTGATGCACATGCATACAAATATGATTCATGATTTCGATTCACTAGTAACTGCGAATGTATGTATGTGGATCTACTATTTCAACATTGGCTAAGATTTATGTATTTGTAGCAATGTATACATATTTGTGTGCATGCGCTCATCAAAGTCCATGCACATACACATATAGATATGCATCCATATATGAGGTTTGATGTGTCAACTTCGAATACCGGAAAATATGTAAATCTACTGTCATTTCCTACCAATTTTACTACAATTTGACTGTGAAAACTATTTTTGATTGTATACGCATACGTTGTATAAGCAATACACACCCACAAGGAACATGTATATTAGGGTGGAGTGAAACCATGTTTTTTCTCAGGAGCACCCTCCAAAGTTAGCATCTGATGTCAGTAGGAAATAGTTAAATTTTTTCTTGGACTAGGTGAACTTTTAAGTTTAGCGTTATCCAGTTGAGCTTGAGAACATGAGGGGAATTTTGTAGTTTTACTTTTAAATACGGATTTATAGCTTTGAAAAACCATGTCATAATTTTGAAAAACTCTTCAGTTTTAAATATTGCCCGATTCGATAACAAAAATAAAAATGTATCTTCGAGAGGCAAGGTTTTAACATTTAAAAATCGGAGTTAAGCTTCGAATACCAGGGTTTTAACATTAATACCACCCAAAGAACTCCTTCTGTACCAAGATTTTTCCCGATTCTATCAAAAGAAACAAATTCTCTTCCAACAAACCTCAAAAGTTGGCTAAATGCAAAAAAAATGTACGCACTTACTACTGACAACAGATGCTAACGTTCCCGAATGGTCCTGAAAAAAAAATTGCTTCGCTCCACCCTAATATACATATGCATAATACATAGGTACGTTATTCTGTATTTGTGCACTTGTATTTTGTAAATGTTTGTTATGTTTTTTGATAATCGAAAAACTTTTATAATTTAAAGTTATTAAGTTACTTATATAGTAGTGGAGAGAATAGATTTTAGTATGCATGCATGAAGTAAACAAAAGTGTCTATCTTTTGTTTTTTACATTTACTTATTATTAAATTATTCAAAAAGATTTTTTCACTTGTCGTGTCGTATTTGAAACAAGAACAAGAACTAAAATGAAAATTGAAATCGTCTTATAAAATTTTCTGAACAATATTTTCTATTGTCGCTTTTTATTATAATAATAATTCTGCTGGCAATATTTTTACATATGCAAGTCCAAATTAAGCTGACTATTGAAAAAATAAAATGGTCAGGTTGACAGTACTATTATTTGACACAAGCGAGGGATTCCCAAAATTCAGGTTCAACTTATTTAGGTGAATTTTAAAATATCGTCTAGTTGATTTAATAAGCGAAAATCAAAAATTTTTCTTTCGGTCACTGGTCAGTTTGAAAAATGTCGCCAACTATTAATCATATTCAAGAGATGATTAAACTCCGAGTTTTCGTCTATTTCATATTTTTATAATGAAATAAAATGAAAACTTTGAAATTATTTAAATTTTAAGCTTCACAGGCGTATTATTTTTTGGAGTACACAACCGATGTAACAGCTCAATAAAAAAGTGAAATATTAAGGAGTTAGGTCTAGTCAGAGGCGTGAAAATGTGTATTTTAAACAATTATTTTTTTGTAACAGTAATTACATTTCTTTCCGGAAAATGTCAATACAGAGGGTTCAAGCATTAAGTACAAGTAGATAATTCTACCCTATCTTAGCTACTTTTCGAATTAAATGGTTTTGATCCCATTTTGAACACAAAAATGTTGAAATTTTCTAAAACTATTTTCTAAATTAGAAAAAAATATAAAATCTAAGGAAGGAAAAATAAAAATAACTATAAATTTAGAATTACATGTAACTTTTGTTGTCACGTACTTTTTGACTTAAAAACGATTTTTAATACATATTGTAGCCATAAAAAAATAGTGTGTTACGGTGTTACAACCTTTTCTTATTGCGGAAAGTTCTGAGGTTTGGCTTATTTATGTAATAATAATAATAATAATAGATCTTTATTAGTATTTGAAATACTTTAAATTACAATAAATTACATTAAATTTTGAAATGTTGATTGTACAGTACATATTAATACAAATTTTTTATGAATTCAATACATTTTCTTTTATATTTGTTTATATTCCGTTCATTTCTAGTATCTTCTGTAAGCATGTTATACAATTAAAGTCCTTTGTAGAAAAATGAGTTTTGAGCTGATGTAGTATTTTGAAATTTTAGTCGAAAGTCATTTCTATTTCTTAGCTCGTAGTTATATACATCTCTCACATACTCAATATAGTCCGTGATGTATCTTGGAGCTTTTCCATTTTTCAGTTTAAATTGCCATTTATGTATTATATTGTAGTCTTTGTGTAATATTCAACCATTTGAGTGTTTCGTGCATTCTATTTATGGAAGTATACCTACCACATTTTAGTATACATCTCATTCCTTTGTTTTGTAATTTTTGTAGTCTGTTTAATTGCATTTGATTACAACACGCATATAAAATAGTTGAACAATATTCAAAATGTGGCTTTATTATAACATTATATATTTTTATTGCTGTCATTATATCGATTTTTCCACGTATTCGTTTAAAGAAACCAATTTTTTTAAATATATATTCAACATGATCTTTAAATTTCATATCTTTGTCTATAATAATACCTAAGTACTTTATTCTGTTAACTTTTTCAATAACATTGTCATTAATTTCTATTACTTCGTTACTATTCATATTTATTTCCATCATTTTTGTTTTTTTTTTCATTTAATTTTAGTTTATTACTCTTGAGCCATAGATTTACATTCTGAATGTCACATATTAATTTATTTTTGCGTTCAATTTCATTTTGTCCTTCTGCGTATATTAATGTGTCATCAGCATACATTATTATCTTGCAGTTTGTTAAAACATTTTGTATATCATTGATATAAATAATAAATAGAAGTGCGCCAAGAATAGAACCTTGAGGGACTCCTATTTCGACGTTTTGAAAATTTGAAACACAGTTATTAACTTTAGTTCTTTGTGTTCTTTGTGTGAGATACGAATTAAACCACTTGATCTCGTTATTTTTTATTCCATACATTTGCAGTTTTTTAAGTAATATCTCTTTATCAATTGTTTCAAAGGCTCTTTTAAAATCTAAAAATAGTGCCATAATTTTTGTCTGTTTTTCTTTACTTTTCCACTCATTCACAAGGAAATTTACTGCTGTTTCACAGGAATAATATTTTCTAAAGCCAGATTGAAATTTTGAAAAAAGGTCATTTGTTTTCATATATTCTTCGAGCTGTATCTTTACTACTTTTTCAAGTATTTTTTCAAGTGTTTTTAATCCATTCACTGGTCTAAATTCCTCACATTTTTTCGTTTTTTTAATTTTTTCTACCGGAGTAACCATTGAGTCCTTCCATGAATTTGGAAATTCACCTTTGGTTAATGACATATTTACAACTTTTAACAACATAGTACCTAGTGTAGGTTCCTGGACACTCAGGAATTTCAGGAAATGAATCTGCTGACCTTCTGGCCAGAAAAGGTTCGGAAACTGCTTTTCTGGGCCCAGAACCCGTACTCTCTTTGTCGTCTACAGCCATCAAGACCACCATTAATGAGTGGGTCGACCTGACCCACAATCGTAAATGGGAGGACCTGATGGGCTTTAGACAGACAAAGACCATGTAACCTGTTATCTCGAAGCGTCATACAGACTTTCTGTTATCACTTAACAGAAAGAGCTGTAGGCAGCTGGTGGGATTATATACAGGTCATTTCTCTTGGGCCAAACATATGCATATGAGTGTTGGGAGACGAACACCTGAACTCTCTAACACCGCAGGATCTACTAAGATTTATTAATAAATCTGGTAGATTTAAAGAATAGCAAAAGGGAACACAGGATATAGTACAATGGACGTAAAACTTGTCTGAGTGCTGTATTCTTGAATACTTCTTTTGTCTGTTCCAACAAAAAAAAAAAAAAACCTAGTGTGTCCCAATTGTCAAGTATGATTTTCGGGCTAATTCTTTCAAAATCTGGTTTATTTTTTAAAGATTTGCACACTAAAAGTAGATCATTTATGTTTATTTCATGAAATTTAAAAATTGTTTTCACACTGCTGATAGAATAATTGTATTGTACATCTTCTATTGAGTCTCTAATGATTTTGACACTTGTTAGAAAATACTCGTTAAATTTGTTATATTCATCCCCATTGAACACAACGGTTTCGATTTTGTTTATACTTTGTTTTGTTACCAATTTTTTTATTTCTGTTCACATTTGCTTTTGATCATTTGATTGCATTATTCTTTTATTTACATAACTATTTTTTGCATTATTAATGGATACTTTATACTTATTGTATACATAATATCAGTGGAAATTATTATGCCAGAAATTGTAATGATCAGACTATTAGCACGCCAATGCTAGTGATATCGTAAAAATACTGTAAGTTCTTAAATCGGTATTTAATAATATTTAATATTTCTATTGATTTTTATTTTGTTCAAAATCAAAGTATTTCATTAGAGGTAGGCGTGGCTTTTATCCGATTTTACATATTTTTGAACAAGCTTAACACTATTGTATTAAAAAAAAATTAGTGAAATAAAAATGCCCGCACTTGTAGCAACCCAACACATGGAGTTGTCCATGCATAATTTAAATATTTTTCAAATTTATTACCAACACATTGTGTTACTTCGGGTCGAGTAAATCACATGCGTATCTACTTGCAACTCACATTTATTGTAGAGTTGCGAAAAAACAAATTTTTTCAATATGAAAATAATTTTGAATACTTGATTAATCAACTCAGCAATATATAAATCCAAAGTTTGCTAGTAAAACATATTACAATCAATATAAAGTGCAATTTATTTTTTACTATGGTTATGGGCCAAAGAGCTTTAATGACATTGAAAACCATCTGGTTAGCTTTGTTTTTTAAGTCCTATTTCTATTGACAATTTGAGACTTACTTTTCAACTAATCATAGCATTAAATTACTTGACAAATTTTATTTAAATTTCCACCAAAAACAGTACTCGAAAAACAACCACTATCTTTTCAATTAAATTTCATCTTGATTTAAGGGGGTATTCTACCCGAGATGATGCGAAATATCGATGTTTTCAGATCGTTGTAAATGAAAAGCTTTTCAATATATTTATTCGAGGTTTTTTGCAAGTTTTTCTACAAATTAAAAATATCTTTGTTACTAATAGTTTATTCGGCGCCTCGAACTTGAGCCTGCCGAAAATAGTTGCTCCATGGTGGACATGATATCTCCGGTTCAAATATTCTGAAACACAAAATGTAACCCATTTTGTAATCGTGAGACTTATTGCTATCGCCTCATCAAGGGAATAAGAAAAAAAAGATTTCTTCAATTTAAATCAGACGTTTGAAAAAAAATGACGATTTTTTGTCCTGTTTTTGTTTATATTTTGCATTAAAAACATTAGTTAAACAAATGCTTTCGCCATAAACGTAGATAAGGCCATACCTATACATTTGCTTAGTAGTCTTATAAAATTTCAAGTCAATTGGACAAGTGGTTTTTTGTGAATCGCGTCCACCGTCCCGAAAAAAATGGTTTCGAGAAAAACGAGTTTAAAGATTTACAAACATGGTACTTACAAATGATGTAACTTACGGTTAATCAGCGATTCCAGAACCATACATTACTCCCTCTTCTTTCTCATAAAACTCGTTGTCTACATCAAAAATATTAAATAAAAAAAAAATCGATTTTTCGGACCATCTCGGGTAGAATACCCCCTTAAAATTATTTACAGAAAATTTATAGCAAGTATTCACAAACTTTTTACGGGTTAATATATGTAAATCAGAAAATTTTTTAGCATAAATGTATGTAAATTTAATTTGAAATAATTTTCTACATACATATCTCTTTTTTCTTCGATAATTTTAATTTTGTATAAAAAATGGTATGAGTATGATGCGAGTAAATATCTATACTTTTATTCAAATATTTGAGCAGCATCGATACTTTTACTCGATGCTTTTAATGAGTACAGGTATCCAGTAAATCATAATATCGACATAACACTACCAACGCATTTAAATAATTAAATAATTAACGGCTGTCAAGATAATTTATTACACAATAATAATAATAAAATGCCTACTAAAGTTGTGACACCAAACACACATACACCTTGTGACAAATGAAAGGTTAAATAGAAATAAAGCCAAATAAACATCAATAAAATATACATGCAAACAGCCAAACATATACCATACATACCTAACAGAAGAGACAAATGACAAATGATAAACTTTTATGCTATACCGAGAGAGACAGAGTTGTCGGCAATATTTTGTAATACTAAATAGATGAGCAAACGCCTTCACCAGCTCAATAAAATGACCACTTTCCGTCTTCTACGTTTTAACCATCATCAATATTAAACATACATACTTAAATAAATACATATTTGTAACTACTTACCAACAACTTTTACAAAACCATATTGCGTCTTTGCTGTCACTGTATTTATTTGACACATATAGCGTCCTTTATCCTCTTCTTGTACATTATTGATATGCAGAAACCATGTACGATGTTTATCGTGTTTATCATGTGTCACGCTAATGCGTGGATTACGTGTTATCACATGATTGTGTACCGTTAAAATGGCAGATTGCTCAAAATGCATCCACGCTACCTGGTGAGTAAACAGAGTGAATGAGTATGAGAGAAATATAATAAGACACCTTAAAAAATAAATTTGTTTGTTTACAAACTTCGATTATATGTATGTATCAACATTGTTTTCATAAATAATTATTGTTGTAAAAAGTTGTTTTGGTTAAGACACATGCCACACGCATACATACATGTGTATATGCATGCCACAGTAGAGTAACAAACACGGCAAAGGAAAACTTACATACATATCCATACATAAGTATTAATAATGGTCAGAAAGTAAGTCTCATTAAAAGTTTGTTTTCGTTTTTGGTGCTCTCTTGTTATGTTGTTGTTTTTATCACCAAATGACAAATAACATTTTAATATGGCATGACATAATTACAATAAAAACGAAGAGCAACCGAAAACAGCTTAAATAAAGTATGTTCACGAAAATAGTTTCAAAAGGTCATTCATGACTAATGTCTGACCGAACGCTCGGGTACGGACTAAGTCCGGTTTGGCCAATAATTCCGCATTCCGGTTCAATTCAAGGTTTGGCCAAAAATGGCCAAGTATTTCGAATCCGAAGCATTTAAAAAAAGTGGCAACAAACGTCGTTCTTCATCGCCGCCTCGAGTCACCAGTGAGCAACTTTTCAGTGCGCCAGGTTAACTATACATGCACAGAAAGTGCAAACTTCAAGGCAGGTGAGCTTTTATTTTTGCATTACAATTGAAACTATTTAATTTTGATTATTAATTTCCTTTTTACATTGTCCTTGCATTTCCCGGGTACAAAACAGAAAAGCTAATTTCGAAGTGATTAATCAAAATCAGTAGTCAGTGTTTGCGTCTTAGAAACGGCATGATGCATTAGTTGTAAAATTATTGAAGATCATTAAATTCTAGTTTAGGAAATGTTTCAATTTCCTTCTGAAAATATATTTATATAATGTGTCGAGTTTGTCAACTGTCAAAGTTTTGAGAAATCATGCTGACCTGAAAAATCAGAAAAATAATATGATTGCAAAAATGGCTTCCGCTTCCGCTAATCAGAAGCACTCAGCGATGCGTTTCTAACACACTTTGAAAGCAGTTTTTTTTTTTGCACCCATTGTAACTTTCCACTACTTCTCGTTCATAATTAAATGCTTGGGTCAACTGTTTTAATCTTACTTCCAACAAAATAGAAAATGCTCAGAATATATTACGTTTGCAAAGCGCAGACTATGGTAAGTGTTCAAGCTACTACTATTATGGCATAACAGCTCATGGAGATGAACGTCTCCGATTTTCTTCAAGCTTGGCATAAACGTCGTAGCCAGATGCGTAAAATATTTTCATACTTTTTGTAACTAAAATATTGGATATCTTCGAAAGCTTCTATCTGCCATACCTTAAGAGGTCCCAGTTTATTTTTTTAACATGTTTTAAGTAAGACTACGAGCTATACCATATTCTGAAATTTAAAAAATTGAGCGATATAGTCACTAATATTTTTAGTGATAAAATATCCTTTGGCGTTCCGTGGAGTATTTTTCTATAGTTTTAAGGAAGCCCAATCTTGTTACATAAAAAGATTAATATTATTATCATCTGAATGATGGTTTTTTACTTTTTCCAATGGTGATTTGAATTTCAAGTGGTAATTTCTTAAGGAAAGTTGGACCTACGTTCTTTTAACTCGAATTATTTTTCGATTGAGGTTTTTTTTCGAAGAATATATATTATTTCTTCCAACAATTAGTCCACCATAAAAGGATAATAAAAAAAATTAATTTTTTTAAGGGTTAATTTCGTAAAAAATTTGAATCTAGGTAATTTTGGACTTCGGTGGCCCCACTTTTTTTGTGATTGGAAATGTTTTCCTCAAAGTCGGTTTGTTGTTTTTTTTTCCAAAAGTAAATCGAATATAAAGGCATTATAGCAAACAAAAAAGATTTTAGTCTGTCAAAGATTTATGTCTCGGAAAAAATTGGGCCTAGGTGGCTTTTACCTTCAATGACTTCAATTATTTTTTGATGGAGAATATTTTCTCACAAGAATGTTCATTATTTTTTCCAACAATTAATCTAGTACAACGGGGTTGTAAAAAAAAAAATTCTTTCAAGGGTTAATTTCTTAAAAAAAGCTGGACCTAGGTAATTTTGACCTTTGCTAACCCTAACTACTTTTCGATGGGAAACATTTTTCACCTAAACTTAATGGCATATCGCTCATTTACTAAAAGACTGTCATAACTCAAAAAACGCAATTTTGCGTTTAAAGTTTGAATTGACTCCCACTTTGAAGAAAAAAGAAGAAATCTTATAATTCTCACGCACAGAGTATACAAGATATTAATATAAAATTTATACACAATATGAAGCGTGATATAATGAATAATTCTGCATCATGACAGTCCTTTAGTAAATGAGCGATATGTCGAATAGTGGATTCATATAATAGCCAAAAGGGTGGGTAAGGGGGGTTGGTGGGGTGTTGCTAACTAAGAAATTTTTTTCCTTCCTTCCATGATAAACAACTTTCTCTTAGCTATTAAACATGTACAAGGTAAAATAAAAACAATTTTATATTGGTCCCGCGCATATCAAAATTATGGGTTCCCCATATTGGCGATCCCAGACGTGATAGAGAAAATCTGAGTACAAGGTCAGAATCAGTGACCCCGAATTTCTATTAAAAAGTTATCTATTTGACATTCGAAATTTACTATTGGACTGTGTAATTGGCAATTTCAATTCCCCAGTAATGGAATTGAAAGAATTTTCAATTTCATTACTGAATTGTAACTCGTAATTTAAATATTTGCAATTACTCAAATAATCTGAAAAAGTACATTAAAACTAAGGAATTCCTCTTCCTCTGTGTGTAATCAACTACTTTCGTGGAATTAAAGAAATATCCTAGCCGGGAATCGAACCCAGGACCCCACAGGTAAGAGTCTAGCATGCTGCCACTAGACCACCGAGTCGCTGATTGGATCTACAGTCTAATGCTAGTTCCAAATGGCAGTGGCGCCACTTGATGGTTTTTTACCATTGCCTTACTTGTACTTTCTTGTGCTAGTACACTTTCTTATAATTCTTATTCACTTCATGTCGAGAGCAATATAAGAAGGTTATGAAAATTAACCACCAGACCAAGACGGAAATCGAGTCCGCAACCTCCCAAGGGAAAGTCTAGTGCACTACGCAGTCGACTATCAAGGCCGTCCTACTCATCAGTATATATATAATTAGTTAGGGGAAACTGATTCCATCTAGACGTATTTCATTGTATTTCTGTTACCAGTCCTCGTAGACCGTCGCTGATATGATAACGTAAGTTTTTCACTTGTTAGAATTCAAATAAAAAAGAATGCAATACCGTTTTGGAATTCAATTTCACAAAATTTATTAATTATATAAGAACGTTTTCAATTCCTTTGAAAGGCTGCATATTTTAAATTACACATTACAGTTCAGTAAAGAAAATTAAAACTCCCAATAAAGAAATTGACAAAAAAAAAAAATAAATTAGATTACAAGAAATTGTAATTGGAGAGAACATATCTAATTCTTTAGAGTTAGGAATGCAATTGTGATGGAATTGAATTTGTCCAGCTCTGTGTGTGAGAGTCAAGTTCAAGCACTGCGCTTGTTTTGTGCAGTACTTTTAGCGTTAAACAAGCACAAGAATGAGTGTGTTTGATAAGCATTTCCGCTCGTTCGTTCACTGCTTCGTGCTTACTTTAGTTGAGAAAAAAAAAGAGGATAGAAAATAATATCGAGTATTGATTCATGCATTCTTATTTCTCTATTGCTGCGTCAGTTTATTTTATTCTTTTGTTTTAAACAAAATATTTATTATATTTTTATTTATTTTTTACAAAAAATTGAAAAAATAAGTAAAATAAAATTCTTCAACCGCTTTGCTTCGTTGCTGAGTGAAAACTGATTCGCTTCGTTTCTCGGTCAATCAATCGTTAGTCGCGTCTCGTTTTTATTGTTCGATTGAAAACTCTATTCGTTATTAGCATGGTTGCTTTGCAATTTTCGGTTGGCATGGTGCACATGGAAGCACTTTTTGAGTGCCTAATTTTAAAAGCATTTGTCTTAAAAACCGCTGGGAGATGGCGTACTCTCACATATAATAACATATAACGTAACACCATCGGTACGTCACACATTGGTCTGAGAAATTATTCTAGCACGACATAAATCAAAAAACTTTAATGTCGCGATTTCCAATGACCATTACAATTTCTTATTTTAAAATAGTTGAATCCCCTCTTTTCAATTAATGTTTATCAAAACACGTTTTCACGGCAACGGTAAAGTTGGTTTTTGTTTGGGCTGAATAGCAAGGACGTACATATAAACCGGTATTTGAATTTTTTTTTCCTTCAGAATCCCGTTGTGAAAAGTGGTGGTATCCGTTTTTGGTGAATATTTGTACATTTTTAAAGTATTTTGTTGCGCGTTTGGATTATTTCAACATTTGGTAAGTATGTGGCAGCTTTTTGGAAACCTCGTTATTTTTGGTTTAAAAAAATGATGAAAGCAATTTTAAAAAACGTTTTACGAAGTTTTAAGTTCTAATATTGATTAACTTATTCCTTATTGCATAATTAAAGAGGTAAATTAGGTTTCATATCTGTCGGCGTCCGTCCATGAAATTTACAGTCCAGTTAATTTTAAAGTAGCGGGAATTCATTATGGACAAATATAAAAGAATCAAAATGAGGAAATCGTACTACGGTTTATTCAAATTAACTATGAAATTGTCAATATTATTTACGATTCCCAATATAAGTCAATATATTCCGCAAAATTTACAAATAAATGTTATGAGCATTAAAATTTTTTGATTTTTAACCATTTTTTTAATTCCTTCACTCCAAAACTCGACTATGTGATTCCACTTTTTTTTATGTTTCCTTGATTACTAAGGTCTGAAGGAAGCCATTTGAGCACACAAAAATTATTTCGCGCTAGAATCACTTTTCAGACCACTGTGCGTCATATATGTAAAAGTACTGTTATAGTAAGTCTTTCATAATATTCAAATTGAAGAAATAAATTGAAATTAACTAATATTGTGTATTCTTATCTATATTATCTTTCTCACTCTGCTGTTATCCCAGTTTCATATTCGCAGTTCCAAAACTGTCAAAACACATCAAAAATATCTCAATTCTATCGAGTGCACTAAGTTGCGCATGCGATTTTTCCTTAGTTGCATAATACAAATTTTTACGTGAACATACTTTAAAGTAGAACAAAAAACCTCGCAGCACAATGAAGTGTAAGCGAGAGTATGAGTGACTAGCGTAGTCGAAATGGCATCTGCCATTCTTTTTTGCTTTCTTTCCACACCAAAAAGAAGAGGACGAAGTTGAGGCAGCAACTTTGTAGCGCATTAAAAGTCATCAATTTTTATGAGCGCGTGTTTTAACGTCCAATGTATGGGAATGAAAAATGAGAAATGATGAAAGTTTCAGAAAATGTTCTTCTTTTAATTTTATTTTATTATTTTGTAATAATAAGGGTACAATATTTCGGAGTTTTTCTATTGCGCTTTTCTGAATATATTAAGAAAATTACTTGTATTTTGGGAGTACGAGATTTTTTTTTGGCAATCAAAAGGTAATCAGGTGATGTTGCAACTGTGCTTATATATAAAATTCAAATAAGTTATGTCTATTGGTTTGAGTTCGACTCAGCAGCATTAAATTTGTTATTTTTATTTTTTACCGTGCCGAGTCGTGAAGACGGGCAAGGTCTGAAGCCTCACTGCTATGCAAAATAGCAGAATATCAACAGAAATATTAAGGGGAAAAGATAGTAGTATTGAGAAGAGGAAAGAGGCATACTAGGGTTTGACTCAGACAAAAAAAAATTATGATGACGGACAGACTGGAGAAGTTTGGGATTAAACCTCGCAATCGTGGCATTCCCAGAAGCTTGAGTCTTTAATTCTTTAGGGGCTTTCATCTTCGCCGTCCTAGTTCTAATAAACCGTTTTCTAATTTAGCTAAGCAAGTTATTTCTAATAAAATAGAGAGAAAAAGAGAGAGGTGCGAGCATTTGCTGTCTCAGTCCTCATGATTTTAGCTCCGTTTTTGTCTTTGTTATCTGTTAGTTTACCTAGGGCTTATTTCCTGTTAAAGGATCTGTTAGAAATAAATAAGCTAAAATGTTTTTTTTTTTTATCAAGGTTTGAATGCTTGTCTGTTGGTCTGATTTTTTCCAGTGATTTAAAATACTGCAACATTTTTGAATTCTCTTGGGACATTTCATCAAATGTTGATAAACATTTTAACATTGCAGTACCTGGGGCACAATTTCAAGGGAAAATCTATATTGATGCCGTTTCAACGATAAATTTCAGTACAACTCAATGTCTGCAAGTTAAGTTAAAACATAATAAAGTAAACAACACAAGGACACATACATATAAAATAAACAACAAATGTTGGCGCTTGGCCTTTTGGAAAATAAACAGAAAGAAAAGCATACTGTAGGAGAGAGAACAAAAATAGATAGATTTCAGTTAATTTTTCAATGTCTACATGAACGCGTAGTCCTGACTTGTATGCTACGCTATGCTATAGTTTCACTTTATTTCTTTTTATTTAATATTTGCTTTAGTTTCAACATTTTTTGTCTTGGTTGCCTTAAAGTATAATAAAAAAAATATATACAAAGAAACGTGCATACAAACATCGTCAAATCGATGCAAGTATTGCTTACTTAAGTAGCTGTGTGTGCTATATATATAAAAAAAAGCAAACAAAAAAAAACATGGATGAGTTAAGAATTAATAGCATGTAGTTAATCAAGTGGAAGCAGAAAAATCAAGCATCAACTTGGAAAGATGTCCTTGCTAGTTGACGGCTGACTTAAGCAGTTAACTTCAATTAAAAGAGAGAAGAAGGAGTCTTTGGGACAGTAAACTTTTGTTGAATTTTTTTTAGCTAATAATCGTATTAAGTAAGCGAACAAAATATTATAGTCTAATTTTAGGTGTCGCACAAAAACGAAAATCATTTGAATAGTAAATTAGCTGCCGGTTTTTATCACATTTAATCATGCAAATCTATTCTGTTGTTTTAAATTTTTTGCTTTCAGGTATGAAATTCCTTATGAAATATTTGCCTTTTTGCACGCACAAACACACAATCCAACTATAATCATGTCGCCTGAAAGTATGCTTCATATATATCTATATATAATTTGTCTACATTTCCTTTACTTTTACTGCTCTCTTTTGTTCGCTCGCCGCTTTTCTAATGAAATTAATTAGCCTCGTGTAATAATGAACCACAATGGTTGGAGGAGCCGGAACAGCCAGCAGCAACTGTTGGAGCTGCAATGTCATGCCGTCATTGCCAGCCAACTAGCGAGTCAGCGAAGTGGCAGTTACATACTTGTGTGTGTTTGAAATAGCAAGGATATCCTTTCATAAGTGGCAAAGTGGGTGCTCTTTAATGTTATAACGTTAAGTGGAGTAGTCAAATAACGTTTTGCTCTGGTCACAGTTGCAAAAATAATAAAGTATTTCTTTTTTGAAAATGTTTGCGGCAAATTTTTGAAAGCAGAGTATAAAGTTTTTGTCTTCCCATTAAAATATATAAATCTGAGTGTAGTAGAAATACCACACTGGCCGTCGAAAAAACTAAGCTATTGAATCAAAAAACTATTTGGGTCTAGATATTTATTTCTTTACAAAATTTAAATAAAAAAATCGAAGCTAAGAGATAAATTTTTGTTTAAAATATAATTTTTACTATGACTTAGTAAGTAGGTTTCGTCAAATTTAATAAAAAAAAATATATGTATGGAAAATTTATTGTAGCATTGATTTAGTGTTTCCCAAGTAATCGGTTTTTTATCCAAAAACTCCCTACTACCATGGGCAGAAAATCTGTTTTCTGTGTACTATTAAAATTTTCCACCATATTAAATCCACGTTCACAAATGAGTATATATTCTTATTTTCTATTCTGCTATTTGTTTTCGTATGTGTGTGTGTTTTTCTTGTGAAACTTTTTATCGAGCCCTTAATCGTTGCTTGCGCTCTGTGTCAGATAGAGGAAACGACAACAGCAAGCAGCAGTAGCAGCAAAAATAGGAAACGGCAAGGATAATTAAAGTCATAAAGTGACGCCGCTTAAAGTTGACATAGTTGAATTGTGGTACTCAGTGCAAGCTCATCGTTAGCGTTAGTATTACATAGTGTAATATTATAGTCTCGACCAACAGTGTCCCTTTTTAATTCAAACCTCCTTGCATTTCATTAATTCTATAGCAATATGCTTGAAGTTTGCTAAATAATGTAAGAGATTTGAGTTTATATAATTAAAAAGTGCTTAAAAATTGTGCGAAAATTCTAGTAAATTTAAATTTGTAGATAAATTTAAGAAATTGGTTTTAAAATAATTTGTTTTTTTTGGAAGTTTTAGAAACTTTTAAAAATTTCAGTCCGAAAAATCCGTCCAAGCTCCAAAAATTAAATTTATCCTTGAAATTTTAGTGAACAAGCCCTCAGTTTCATTGGACACCAACGAAATCATGCTCTTAAAGAAGAGCTTTAATTTCGCACTTCCAAACAACGAAACTCCTTAACCCTTCGGAGGGTGCGCTCTGAAAAGTCACACGAGAAGGCGCGCCGCGGCAATTTTTCTTATTTATGGCAAAAAGATCATTAAAATAAAACAATTGATTACTTGCTAGTGATATTGAAATATATTTTAAGCATTTATTTATAAATATTTATTCGTCATCGTTTTGACTTTGAAAAAATTTCATCAAGGAACATTTGAATTTTTTTGCTACACGAGGGAGCGCGCCGCGGCAAATAAGCCGCAAAAGCGAGTTACCAATTTTCAAACACAAAAAGCAGCTAACGATGTAATGCAGAAACCAACGACTAACGGTCGCTGAATCTCAAAACTTACAAAGTCACTTGAGTGGTAGCGGCCGGCTACTATGATTTGTATTTTAAAACCACAAATTAAACAATTTGCGGCTAATTTGCCGCGGCGCGCAAATTGTTTTTTGAAATTATTGTTGATACTGAAGTAGGTATAAAACGGATAAACAAGCTAAACTGACTCAAAACGTTCCAGTGTGAAAAAAGTGATGGCAAATCAACCCATTTCATTATTGAAAAAAGACGAGTCTGTGAATCAATGCAACAATTAATTTCCCATGGCCCATATATAGAAACCAAAAACCCATTAAGCAAATTACAAAATCTTGTATCAATGGTTATCAATAAACATTCCAAAGTTTTTGATGGCCTAAATCTGAAGATAAACATCATGCCAAGCTATTAAAAAGTCCCTCGCATTTATAAACAAGGAAATAAATATCGTCCCATCGTTGATAACTCTCTTGCACCGTGTTACATATTATCAAAATAGCTTTCCAAAAATTTTTCTTGACTCAATCAATTTGACCGATTTTCTGTAAAAACTCCATCGAATTAACGAAAAAACTAAAAAAACGTGTATGTAAAAAACAAAGAAATATTGGCTTCATTCGACATTACACCGTATTTCACAGGCATGCTAGTTGAAGAAGCATTCGAATGTCTAAGGCATTGATTGGCTCGACAAACAACGTTTGGACCATATCAAATCAGATGCGTTATTTGAATTAACAAAAAGTTATCAAGCCATGAAAATTTCCCAAAAATTTTGTCTCGTGATGTGGATGATGTGTTCGCGGTCATTGACAGAGATAGTTTCTTTCGATAAAGTATTAAATTTAATCAACGGTATTTCTCCAGACATTAAAATTACTATCGACAGTGAGAAAAACGGTCACTTACAGTTCTTGGATTAATGATAAAACTTCTACCCGATGATTATGATATTTTATCGCGGTCTTTAGTAAACGATGCCAAAACTTGATTTGGCCGTTACACAGCACTTGGTACGGGGACGTATGAGTAACTTTTATTCCTATCAATTCAATCCGAATTTTCAAATTACCGATCTTGTAATTTAAATCATCTGTTAGTAATCATATGCATTAGAGTTCTGAATCTTAGCACCTAATCTATTAATATATGTCCAACAATACTAAAGAAGACGGTAGAGGCCCAAAAATATCAATACTGATAATCTTAAAGTGTGCGTTAGCAGCATGATGAAATTGAAGTGAACATTTCTAGGCATTTTCTAACCAGTTACACAACATCTGGCATAATCATGTAAAATATATTTTAGTGGACCTTGCATCACAATGTGAAATGTTGTGAATCATGTTGAAAATTTTGCGACGAGACTTTGTGATAACGCCACAGATGGCCTCAGGGATTTGTAACATTTTTGGAATTAGACTTGTATCAAAGAATAAACTAGCGAATAAAATTCCTCATCTGTTTCCTACGATTTCGCTAACAAAGTGTAATCTGTAATAAGACACCTGATGGCACCAAATAATAATCCAAAATGGTGAATTTGCTGTCGAAAACCTTTTTCTGGTTTTTAATCAAAAGAGAATGTTAGCGGTTGATGAAATCAAGAAACCTAGTTTGATATGGATTGATTTTTCTAATTATTTTAGTTTATCAATACAAGATTTGATAAAAATATTCTACACTTGCGACCCTTTCCTTGCATCCTTTTAGTATTATCTGAAACACGTAATACGTTTCGTTTTGAGACCACGTGGGATCTCATTTAAAACCAATAAAACATACATCAAAAAAGAAAAAACGCAGTAGTAGACCGAGCTTTTCGCATCCATTCATGTTGTGTGATTTATATTTGTATACGAATGGAAGCGATCTACGGTTTTAGACAATTTTTACTTCTAAATGGGCCAAAGTTTATCGCGAAGAATTCCAAGGGCGATAGGGAAGGATGTGGTTTGACTATAGGGGTTATACGCACTCAGGAGGCCAAAAAAGGCCTCTTGCGGGGAGCACGATAACTCTAGATTGGTTAATCCAAAATGAAAAAACCGAAAAGATTTAGTTAATTCAAGGTATTATCTAGTAGTTGATCAGAGGAATAACCAAAATATAATTATTTAACCAAATGTCGGCTTTACAAAAAAAAAAAGAAAGAAATTTTGATTTTTGATGAAAATTTTGGCCTTAAATTGTTTATAAAATGATAAAAATTTGTAAGAAAAATAAATTCTTCGATCAATTACTAAAAAATATTTTTGTAATGCTCGTGTAAATTAAATTTAAGATTGATCAGTTGAACCATTCTTGATAAATCTTGCTCACCGATTTTAAAAACACAGTTTTGAGAAAAACGCGATCAAAGTTTTGAAACTCTTTACACATAGTGAATTCGTCTTTATAAATATTTGTCGGATTCTTAAGAAATTTTCAGAGAAAAATTACGAATGTGGAACAAAAAAAAACAATTTTTTTTTTAAATTCTGTAACCTCCTAACAAAGATATAGCTTTCATATGAAATGATTTTGATATCGATTTAAGTTAATAATAAGGTATAAACGTGTCAATGATCGAAAATTTCTTATCCATAAATAAATCTAAAACATACATACATACAGACTTACAATTTCATATAAATTCCTTACAGTGTTTAGAAAATTTAACAAATATTTATCTTAAACTGAACTAAACATAAAAATTAAATGTTCTTAATTTAAAAGGAATTTTGCTATATGATCAACACACTTGCGGCACAATATAAAAACAACACATTTTTCACACAACTCATTTTTCTGTAGCATACTTTTAAGCGTCAAAAGTCATCATATAAGATAATCTCAAATTTAAATACATTTTTTTTTCTGGCGTAACAAACAAAATTTTTACCATTTAACTTGAAAATTATTGTAATAATATTATATTTTCTAGCACATATACAAGCTTAAATCTAATACTAATACATTTACTGTAAACTATACCTGCGGGAAAGGGAACCGGTTCCGGAATCTGTGACGTGACCGGTTGTTTAATTTAAAAACCGGCCCAAGTCTCACTTTTTATGTGAAATAAATTGGTAACTTTAACACGACGTACTTTGGCTCCGTTAACCCGCTCACGGTACCGGTCCTAAACCAAGATAAAATAATCAAAGAAAAATATAATATTTTCTGGATATGTATTATTATTATTAGTAATAGAGGAGCCCAACCAGGCAGGCACTGCGACCTAAAAGATCTTTTGTGCCATTCCCCATTTTATGACAAAAGACGTTCGGCTGACCTAATAAAAGTCAAGACATCTTTCGTTGAAGAAGATTTCATGTGATCAGCCGTCAAAAACGAATAATCAAAGATTCTTCCTCTGAGCCGAGCCAAGGCCGGACACTCACACAGAATGTGAACTGTCGTCTCGTCATCTTCCATACATAGACGACATTCTGTCTCATTGGACAGACCTATTTTGCTTAGGTGATATCTGAGCCCATGGTGTCCAGACATGTAGCCCACCAATAGCCTAAGGTCAGGTTTGGAATAAGAAATGGGCTGATTTTGGGCAAGCGGAATGATAAGAGCTTTTGCCTGTCTTAAACCCGGGATGGAGTTCCAATACTCTAGCCATTTTGCCTTAGACCACTCCTCAACGATAGATTTCGTGGAGGCCCAGCCGATTCCGCAAAACGGATCGGGGCCGAAGTGCTTGGTAGATGAACCTTGCCTAGCCAGTTCATCGGCGGCTTCATTACCAGCAATGTCACGGTGGCCGGGTACCCAACAAAGCGTAACTTTGTTACGGGTAGACAAGCGCTGGAGACTATCAAAACACTCTTTCACCAGTTTAGATGAAAAACTCCATGAAGAGAGTGCTAAGAGAGCCGCCTGGCTATCTGAGAAAATTACAATATTTGCGCCTTTAAGACCTTTATACAGGTTTATATTATCTGGATATGTAGATAATATATATATTCAAGTGGGTTAAATTTTTTTCCAGTCTGGCTCAGTGAAAATCGTAAAGCTCATATAATTTATAAAGTTTTTTTCAAAGTAATCCCTTGGAATCGCCAACTTTTTAAAAATAAAAAACTATTTTTACAAAATATTTTTTTTTGTTACAATACCTTCAAGCAAATCGCTATAAATTCTGAAATAACTGTACTAGAATAAGGGTATTGGACATGTTTGGTCAGGTATTTTACCAGCTTTCAGGATGAGAGTGATGTTAAATTGCAAAAAATTGTTTGAACGATTTTTACTGAGCCAGACTGCGAAAAAAATTTGTCGTACAATTTTACCCGCTTTAATATACATACGAGTATATATATTTCTTTTTGAAATTGCGTATTGAAAACGCAAACGAATTGTCTCTCTCTCTCTGTATCACCTATGAACCAGTTTAGTAACCAATTGCTTTGAGCAATTCACTGAACAGTTTACCTCAATTTTCCCGTAGGGTTGTAAGTGATGTGAGCGCTCCTAAATGTATGGAACAAGACTTTATGTTTGTTTACTTATTTTAAGACAAACAAATAAAAAGTAAATAACCAACATATGCACATATCCAATACACTGACTTAATAATATACACTCGCACTCAATCACATATATCTACACTAATACAAAAACACATATACATAAATATACTATATAAATATATGCTTGGATGCTAGTAAACAGTAGGTGGTCTTGAAGCTAGCAGTACATACTAATAAGAAACCAGCACATTTATTGCCTTTGATGACTTCCACAGCTACATGCTAGAGGCTCCACTAACTATGCATTGCTAGCACTGCATACAAAGTGTTGGTAGAGTTGTCTACGTGGAGTATAAAACATATTCTAATGTAATGTAATGTATTGTAATGTAATATAATGTAATGTAATGTAATATAATGTAATGTAATGTAATGTAATGGAATGTAATGTAATGTAATGTAATGTAATGTAATGTAATGTAATGTAATGTAATGTAATGTAATGTAATGTAATGTAATGTAATGTATAATATATTCTAATATAGCAGTTCATTTTCCAAATATTATATTCAGTTCTGACTTTTGGTCGAAAACGACAAACAAGTGATAGTCGTCAAAAATACAATGGGTTCTACGGTTTCTTTGAAACTTTACCACAATACCAAACTTTACAAACAGACACCATTAGCTACTATTCCAACACGAATTAAAATTTTAAGTTAAAGATTTCATATTTATTTTTAAAGTAAACTTAAAAAAAATTTGTATTATGTAACTAAAAATGTATAAGTTTATACTTATATTTTAACCCATAACCTATATTAAAAAATATAAGTCCACAGTTAATCAACAAAATCAATTTTCTCAATAGATTGTAGATCGAGATTCGCAATAAACCCCATATTTTTAGTAGGAGAGATAACCACCGATAATGTGCAGAATATAGTAGACAATTTAATAAAAATCTAAATCTAGAAAAACTGATTTCAACTTTTACTTTGCCATCACAATTGCCTGCAGACTGGCTGATTTGTTCTCAATACAATCTTATCAACAAGGAATTTTAAATTTACTTTTTAAATTGACGCGAATTTTCTTAAAAATTTGGTTAGCTAGTAAATTTATGTTATTGTAACTTTGGCATTGCAAATCGATCTAACTTAGAAGGTGTTCTGTAAGAGCTACGGGGTTGCAACGAGCAGAATAACACGACCAAATCTCCGTTGGAAAGACCAGGTATAAGGTGATCTGAATTGACTTGGTCTTAACAACTGACACCAGCTCGCGTATAGCAGAGGCGAATGGCGGTAGCCAAGACCAATCATCGGTTGTAGTAAGTTTTGCAGTAAATAAAATTCACTGCTATTTTTATTTTATTCAAAATCTACACATTGTCGGAGTTGTCTACGAAATCTTCACATTTTCTACGCATTGTTTACACTTAGATGTAGACAACATGAAAATAAACGACTTTTGCCAACTCATACACTATGCTACAATATATTTCTACTACACAGCAGTAAGAATTATATATTTTGTTGATGGTTGTGTTGAATATAATCGTGAGTGCGCGTGTGTGTGTGTTTGGCACTCAAAATAAACAATTGCTCATGCATAAAATTTAAATATTGTATATTCGACAAACTGACAGCAAAAGCAACCAAGAATACTGTGTTTAATATTATTAAGAGCCTTAAGAAAAAATAACAGCTACGAAAAACTGGCAAAGAAAATGAACATGTGTTTTGAATACGTAAAAAGAAGCTATCACGATAATATTATGTTGTTAATTTTCAATTTGAAAACCACAGGAAGAAGAAACTATGAAAAAGAAACTATGAAGAAGTTTGTCTATGGCGCAACAGATGGAGTGGCAGAGGGGCAGATACTTGGCGTATACATTGAAATATACACTCCCACTCTTACAAAAATATACATATACGAAAGAAAGTCATCATAAAACATAAATTTTACTAATTTTCAATTTGAAAACTATATGCAGCTATTATGAAGAAGATTTTGAATAGTGGCTTTAGTAAGCGAAGGAAGAGTTGGTACAATAGTTGCTCAGTGCTCACATTGAACTAAACGCCTTAGTGCAAAACTTTTCTTAAAAGCTATCAGGAAATTTTTGTTAATTTATAACTCAAAAACTATATGAGAATACGATTGTGTATGGCGCCTTAGGTGGGGTAAAAAATTCTCAGCATATCTATTGAATTACACGTTATTACACAATTTGTTACACAGGCATAAGTCTTATATCTGAAAAAGTTTCATTAAAAAATTGGCAAGAAGATAAGAAATTTCGTTTAAAATTTTTAGTATAAACCAAACCAACAAAGTTCACACATTAAAAACGCGCGCGCTCACTTTTTAAGTAAAAGTATTAAATATTTAGGTAGGGGAAGAAAAGAAAGTGCTGGAGCAAATGTATTTTGCCGCCTGTCTTTCTCTATCTCTTTGGGGAAAAATAAATCTGTGCGCGTTTTGCTACTGGCTCCTGACGGTGGTTTCTTTTCGCTTGTTGGTGGTAATGGTTCACTTTAAATGCGTAGTCACGTTTTATTGTTGCAGTAATGTCGTGGCAGGCAGCAGCAGCAATATACGCTGACTTTTTCAAGTAGCTACAATATTTAGCCTAAAGCATACAACAGCAGTCAAGGCCTTTGGGTAAATATTCTAGGTAGGGCTTT
Source organism: Toxonevra muliebris (assembly GCA_963691655.1). NCBI lineage: Eukaryota > Metazoa > Arthropoda > Insecta > Diptera > Pallopteridae > Toxonevra > Toxonevra muliebris. The sequence continues at coordinate 29,709,464 of OY829329.1, forward strand.
GCATTTTATATTTTAATAAAACTAATAGAAGTCGTCTCTGGTGTGGAACATATGTATTTATAATGTATATGAGATTGAGCATACTTTTAGGTGTACTCAAAATAAAAAACAAAAAAACATTCAAGCAAGTTAACTCTTAATGACATACGTGTACGATTTGTAAATTAAGAGTTAATTGTTTTGCTATGATGTTGGCTTTTGACTGAGTGAAATTTATATAGGAGGCAATACTTCTCAGATTCTATATTGCATTCGTTGCATAATTCTTTAATAGTGACAACCTCTAGCGTTCAGCTGAAAAATTTTTGGATGAAGGAGATCCGGTAGACTCGGTCAGTTGCGAACTGTGGTGCACCAATATGAACTCCGCATGTTAGTGACTCACAATAGAAATGGCTGCAATTACAGTTCTACGTACAGCTGTATAGGTTGTTATCTCAGGATGTACGAAGATCATTTGTATTTGGCGACCAAAATACCTAAGGCCAAGGGGCACACACATTACAATACTCGAGTGCTTCTTAAATAGCCATCCCAATAAAGTAAAGACCGTCACGATACATAGATCTGACACGGCATATGTACGATATCACACAATTCATCGACCAAATTCTTCTTGGGTATTACACATACTGCACATTTAACTCGCTACATACAGAAGCAGTAATCGCAAAGTGGGTTAAGCGAGCGGATGGCGACCTTAATTTTCAATCGACACATGCTTTAGGAATACTTCTATGCGGATGCAGTCCAGCTACCTCGTTGCACAGCCCCGAGGGCTACCCTTTCGGACAACGAGCTGGTTTAGTGCATTAAAGTCTCACATGAACGGCTAAAACCGCAAAAAAAAAACAAATGAAAGGCGTAATAAGAGCCTTGGCTGCGTCTATCATCGCCTATAAGTAGCGTACAAAGAGTGCTACCAAAAGTAACTCATTACTGAACTGATTGAACTGAGCGAACAATTGTCCAGACTGTGTTCACACCCCTTTAGATGCCCACCTCATCCAACAGACCGGGCACCATTTATTTTATTCCTTTTTATTTATTTATTTAAGAATTATAATCGATTATCACCGAAACTAAGCATTGAATGCTGCATCAGTAAAATAAGATTGCTACAGAAGTAATCAATTAAGTGGTTCCTGAACTTCCTCCATGACTCAGAGGCTTTGAGTCAAAGAGGTTTGGTTTGAGGCTTTGAGGAAGTGTATTCCATGTTCGTGCCACTCTACCGCAAAAATATCGCTCACATATCGAATTTACCGAGGATAATGTTGGAGCATATATTAGAACGACAGAAACATTTAAAGATAAAGATAAGAAAGTTCACGAGTAATTATAATTTTGCGAAAAAGAATAAGCAGTCTGGACTGTATAAAATCTATAAGAACTAGCATGTTTCCTGTACCCTTATTTAAAGATAAAACGAAAAAGCCATGTAAGATTTCAACTTGATACTCTTGATGCTTGTCAAGGAAGCACCAGAGTAGACCACAAGAACAAATATAATGGCGGCCATCGGAAGAGCGTGAGCGATTCTTGTCCGTATATTTAACGGCGAGGAGTAAATAATTGATGGTAAAGAGATTCCTTAACTGGTAACCAACTTCAGACGAAACACTGGCAATATGTTTATCAAATCTTATTATTATTATTTAAAGGAAGGGCGACTAGAAAGTCAGGCACTGCGACCTATAAGATCTATTGTACCAAAGATCTATTTAAGCTTTAGTTTTTAGTGTGTTAACAGGGAGACTTTTGGAAGATGACCAAGTAATTACACAGGACAAGCTGCAAGCTATATCATCGAAAACGAAAATTTGAGAGGTTGGCAAATTAAGATCATCAACAAGTTCGATTAAGTAATACAGCATAAAAAGTAAGGGGTTCAAAACTGACCCTTGAGGGACCACACTAACACAGTCAAGTAAATTAGATATCGAAGTGCCACAGTCAACAATATTGACTAGGACCAGACAGAAAGGAAAAATAAGTCTACATGCACTGGAAGTAGGGTAGCCAGACGTCCTGGTTTTTTTTTTTTTTTAAATACTGATTTTTTCAAATCTCGAAATCAGTACGAAAATGTACTGATTTTTCTATTTTGTACTGATTTTGTACTAATTTTTTCAAATTAATATCTTAAGAATTTTTGTGCTTAATCTTAATGGTTTTAAAATCGTTTTTACAGACAGTCTCAACCTGTTTGCTTCTTTTTATAATTGTTCACAAAATAAAATACATACGCGTTGCTACTATCGAGACTAGAAAAGCAATATTTTTTTGAAGAAAAGTTGGTTAACGTAAATTTTTAAATAAGTGAAAAGAATATTTTATTAATTGAATTTGATTACTGTCCTCAGCTCTCACAATCCTCTAAACATGGAAATTGATACGTAATCAACATTGTCTACTGACTTTTATATCACTTTATTACATTGATATTACTAGATAAAAACTGTACTTAATTGTACTGATTTTCACTGCTTTCCAACGTCTAATGTACTGATTTCGCGGTTCAAAAATCTGGCTACCTTAACTGGAAGAGGACCCGAATTGAACCCTTAACTTAGGAACCAGAATGCTATGATTGACATTATCATAGGCTTTCGTAAGGTCAAAGGAAATAGTTACAACATCTTTATTGCCATTTATGCATTCTCTAATTTTCTCTGTAAGTGCCAGAAGAACAGTGCAGCTGCGAAAATCCGAATGGCAATAACTTAAAAGGTCGGTAGAAGCTAAAAAACTATATATTTGAATGCATATAGTTTCTTCAAGAACTTTGAATAAGCTAGGTAAAATGCTGATGGGACGAAAGTTTTCCGGTTTTTCCACTCTTCTTATTAGGAATAATTTTTGTCAATTTCCATGCTTCAGGGAATGCTGAATAAAGTAAATGCTCTTGAATGTGCTCAGAAATTAATTTCACAAACTTGATAGAAATATTATCCACACCAATGGCATTTTATTTCAGACTAAAAACAGCAACGAAAAGCTCACCTGCACAAATTTTCGAAAAAGAAAAATCTCCCGCATCGTTGAAACTAGTTAAGCCGGTCAGAGATGATAAATATAAAATAGTTGTTAAAGTGGTCTGCATCTACGTCATCACTGGCGTCAACATACTTTGAGCAACAAATACTATTTAAAGCTCTCCAAAGTTACTTACTATTAAGGTTTTTGAATCTAACCCATTTTTGAATTTTAGCTTCCTTATAGTTGACTTACAAAGTCACTCATGCCTTTTGATAGTCAATCACTCAGACGTCTAAGTTTTGAAATCAGCGTTTGCAGATTAGTGCACTTTGGGTTAGTCGATCCTCAATGCTAGTTTCATTTGCTTGAATCTCTTTAAACTTTTTTGTTTTAACGGAAAGGCGAACATTTTCATCCAGGAATGCCAGCCCCGACAATTCGAGAGTAAGTTACTACAGATGTCTTATAAATTCTTTAACAGCGATATCTGACACGTCTTGAGTTTTTTGGTAACTATCCAATTGTGTTACGATATACGTGCCATTTCCCAAAAACACAATAACTCAGGAGAAATCTTGTATCTTGCAATTTTTGCTAGGGCGAATCCTCAAGTTATGAATTAAAAACCCCAACACTTCTATATTTATACACAACCTGGCTCTGGTTGTAGACTCTTCAGTATTATGTTTTGATAAACAGTTTTCCGAAGATTCGCAGAACCATCTATTTCTACGAACTGATAGATCTTCATCACAATGGTTTTCCAGTAACACTTACGAGCTTACGCAACTCATACGCAATGAATGCTACAAGAAAGAAAATGACAGAAATACCTAACAAATTATTGTATGGTTTTTCTGTCTTTTTCTTTCTTATACCTGATATAAGGCGACAGCTCATTGTGGTCTAAAAACAGCGCAAAGATGCGGAACCATAAGACCGACCAGGGAAAGTATTGCGATTGATAGTGTAATTATAGTGTTGTTGTAAATTAGTCAAAGTGTTCTAAATTTTACAAAATGTTGTAATTGTAGAAGAGTTTAATAAAATTGTAGGTACACATAAGATTTTGTTTTAATACACAATTCAGCGGTTGAACACTTTATTATTGAAAATAAATAAATATAACAATCACATAAAATAATATGGTTTTGTTCCACAGTATGATACATTAAGACTATTAAATTATACTTATACCACAACAAGGATTACAATTTTTATTTTATCTAATCCCGGGACAAATTACCAAATTTAAAAAATATCCGAGAGTAGCATTTTTCGTCCGGGACAGAATAAAGAGCACTCAATCTCAAGCCGTTATACTGTATTTGAGATAGAGCCAGTAGAAGGGAATATAAAGACAGGAAAGATATGTGAGGGGATAAATGGAAAGAAGAACTTCTTTGCTTCACTGATGAACCTTAGAAGCTCAGGAAGAGGGAGAGTATGGGCATTATTCATACTCAAGATATCACTACCCAAGAGCCCTAATCTGATTTTCGCGAACGCCGGACAGCGACAAAGATAACGCTTCGTAGTATCGTCGTCCTCAAGACACGATTACCAGATTGGATCGGTGATGGCGTCCATTTAGTCATATGCTGACCACATGTGTTGTGACCTATGATGGAACCCAGCAGTAACCTCAGGTGCTCTTTTCTCCGTTTGAGAAGAAATTCACGAGGCACTTTGCTGTTCAGCAGGAGTCAAGCTCGGACCATCTTTCTCTATGGATAGAACCCACGGAATCGTTGATCCAAAGCATGACCTCCCCTGAACTTACACCAAGAAAAGGTTTCGGGCCCATGGTGTAATTGCACAGCCATCATTAGTTAGTTTATCAGTTAGTTCATCCTTTGCAATACCACAGTATACTGGAACCCATATAAGGCCTAACTTGTTGTGTTTTGCAACACTATTTAGCTTTACCTTACACTCGCTGACCAATTTTGAGGAGCCGGCAGCGTTAGCTTGGACCTTCAGTCCAGCTTGGCTACCACTGCAGATGGCTATGCAGTTCCCACGCCATTTCCCTTCAATTATCCCGCCCGCTACGTACAGGATAGCGAAAACCTCCGTTAGAAAAACCCAGTACCGCTTAAGGTTTTGGATCCGTTGGTATAGAAGATGGAATTTTTTTTAGAAAATACATAGTTTAGCTTAATTTATTTTTTAGCGACATAGGTGGGGCTGATACCAAAATAACGTATATTCATTACATTTGAACTTTAATTATGAGTTAAAATACAGTTTTTTTTTTTGAGAAGGGCATATAAGTCCTAAAATGGAGAGAACTAAAAGGTTAACGCATTCCACAACGCATTCCTCTCTATATAGTATATCTAAATTCTATAAGTCGCTGAGAAAACCAACTGCCTCTGATTCAAAATAATAGAGATTTAGATAGTGAATCTAATTTCAAATCCAATTTCAAGCTTTTAAAACTAAAAAATAAAAAAAGGAAAATAAAACCAAAACAGCTGGTTCTAACAAGCACAAAAAACAGACAACTTGTTAGCCTTTGAAAGGATATCACACATTTTTTTTTATTGAGTCTTAACTTTTGTTAATGCATAGCAATAACTGATCAAAAGCATTTTTAAATTTTTAAATAGAAAGTTCCTTGTGCTTTTTGGGCAAGAATCCTTTGGACGAGGAAAAATATCTTTCGACATCTACTGCTGTTGTTGGAGCAATTTTTCGTTTCGCAAATTTCAAATCCCAAAAATAAATTACTAGTATTTAATACTAGTTTCATGAAACTGTCAATAATGTAGGGAAGAGGATAGAAACGACAAGGGGATAGAAAATATCGCGGGAATGACTAAGTACACTCGGAGGATCGTGCTTTAAAATAGCGACCAAAAGTCCAAATCATGTAAGCACTTAGGTAATGCTTAGAATTTTCCTCTCTATTTATAACACCAATGGCCAAACTTAATAAATCAGATGTAAAGTTTTAGGACACAGGAACACTACTATCAGAGAGTTATTTTTGTCGGACAATGTAATTTAAAAGAAATTTTTTAACAATGTAATAACAAATTTTTGCTTTATAAATTAATTTTTTAGGACAAACTACCTCTCAATTTCTAATTAAAACTGTAATTTGAAATTTCTCATGTATAATTTAAAATAAAATACACACGTTTTTCATGTAAGAATATTTGAATAAAAAAAAATTGATGGTATTTTAAAGACTCTCACTGCATATTCTTGTGCAGCACTATCAAAGAAACAAATCAGGAAAATTATTTCAACGAAATTTTAATTGACTTACTGCAAGTAACCAATAGAACACACATGTAAGCTAAAACACACGTACTTATACACAAGCATCAACAACATCACCATGTCAACAAGTTTGCATCACAAACCCACACATACCTACACATGTTAACTTCCCATTTGATTTCCTAAAACTATGCAACACAAAACACAAATAACACTGCATGATGCCGAAAACTACTGTTGACATTTTATGTTATGTTATGCTTGTTTGTTTGTGTGTGTGTGTGTTTGTATTTTTCCTTTTATTATCATTGTTATGGTTACTCTTCATCATCTCTCATATCACATACCAGTGCATGCATATATGAATTTTTGTTTGATATATGCTAATACAAACTATTTGTTATGCCAAAAAGTCTACACACAAATACATACACACACACATATATATATCTGTGGTAAAGAGAAATAACAGCTTAAGTTCATTTTCTTGTCAGCCGAGTTTGATAGCTTTGAATAGAAATATTATAGAAACTATAACGCTGTTTTGAAAGACTGTTTGTTCATTTCAAAGGGTTTCCTTGAAATAATATATAATTCCTGAAATTGTTTTAAAGTTCGCACCAGTTTAATAGTTTTAATCTAAAATATGTGATAAAATATTTTCCGTTTTAAGTCTAGTTAGGCTGTTTTTCCTTTTTATCACAGATATATAGCTTAACTAACCTCTAACACCCTCATAGTATCTTGTAGTAAATTCAAATAATATGCTAGAGGGATTTGTTTTGCCTGAAAATTGCATAGTAAAATACAAAAAAGAAAATAACAAAATAAGCACAAAAGGCAAAGAAATCACAAAATGCACATTTAAAGTTTATAGAAGATAAACTCAATAGAACGTGCATTGAATTCTTGAGTTGGATAAAGAAAAAATATGTAAATATTATTGCATACTTTGAGGCATATACCAATAATATTAAATAAATATATACCTAAGTATTCTTACAATTTCTACAAGTCGTACGTAATTTATTAAATTTTAAAATTTTCTGTTTATATCAAATTTAAACCTAAATAAAACTTTAATCGCAAACTTTAAGCACCAAAGCATTAGTTTTTGTTTTTTTTGTTGCTAAATTATTAACAAAAAGTATTAAGAATAAATAGCATAGAAACTAAGCATGTCTGGTGATACACAAAAAATAAAACAAGCAAAATTGCTTAATTAATACTAGTTAATACCTACAGACACACACACTGAGACATGGTTTGTTGCTTGTCTGCTTGTTAAGAAACATACATACATTCCCAGCGGGAAAGAGCGGAAGTTATTTGCCATAGCTGTGCACAGCAGGTGCTGAAGTCTAGTAAAGCGGTAAGTGTAGAGGCAAATTGAATTGATTTGCTCACAAAGTAAAAAGATCAGAGCGATTTTGGACTAGAAATCAAAAATTAGCTTTAGATTTATATGAAAAAAAAAATTGATAATGAAATATTAGGGAATATAAAAGTCTTAATAAAGTCCCAGAGTCCTATTACTGAACGACTGGAGTAACTACAAACCTCTTTCTCTGGGTATCCAAGAAAGAGACAAAAAATGTCCAACTTAACTTTTGGGAAAAATTTTACGGCTTAGAAAGATCTCTTCTGCAGCACTCCCACCCCTTTTTGAGATGTAGATAAGACTCTGACAATGAATGGAATACTCACATTTCTAGGTCCTCCAAACATAACCCCCACTCAACTCCCCGGGAACTACTACAAGCAGCTCTATGTGGCATTAACAACCTGATTTACATTCGAGACCCTTGATGTGGAGGCTCTTTTGGGCAAACTGATACACACTTTGCTTACGCGGAAGGTTATCAAGTTAAAATTGTGAAGTTAGAATTGGGAAGAAGGGTTATCAAGTTAAAATGGGGTCGGATATTTGAAATAATTCCTATTAGCAACCATGCTGGATGTGCCATTAGGATGTACGTTACACTGCAACTGGTTATTAAATACACTCAGACTACATTAAATCTACAATTTAAGCGCCAGTTTATAGATGTCTTACTTTTATAAATCTTGATAATGGTCTAGTTTTTAGTTTGATTTTTGCACTCAATTTTAGTCTGTTTTTGATCTGCATTCTGCTTTGATTGTATGCAAGAATTTAGTTTTAATTTTAGGTCTGCATTCTAATCTGAATGTAGCTTGAGTTTTAATTCGTTTGGTCTAAATTTACATTTGCTTTCGGTCTGTATTTGAGATCCTTCTGGTCTGAGTTTTCGTGTAACCCCTAGTCTAAATTGTTGCCAAATTTCGCTGAAACCAGCGTTTACTCAGTGTTAGACCCTATTTGTGGTCTAAATTTTAGATTGCTTTTAATTTATATTTAGCCTCAATTTTAATCTAACTGTTAGTTTGGGCTCCGGTCGAAATTTTGGTCTGAATTGGCTTGATTTTGATACGAGTTTTGGTCTGAGCTTCGGTCCGAAACCGGTCTGAATTTTGTTTTAAATTTTGGTCTGAATTCGACTGGAATTTCGGTCTAGTTTTTGTTTCATTTGTTGCCTGAATTCGGTCTAATTATTGGAAGGAAGGACGACTCGAAAGTCAGGTACTGCGACCTATAAGATCTATTTTGCCAAAGCCCCAATTATGAAAGAAAGATAGGAAGAGAGGAAGAAAGATAGATAAGAAACATATCCAAGCCGAGAATCGAACTCGGGTCTCCAGAGACAAGAGTGTAACACTTTGCCACTAGACCACAGTGGCAATGGTTGGACCTACAGTTTAATACCGATTCCGAACGGCTGTCTGGCAATTTTTTATCAGCTCGGTGGTTTTGCCATTACCAACCAAGGTGTGTACTTGGTTGGTCCTTTATTGGTTTGAACTTCGATCTGAAAAAAAATGTTTGAATTTTAGTTTGAAACTTGGTCGAAATTTCCATCTAAATTTCTATCCGATTTTAGTTTGAATTTTGGTTCAATTTTGTTCCAGTAATCTTTTGATTTTTGGTCTGTATTTTTTGGTGTGAACATTAATAAAATGTTTGCATTAACTTTTGGTCTAGGCCTGATTGATTGATATTGAATCTGATATTTATCCGTATTTATCAGTATTCCCCAAAGCCAAATCTTAGAACCGCCACTGTCTCTAATGGATTAGTGACGCAAAGACGAACCAGTTCCTGAAGAGAAGAGCTTAGTAGATAATATTTTAATCATCTTAAATTTCTATGGTTGCATCAAAATATTATTTAAAAAAATTCAGAGTGTGTAAATATGAATATCACTACTAAGCCCTGATTCTTCATCAAATGGTAATGGAAGGGCAAATTGAAAATTAGTATTTTGCTGCACGTTCTCAAGATATTGAAGTATAAATGAATTTGGATAATAAATTTGTGAATAATGCAGTTTACTTCAGACTGATGTAGAAATCTTATTTTCACTATAGAAGAGCAATCCATTAAAACTGTTAGCGAAAAAGGGTAACATTTTGGATATTGTAGCTTTGGGAACTTGCCAAATCACGATATGGGTTTATATTCAAAACTCATCTTTTAGTTTGGTACTTTCCTAAAAATTCTAAAGAGAATAAAATTAGTTAACATAAAAAATAACGGTAAAGTGTAGCTAGTGAATGTCGTCTTTGATACCGTCGCTTCAGTTTCCAAAAATTTATGAGGGAAACTGTCAAAATCTGCGGATCCGAACAATTTCATGCTTGCGCTCGTATGAACAGCCTCATTAAAGTGTGAAAGCATGACTTTCTGAAGCTCACACTTTCATACCGGGCTCACAAGCCCACAATGAACATGTATAGGGGGCAAAAAAGTAAATATTTGCAGGAGAAAACAAAAAATAATCTTAGATAGCCATATTGATTTATATTCAAAACTCATCTCTTAGTTTGCTGGTACTTTCGTTGAGCTAAACAAGTATGTAGTGTGTATGAGTATAAGTACGTAAGTTTATATAATTTCATTAACTAAAAACAGAAAGCAAATAACAAAAGAAAAATAACTTAACTAACTTAAATAGTATTTTCACTTAAAGTACATTTCTTTTTCACATACTTGCTACTTATTTTCTTGTTTGAGCTCACTTCTCTATTGCAATGGCACATGCTTATACTTTTATTTATTCCTACTCATCATTGTTACTTTAATTTCTTATATGCTCTAATACATTTACCAATTCATTAAACTTACCTTATATGAGCCTAGATTTTTAACTGAACATGCCAATTTAACATTTCTGCCTGCTGGCACTGTAATATTCTCAATGACATCTGTGAATTCGGGATCTTCTGTGATAACTGCAATAAAGACAATAAGTGAAATAAAGAACTAGTTAGTTGAATTAACATAAAGTAAAGCTATGGAGAAAAGTAGAAGTAGGGAGACAAAAATTCTTCAGCACTGATTAATTGAAATTTGGAATACAGAAATAAATGACAATGTACCCATAGGGCAGTGGTTCCCAGCTGTTTTCATCCTCGTCCACCTTTTCGAATTCGTGGCAAACCGCGCCACCCCCCACTTTGAATGTTGCAGGTAACACACGGATAAAGCTCTTATAAAAGCAGATCATTGTGTTGATGGGGGAAGGAAGTTTGATTAATGGGAGGAAGAAAGAGAGAGAAGTATCTGTGGACGTTAGTTTTAAATTTAGAAAAGTCATAACAGATTTTCAACGAAAAAAAATACGTCACCCAGGGGGCATGCACCACCTCTTGAGTACCACTGCTATAGGACATAGTAAAAACCATTATATAAAGCATAGATCATTATTAAAGTGGGAACTTTTCTTTGGGACACAAATTTCATAGTGTTGCAGTTAAGCATAATTTATATGGAATCAAAAAGCTTATATGTAGTAAGTTATTCTAGAAATAAGAAATTTCAGTTACAACAACATGGCTGGGGAAAATTCACAAATTTAATAAATTTATATTTTGCCATAATTTTTATGAAAAACAAAAAGTGGTAAAAACCTTTTTTGGAATGTAATAAACCTCCATCTGTTACTTCTTCTATGCTCTCTGGCGTCAGTTGGGAAGGGCAAATCAAAGGCATGATTTTAGTTCCAGTGGCGAGCTTATTTGACACCATATTCTGACAGATTAACCCTTTCGACCCCCCAAAAAAAAATGCTGGATGTACAATATTTGTACCAACTGAATCTTAAACACTAAGAAAAATGGAAATTTTAGACCGTTGCAGAATTTAAATTTTCCACACCATAGACGCTGGGCGCCCCCGACAAAGTACTTTTGGGGTATACAATCCCACGAACTGAATGACATTGCTTTAAAAAATAACAATTGCCGCTGCCAACAGGAGGTGTATTCAAATACTTTTGGGATCTATTGTCCCAATCGGCTGGAAAGGGTTATAACAATTTTTTTTTTCCTATAAAAAAAGTCAATATCTCACCCGGTTTACGAGATATCGGTCGATATTAGTTCCTGTGACGTCCTGATATTAGATTTAGGCAAATTAAACACTTTTTCCAACGATCCGAATCATATTGAATATTTTTCTCCACTAAATACGATTTTCTAGAAACAAGAGGTGACTTTTTAGCCTTACCCAGAAACTCAAAAAGGAAAGGGAAAAAATTTGAAGTTATCTAACTTAGGATGCAATAAAGGATGCTTGCGGTTGATGAGACAGAGCGATGATACGAGGATACTATATTACGCTATTGGTAAAGTGAAAAATAGCAAATCGAAGCCAATCTATTCGTAGCTTCGACACTATTGATGTAAATCGTGAGTATATTTAAATATACTTTTCTCTCGCATTCAGAAACATAGACGATTAAGGTTAAATAATGTATTTTCCATAAATTTGCGTATAAATTTTTGATTTTTCTCTTCAATAAATTTAATAAAAAAATTTACGTAGATGCATATATATTAATAAATCAATTTTTGTATGTGCTATGATAAAGTGTGAAACGAAGAAGCGCCGCAAAAGAAAACTTTTCACAAAAATTCCAGCTTTTCCACTTTTTCTGATTAAAGGAAAAGAACGCCTAACGTTAGCTATTATTTTTTCATACAAGTTTGATTTAAACAAAAGAACTTAAAACGCGTTTATTCTTAGGTCTCTAGGCTTCTTGACTACGCATCTGAATCGGAAGTTGTCGCCCGATGTGTCGTAAACTGGGAGAGATATCTTTTTTTTAATTTATAAAAAAGTATTTATTTTGGCGTAATCTGCTATAATATAGTGTCAGATAAGTTGGCCACAGAAATTAAAAACTTTTTTACCTTTTTTTTATTTATTTTTAGCCTAAACATATTTAATTCTATTCTTGCTTATTAACGTAAAGTGCCCTATCTTCGGACACTTCCTAAGTCCGGACACTATAAATTTTAGCGAATATCTTTTTGGCAACGTACATAAGAATCCTGCGACTTTTTCCAGTGTATAGCGGCATTTCTTGTGTTTAAATCGCCGTTAACGCATAAAGGCTTCATTTTATGTGCTTAGCTTGTGAAAAAAATTTGTGGCGCAAAGTCATATTTGACGATTTTTTTAAGGTAAAATCCTTAAATTTGTGTTTTTAGTTTTTTAGTTTTATGAAAGAAACAGAAATTTTTATGGTAAATATTTTCCTTTTTTCTAGAGCATTAATTTATTAGCTATAACAAAATGCATAACCTAATTAACATTTATGTTTTGTTTTTAATTGAAATAGGAAATTATGGTGTCCGGAATTAGGGGAACTGCAAAACAAGCATTGCTCTAAGTTCGGACACTGTTTTATTATATATATTTATATGTAAAGTGGTCGCTGGTTAGTGTGATGGACTCCTAAGTATTTGTCTACGTCTTTCACTATTTCAACGAGCATATCAACAAAAATTGTTCAGAAATATGTTAATGTAAACTACTTGAAAATAAGTTATTTCTTATATCTACCTGATTAAAAAAATACTTTCGATAGTTTCACGTATTTATAAACCCAATATCAGTAATAATAATTTCAAACCGCTTCAAAGCAGTTGTGATATGAAAGTTTTGATCTGCTTTCTCATAACTCAAAAAAAAAGGAGTGGATTGCCGTGACTCCAAGAGAAACTTTGTTAAATGCATAACCAATCGGTGACTCCAAAAAAGGATTCAATAACTGCGATCGCAAACAAATTGTTCGCTATTTTTTATTTTGGAAACCCAAAAAGATCAAGCGAAAAAGATAGAGGATGATAGTTTCTAGAACTTTTCCAAAATCGTTTAAATTTTTTTATGTGCATTCTTGTAATTTATATATTAGATACCTATTTGGGGGTTTTTTGATACGGGGAACCCGAATCTCATGGTTTATTTTTCTTGAAAAATTGATGACGATGGAAAAACTTAAAAAATGCTCAATCAAATTTTTAATTTATGAGTGGATTTTCTTTTTTAAATAATTGTTATTTTTTTTTTTTAAATGGATTCACATTATATTTTAACTTTTTTGAACGAATGGATTTTCTCTTTTAAATAATTATTATTTTTTTAAATTATAACTGAATAGTCATATTGAAAATATAATTAAATAATTCGTTTTATTTGAAAGATAGCAAGTAAATAGGCCAAACTATATAAGCAAGATTAAAACAAAAATATTTAAATATTGTACATTATTTGGTTACAGAAATATTACTTTATAATTGTTCTTTTAATGTCTGTCAAAAAATCATTGATTATAGTAAAATTTTTAGATAAAAAGTGTAATTTTCTGTAAAAAAAAACATAGTGTTCGGACTTAGGCAACTGAGTGTCCGGACTTAGGAAAACTGTTTTTGGTGTCCGGACTTAGGGCATTTTTAGCACTTTGCATGACACCACTTTTAAATTAATTTATAAATAATACCATTGAAAAAATATTCAAAAATTACGTTTATTTCTATGCACTGATATATTTTAGTTCCATTAGTGTTTTTATTTTGAAAATTTACTTTATCAGTAGCTTAGTTCTTTAAAAAAAAATATGGTGCGGTCTTAGCTGTCCGAAGATAGGGCACTTTACGTTATTGCAAAAACTGTGAAAATTTTAAAATTAGGGGAAAAAAATGTAATATTTGCGTGCCGACCGAAAAACTGAAATTTACAGATAAATCAATATGTCAATATGGCACCGCTGGTTGTAGTGCCAAGTATGTAAGTAAATATTCCACCTAAAAAACTATGCTCATCAGTCCTAAAGATAAATTTTTACTACGGCGACTTACATGGGTTTTAAATTTTTAATGATTAAATTCACGCTGGCATTATAACTTTTCATGAAAATTTTATACTACCATAAAATCAACTATAATTAAGTTCTAATTAACATTTGCTGATATATTAACGAGTACATGTATGTATGTATGTATGTATGGAATGCAACCAGCGTGAGTCACACCAACAACAATGTAAAATATTTTATTGTTATTGTAAATGTTGTTGTTGTGGTGGTGATGATGGCACACACATACATATATACTGCAATAACTTAAGCCTGATTACTTTGTACACATTTTGACCATTTTGAGTTAATACATACATATTTATGGTTTAGTTGTTGCAGTGTTCTTGTTGTCTTTGCTGTTGCCATTGGCTTCTCTCTGTTGAAACATTTACGAGAAGCATTCTGTGGTTATTGAAAATATATATGGAATGTGTTCGGGAAGTGGTTAGTGGAGCGATTTAAGGCTTTAAATATTCAATAAATGTATGCATATAGTTGAAGTATAAATTATAAATTGAAATTTATTCGTTTGCAGTGTTTAAATGTAATTTTTCTAATTTATTGATTGATTTATTGATCATGTGAAGTGGGAAATTGAAGCCCCTGAAAAAAAACTGAGTGAGAGAAATATGCTGAGAAATATTTTTTTTTATGACTCAGAGGAATAACAATTAGTGGCGTGATTTGACATTCCTACGAGAACTCCAACAGAGTCATACCAGTAAGGGGTTTCTAATTTTCATATTTCTTTTACGGAATACCAACTATAATCACATCCTTTGCCTTGTGCCAGCAGCAAAACTAAAAGATTTGTAAAAGAAAATCGAAATTTACTACAAGATTTCAAATTTATTTATTTTTTTTCAAATTGGTCACATTCTTTAACAAACAGTATCATAATAAAAATATTTTAAGCAGTACAACAAGATTTATTTGGGCTTAAATCAAGAAGCCATATTTTGATATTTTATTTTTTAAGTAATTTGTGTAATTTAGTTAACAGAATTCAAATAACTTACACAGTATAACCGATTAAATATTTAGTAATTTTGGATTTGAAACGAAATAAATTATCACAAAAATGAAGCTAAATACTTTTTGCAATGGGTTATTTTATGGAAAACTTCAACTTCATATATTTTTATGAAATTTCCTATATAGCGACTTAGATGGAACTACAAAATTTCATATTTCCACATTTTTGCATAGTTTTTGATAAGAAACCAAAGCTTATGCGATCTACATACATATGCTAAAACGAAACAATAAGCGCTTAAAATAGCGCACCAATTTTGCACAATTCGTAATTATGATTTATTGCCGCACTGCGCGCTGTCTCGATACAAAAATACTGTGCGGCTAAAAATACGAGAATTTATGACTTCGTTTAGTTGAATGTGTTTGTGTCAGGCACATTGCGAAAACATGGATACAAACAAATCTGAATACAAATTTTTATTAGTTAGCTACAATGTTTTTCGCCCAAATTTTGACAACAATTCAAATGTCAAAATGGTACAAATGAAAATAAGTATTAAAATGCATTAGTAACACAGAATACGAAATTGTGCGCATAAATAAAATTCGAAATGCAATCGGGGAATATACATATGTGGTAATGAAATTGGGTGGAGCTGGAGCCAGCAGTTCGCATTGAAAATGCATTTACGCTCACTGTGAACGCGCTATGTGTGATTTTCACTTTCAACTGACAATGAAATATATAAATATAAATAGAAATTTCATTTTCATGATTTAGTGAATGTACAATTTTAAATGTTATGTGCTTTGGTATGGTTTACACTTGTGTACATTAAACCGCCTCAAGTCCAATAAAAAAGAGAAGTTTCATTATACGCAAACAAAAGATTTTATGAACAAAAAGACGGAAATTTTCATGAAAATCTTATAAAATACCATCACTAAATATTCCAGATATTTTTATGCAAAAACTTATAATTTTTGAATTTCTATTATTTGTCTCCTTTTTTGCTTAAAAATAATTTTTTGCCTTTTTTTAAATGAACCCAGCTCACGACAGTTTATCGGATGAAATATATGTCGAGACCGTAAGACAAATAATGCGTACTGTTCAATGTTCAGATTAAGAATAAACAAACATTTTCTATATTGATAAAAACATATTTATAATTAAAATATTTTACAAAAAGAATACACAAAGTAGATTCAATATAACAAGTGTATATAAATGAAATGAAATATGTATTTGTGGTCAAAACCAATAATCGCTTAAGTCGACTTTTAACAGAATTATAAACGATATCGTATTCTCTTTATTCCAATGCACATATACGAAAAATCCCCGAAATTCTATGTTTTTTAAAACAAAAATTATAAAAAAAAGAAAAGTATTTGCTTACGTAAAGTGGCAACCATTCACTTTAACTTCAAACCGTGTTTACTCGATATAGGATTTTCAGACTTAAGCGATTACTGCTTTTGCTTAATTCAAAAATTTTTTCTTTACGAAATTTACGTACATAAATTCGGTGATTAAAAAATACTGAAAAAACTATTAACACTATGAAATATACCAAGATAAATTTTAATTTTTAGCACCAACAATTTTTCGTGAGGCGCCTTAATGTGCATAGTTAAATGTTGCGGAAGACTTAAAGGCACGGCGGTGTATGTATATTGAATAGAGGCATGAAATCACACATTTTCCCATACATGAAATGCTACTTAGAATGAGCGCAGTGTAGTGCTCGTGTGCAACACCCGCTATCAAAATCACTTGAAATTGAATCACTGGAGAGTGAAAATTTATTAGAATGTTAAATGCTATTAAATTTTTGGAGAAAACTAAGGCGAAATAAAAAAATTCATGAAAGCTCTTACTAGAAATTGTGTGTGAATGATTCATAAATAGTGTACATTTATTAAAAAGGGTGATTTTTTAAGCGTTTGCTTTTCAATTTAAAAAAAAAAAAACCGAAAAAGAACAAAAAGTATGAAATTTTTATTTGAGTCGATAAATCAAAATTAACCATTTACTTTTTAAAGCTTATTTAATATAAATGTTGACCAGGACTACATTGGAACTTTCAAGTGATTTCACATTGGAAGTGATACATGCGAGAAGTCAAATTTAGAACCACTTTTTCGATTACAGCGGCTCTCGCTATTAAAAAGCGTAATTTTGTTTTCCAAAGCTGCAATAGACGCTGGTTTATCGGCATCAATTGATTTTACATAATCCCACAAAAAATAGTCTAAAGGTATCGAATCGCGCGATCTAAGCAGCCAACTTACTCACCCCAAACGTGAGATAAATTACTTACCGGACCCATCTCTCAATAGATTCATTGTTTCGACGCTGTGACAGCTTCAGCTCTTGGACGAGCTGTATTTTATGTGCCTTTAGACCAAAAATCTTCCACATACTCGAGTAACACAATCCCAATAAGTGGACAAATCAAGGTCTTCATCAACACTGGCGGCTACAGCAGCAATATTTTCCTCTGTACGCATTTTTCACACAAGGGTAGGTGGATTGATTTCAAATAGCCTAAAATTGTTGAGATAGTTTGGTATTACGGTTTGAATTGCTTGCTCGCGCAATTTTTTTTTTTATGTTTTCATTTCCTGTTTATTTTTTAAAAAAAAATTTTACATTTCAATTTAACCAAATCGAGAGCAAGTAAAAATTTTCGCCATGGTTCAATTACTGAATTCGAATTCTTAAACCGAATCGTGTTTCCAAAAAATGCAAACACTTAAAAGTTTGTAATCAGAGTGTTCTTAAGTTGCAAGCAGATAGAATGAAAAACGCATGGACGAGTACCAATGCCCAGTGTTCCGCCAATACGTCGAGGACGCAATACAAGTTTTCTTGTGAAATCTTTGAATAAATTGCTTTTCGTATCAATTACATTTCTTTATTTCATTTTTTTATTTGGGCATTATTTCATAATGTACTTATACCCAAATTTTGGGCTTTATTGCATTTTCTTTTTTGGGTTTACTTCATTCCATTTGGGCCTTATTTCATTTTTAAGTATTGTTTCTTATTTCATTTTTTTCTTTGGCTTTATTTCGTTGGGCATTATTTCATATTTTTTGTTGGCGCTGTTTCATGGAGCCGATTATGACGACAATAAAATGGTAGACTTGCGCGAAAAATATTCCTCACAGAGCACGAATTTTGATAACAATATTCAATAATTTAAAAGCGTTGTTTGGGTGTAAGTCTTTCCATTATGAAATTATAACTGAGCATATTTGACACATGCCACGAATCTCAAGGGAACTGTCAAAAATTCTCTAGATGGAAAACAAAGCAACAATAAAATCACCCTTTATAATCATGAAGATTGTATTATAATTTCTGTGCAGGAGAAAATTAATTTTTGGTAAAAAAAACTCTTAAAAAATTATTACTACCTTGGATTATTATGGTAAAACCTGAAATTATAGAGTCTGGATATTTGCCCCACCCCTTTCGCTCTAGCTGAAATTTTACCATCCTACCGAAAAAAAAAAAATTAATTTGTCATATTCTAAAAGAATAACATTTTAGGATTCCTAAAATTTTGCAATTGATCCGACAAAATTGGATACGAAAATTCATTGTACTTGAAGTTTTGAACGCACTTTTCTCTAAACGTGATTTTCAAAGTTAAAAAAATTGACGGTCAAAATAATGCCCCGATGATTACATCGAATAACAATTTTCAATTTAATTTTTAGAGTTAGAGTTTCAGAAGAAATTCCGCTGATTTCCTTTTAGGTTATCTCTAAAAGCACTTTGCGGTTCTGCAGCAGTCAAGATCAGACCTGTTTCTCTATGTATAGAGCCTACGAAGTCGATGATCCAACGCATGACCTCCTCAGAGCCTCCGCCAAGAATAGGTCAAAAGAGCAATGCATAACCAATATACTGGAGCTGGATTCTGACCCCAAGTCTTGACGAAAGCTCTCCAGCACTGCCAAAAAACCTTCAGTGCCCGCGAAACCTTCAGCTCGACGTGCGTCTTCCATAACAGTTTGCAATCTAAGGTTACCCCTAAATATTTAACTGCAGAAGGCAAGTGCAGATCGCACCAGTTTTAGCATTTTTTACATTTTAATGCACGCCGCCTGTAGGGACCGTCCCGAAATTAGTACACACACATCGTCAGCATACTCCAAGATTCTGCAAATCATTACAAATCAAATCTGTAGTTCTGGGTTTTGATTTCAAATATTAGTAGCTTATATAGGATATTGAAAGATTAAGAACTATTACTAAGATCACTGATGAGGAATCGTGGCGGATTCCGAAACGGCCGTCTGATTTGCCCATCTGTATATATACATTGTTGTTGTGATGACTACATTTGTTCATTAACCTGTTTATATATAACTTCACATTACGAAAAGAGTCAACCATGAAGCCCTATAGAAGAGGGGAAAGTACGCCCCCTTGGGGACATCCTCTCTCAGCCTCGACCGTAGCACTGTATTCATGTTCTCCCCCTGTGATAAACAGCCGTTTAGATAACGTGGCATGAATCCATTGAATAACGATTTTTTCAACATCATTTCGTCCGGTCTAAGTGCACAACGAGCCGAAGGTAGCATTGTCAAAAGCCCCTTCAATATCAACAAACACTCTCAG
The DNA here is from genome assembly GCA_963691655.1 of Toxonevra muliebris. Taxonomy (NCBI): domain Eukaryota; kingdom Metazoa; phylum Arthropoda; class Insecta; order Diptera; family Pallopteridae; genus Toxonevra; species Toxonevra muliebris. The sequence goes on from OY829329.1 coordinate 29,729,525, forward strand.
TTTCCTGCTCCCATGCCTTGTTCAACTGTACTAATATAGTCGTAAGGAGCTGATTCACAGGATTTACTACTTTAATAAGAATTTTGTAGAGAATTGAGAGAGGACCTTCATAAGGTTTATCCCTTCCCGCTTCAGCATGATTAGATAAATGCCGTCAGGTCCAGGGGACTTAAAGTCATCGAATGACGAAAATGCTATAAACCAATCGAGCTTTCTGGTACTAGAGACAACCTAACCGGGATTTAATTTAATTAAATTTCATTAGCCGCTATTTTCTCAAAAATTAACTTTGCGAAAACGCCAAAATCAAGAGGTTCATCCGTCGGATTATCTAGTTAACTAACGAAACATTTTTTAACCACCGCCCAGTACCGATAAAAATCTCATACATTTTGATCGTTGACTATGAGGCAAACATATTATTAACTCTCTTATATTTACTATATACCTGGAAGATTTTGAATCAGATTAGAACAAACAAAAATATAAGAATAGCGGTTTCCTAACATGTGTACTTAATTTTTTCTCAAAATATACTCTTCACTTCTATTTCTCGATTTGGAAGATACATCCAAAACAACGCAATTACTAAATATAAATTTAAACTTATTTATTTAATTCTTATCATTAATTTGCGGTTATGTTGGAGGTGATTTTTAAACCAATAGAAAAATTATCCCCTTTATCCTCCCTTCTACCTGGAAGGTTACGTGTTCGATGTCCGTCTTAACCTTCTTATATTCGTAATGATATGAAGTAAATAAGAGTTACAGTAGTTTTCCGATTTAACGAACATTCGTTTCTACGAAAACCGCAAATAGCCAACAAGCAAATTATTTCCATTGAGCACCTTAAATAACGAGCAAACGAAATTTTACTGTACTCAATTTAACGAACAGCATAGAAAATCAGCCCTGTTCACGCTTTAGAGTAAAGTGCTGGTTAACGAAGTAACAGGTTAAAAGTGTAACACAAAATTACTCTACAGTAACAAAATATATGGCATTTGCTTTTACCCACACTTTACACTTTTACTCTGGTTTGACCGTTGAGTAAAATATTTGTTACTCTGTTACTCTAAGTAAGAGAGAAAATTAGTGTTGCCTACTTCTTGATTTGTATGACAGCCAAAAATAAAACACAAAAGTTTGTTGCCAGCGCATTCAATTGGGAACATTGATCGCAGAGTGTGCACTATCTCAGTTTTATATGAGTTCGCCCTTTAGGGTAAAACATTACTTTGTTACTCCGTTACTCAGAACTTTACTAAAGAGTGAATGGGGCTAGTGTGTTTCAGCAGAGTAAAACGTGGTGAAAACAGAATACAAATATATCATCATACAGACAATTGCAAAAACAGTTATATCATCATACAGAGAAAAAAAAACAATTGCAATAAGAACAGTTATGTCGAAAATTGGTTTTATTTTTTGGCATTTTTTGTCATTTTATTGTCTTTGCTCGAAGTGTGTATGAAATTGAAAAATGAGTGCTAGAAAAAGATTATGTCTTAATGATAAACTTACAATTGTTGATCAATATAATAGAAGAGCACGTGTGTCTGAGTTGTGTAAACAATTTAATTTGAAAGCTTCTACTATTTCGACAATTTTAAAAACAAAAGAAAACCATCTAAGAAATGCAGAAAAAACGAGTTGTGGATTTAAAGTGGTGAGTTTCCAAGAATGGAAGGAAGAAAAACTCTTTTCCTGGTTCATGGCACAGCGAAATTGCCACATTCCAATAACTGAAGCAAAATTGCAGCATAAAGCAAAAGATATACACCAAAAAATGTATGGAGGAAGTTTTAATGCTAGCCATAGATGGCTCATCTCGATTCAAAAATAGATTTGGAATACGGCTTTTGAAGGAAAGCGGCGAAAAACTCTCATTCAATATGGAACAAATTGAGCCATTCCGAAAAGGCTCCAGGAAGTAGTTATAGAAAATGATTTATCAAAGATGCAATTTTTAACGCCGATGAAACAGGCTTCTTCTGGAAGAATTTATCCGATAAAGCATATGTACACTCTCAGGGGCGGATACAAGGGGGGAAACAGTGGGAAATCCCCTCTCCCACAAAAAAATTTCAAACACAAATTTAATAACTTAAACAGGTAAAAAGGTGAACATGATTAGCTATTGTTGTTTTTAGTTATAAGGATTTATTTTCAATTATAAGAATAAGGAATAATCTTGTTCAATAAATCACTTTCCTTCTCTATGGAAATGTGCTGAAATAATAATGATACCTAAACCAAATAAACCTGAAAACTCAGTGCCCTCATATAGACCTATAAATTTGCTGGCAATATTCTCGAAAATATTCGAAGTAGCAGATTGCTAATAATACAAGAAAATAAGAATATAGTTCCGAATCACTAATCGTCATAAGCACGGTACTCCTGAGCCATCGCATAGTGAATATTGTCACTGGCTTTCTGGAACGCAAAAAATATTGCTCTGCCATATTTTTGGACATTCAAGAAGCGTTCGAAAAAGTTTGCCATCAAAGGCTGTTATACAAATTAAAAAATTTACTTCCAGCTCCATTTTATTTGGTCTTAAAGTTCTATGTCAAAGTAAGTGCCAAATCAAAGTATCAGCCAAATGTCAAGTGAAAGTAGGAGTACCATAGGGCAGTGTTCTGGGTTCTGCTCTTTATTCGATTTTTACCTGCGACTTGCCTGAAACTGATGGTGTTACTATAGTTACTTATCCAGACGGTACTGCCAAAAATGTTTCCTGTATCCGCCACTGACACTCTGGTGAGAGAAATGCTCCAGGAAGGAAGCTGTAAAAAAAAAAGAGTAACTGTTCTTTTATGTAGCAATACCAGTGGCACAAAAAGAATTAAGCCCTTATTGATCGGAAAATCTCAAAATCCCCGAGCATTTCGCAACAACATTTTACCTGTTGATTATACCTATTCCAAAAATGCATAAATGACATGCAGCATATTCAAAAATTGGTTTTTCGAAAAGTTTGTTCCTCAGGTAAGTCCTTTAAAAAGCTTCAGGTTTTATTTTATTTTAATTGTGATCTATATTATAGATAGAACATTTTATTGCCGAAAAGAACTTGCCACTAAATGCATTATTGATTTTGGATAATGCACCATCTCATCTTACGGCTGAAGAACTGACCAAAAAAAGCAGTTGGTGGTAAAATATGGGTCTTTATATGCCATCAAATGTTACACCACTTATTCAGCCTGTGGACCAAAATATAATTCGGTTGGTCAAACTACATTACAAAAATAGCCTTCTATCAAGACTTTTTTCAACAAAACAGCAAAACGTATTTGAAGACATTTAGTCTTTACGATGCTGCGACAGCATTAGCTTTAGCATGGAAGTCCATCTCTGAAGCATCGCTAGCCAAATATTGGAATAAGATTATTGAAGAAAATTATAATTCCGATGAAGAAGATGATCCACATCTATCATCCTTCATACGACAAGATGAGGATACACTAGCAATGAGAAATGGAGTTGAATCACTAAATTCAGTTTTTCCAAATGTAACTATCCAGCATTAGTTCAATCATCAAATTTTGTTTTTCCAATATGTTTTGAATTTTTACAATACAAATTTTTACTTAATATTTTCAGTTGACGATCTAAACGGATGGGTCGAACAAACACCCGCATGTTTTGGAAGATACTGAGGATGATCAGGTGGAAAATGGTGACGATGCTGAAAATGTAGAGCTAAAAATAAAGCATGATGATGCTATAAAAAATTTTCAAATTTGTATTCAATGTGCCAAGCAAAACAATGTGGATTACACAAAGTTGATTGTACTTACAGAGCTGCTTGAAGATGCGATGAAGAGAAATCTTAATATTCCAAAAAAAAAACAAACAATGATAAATAAATTCTTCAAATAAATATTTAAACTACTTTTGTATATATTATTAACACATACATTTTATGATCTCATTAAAAAATTAGTTTTTTTTCTTTTCAATGTTCCTATCACTTTAAATGATTATTTCAATAAAATAATTTTTAAAAATACTATTTCTAGTCATTTCAGTCACATTAATTAAAAGAATAGCTTATTATACCTCGCCCATCGTTGGATGCATTGCTCAACTGACCACCCCTTGATATTTTTGCTTAAGGAAAGGTATGACACTTGCTGGGATATTGTGGACATTGTTGAAGATACTCACTTGGACTAAACAGTTCTATCAATGCCATTCGATACAATAACAACAATTCCAGTTTTAAAACAACAATACAAATTCCAGAGACCCAAACTTGGTTTTTGCCGGAACGTGAGCTGGGAGTTGATTGTAAGCCTGACGACTTTAAAACAGAATACGTTTCGGGTTCTGGGGTCTTCATTGAAAAATAAAGAGAGCACCTTCACTTCTCTCTTGGGTTGTATGCTTCTTTTTTCCAAGCAGATATTTTTGCAATCATCAAGGCAATGGACCATGTCATTGATAATGGTTGGAGAGAAAGGAGTATCTGTGTATTTAATGACAGTCAGGCTACACTTAAATCCTTCCTTAATCCTCTAACCACATCTAAACTGGTTATGCATTGTATATCCAGGCTTGATTGTGTTGGAAAACACAATAGCCTACTGTTCATATGGGTTCCTGGACTAGGGTAGCCAAATTTTTGGACCGCGAAATCAGTACACTAGACGTTGGAAAGCAGTGAAAATCAGTACAAATCAGTACAGTTTTTAATGCTATTATTACCTAGTAATTTAAATGTAATATAGTGATATAAACGCCCTGAACTTTTTCTCCGATTTCGTGTTTTCCTTTTACATTTTTTTTTCTTCGTCAGTAGACAGTATTGATTACGTATCAATTTCTATATTTAGAGAATTTTGAGAGCTGAGGACAGTAATCAAATTCAATTAGTAACAACTTTCCTTCACTCATTTAAAAACTCACGTTAACCGACTTTTTTTCAAGCGAATATTGCTTTTCTCTTCTCGATAGCAGGCAAACGTATGTATTTTATTTTGTGAACAATCAGAAAAAGAAACAAATAGGGTGAGACTATCTGCAAAAAAAAATTCCTAAGATATTAATTAGAAAAAATCATTAAGGAATACAAAAATCCGTACATTTTCGTACAGATTTCGAGATTTCAAAAAATCAGTATAAAAAAAAATCAGGGCATGTACTGATCAAATCAATACGTCTGGCTACCCTATCCTGGACATTCAGGAATTTCAGGAATGGAACATGCTGACTTTCTGGGCAGGAAGGGTTCGGAAACGGGTTTCCTAGGTCCAGAACCTGTACTCTCTTTGTCGTCTACAGCCATCAAGACCACCATTAATGAGTGGGTCGATTCGACTCACAATCGTAAATGGGAGAAACTGACGTCTAACAGACCTTCTGTTATCACTGCTGCTAAGATTTATTAATAAATCTGATACATTTAAAGAATAGCAAAAGGGAACACAGGATATAGTACAATGGACGCAAGTGTATTCTTATATACTTTTTAGTAAAACTATTAGATTGAAAATTGAGCAAGTTATAAAAGGTTTATTTCAATGACAAATAGTTGTACATAGAATATATGATTGATCTAAAACTTAACACATGTATATAAAATAACAAAGTATAATATTGAATATAGTATATTAATTCACATTTACAACAAAAGCCCCATGCAGGTCGCTGTACAAAAGTAGAACATTCTCTTGCTATCCCAAAATTAAACTAAAAATTGTAGAAAATTTATTTTGAATTTTATTTTTATTTGTTTGGATAAATTCATACACTTAAAATACTATCACTTTCACCTTTCCTCTTAATTAATTTCATCACATTTCGCTCTAATCATATTAAAAGTGACGCTGCCCACATTCTGTGAAGCATTATGCAACAATTCAAATACTCGCATATGTTCGCTAGAGTTAGCAGTACGCGTGTACAAAACTTTCACTTGCGCTACATAAGCCTCGTATTTGTCATTATTTTCGGAATCTCTTTTGAAAGCCTCATACATAGAGTGTATGCTATGCATTAATTTTGCATCAGCATCTAGCTCAGCAGCAACGTCAGCCGTTGTAGTTTCAGTAGTATCAACTTTTGGCAACAACTTCAGCCATTCCTCATGTAAATGCTCGAGAAACTCAAAGTTACTAAACAAAAATGAAATGAATAAATCTAAACCCTTCTCTTTCAACTTATTCAAGATGTCTGCCATATCCTCTTCAGCATTTTGTGAACTTTTGAACAGTTCATAATCCACCGCCAAATCATTCTCCAAATAACCATACAGACGCTGCCGCTTCTCATAGAAATCCTTAATTGCGCGTATTGCATCAATTTCTTGTACAAGTTTTGATAGCTTTGCCGCCTGTTGCTCGTACTCATGCTCGTGTTTTTCTTCGATAACTTCCTGCAGCAGGCGTCGTATTGCTGTCAGATAATCATCGATAATTTCAGCACCGGAAGTCTTAATATTTGCATATAAGTCGCGTCCGAATTCTTCGATGTTGACGGTGATGGGTGGTGGTGTATGCTTTGAGGCAACAACAGCATTTCGATCAATAATGGGCGCCAACTTCGTTGACAATCTGACATGATATGGTCGTATTATTTCCGTTTCCTTTTTATTATAATTATTAACAATATCATTATTATTATTGCCGTTGCCGTTGCCATTGCTATTGTTATTAGTTTCGATGCGAAACCAAAATTGTTTACATAAATTATATAAACGCAATTCTGTCACTTCCTTTGCCGCCTCCTCTTGCATCAGCAGCAATTGTTTATGGAATTTGTCCAAAAAGTTTACATTTCGCAATGTATAAAAATTTTTAACATTATAATTTTCACTTATACTCAAATCGAGTAATTGCTTTATGAATATAATTTTCCTTTTCGTTTTAGAAGATTCCAGTACATGCTGAAATTCTTCTGTTAAATTCTTGCCCAGCTGCAAACGCTGCAATTCTTGTAGATATTGATTGAGATAATCCTGCGCCGCACGTTCCACCACTTGTGAGACCTCATTAAGAAAATATGTTTGGAATTTTTCGGTAGTAATATTTGATACAGCTGCCGCGGACACTAGCAACTCGGCAGCGGTGTTGTCGGCAATAGTAGCATGCTTAAATAAAAAAAAATTTTGTAGATTAGCTAGTGTTACTTGAAAACATTTACAACTCACCTTTAAGTTGATAAAAATTAAAAAAAATAATGGTGCTATTTTATACATTTTAGTGCGTTTCTGTTGTATGGCAGTGAGGAGTTAAAAAAGTTTTTTAAAAATATGTTTTCAAATTATTTTCACGTCTATCTTAAACCGTTTTCGTTTGTACTATGCGCTCAATTTATTTATTTTCATATATTTTGCTTATTGTGTTTACAAATTTTGTCTTTTACTCAATCGCGCAACAGTTTTACTCAAGGTTCATTCAGTGGGTCACTGTACTTGTAGATTAAATAGAAGCTTGTGATTTCTTCAATGCTATAAATTTGTAGTTACTACACTGAAAAGTTTTCACGAGTATTCTAGCTGAAAACTTTAAACCTTTGTACCATAAATTAAAAAATTTAAAAAAGATTCTTTCTATACTGCCAAATGTGGAGTAAAGTCAATTTCTGTTTCTGTTCGTAGCTGAAATAAAGTGAATGTGAACCCATGATGACTAAGGAATACATTAGAAAATTTGAACGTAAGTTCTCTGCCTTCTTGTGTGTCGCTACCCTCTCCTCTACACCTTCCTATCTCCTCAATCATTCTCTTTTCACTACTTTTGGGATAAACAAAAATATAAAATCCCCACTCTTACCCAAATCTTGCATCCGCTAGTGATTAGAGTTTCTTTTTAATCGAAATCTAAATCATTTCACTCATGAAAACTAAGTAACTACAATATTTTGCCAAAAAAAATATTCTTTGGAGTTCTGTTGAAACTACAATAAATCCCGTCTATACTTCGACTAAAGATGCCAGGTTTTGGAGGTATTTAAGTGAAAAGTCATCCAACAAACCCCGCTTAAGTGACTCAAGGTGCCTAAAACAATTTCATTGAAATACGCACCAACAAATTTCCTCTTTTTGTTAATCAGCAAATTAAAAATTGCTTATTCATTCGCTTTATTAGGTATATTATGCTCAGTGGCTCCGTCGTACTTCGCTATCACAATTAAAACGCTCATAACCCTATCGAATAGGAATGGGAATATCATTAGAAAAAAATTGTAGACAATTATCGATAATTAACAAGCAAAAATTTCCACCTAATTAAATCTTGCACCTGGAATAAACCCAAACTTATGACCTTATAAGTTTAAAATTTAGCTTAACCGAAGCCTTCCAATTACAGACAGGACGAAATGTTCATTACACAGTGCAATAAATATTCAACTTTTGTCTTATGCGCGAGATTGCATACTCAGTTTTTCTCCATCACATCTAGTTCTCCTACAATAGGGGCCTGAAGTCGAAAAAATGGGGTCTTCAGGGGCTATTAAGAAATTTCTTTATTTCAACAGATAGGAATTTAATGTCTGAAGCAAAGTTGTTAAGAACAAAAAGATAAACAATTTTTGGTTATACACTTTTTCTCCATCTCCTACCCTTCCTCTTGAAAATGGGGTTTTCGATAAATAGCCTATAAAACAAAAACCGTTGAAAAAACTATTATACTGTCTTTGAATAAAATATTTCTTGTTAAAAATTATGAGGGGTCCTAGAATATTGGAATGACCTTAGGTTCCATATGGAGCCAACAAAATAAAAAAAAATTATTTAATTGATTTGAAATTACTATAAAACCCTTCGAAAATCTTCAAAACTCTATTTTTAAAGTCGAAATCATGTCAGATTTCTCAAAAAATAACGAACCGATCTCGCACACTTCTTATTGACTAGTGCTTGAACGAAGGATTTTCTTCTTTTTTATCACAACTAATTTTACAAGGCAATATGTCTTGTTTTGAATGAACTGAAAAAACGTTTTGGAATTATCGATAATTATCTTTAACCCAGTAATGCCTAGCGATGCCATATGGCAACTGGTCGCTGAGCCGTTCCTGAGCCAGGTTCAAAAACAAATTTTTTCTCAAGTTACTTTCTTGATCTATCTATGTACATTGGTTCCCGCTCGACCTTAATGGGTTAAGTCGTTAGAGCTGTCGATAGTTAATAAATCGCTTTTTAATGAACAATAATTCCAGAAGAATACCAAAAGTTATAGAACTAGCCGATCACACGATCGTTTTGGAACCCGCTACCGTTCCTCATCAGTGATCTTTGTGTTAGTTCCCCCATTTCAACAATCTATATGAGTGAAAACTTTGTCAAGTGAATGAGAATTACAACACAATTGTTTTCACTGAACAGTGTCTGTTTTTCGTATAGAATAGTTTTAAGTACTTAGGACCGGTTTAAGATCAAAAAATTAAACGGAATTTAAGTTAATTATAGATTCTAATTTAAATGGAGTTTAATTTTTTGCGGGTTAAGGGATCATCGATATTTAAGTATTGAATTCGTTCGGCAGCACGGCTTCGTGGACGTCGATTTATAATTATACTTAATAATATTTAATTTTCTTCGTCACTATTGTCGTCGGAATCTATTGTTTATATAACAATTCTCTTTAAGAAAATGAAATTTGTAGATTATTTGCCGATTGTAGTTCAAATTACTGATCTAAAACCGGCCTTTAGAAGGCCTTCTTGGATGATGGCCTGACTTTTTGATATTCTTCTGACTAATGTCAGAATAATGTTCATTTAAAGCTTATTAATTTTATATGATTAAAAATATTTTTTTTATTGAAGCACAAAACTTAGAGTGACACTTAAATTTATATGAATATTTGCGGAAAAAACTAAGATCCTGTAAATATCAGGTACTCCAAAAGAAATGGAACTTAAATGGGTTTTACTGTACGATTTTTTTTGCCTACATCAATTGAGAAAATTTACATTTAATTTAGATTTAATATCGTACACTCATATTTAGATTTTAACACAAAAACCATTTAGTTTGTGTTTAAAGTTGTGCAAAAATACGGTATACCCAACAAGTAACAGCCATTGAACTTTGAAACTGAATTTAGCAATATTAACCCATTGTGGACGAATCATCGAAATCGTTGAGATAACATCATGATTTTTTATATGGCGACTATAGACATCCCACTGATCACTTTTAGCCAATTGAGAAAATTTTATAACGTCTAGTTTATCAAGGGCAGCTTGTTGCGAAAAAGCAACGACCGGTACACCTGGAATATTTCAAACGATAAAATCAATCAGATAGTCTTTAGTATTGCATTTTGGTATTTTAGTAACAAGAATATGATTGTTAAAAAAATAAAAAAATATTTTAATAACTCTACGAGCCATTTTCAGGGAAAATTGTGAGGCCAAGAGTTCAAATTATCATTTAAATAAATACTTAAATGGGATACGCATTTATCTATTTTAAAAATGTTTAACGTTGGTGTTGCAGAAACGCAACGGCAGACGAAAATGGGTTAAGCTAAAAGCTTCATTTGAAATTATTACAACATACTTTTAGGCATGCTGAAATAATGTTGAATTTAAACAGTACAGGGTAAATAAAAATTGTTGCTTGGTTAGAAAAGCAAGCGCGAGGAAACAGAAAGGCAGCCCAGTAAATCTGTGGTAAAACGGAATAACAGCTTAAGTTTATTTTCTTGTCAGCCGATTTTTAGGATTTTTGGCCTCTGCAATGAAAAGAGACTGTGCAGCCTAAACACAATTTCGGTGACAGTGACGACGATGAATTGTTGTAGCGAAGAAGGGGGAAGTCGGGACGATATCGCAAAAATAGCATAATATTTATACAATAATTTGCTTTTTCAAAAACATCTTTAAAGGATCTTTGTAACATGCATAATGTGGTTCCTAAATCTAGGCCGTTAATGAGACTTCTTTCAAAGTTGCCGTAATTATTTAAATTACTCAATTGTGACTTTTTAATTTTGAGTTAGGGGCATATTCAGAAGTTTACTGAATGAATTTATCTTTACGGAAAGTTTTATAAACGTACAATGAAAAAACGAGATATATATTCAACAATTATACTTTTAAGAACAAAATTTCTTAAAAAGTATGCGTGGGTTTAAACACCACAAACGGAACTAGATTTCAGAGTTTTCTAAAATTCAAAAGTGTACTTTATGCTACGTATGGCATAGTAAGTCTAACATGTTAAGCAATTGTTTCACTTTTCTCTTTTACAGGGGCAACCCTCTCACAACAGGACGGGGACACTAATTTAAAACACATCACGCAAATAATTTCCCTTTTACGCGGATAGTTAATAACACTGTTTTCGATATTTGGTATGACACCCAGTTTCTTTCCTTTTGAATGAACCCCAATGATTTCAGACGCATGTTAAATGCTACTTGAGTAACTCCCAATGCTATAGCATATGTTCCTTTTGCGTTTAGCACGTGTCTTAATCGAGTAACATCTCTAATTCTTCATTTTCGACCTTTTTAACTTGGCCAGGGTGTTCTTTGCCTTTCGTGTCAAAACCTCTACTTTTAAAGCGTCGAAACCAGAATTCACAATGTTTTTTTAATCGATGGACTACGTATATTTACCTTAAACTTCCGACAGAAATCAATGACTTTCAGCAACACTTCTTTCGAATTAAAGAAGAAAAGCAAATCTTCCCACAAATGCTGCTTATTTGGCAACGTATGCTGACATGTTTATAGCACAAAACTGTTTATACTTTAGCAAATTAATACATATGCAGTTACAGTATTGCCAGGTGTGATTCAGTACAATTTAAGCCATCAATTGTAAATCCCTCGTTTTCAAGTTATGCACCCAATTATTATTTTGTTTTGTGATGTTGAATTTTTGTTTTCTTTTGTAATAAAAATTGTTCTAATGAAATGTTCTAGTTTTTTGGTTTCTCAAATATTTTCCTCTTAAGCGAGCACCTCTCTTAAGCGGACATATTTTTCAGTCCCGTAGGTGTCCACTTAAGAGAGAGTACATTGTATTTACTTGTGTATATAGAAAAGTTTACTCCCTCATCTTATATCCAGTTCACAGCACGCATATTAAAAAGACAAATCTACTGGTCATTAAAGTTATAAAAATTTCACTCTGTGAATTTCTGTACATAGAGGGACTTTTCAATAACATTATCACGGACACTTTAGTGTCTGGTCTTCTGGAGAAAGGAATACGATTGAGGACTTAAGGAGTAAATCAATTCTCAAGCTATTTAAAAGGCATCAACTTCTTGAAATCCACTTCCACCGAATATTATATTTAATATTAATCCCAACTTATTGCTTATGAATCTTTTTGTTATAATTGTCGTTTTTAAAACCGGGTTTATATTTCAAGAAATTGGTCTAGCAATATGACAATGTCGAGCATATTTCTATTGATTACTAAAAACCGTTTTTACACATTTGCGAGTATTTTTGATTAAATTCCCATCAAAAAACTTCATAGGACTCTTGACCAGGTAAATATAATATCAAATAAAGTTAGTGTAGGAACAGCATTCAAAAAATATTTTTAACTCTCCGACAGTTTTTACATTCTCCGAGCTGTTTCTTTTGGAAGCTTCACGGATAGTCCAAGTGATTTGTGATTAAAGTTTTGTACAGATAACCAAACTATAAGACCTAAATCGGTTTTAAAATGTTCCCTCCAAAATTTTAGTGTCAACAATAAACTTCAATCAAAGATCTTCAAATAATATTTTATCTTCTGCATTAACTCATTGGAGTACAAAGTTTGAACCACTTTTTATGGGCTTTTATGCGGCACGGATACAAATTTTAAACTACAAACGTGACGATTTGCTTTAATTGGTAAAATGGCATACATTTTGCAATAGGCATACTAATAGCGTAAGTAACTGTTTTTCGCATTTTTATCATCATGTATTTAGTTTTTTACGAGTTTGAAAGTTCGTATTTTTTCAAAGTGAATTGCAATTGTAGCTCATATTGTATTTCATAGTTTGTACCACTTTTTATCATAAAATAAATGGTAAAAATATAATTAGAAAATGGATTCTTTTGTTCATTTGTTATTTTGAATGTACGTTTTTTTAAATAAAATATTTTTTATACTGTTTTTTGCCAAATGAGGGGGTGTACTTTTCATCACATCGTCGCCGAGCAATGAGTTAGGTATAAAACTTTGTGCGGATAAATGAATGTATGGAGTGAGTCATCTTTATATTGCTTAGATCTTTGCTTCAACTTTCCGACTCATTCTGATATAATGGGAACTAGTCGGTAAAGCCCCAGTAACTGGGGCTATTTTTTTGCTCAAGGAATCTCTTTATGAAAAAACAAATATCAAAAGAGAACCAAACTACTCGATGGTGTTTGTTTTGTTATTTGTGTATGCAGATAATTCGTTAGATAATTTTGAGAAATGCCGTTACTAATATCTTCTCTTTCTCTCCCATTTGTTATTTACTCCCGCTTAAGCAATAATTTTTACAACGATGAATGCAATGCTTTGTTCAGTGAGTAAATTTTAAAGAACTTCCGACGCTAATATTTTGGAATTGGTTAAACCGATTTTAAATCTGATAATTTTTGGCTAACCCACTCGTCAAGCTCTTTAAATTGATATATAATATGATATTATAGCACTTCTGGATCTTCTGAAATAAAATTGTAGTTACACTAATAAATGTATAGATTGAGGTGGCGGACAAGTTTTCGAGCCAGAACCATGCCTCGAATAACAACTCTGATTCGACTGAAACTGTGGAACCTGCAACAATTACTACACCTGGAATCGATTAAAAACGTTTAGGGAGATTTTAGAAAACCGATTCTCATAATGAAATTGACCATTTCTAAAATGATCGGCAGACTGGAGTGAATGGAGCAAAGTAGTTATGTCCTGATGTCCTGTAGAGAGACGCACAGGATTAGTTGACACTAGAAACCAGTCGTTGTGCCACTGCAATACAAAAAAAGTGTTGTTCCACTGAGTTTTAAAATAGTTGAGAGGAAACGTACAAAATTTTTGCGGAAAAAGTTCCAATTCGCTTTTATATTTTTTATGAACAGTAAACTTTTTGGGTTGTGGGGAGTTTTATTTTTTTTGCAATTTTTATACAAATTTAAAAACAAAAAGTTCTTATGTTATGGATAGCTAAGCTTTCAGGGAGTAATTTCTATGTTTTATGTTTAGGATTTTGTAAGTAATTTTCTAGTTTTTTGTATTTGATAAAACTGTCGATTCGGTTCCGGGATTAATCCCGGGATTGAAATTTGAATCCTGAATCCAAAAAAATGTTTCGGGATCGGCATATCTAATTCTGATGTAGTAAAAAGCTCTGATTTGCATTACTCTCATTATGTTATGATAACTTGCTAATTTATCAGTCAGCCCCATGCTTTTCTTCCACTATTTTTCAAGTAGAAATTAGTTATTTTAGGAAACTTGCCACACAACAAAACCATACAAATGTGCAACTTTATTCCTCCATCATTTTTATACACATTTTGTAAAATAATTTTTTTTTTTTTCTAAAATTTGCACTTTTCATTACCACATTTACTTTTTGCCAAAACACACCACACAATACAAAAAAAAAAGGTAGTAGAAAAAGTATGTATGAATGTGTGCATACAAATTTTTCAATAACAAGATTGCATTCATTTTGCTACTGACGATGATGAACTCTTTCTACTACTGTTCAGCTCAGCTCAGGGACACAAATTCGTAACTAACCTCATAAATGTCAACTTAACAGAAACAAGCTAACACAGCACAACAGTGTGTAGCTAGATATATCAGCCTTGGGTCTATACTTTTGTTTATGTATATTATAGATAAGTGGAGCAAGAAATGAGGAAAATGTGTAGCAGGTGCACATATATATAAACACAAGTTCAATCAAGTTGACAAACTTCAATCAAGATGAGGTAAAAAAATAGACAGACGGACGGTGAGACACACATTTTTACTTATAAATGTGGAATGCAATGATATAAAAATGGCAGCAGTAGCAATATGTACTTTTATTGCATACATTAAATGAATTCCAGTCAGTCAAATCAGCATTCAGATTCATATAGTCCAACGAAAATGGATAATGTATGTATGTATGTATGTATGTGTGCAAACTTAGCTTAACTCAAATTAACCTTTCATATTTATAGTATGTAAGAGTGCATACCTGCAACTTGTAGAAGTTTTTATTTCATTTGTATCTATCTGTCTGTCCCTTTATCTTTTGTTGCTAACTGCTATAGCCTACAATTACATACTGACTGCAACTGCTACTTTTCGAAATGACTTTTCTACTGCCATTATATGTAGTAGAACTTAATACCACTACTATTTTTTACTGCTACTTACTATTCATAGTACATATCATAGTACATACAATTGCTGTTTCCCTGTCTCCTTTGCATCCTTTCACACACACTGCCACTCACCCACACACTCTACCTTGCTCACACTCTCACTGTCATTTCTTTACTTTCTCTTCAGATTTGTTAGTTTTCATTAAATTTGAGGTTAGGGTGTTGAGTACGGTTAGCAAAAAAAAAAAAAGCGAAGAAAACCAGAAAAGTTTTTGTTAGTTTCAGTTTAATAAAAATAATAAAAATATGTATGTACATACTCTAAGTATACATAGACACACACACACACACACTTAAACATATGTACGTGTTAAAATGTTAACGTACTTTTTGTTCTAAATCAGCGATGGCCATCTGCACCTGCACAATGATCGACGGAGCTGTCTTTCTATGGAAATGAACCATGGACGTGAGAAATTTCTTATGCTGTTGCGCACACGTGCTACTCTTTGGGCAACCCTGTTCTAAAGCTTTTCTGACAATCTCTGGCAGCAGAATTGATATAATAGTATTGTTGTACTTGCATTGGCTCTTGCTATACCTAAACAGTTACTGCCACTGCTACTAATTGTGCAGTTGAGCCAATTTTAAAAGTTTTTCTATTCTGTTTAACTTGTTAGAATAAATGTGCATGTGTGCGTTGGCTGTGTATGGAATGTGTAGGATTTGTAATTTTTGTAAAATATTTACCAAAATTAATGAATTACTTTTGATTGTGCTTAAATTGCAAAATTATGAATTTATTTAAAGGTCATAAAATTAAAAATTTGTGAAAGCACAAGTTAGAAGAAATTAGCTTAATGAACTGGGGTATTTCAGTCTTAAAATCGTTGTCCCAACATTCTTGCCAAGTTCTGGTTGTATATTGTTTCGTTTCGACTGCAGCATCCGCCGTAAGATCATTCGCCATTTTTAGTAGCCATAGCTTCCTCCGTTCGTGAGCGAGCAATGGCTGCTCTTAGGTTAGGTTAGGTTGGAGTGGCAGCCTTCTGCTTGAAAGCACACTTAAGCACATAATTAGGCTCATTGTGATACCACAGTACGGCGCGACTCCCCCATTTACGGAGTGGAGAACCATGAGGATTCCATAATGAATCTGGCTATGTCCTTAATATTTACGGATGATAGCTCGGACAGACTAGTGAAGAAAGGTGAACCCAGGAGTTTTAGTCTCCTCCTGGCCAGGGATGGGCATTCGCACATGAAATGAAGGACTGTTTCTTCCTCCTCCTCAGAGCCGCAGCCCCGACAGAAGTCATTGAATGGCAGTCCAAGTCTTGCAGCATGTCTCCCCATTATGCAGTGTCCCGTGAGCACCGAAGTCGTTATGCTGATGGAGCTTCTGCTTAGGTTGAGTAGCTGTCTAGTACGTTTATTGTCCATAGTGGTCCATGTTAGCCTGGTAATACCACAGGTATGCTCCGCTACCCAGGATCTTTTTGCTTCCTCAAGGTAGTTTTGCTTAATGGCTAATTTAATAGACGTAAGAGGGACACCAATGGTGCAGGTAGGTGATATATCTGTAAGTTGCGAGCCCTGTTTTGCTAACTCGTCGGCATTGCAGTTACCTGAAATATTCATATGTCCAGGCACCCAATATAGGTGGACCTGAGAGTGACTCGACAAAATGTTGAGTGAAGATCGGCAGTCGAGAACAAGCTTTGATGTAGTGAAAACACCGGCAAGGGACTTGATTGCTGCTTGGCTGTCCGTGTAGATGCGGATACTCGTATCGAATGAATCGTTGCGAATAAGCCACTTGGACGCTTGATAGATAGCCATTACTTCCGCCTGAAAGACGCTGCAATGGTCAGGAAGTCGGAAAGAGAGTCTGAGATCTAGCTTACTAGAGAAGATGCCACAGCCGACTCTTTCCTCCGATTTGGATCCATCTGTATAGATGTCAATTAAATTGTCAGTGACCACCTCGTCATTAACCCATTCCTCTCTACTGGGGATATGGGTGAAGAACGTGTGGTTTAAATTAGGGGTAGAGCAAATGTAGTCTACGTTAGTTGGTACGGACGTATCGTGGATTAAAATCTTGGCATGGCCCAGGTTTGACCGGGTCCAGCGAGTTAGGGCACTGAGTCTGACAGCAGAGCACTTAGCTTGTTGCTTGGCCAGAAGTGAGGTTGGCAACCAATGAAGGATTGCGAAGAGAGCTTTCGTGGAGGTAGTACGGAGGGCCCCAGTAATCAATATGGCTGCCGTTCTTCTAACCTTATCCAGTGGTTTAAGGTTGACCGCCTTTGAAGTAGCTGGCCACCAGAAGACGGATCCATAAAGAAGATTAGGCTCGACCACTGCTGAATAGAGCCAGGAAGTGACTCGAGGTTGAAGACCCCATCTTGTTCCTAAAGCCCTCTTACAGCAGTAGAGAGCGCAAGAGGCTTTCCGTACTCTCTCTGCTATGTTAGCTTTCCATTGAAGTTTAGGATCAAGAACAAGTCCTAAATATTTGACGCGCTTACTAAGACAAAGCGAGATACCATTAATTTTGGGTAGGGCAAAAGTTGGTATTTTATACTTTCTAGTGAAAAGCATAACCTCTGTTTTGGCAGGATTAACATTAAGACCGAATTCACGGCACCAGTGAGACAGAATGCTAAGTGAGTGATTTAGCCGTTCTGAAAGAGTAGCAACGTATTTGCCGGATACTGCAATAGCAATGTCATCTGCATAAGCTATTATTTTGCAGCCGGTTTGATCTAATCTGTTTAGCAGTGTGTTCACCGCCAGATTCCAAATAAGAGGCGATAATACACCTCCTTGTGGTGTGCCCCTATTGACAACCTTTTTGACTTTATCATTTCCGATAGAGGAGCTGATGATACGTGTTTTAAGTAGTTGTCCTATAAATTTAACCAGATTAACATCAAGATTAAGATTTATTAAGGCATTAACGACAGCGTCGGGGCAGACATTGTTGAATGCCCCCTCGATATCGAGAAACACTGCAAGTGTGTACTCCTTGTTGGAAAGTGATTTCTCAACTTCCTCAATGAGTACATGTAGCGCTGTTTCCACAGACTTCCCTTTAGTATAGGCATGCTGTGATTTGGATAAAAGAGTGGGATTGATAGAGTTCCTGATATGAAAATCAAGAACCCTTTCTAATATTTTTAAGAGAAAGGAGGACAGACTGATCGGTCTGAAGTCCTTTGGGTTGATATGGGACGCCTTCCCTGCTTTGGGTATGAAGACTACACGAGCCTCTCTCCAGCTTTTGGGAATGTACGAAAATTTTAGGCAAGCATTATAAATTTGCAATAGCCATGATGTTATGTGTTCAGCCCCTTGCTGAATATCCGCGGGAATGATGTCATCTGGCCCTGGAGATTTGTAGGGGCTGAAGGATTTGATGGCCCACTTTAGAAGAGTGTCGGTCAATTGAAAAGGGGAGGTGTTACTTAAAAGATGATCGGTCACAGGAGGACTATGATCAACGAAGGTTTTACTCCCTGGAAAATGAGTATACAGGAGGACCTCTAAGGTCTCGATCCCAGAATCAGTCCAGTGACCATCGGATTTCTGGATACAGTCGAGAGCCCTAGGGGTCGTATTCAAGAGTTTTCGAAGTCGGCTAGTCTCGGAGAAGCTTTCTATGCTACCACAGAAGTTCCTCCAAGACGCCCTTTTAGCTTTCCTTATAGCGTACTTAAGTTCCCTTTGTTTAGATTTAAAGAGAAACCAGTCATTGAAAGCCTTGGCTCTATTAAAGAGTCTTCTGCATACTTTTCGTAGCTCTGCAATCTCCGGGGTCCACCATAAAGGTTTAGTCTTACCTCTAGGTTTGGAGGAATTGCATGCCGATTTAGCAGCAGTGTTAAAAAGAGCTGTAATGGAGTTTACCTCTCGATCAATATCGCAATGGTTATTTATAGTGGCTGGAGCAGGCTGTATGCCAGACTCGATAATGGCATGGAACTTTGTCCAGTCAGTATGCTTCCTATTGATGAGGCTAGTAGCACCTGCAGAGTCTGTAGGATCTAGTTTATCAATGGTGAAGTTAATGTAATTATGATCAGAAAAGGAGCACTCTTGCGAGACACTCCAGTCTTTCAGTAGATGTGACGAGTTTTCACTTACTAGAGTGATATCGAGAACCTCCCTTCTATTTGAAGTAATGAAGGTTGGCTCGTTCCCCCTATTAGCAATAACTAAGTCATGAGTAAGGATAAAATCAAAGAGGGACTCACCTCGTTCATTTGTGTCCGTGCTGCCCCACATCTCGTGATGGGCATTAGCGTCGGCACCGATGATAACCGGGGTCCGTTTACGGTTAGCCTCTGCAACCAGAAGCTTCAATGTATCGTGCGGCGGTGATGTACCGTGGTCATGTGCCATGTAGCTGGAGACGATCCAGGTGGCCATGGCGTTGATCACAATAACCATGGCCACGTTGTCTTTATCGCTGAACCTGGAGAGTAAAAGAGCGTTAATGCTATTTTTGATAAGGATACAGGATCTGGGTTTACCTTGACCCTCCACATACACTGTGCGGTATCCATTAATATTGAGTCCGCAAACCCGGTCATTGACGACCCATGGTTCTTGGACTAGTATGAGCTCCTCTCCTTTTTGAGTCAGGCGGAGGAGCAGGGCTGCCGAGGCAGTAATGGAGTGGTGAAGATTAATTTGAATAACCTTCACCATTTTTTGGGATGGCAATCATGGTGACGTCGGGGTCCTCCTCATCAGACAAAGGAGGGGCCTCGACGTTCTCAGCGGCAAGCTCCATTTTACCGAAAAAGTCGCCAACTAGTTCGGAGGAGGACAGGGTACTCCCTTCATCAGAGAGATCAGTGTCTGTCTGGGACTGGGACAAGGTCGCCAGGAAGTCCACGGCTTCTGCCGAAGGCTCTGTGACGGTTTCTTGCCCAGTACCCAACTTGTCACATCTGTAAACCCTGAGGGAGATCGAGTCGAACCCGTAGTTGATCTCCCCCTTAGTGGTGTTAAGCGGTGAGAGCGACTCCTCATTAAGGATGATGAGTGCCTCACGGAAGTTGCCCTTGGGTTCGCTGACCTTGGCTACTCTCCAATCATGGGTGGGTAGCTCAAGGTTGCTTAACTTTATGAGCTCGAGGATTTCATCCGGCGAGGAGGGCTCAGCCGGAATCCATGCCTTGGAACGTGGTCGGTTGGGGATCTGGTCTTTAGATACAGCAGAAAGCTTTGCACCTGGCCATACCTCTCCCAACTTAGCAATGGCCAGCTTGTAAAGGTCCGCAGAGCGTTGATCTGCACAAGCTACCAACTTTATGTGGCCTTGATACCAACCGGCATCTCGGCATTTGGGCGACGGGCCTGGATTCGCCGTAACAACATCTTTGTAGACATTGCGAAGCGCCGCCTGTACCAACCTCCAGTTGTCTGGGGATATGGTACCGTCGCTGTTACTGGAGTCAACAATGGCCCAGATAAGACCATCTTTCGCAACCTCATTAAAAGGCCGATTAAGTTTCGGCTTTGGGGTTGCCAGTCTTGGCCTTTTGGTGTCCTGACGGACAGGTTGGACAGCCTTATCAGTCGACCTTTGTCGTTTCTGACTAGCTGTATGAGGAGGTATTAGTGGAGGAGGAGGAGGGCGAGCACCAGCATTCTGCTGGGCCCATTGAAGAGCTGCCTTATCCCTTTCGGAGAGCGAAGAGGGATCAAGGGGCTCCAGCCTATTCAGGATCCTGAAGGCTGACCTTCTGGTCCTGTACGCCCGTGTTGACGCAGTAATGTGCGCGCGAGCACCAGAGGTGGAAGCGGTGCTGGGGCCTGTACTGGTGGAGGCTAAGGCCGGCTTAGTTGCCGAATCCCTGGCTACACCAGACCGGCGAACGGGCGGTGGAACAACCCTAGCACCTGGCACAGTTGCCGAAGTGGTAGGGTTGTTCGAAGATAGCGACCGAACGCTAGATGTGCTGGCGCTTTTGCTGGTGAAGGAAGAGGCCAGCTTAGTTGCTGAGGCCTTACCGGTACCAGACAAGCGAGCCTGAAGAGGAGCACCACCCGCACCCGGCACAGTTGCCTGGGTACCGAGCGTGCTCGAAGAAGGTGTGGGTCCAGATGACGACGAGGGTGGTATGCTGGCCAAAACTCTCGTCGACACTGTAGGTCTGGTGCAAGAAGCACCAGAAGATGAGCCACCAGAAGTTGAGGGTGGTGAACGTTTGGCAGGCGATTGCCTAACCAATCTATTGGGCTCCCCATGCGGGTTGGCCTTGGGTTTTTGGGGTTTTTTATTGGACGTATTCATGATTGTTGGGTCCCCACTCATGGCCGCTATCTCCGTCCGGATGTGTAGTCACCTTAGTGGTCCCGTGGTTATCTATGCCGAAGCAGGGAGGCCACGCGAGGGTTGGTACAAGTCCTTATGAGAGCAAGTACTCAGAGCCAGACCAGTGCTAAATGGGAGTCATCTCAACCAAACCTACACCGCCAACCGAATGGCGACGGACTTCGAACGTACCATGAGGCCTGCCAGGGTTTTAACGGGACGGAGACAGTTGTGACCTTAAACTGGAGCCGTTCACAGAAGGTTTCACCCCGCTGCTACAAGGTCCAGAAGCCACAACCACCAGCCCAAAGCAATCAAAAACAAATTAGGAAATAAAAGGGAGGTCCGTGGACAAATGAGGGGTCGTGCCATTTTGGTACCTGACGCCCAATCCCACTAGGGGTGAACGCCAGAGTACCCAAGGGTGTTTTGATTGACCAGATATGCAGTGACCCACATGTAGTGCACGCCAGAAAGTCTAATTCTGATTGATATCAAAAATCAAACATGTCTGAGGTGCATTACAAACAGAACCCTAACATATCTGGGTCGAGAGGGTTTGCTCCCTCCGCCTGATCTATCTTAGCCAGTTGCATATCAGACATCTGATGTGCCCTGTTATAAGATAATAGTTTACACCAGCTGGCTGACATGCAACCGATACCAGCTATCACCACGAGGAGGTGATAGACCACACTACCATCAGACCACTCAATTACGGCACACATCGAGATGTATGTTAGCCCCCTTAAGTGACTGATGGCTCGACAACCATGGCTGCTCTTAATGCAGCAGTTCTTTGCCCCAACATCAGCTGTTTCGCCCTACACTCTACTTATAATGCGTCAGCCAATACCTTGCAACTGTAGAGGAGAATAGCATGATTGACTGCCATCAGTAGCTTCCGTTTGCTCGATATTAGGCCACCGATGTTCGCCATAAACTTACTGAGCGAAGCTGTTGCTTTGGTTGCAATTACACTCTACATGCCAGTTCTGTGTCAAGCGTAAGTCCTAGGTATCTCAAAGCTTTTTGTATAATAATTGCATCGTTTCCAACGTGCATCTCTAGTGATATAGGCATTCGTAGTCTTGTCAAAAGAAGTAATTCTGTCTTATGTATGGCTAATTGTAGTCTATGTGAGGTAAGCCATGCCTGCGGTCTTATTATCACTTGGTTAAGTTTACGCTGCGTTTCATCTACGATCCGTAGATTTTCGTCATAGCTAACATTTCAAAGGTCTGGTCGGAGGATCGATCCTTGCACAGCATCTGCCGCAATCTGCTTTTTCCTAGTCCCTCTGATCGGTTAAAAGATAAGCTCTTTATTTCTTTAATACGTTCTTATCATTCTCATTATATACGGTGGCAATGGCTGTCCAGAGCCACCAACGTATCTGTCCATCGAAGCCACCGAAGTTGTGTATAGCAGTAGTAAGTCGTACTTTTAGTAGCTTCTAAAACAGCTTGCCGTATCTAGCATGCAGAGCGGTCTGTACGCTGATGGAGTCTCTGGGTCACCTTGTTTTTTCCAGATTTCGGGGAATACTCTTTCTTTTATGCGTGCATTATACATATTTTTTCAAACCTGAGGACGGATCTCTTTCAATATCTCTGCCGGTATTTTGTCGGGACCGGGTGCCTTTTGGTTTTTTTTAGACTATCAGCTGCTGTCTTAACCTCTTCTTTTGTAAACGATTCAAAATCTCTCTGAGGTTCCGTATTGGAGTCATCTGGTCTTATTTCGTGTGTGGGAAAAAATTTCGTGACCATATTCTCCATTGTCTTGTCGTTTAATTCATGAGGCGAGGGAGGACGATTTTGTAACCAAGCCCCATGGATTATTGTAGATTTCTTGTCGTCGAAGTTCTTCCCATTTTTCTTTTTTGCTCGTGCGAATAGCAAGTTTTAAGTCATATTTTGCTTTCTTGTACTGCTCAGTTTCAATTCTGGTGATTCCTCTTCGTTTTGCTGTTGGTGAGCTTTCGCCTGCCCTTTTTTGTTATCTTAAGAAGTCATAAGTCATACAGCAGCATTTTTTTCGAGAACGGATTTAAGATGATTTTTTCTATATAATTTATTGCAATTTCCTAAATAATTATTTTTTTTTTAGTTTCCACACTGTTCTTCTCACAACACAACCCCCAGCTCCCTTATATATAATGCTCTCAAAAATTGTATTTTGCAACTGTTCAAATCAGAATTTTATAAGTTATTTTCAATGCCATTTTTTAATTAAAATATACTCACCCTTAAATATAATTTACTTACGTCTAGTAAAAAAGTAACGGGAAAGCGAAGAAGATAGGAAACGAAAATTGGAATATTTATAAAATAGTTAGTCATTCTGAACACAAAAGTGCCACAACTCAAAATTGAAAATATATGATATAATGGCAAATTATATTCCGTAGAATAAATTTTTAAATGCTCATATAAGTAAAAACTTTTTTTTACCGTTTCCTGAAAATTTTTTAATTTTGAGTGGTGTCTCTTTTGTTGTTAAGGTACGGCATGACATCAAATTAATTGCAATTATTAATATTAACATTGCACCAACTTATCAATAATTTGTTAAAAAAAAAATAAATAAAAAGAAAAATGCAAATAAACAGTTTCTTCTTAGTTATAAGGCAAAATGTTCATTTTCCTTATATAAATACATGCGGAATAAGGAGGAAATGGCCTCATAGGCATTAACGAAAAAGGTAATATTTAAAAAAAGCGGAAGAAAGCGGAGGAAATTTTCCCAATAGTTAAAAGTAGATATTAAACGGCACTGTATTTACTTTTTGGGGAATACGAAGGAATCGTTTTTTATCGACTTTTAAAAATGGTAAAATTTTATATAAATTGCAGAAAAATTGTTTTCTGTTTAACGATATACACACCTGCTCAAAATAATAGTTACACATTCGAATTCTAGCTTCAACAAAACAGAAAATTATTTTTATTTAACATTTTCAAAACAAAACAAACGCATATTATTTCTTAGATTTTATACATATAAAAAAAATAATTTCTTTAGTATATAGTGTAAAGTACAAAAGTTGAGATCGATAAATATTTATTTTGCCTAAATCAACCTGCTCATAAAAATAGGTACACTTATGCTTTATAGAAAAGTACAAAAAAATTAACAACGGTAAGAATAGTTTTGTATATATTTTTAATTATTTATCTAATATCCTGTATATCCACCCCCATGTTGGACTACTTTCACGATTCTTTTCGGCATGCTGTTGATTAAAGTCTGACAGGATTGCTTGAGTTTGTCGTACCACATTTTTCGAACAAATTGTCACAACTGCTCCTTGTTTTGAAAAAGTTTGCTTGGGCAATTTGTTTTTCAACTCTCCCCACAGGGTTTCTATCGGTTTCAAGTCCGGGCACTCAACAACAAATCGACTTAATGGTTCTCAAAGTGTTTTTTTTTTACCAGCATGGGATGTGCTTTGCGTTGTTATATTGCTAAAGGACTCAATGCAAAGGCATGTTTTTCTCAGAATAGGGTAGCATCACATTTTCCAATTGTTCCTTGTATTCGGCGACAGTTATTTTAATTGTTGTCAAGTATATAGGACATATCCATGAAAGGTAACACCCCACACCGTAATACTTCTACCTCCATGCTTAATTGTTTTTTTTTTTTGTTAAACAAACATGAAACATCTTTGCCTTTGAGGCGTCGAACATCGCTTCCAAAGAGATTTACCTTAGTTTCGTCACTCCATAAAATATTTCTTCATTTTTTTTTTTTTGCTTTCAGGTCCTTACCAATTTTCGTGGTCCTTTTTTTTATAGTTTAGCCTCATATACAAAATTTTTTTCTTGCGTTAAGGGAACTTTTTTGGCTATTCATCCTGGTGGGTTGACTTTTTATAGCCGTCACCTAATTATTTCAGCACTAACCTCGTTTCCAATTTTTACTGCAATCGCCTTTAATGATTTAAATGGGTCCTTTCTGCATTAAGTGACTATATGTCGATCAAGCGTTTTGTTCGTTTTTGAAGGCCTACCTTCGATTTTCTCTTTTTTATCACATTTCTGACAAAATTATGGGATATGTTAGTAAGTTCATCAATGCACCGAAGAAATTTCCCATATTTTCTCAAGTTGGAAACCGATCGGAGGTTTTTCGTCAGTACGATGTGATTTACGACCCATATGAATAAGAATTTCCATTATCAATTCATGTCGTTTTGCAAAAAATATTAGAGAAAGCTTACTGTTCCTTAAAAAAAAATCCGAAAAAAATGTAATATTAACTTTTATTAAAATTTATTAAATTACACTTGTAGGTGTAACTATTATTTTGAACAAGCCAATTTGTAGTTCATTCACAGAAAGTTCAAGTAAATCATATTTTGAGGATTTACACTTTCTATTTTGTTGACAACAGCGTTGCTAGATTATGCTGTTTATATTTTTTCCACAATTTACCGTTTAAATTTCCAAAAAAGTTGTGCAGAGGAGTTAAAATGAATAGTTATTAAGTGTAACTATTATTTTGAGCAGGTGTGTATAACATTTTTGTTTTTTATTATTTCACAATGAAATGACAAACGTATTTTTTTTACCTTTCAAATAAAAGTTAATTTGTTATATTACAGCTAGAAATGTATTTTTTGCGATTTTTTCAGTAACTACTAACGATTGCAATTTGTGCAGATAATCTTTTTAGCACAAAAAATGTTGGAGTTTGAAGTGATACAGCACCCAAAAAAATGATTTAAATGTTAAAAATGTTATTGTTTTCTTTTATTTGGACAATTTCCTTTAAACGATACCAAATATTTTGGATTTCTTTTCCATGAATTTTTCGATTTTTGTCCATGAACCGAGCACTGTGCTACGGCTTGAATTGCTTGCTTAGCAAATCGATTATGACGACCATAAAGTGGTCGAAGTGCGCGAAAAACATTTCTCACAGAACACAAATTTTGATAATAAAATTTAACAATTTATAAGCGTTGTTCGGATGTAAGTCCTCTGCTCTACTATTCTCTACTGACAGTTTGGAAGAAAAAAACGGAAAAAGACCAAGGAAAAAAACTGATGTGAAATCAAAGTATCGAGGAACCAAAATGCTGTAGAAGCCAGACTTCTCTTAAAATCATTGATTATAACAACGGAATATCAACACTAAGATTCATGTACTTCACGCCAGGACTGGAGTTAGAGGTGCAAGGATTTAAGTAAGAAAAGTGAGAGAGAGAAAATCAGTGTTAAGAAGACTTTATAGATAATATAACAATTAATGTTTTCTTTACATTGCTTATCTTTAAATATGAGGGTAAAACATTTCGAAGAATGAATTAGTGCAACTGTGTTTTATGGTTCAAAGAACGCAGCATAACGAAGCATATGGTGCATAAGTGTATTAAAGATTTAACTCTACACTATGGTACAATGTTACTTAAGGACACCGATCAATAAGTTGCAATACGCTGCGAAACGTTTGCATAATAGAAAGTTTGATGCTTCATGTTGAGCAAGGACGCCAAAGAAAGCTGCCATCTGACTGCTTCCCCTCTCTAGTCCGACTATTGTCATTACGAAATGTTTTATTTATTCTTTACTTTGTATTTTTTTTTATTTTAATTTTTTTTTTTTTTTTTTTTTGTGTTTGAAGCCTGACAGAATGAATTTATGTATTTTTTAGACGACATATCTGACCCATCAGGCAACTTTGTATGTTCATGTCATCATCAAATCAAATGAACTTTTTGTTCGTTTTGTGGTTGTCTCTCTCTCTCTCTCTCTCTCTCTCTCTCTAACTCTCGTTCAATTCAACCAGAAGGAAATTTCTACTTTCAGAGAAAGCAAAAAAATTGCAAACTTGCTAATATTTAGTTGTTATTTATTTTTTTGTAGAATGTTATATTGAAGTAAGTTCGAAGTAAAGTTTGCATTTCCTGTTTTTGTTTTGAAGATGAAAATATATTTATAAATTGCATTTGTTATTCTACTTTAAATTCAGTGTATACTTTGGTGTAGTGATGTAACGGATGTCTGTATTCGCATTCCCCAAAGGGGAAAAACAGTCCAAAAGGCCTTTCTGAGTGTTGACAAGTCAGCTGTAGGCGCTTGCTCTCCGTATGACACACCATTACGTTTTTAACATTGCATGTCATTGGAAGAAAGCACTCCGTTTACGCTCCTTTTGGAGTGCTTGGGAAGACCTCTCACGAGATGTTTGCGTCAGCAGTTCGTTCGCTTTTTCCCACTACCTCGCTCTACAATATTCTTCTTCTTCTTTTCGAAAGACCTCTCACGAAATCTTTGCGTCAGCAGTTTTGTTATTTTAAATTAAGATAATATTGTCGTCGTTTGACTCGAAAACGATAGCTTTTCGGCAGCAAGTGCTCGTTAACAAAGCAGAAACAACAAGTGCTGACCTTATACTCCTCAAGCGAGCTGCTGACAACCGAGCCCGTTGGGTCGCTACATGCGAAACATTCGTATATTTTTGGCATAAGTAATTTTTTGTGAATGTATAACGAATGTTAGAATTTGGCAAACTGCGCTCACACATTATGGTCACACATTTTTGGTCAGTTTCTTATGCAACTTTGTTCGGTTTTTGCCAAACAAAGCCGAAAAAGCAGCAACACTAATTTATTACTACTTATACTTTAAGTTGATCCAAATATTTTCTTAAAGAATTTTCAAATAACAATAATATGAAATTCAATATCCGCATTCGTACCCACATTCACATTCGCTAATGTCAGTTTTCGACATTCGGATTTGCATCCGCTAAACTAATATCCGGTACATCACTACTTTGGTGTTTTCTCTTCATTTTTTTTTGTCAACACTTTCTTGTTTTTTTTTTTTATTGTATGTTAAAAAACTTTTGACGTCTTTATTCATTGAACCGTAGAAATAGCAGTGATGAACAGTAGTGAGGTCATTCTCCGGTGAGCACAACTTCATTTGTGTTCGTTCTCGCTCAAAGAAAGCGAGAGATAAGGCGTTTAAAGTGGTAAACAGCGTTGCCAGATGGACGACCGCTACGTCATGTGGACGATTTCAGAGCCAAATGACGGTTGGACGATTTAGTAGCACGAAATAACGTTTTACGAAAAGTTTGAAAAAAGGAAACTTGAAAAGAATACCTACAAATATGTGACAAGGAATAAAACACTATACTAAAAATTACAACTGAGTTAATTTAATCTTTTATAATAAAGAAAGGAAAGAGAAGACCAGTCAAAAGTGCTTAAACTAAAAATGAGTAAATTTGTAAAAAAGATGAGTAAGTTTTAATACTGGCCGTGTTTTTTTTTTTATAACCAGGGTTCAGAAAGTACACACACCATACACACAATGTATTGTTGAAAAATAACCAACACATATTTTTATTTTCATATCAATTTTGTGTGTATCCAAATTTTGTTCGGTGTCATACACGATCGTGTATGTGTATCGTTTTAATATTTGGTTTCGTTCGTATACATCGTTAGTTCACGTATAGTGCGATCGATCACACACAAACCACACACAGGTCGGTGAACAACAATACTTTACACTCGTGAGTGACTAAAAATGAATACGTTCTTCGTTCGCGAACGGAAAAATCACAGCTTTTGTGATTCCTAGCTAAAGGATCGAAAGTTGAAAACATGGCTGGAAAAAATAAAATAATCGGATGGAAAGCATGCAGGTTTTTGCAAAATATGCTACTTACTTTAAGGTAAAGCGGGTCTAGTCCGACATAGCAAATTCGAGAGGCATATACACAGTACGCATTCCATTTTTTTTTTTTTTTTTTTCAATTATAAAAGATACATAAATTGAAAACTTGTAATAGCAGCAAAAAATTAAATAAATTATTATATTTTGAAATTAATAAAAATACCTTTAAATTATGTTTTTGTTTTGTTACTTAAAATGACGATTTGAACGGTCAAATGATGCTTTTCAAAGTTGTTTTGGACGTTTTCCAAAAAAAAAAAATCTGGCAATACTGGTGGTAAACAATAATGAGCGCAAGCAGTGTGGCTAACTCAGAGCTTACGAAGTAGCGAGGGTACCAAAATGTGTAGAATTTTTGCGAATTAAAGCGATTTTTTCAAGGGACCAGCAGTTTGTTACGAATTATTGAGATTTTCGATTTAACGGGGTACGAAATATTGCGATTCTACTGTATATAAAAAAATTTGTGTTTAACACTTTCATAAAGAAAATATTCAGCGCTTTTTTAAAGAAAATACGCGTTTTTTCTTCATTTTAGCAGATTTTGAAAAACAAAAGTTGGCCATACTGAGCGCAAGTTATTGTAAAAGTAACTTAATTGGCCGATTCACAAGCTGTCATTTACTGTCGTACAATCACAATGTCGTATAACTTTGTATTAAAAATCAGAGAATTTATGACAAATGAGAGGATACGACGCCGAATAAGACAACTTGTGAATTGCCCAAAATTTATATTCATTAGTTATAACATAGTACACTCTCGTATAATTATAATGTCGTATAATTTTGTATAAAATACGAGAGAATTTATGACAAATGGCGATATGACGCCGAATAAGACTCCTTGTGAATACCCTAATTAAATTTATGAAAATAAAAGGGGATAGTAACTATATGACCCGCCAAATAAAATCAATCTGTCTGCGTAGAACGCTTTGTTCTTATACGAGCAAATTCTTCTTTCTACAGAATATTACTAATTAAACTCAATCATTGACAACCACAACTGCAACCAAACCAACAAACATTTTCAGTAGTAGCAATTACAAAAAAAATACCACAAAAATAAATAAAAATATTATATGTTTCTAGCTGGCAGATTTAGCTCACTTTCATTGTACTTGTGCATAAATAAAATTGTGATGCATCATTGTGAGAATATGCAGATGTGTTTCATTGTCGTATATGAGCTTCATAGCTCCTCTTTATACATACTACTATATACCCACATATGTATATATCTATGTAAGTGATGCTACTTGCGCTGATGATGATGATGATGATGACGATAATTCTTAAAGTGCATTTTCACCGCCACAACTCCGTAAGTCTGAAAGTAAATTGACATTTTAATGTGCCCAGACATGAGCAAGACGCATTCAAAGCATAAGAATGAGTGGGGAAGCTTACTGCTTGTCTTTTCGACAACTCATGGCACAGCATATGATATTGTTCAAAATATATACTATTTTCGTACTTATATAGATTGTAAGTATATGGCAATCGCATATTTATTATTTTTAGCTCTCATCGTTACTCCAAATAAAGCAAAAATCAGCGAATCACTAGCCAAGAAGTAAATACAATTTTTGTTCAGGTCATGCACTAAACTCTATCGAATGCTTATGAATTTTTTGCTTAATTTTATTTTTGTATTTAACTTTATTTTCCATATAAATTGTTATTGTTGAAAAATAAATATCGCAGGTGTAACAGAGAATAACAACAGCTGCATTTATAGTCTACTTTATGGCGCATGAAATCGAACTGCACTTGCTGAGTTTTTATTTTCATATATCTTTTTTTGCGAAACCGAAAAGGAAATAAAAAACTTTTTGTTTCATCTTCAGTTTTCTACTTTGGGTTTGCACTTAAGTTTAAAAACAGTTGGTTTATTTATTTTTTGTAATTTTCTAAGCTTCCCTTGAATGCAATACCAAGAGCTAGCCTCCACATTTTGGATAGATCAAATAAATAAATAAAATATATATGTATATGCGCTGGACAATTTACCTTTTCTTCCGACAGTTTGGATCGAGCTTGTTATTGTTCCACAAATTGATTTGAGGTATACTTTTATAGTTGCGTTCAACCTGGGCAGACAGAGACGATGCTCCTTGCAACAACAAATAACGGTGGCAAACCCTCTTGAGAAAGTAGTTATGGTCAAATGTTCGTTCTGGATCCCAAGTTGTTATTTACTGGGCTTTCCGATACCAGTGCAGTGAAAGCTCTGGAAATAATACCATAGGGTCCAATATATTATACATTGATAGATCCCTAATAGGCAACCAAGCTGTATCTGGTGTCTATTCTATACCCAACAAGATTCGGTATTTCACTGCACACCTATTGTTGATTCGGAAATAAAGGAGTAACTCCATCTGCTCGGATATCCAGACGGCTATTAAAGCACGTTTGGTTTAAACTACTGCCTGTTGATTTTGGCATTGCCAAAGTCTTCATAGCTTCAGCAGTAGTTTGGTGCTGCGGCTCCAATCCTAAAAGTCATTGCGCCAATAGCACAAAATCCTCTGAGTACTCCAGCTAGAAGTCGTGTTTGCTTTCTATCTAAACAAAGAAAGTGTGAGTTATTTCCTTATATAATCAAGAGAAGGTCATAAACTTCGGACTATTTTACAGTCGCTCCCGTCTTGCCAGGATCTGTTGATTGTTTCCTCCGCTTTTTGGACTTAATTTCTCGGCTCCCATTGATATATTTTATCTTACCAGTTTATTTTTTTGACCTAAGGAATGGGGTTCTTGCTAATTCATCAGCTTTGTCGTTTCTTTCAAAATTACTATGTTCAAGAGCACAGCTGCACAGATCTTACGATCATATCCAGTACTTTGATTACTGCCTGGCTGTCCACAAAGATAGTAATCCGTGAGGACTCAAGGCTACTTGTGATAATGCCTTGCGCTGCTTAATTAATAGCGATGATCTTCGCTTAAAAAAACTGCCGTAATCAGGGAGTTTGAAAGACTCCCACACTAATCATGGTCATGGTAGGATATTAGGTAAAACCAATTATCTTCCCAAATCTGTCGATCTCACCCTCTCCTCACTATTCTTTGGTAACAGCTTTAGCACACTTATTCCAACTCGTCAAGAGTGAAGTGCGGGCAATGTGATACGCCATGATGCCATAGAAGTGTATACTGATGGCTCAAAACTGGATGCCAAGGTTGGGGGTGGAGTTCACTCTGAGCGTCTGAATATTTCAACGCACTTCGAATTCCCTGATCAGTGCAGCGGCTTCCAAGCAGAGCTGCTGGCGATCACTGAAGCCGCAAACCTGAAAAGGTGTAACGGGATATCCTGTAGGTTAGGTTAGGTTGGAGTGGCTGTCGAGAGACACACTTAGGCCTGAACGGCCCATTGTGATACCATATAGTTGGACCTACAGTTTAACGCCGATTCCGAACGGCGGTGTGGCAATTTTTTATCGGCTTGGTGGTTTCGCCATTACCAACCAATGTGTTACTTGTACACTATCTTATAATTCTCATACACTTCATATTGATAGTGAATATAAGAAAGTAATGAAAATTAACCACCAGACGAAGACGGGAATCGAACCCGAAACTCCCAAATGAAAGTTTAGTGTACTACCCACTACACTATCGAGGTCGTAATACATATATGTAATACATATATATATATATATGCATCGACCAAAATTTCATATCTACATATGCGATTTGAGTTTTTCAAGCTTTGCTTTTCTTGACTTCAGTGTTATAAAATTACAAAAATGTAATGAAAGGAAAATCTACTTTAACTGTATGGCATCCGCCAAATTTTTTCTGATAGCCAAACATCAGCAACGGCATCGGTTCGGCAAAAACAAATCGTAATCGGTCGCACTCTATATAAGTAAATGTGATGGAATATGGCCACTGATTTGTGTATTTATTAATTCAGACGTGTTTTTTTTTTAATTACAATGTTGTGAAACAATGTTTGGAAACCATAAAAGAGTGCTAGTTATTTATTAGTCTCATTTGCGATTGTTAAACTCATTTTGATCAGTTTCCTTCAAAACCGTAACCGGGATGAAACCGAAGCACAAATAAATGCTAAAGAAGGAAACCGAAACCGGAACCGAAACAATTTTAATCAGAAGTTTGCTTCAAACATATGTAGGTTTTTGCGAATTTAAATTATTTGCCTAATTAAAAGTTATCAGCGAATAATTAAACTGAATGATTAATTCATTTTATCTTACAGGCTGCGCGTGAAAATTTCAAATAAACAGAAATTCGCTGGTAGCCAAAACACAAAATTAGCAATTTTTTAAATATTGAATATTTCGAAAACTATGATATATGTATATGAAAAAATTATGAGATACCTTTTCTTTAGGAAATAACTCAAGCTTTTTTTCATAATAAGTTACTTTTGGATACATCCAACGGTTAACCAGTTATTCGTAAAAAAAGGCTTTTTCACCAAAAGGGTGGTTTTTGTGGGGGTTGCTCTGCACCCCCAGAACTGACTTTTGTGGTTTTTCCATCTATCATACACACTTGCAATTGCTGAAGAAAAATCTCAGATAACATTTTCTATTAAGTTTTGATGCATTTTTTACTCTACCGATCGACTGCTTACAATTAAAAGTTATCAGCGAATAATAAAACTGAGTTTTTTATTTCTTTTTAAATAATTGAAAAACAAAACAAAAATAGTTGGATTTCATTATTGTTTTTAAAATTCATTTTGTTTTTTATTTATGCTGTCAATTGTCAAACAAAAAAAATAAAAAATGGAAGATTCTGCAATTTGAAACAATTCTTGCATCAATTAAAATTCTTTGCTTCGTTTATTTGTGCAAAAACATAAAAATCGCTGCAGTTTTATAAGGCCATAGGCAATAGAGACATATTACTTCATTTCATATTGAGAAATAGGTCCATATGGCTTTATTTCAATGAAAGACGTGAAATAAAATCATAATGGCATTATTGCACCTTTGATAATTTTTTGTGTAATATTAGCCTCTGTGAACTAATAATGAAATAAGGTCTCACATATTTCCATGAAAACAAAAATACGAATAAATGGGATTTTATTTTGTTTTTGGGGCTTTATTTCATAACGAAATAAATTCCAAATTTTCCAAAACGAAATAAAGCCCCAATTGTTGTTTTGGTTAATTTAATTTTACATAAAACTAGATACATAAAACAGTTATTACGTATTCTATCGTTCATAAACAAGTTAAGGTTTAATCAGAAAATTGTTTCAAACATATGTAGGTTTTTGACTATTATTCTTTTGAATTAATGTAATAAAATACCACTGAATAGAAATGATGGATGAAACTACCACAACTGTCTTAAGTACTTATTTTTGTTGTAATCCTCATTGTAACTAGATATTTAACCATTAGTTACGAATTGTCTAGTTGTGGAAATGAGAGAGAGTGTTTTATTACATTGAAAAATGGTTTTGATATCATTTTTAAAAAAGTTAAAACAATATATCAACTCATCGCGGACCCAGTCTGGCATTTTTAGTGTTTAACCTACATTATTAAGCCTACAAAATAATAATATTTAAAAAGAAAAATAGGTACTTCCAGAGATATTCTCATATCTTTGAAGGATTTTATGTCCTTGAAAAATTTTGTTCCTGAAATTAATTTTTTTTATTGTTTTCTTAAAATCCTCCGTATTACAATTTCAACGTTGTTAAATTACCATTCATTCAACGAAAGTTATGAGTTCTTGAAAATGGCTCTTTGGCGCATGTCGGAAAACTTTGAGTGACCACTGCATGTAAACCATAAGAGATAATAAAAAAAAGTTCATATTCTTTAATTTTAAGATTGTCTCTGTCGGCTTACAAAAAATCGTTAAGTTTAAGTTTTCTTGTTTTTTAGTCATACAATATATCAATTTAAAGAGCTTAACGAAAAGGTTAGCTAGAAATTATCAAATTTAAAATCGGTTTAGCCAATTGTAAAATATTAGCGTAGGAAGTTTTTTAAAATTCGTCCATTGAACAAAGCTTTGCATTCATCGTCAGTGTGGCCAACTTTTCTCTTTCAAAATCCGCTAGAATGAAGATTAAAACGCGTATTTTTTTAAAAAAGCTCTAAATTTTTCTCTTATTAAAAAGAAAATTGGTTAAATACATGTATTTTTAAGGGTTTTAATTCACAGCATTTCTAAATTATACAATCACAAGAAAAACTAAAATAAGATAATGGAAAAAGAGTATAATTTATAATTATAAGAAAACATTTATACATAAATATTTTTAAATCGCATATCGATGTCGAAGTCTATATTCTCATTACTATCTGCTTCTTATAACCATACTCTTTAGACTGAATTCAGAAGCATTATAAACAGTAGTGCTGTTTATTTACATCATCAGGTAGTTTGTAGTTTTCACAAAATGAATTTTGGTGTTTTAATCCATTTTTTATATGAAGTAAAGAATTTTTTGAATTGAGTGATTTACGGTTACCAACTTTAGTTTTAAATAAGTTCATTGCTCATTGTTTCGATAAAAAATGTTGTTAGAATTATTCAGGAAATGGATTATTTTGCTGGGCATTTAGTGTCATTTAAATTGAAAAAAAACGCGCTGAACGCTAAATCACTTTTTTCCGCGTTTTATTTTCAAAAAGCACTAAATTTAGCGGGAAAAGCGCTAAGTTGGCCACACTGTTCATCGTAAATAATAAATGAGAGAGAGAAGGCATGAATAACGGCATCTCTCATCATTATCTAAATACACAAATACCAAACATCAAAGAGTAGTTTGGTTCTCTTTTGATATGTGGTTTTTTCATAAATAGATTTCTTCCGCAAAATTTCTTCTCCGGTTACAGGGCCTTACCGACTAGTAATATACAAAGTGTAGCAAAAGTAATCATCCAATTTGATGTAGCTATAACTTTTTTTCTTTATTAAGGAACAAAGATTTTATTTATGAGACGAGGTGATAATTTTTGCGCCACCATTTTTCTCCTTGGAAATAAAAATTCTTTAAGCAATGGCAGATCTACAATTGAGAAAAGTTTTTCAATAGATATGGTAAAGCCAATTTTGAACAATTTAGTTTAGGATTTTGTACTGGAGGGGCTAATAGCCACTCACCGTTCCCTTCCGAATACTGAACCCTCTAACCCGTAAGGCCGCCCTGAGGCAGCCTTCACTCTATGGTAATATAATTAATGGACAAGTGCAAATTTATTTATTTTTTTTTAATTAATTGGCAGACCTGAAGAAAGAATAAACATAGTTATTTTTATGTGTACAAAGTGTAGTTTTGTGACGAAAAATTATCGCGCATATAAGTTTTTTATAAAAATCGAAAAAAATCGAAAAAAAATTTCTAAGTCCCTTCATACTTATACTGTCGAATAATCATAATTTGTAAGTACTCGCTATGTAATATATTTTTTTGGCCTATTGGTCTTTTGTATTACAAATGAATAAATAAATAAAAAAAAAATTTTAATTTTTTAAAAACTCAGTTTATTTATTTGCTGATAACTTTTAATTGGATGCATACGGTAAGCATTAAAAATAATTAGGTAAATAACAATATACATAGTCCTGTCGGTAGAGTAAAAAATACGCTAAAAGTTAATAAAAAATGTTTTCTGAGATTTTTCTTCAGTAATTGCATGGTATAATAAATGGAAAACCCACAAAAATCAGTACTGGAGGTGCAGAGCAACCCCCCCAAAAACCACTGCTTTGGTGAAAAAAGCCCTTGTTTACTAATATCTGTTTAACCGTTGGATATATCAAAAAGTTACTTATTACAAAAACAAGGTTGAGAGATATCCTAAAAAAAAAGGTATCTTGTAATTTTTTCATATATATCCTAGTTTCTGAAATATTCAATACTTAAATAATCGCAAAATTTTGTATTTTGGCTGCTCGCTAATTTTTGCTTATTTAAAATTTTTTCGCGCGCAGCCTACTGAAAAAATTGTATTTAATTTTGTTTGTTAAAACGGCACAAGAAATATTCAAGAATACAACACTCAGACAAGTTTTACATTCATTGTACTATATCCTGTGTTCCCTTTTGCTATTCTTCAAATCTTAGCAGATTCTGCGATGTTAAAGAGCTCAGGTGTTCATCTCCCAACACTCCTGCGTCAAATATGTTTACTTTGATCCGATAGAAAGCGGGGCAGACACAAAGAAAGTGGTCTGCCGTCTCTTCATTCATTTCCTGATTGTCCAGGATCCCATTTCAACAGCAGGCTATTGTGTTTTCCAACACAATCAACCCTGGATTTACAATGCATAACCAGTTTAGATGTGGTTAGAGGATTAAGCAAGGATTTAAGCGCAACCTGACTGACTGCCACTAAATACGCAGAAAGTCCTTTCTCTCCAACCATTATCAATGACATGGTCCATTGTCTTGATGATTGCAAAATATTCTGCTTGAAAAACAGAAGAATACAACCCAAGAGAGAAGTGAAGGTGCTCTCCATCATTTTCAATGAAAACCCCAGAAGCCGAACCGAATTGTGTTCTGGAGTCGTTAGTGAAAATACGCTTACAATCAACTCCCGGCCCAGGTCCCGGCAAAAACCAAGTTTGGGGCTCTGGAATTTGTATTGTATAGCGCTGTTTTAAAACTGAAATTGTTGACATTGTATCGGATGGGATTGATAGAACCAATATCCCAGCAAGTGTCATGCCAATACCCATTACGTTTAAGCCTTCAGATGGGCTTGATAGCCTCTCCTTTAGCAAAAATTTCAAGGGGTGGTAAGTTGAGCAATGCATCCAAAGATGGGCCTGGTGTTGTGGGAAAAGCTTCCGCATAACAAATGGTTACAGTCCTTTGAAGTCTGGCAAGAGTTTTCATAACGCTGTCAACATTAAGTCTACTTCACCAGACTATGGATGCATAGGTGACGATGTGTCTAATCATAGCCTTACAAAACCATAAGACTTTATAAAGTGATAGACTCCATGTTTTGCCAAAAATAGCCTTAAAGGTATCCAGTGCCTTGGATACCTTTAGCTCAACATGAGAGCGCCATAGAAGTTTATTATATAGAATGACTCCTAGATATTTCACTTCTTGGGATAGCTGAATAGTGGTTCCTCTGAGTACTGGTAAAATGGGAACATCAATTTTCCTTCTCCTGGTAAAAAGAATAACACAAGTTTTAAGAGGGTTAACCGATAGCCCGTTTGAGTCACAC
The DNA here is from genome assembly GCA_963691655.1 of Toxonevra muliebris. Taxonomy (NCBI): domain Eukaryota; kingdom Metazoa; phylum Arthropoda; class Insecta; order Diptera; family Pallopteridae; genus Toxonevra; species Toxonevra muliebris. Next base: position 29,768,062 of record OY829329.1, read on the forward strand.
CAAGAGTCAATCATATCCAGAGCAGTTTGGGCCTTCCTACAAACATACCCGACTGATTGGCCCGTGATTGAGCAGGCAACATCACCGGCATAGGCCTGAATGATAACAACTTTTATCAACCTCCATTGTTGAGGTATGTGCGCGAGAGCCAAACTGGAGATGAAGATCTTTTTCAAAACCGGTAGCAATTGCACCATACCCTCTTTTAGAGCAACTGGTAGTATACCATCCGGACTCGGCGATTTGAAGCTCTCAAAGGAAGCAATAGCAAACCTAATACCATCTTCATTCGCCACTGTGTAGTCAACCTACTAGTTACGCTGCGAAGCTATTGAGCTCTCGAATGCTCCCTGCTTCTGGAAAAGGGGGATGTCGAACAACAGACACTTGATTGCCCGGAAAGCGAGATTCAAGCACAAGCGGAACGGAAATCTTACCAAGAGGCGGGCAAGGGAGACCGGCACGCTCAAAGCTGGTCTGAAGAGCAATTTACCCAATTCGCTGATAGAGAATCATCTCTAAGGACGTTCCAGTTTGCAATTGGCTGCACTAACCTTTCGTTAGAAAGAGTTAGGTCAATAACCTCCTGTCTAGTAGGTGTCACAAAAGTGGGTTGGGTGAGCCCCTCTTACTTGCTGCTGCCACAGATAACGCAAAATGTTTCCGTTCTCGATTGTCCTGAAAACTCACCTTTGCAATCACCATATCTTAACCACAAAACTGATCAAGTTTGGTAATTGTAAGATGAGGAGATTCTATAAGACAGGTTTTAGGTCTATTAGAACTCCCATCGTACGCCCCTTAACTCACCAAGCCAACAGATGCGTTCTTTATGGACCCAAGGTTCTTGGGTCCATAGCTAGGAAGAAAAATCAAAATGGGGTTTGAATGGGATATAAATTGCAAAATTTTTCTGCCATTTTGATGAACCGGCAATCCACACTTAAGTGTATAAAGGCAGTTCTGCTTCCTATTAACAGCCTCTTACAGTCTGTGGCTTCTGACTGCTTCTTATTGCATTTGTCTGTTTTCCTGATTGCCTCTGGATTCTTCTGACTACCTTTTAGTACTCCTGGCTCCTTTAGATTACTTCTTATAGTTATTTTTAAGCCTACGAATGCCAATGCACTCTCTTTGACTTCTTGAGTTGATTCTAACTCTTTTTGTTATTTTTTTTATTGCTTCTTATTGCATTTCATTGCCCCACACTGACAACCCAAGATTTTTCTAACTATCTATTGCTTCTGACCGACTTTTATTTCTCACTGCATATTAATCAGTATATCCGAGTTTTTGGAGTCGGAGAAAAATCAGTAGAATCAGTATCTTCCCGCACCATCTAAGCTTACGGCTCAAGCGAAATGACTTAATGGAAGCTTCCAATTGTTTTTGTTGGTGATTGTTGCAAATTCGATGAATTCTACGTCGGTACCGTCAACATAGTCTAACTTGAAGAACATCGACAAAATTTTCATAAAAATACACTCCATCTTTTTGTACAAGCCAAAAATTTAGGGTTTCTCCGCCTGGAATTCCAGATTTTGTAGACGATAGGTTCTAAAGAACTCAAACAAGGCGTCATATTATTCTAAATATCGTTCTACAACTGCATTCAGTGATAACCACCGAAGTTTGAAAAGCTTCAGCACTTTGTGTTTCGGAATGTTCAGCAGTTTTTGAAATGTATTAAACTTGCCTTGCCGTGCTTTTACCGTTATATTTTAAATAACAGTATATGTGAGACATCTTCTCCTCGATTTCCGATGGTATACACTTCGCAGTATACGAGACGGCTAGGCCAAAGAATGGCAAATATATGTCATTGTGAATAGATTTTTCACGTCTTGCTTCAGTTTTTTAGCTACGGAATGTGCGTACATTTGATCCATCAGCGGCAAATCCTTTGTTTATAGGGTATAATTTTGTAATGGCCTTGAACATTATAGTATGTTCACATGGCGGCTGAAATTTTGATTTTGGTGCCCACAGCCGATTTTGGTTGAAAATCTCTTGAAAATTGAATTTTCGTTATAGAACAATTGTCTAATGAAAATCTGATTCTCAGCCGATTTTCAACGAAAAACGTTTTTTGGCTATGATTTTTCACTATGCAACTCTGTGTTGAGAGAATGCTACTACAATACTCCATCTATTACAATATTTAGTACTTTTTTTGGTATCTGCCAAACATGATGACATTAGTTATTTGTAAAAAGTGTGTGAAAAGAAAATTATCTCAAAAAATGGAAATAAAAATTGACAGATGAAAAATCAAATGCCTTCTGAACGACTTTTCTGAAAATCGAATTTTGGGTAACGAAAATCGATTTTCAACTTCCATATGAATACACTATTAGACTGCATAGAATTTTGCGAGTAGCGCGATTTTTTCGCGGCTTTTGTCAAAAACATCAGTTTATGTTGTAAAAATAAATTTCACGAAGCGCGGACTCAGAGACGCAATGTTTAAAGGTCGCTCATCGAGTTTTTAGGTTTCCCATATAAATTACACAGAGATTTCGTTCAATAAAAGTATATTTTTTTTCTCTAGCCCTGGGGCTCTACAGAATTTTAAATTAAAAATAAATTTGAATATGTTTAAAGCTCTAAACACAAAGGCTAGCCATGGTTAGGTCAGATTGAGAGAGAAGTCCAATTACCGCAATAATCCAATCACCCAGTGTCCCATATAAACTGCTGTTATTCGTGCTTCAGAAGTACATACGTGAAAATGTTTCTCTTAACGAAATTTAAGGGTGGTAGAACCTGTTGCGACTGAGAGATGTTCAGCGAAGAACCGTACATCGGTCATTCTCATTTCCGGTAATATTCCTATGTCCAGATACCCAAATGAGAGTTAAATTAATGTGTTGCCCAAGTCTGACAAGTTCCCTCTTGCACTCATCAACTATTTTTGATTTGAAAATTCTTGAGATTGGCTATCAGAAAGAATTGCTACATTATACATTGTCCGAAATCGCCTTAGTAGCTTGTAAAATAGCGAATACTTCCGCCTGGAACACTCTATAAGGGTCTGGCAAACGGCAAAATAAAGTGTACTTTAATCAAGCGCGTACGCATAAACAAATTTCGGAGGGGAGAATATTTTGATATATCAAAATTTCGTGTTTTGTAATTTATGATTCCTTATTATCTGAAGGGTTGAGTGTTAATCCCTTACCACCACCTACCCCCTCTTGGGACTGGAAGTTCATTCATTATTTTATACACATATACATCCAAAATTTGTCCACTTCCCAACGAATTTTGAAAACAACGGGTAACAACAAACCATATATGTTTTTCTAAAAATGTGAAGAACTGATCGTCTACTTTAATTCTTCGTGTGTACCTCCGAACGCATTATATTTCAGAAAATCCTGTCCGATGGTTTTAAAAATTCCGAAATGCGTATGAGGAAATTTAAATTAAAATCTCTATATTTACTGACTTAAAAATTGCATTTAGATCATTTAAAAGTATTGTAATTCATCCTGACTTAGAGACGAGGTGATACATACTTTTGTAGAAAGCGGTTGTAAAATCAATAAAAAATAGTAGAATTAATTGTTTTGCATTTCAAATGAAAAATAGTGTGTTAAATTCATTTGATCCCAGGAAATATTTATTGTTCATGATGTGGCGTAGAACTACTTTTAATCTTTTCCACACCTGGTCATTTTATTTTATCGGGGTAAGCCAAAGACTACTACACCCCCTAAAATTCAGAAGCAAATTTCTTTTATTTTTTTTTAAGTACTAAAATTTCTTATTGAAGATATATGGAAATCTTCAAAATTGGATCATGGCATCAAGTACCGGACCGAAATGAGTTAATTGTTAATATTAAGCAATGCTTAATTTTTGCAATTGCATCACAATTCTTAGGATTTGCCATATTTTTTGTGTTTTGTATTGTACTATTATATTTACTTACTATAGGGCTGTTTTTTATGACAATTTGGGACAAGGAGTAGATCAAAACTTTACATTCATATTTATTTCCTCTCTGATAATTTTTTTATTTCATAAAAATATCTATTTAAATATAAAAGTTGTGATGGGGTATTGATATTGGGACTTAAATTCGATAATTGAATAAATAGATATGCCTATTAGGCCGGGACGATTAAGCAGCCGATCTGCGCCAAATTATGATTCCTTTTGTCATTACGAACAAAAATTTCTTCTACGACATAGGTCTAAAACGAATTTAGACTACCGAATTTGGTTTTTATGGAAAATGTTCGGTTTATATAGAATTTTCAAGGAACTTGGAATTTTTGTAATTATTTTTTCTGTGAAAATCGGTACTCGGGGATTTTTTCACACGAGGAGTTCATTTTTAATTTGTTTTTTTTCAACAGCATATTTAATTCACGTTTTTATTTTATCCTTCGGAGAGTGCGCCGTGGCAAAATAACCGCAAATAGTTCAATTTGTCTTTTTACAATACTAATTACAGTAGCCGACCGCTGCCACTCAAATGACTTTGTAAGTTTTGAGATGCGGCGTGGTTTATCGTTAGCCGTTGGTTTCAGCATTACATCATTTGCCTGCAATTTGTGTTTGAAAATTGGTATCTCGTTTTTGCAGCTAAATTGACGCGGCGCGCCATCTTGTGTAACAAAAAAAAATTCAAGTGTAGCTTGCATAAATTTTTTTAAGTTAAACCGACGACGAATAAACATTCAAAACTAAATGCTTAAAATGTATTTCAATATCACTAGAAAGCAACCACCTGTCTTATTTTAATGATTTTTTGCAATAAATCAGAAAAATTGCAGTCGATTGCAGGTGCGCCCTCTCGTGTAACTTTTCAGAAAAAGCCCTCCGAAGGGTTAAAAATACGTTGGGGTGTGAACAAGTTTTTGCCATACTGTCTATGCAATATATCTTATAAATTTTTTATTCAAAACCCCCATATGTTTTGTAAATTTAACAATTGACGGCTAGATTAAGCCACTTTTTTTAATTTTTAGGTGATATTTTAGACGATTTCCATTTTAATTTATGAAAAATAAGTATGTATGTAGTAGTGATTTTTCCTTTCCAACTTTTAAACTTTGTAATCAAAAACACTTCAAAACCCCTCCCCCTCTGCCTACGCGCCTGCTTATATATGTATAGTGTATGTACTTTTGATGGACATGTTAACAATTTCAATTTAAGTTAATTTTTTCTATTTTGTTTTTTTTTTTTTGGAATTTACTTATTTTTTTTTTTTTTTGGTATTGGTATTTTTTGTTGTTAATATAAAGCTTGTTTGCTGCTGAGCTGAGTGTAGTCGCAGACAAACTGTGAAAAGTGGAAATACAAACGATTCTTAACTTAAAATCTAAATTCTAAAGTAGAAGTGATTTAATTTGTTATTTGTGGTTTACTATTCATATATAAAATATATAAAAATAAGAGATTAAAAGGGAAAATACACGAAAAAAATAATTTAGTATCAAAATGAGCTATTTCGCCATTTTTGGTATTTTTATTTTGAAATGGATTATGGCAGTAAGCGCTGAAGGGTATGTAATAAAAAATTCATTACATTACAACCTTTCGCTATCTCTCTCTCTCTCCGTCTGTATCTTAAATTTGACAACGAGCACACACTTACAGAGGTGCATCCACCAGTGTGGTCAACTTTTGTTTTTCAAATGTTTTTATAAATCGAAATTGGTTCTTGACAACCTCTTATAATTTGTAATGCAAAGCAAAATTCTATGAAACTACGATAAGGTACGCGAGAAGAGCCTTAAACTACAAAACCTTTATTTTTTCTTATTTTAACCTCGTTATCCCATTAATGTTCGAAAAACTTTTTAAAATTTATTTTAATATTTTCATAACATATTAAAGAAACTCCACCAGATTTTGGGGAAAATCTCGGGGGTGAAAGTGTTAAATCGAAATCTCGTTAAATCGAAATTTGGTTATATCGAAAACCTCTGTACTTCGTTAAAAATTGCTGGTCCCTTGCGATTACGAATTATCGGTATTCTGCTGTATTAAAAAGAAAATTAATTAAATACATGTATTTTTTAAGTTTTAATTTACAGTATTTCTAAATTATGCAATCACAAGAAAACTAAAATAAGATAATGGAAAAAGAGTATTTTATACACTTCGATCACAAAAAATATACAGAGTAATAATTCATAACAATCACATATCGATGTCGAGGTCTATATTCTCTTCATTACTATCAGCTTCTTCTGGCCATAACACGCTCTTTAGTCTGAATTCAGAAGCATTATAAACACTAGTGCTGTTTATTTACATCATCAGGTAGTTTGTAGTTTTCACAAAATGAATTTTGGTGTTTTAATCCATTTTTTATATGAAGTAAAGAATTTTTTGAACTGAGTGACTTACGGTTACAAACTTCAGTTTCCAATATTTTTGTGGTGGTGATTTGCTGCTTGTAAGTAAAATTAAAAAAAAAAAAATTGAGTTTATTAATTCATCTTTTACATATTGTCATGTTTAGGAGCTGATAGCTTTGTTGGCAATAAAATCTTATATATGCAGCTTTTTCTATATTCCAGCTATTTCCACAGAATCCGAGAGAATGTTCAGCAAAGACAAAAAATGTTGATATGCTGCGCTTCCTAAATTACGAAATTCAAGAAGAGCTGTCGATGCTATCGATAATTTCATTTTAAACTATCGAAACATTAGAGTGGCCCGACTATCGATAGTTTTGCAGCTCTACTAAACACATTTTACTTTTGACTGATTGTACCGCTTCAGTTACTTCACGCTTCAGCTTCACATTTTCTTATTTTTTTTTTTGCTCCCTCCCTTTCTCTTTTTAAAAATCCCTTAATGGAAGCCCAGAATCACTCAAAAGATTTTTTTTTTTTTGCCTTCGAATTATAGCAGAAATTAAACAAAAAGAGCAATTTCACAAAGGCGAACGCGTTTATACTTAGAATCAGTGCTGTCGTTTTGAAATTTGTTTGTGAAGAGAAATTTTTAAAAAATTGATGTTTTTCGAAGTGATTTTTAGAAAAAGTGAAGTGTGTTTTGAAGTATAATTAGAAAACGGAATGATATCAAAATGTATCTGGTTTTGTGTGCTTAGTTTGTTTGACAGATACAATAAAGCTCCGACAAAACTTTTAAAATGAGAGTTCATTGATATTATACATCCATCGCACTCTCTCTAATTCTAATCCAATATATATTCTTTCAGCTAGATTGAAAAGCTTACCCATATATTAAGATCTCTTCTTATTAATTTGGTCTATTGATACAATATTTTTCCCTCTTTGACTAATTTTAATAGCAAAATTAATGGCATTGAGAAGAAAATAATTTTAAATTTCATGTACTATTTGATCCAAACTTCTCCTACGAATAAGTACGAGTATTTCAGATTGCTTTGAAATAAAATACTTGAGAACCAAAAAGCGTGACTGCAAAAAATTCTAGCTTCGCTGATGATTTTAAAGTAGCATGTGCTAACTTGAAATAAAGATATTGCACATTTTCAGTGGCGATTCTCTGATTTGGGTTTGGGAAGGGCTAATTTTACTAAATTCAAGGATAAATATCTCACTCAATATCGATCAAAACCCAGACCTAGAATTAAAAGGTAACTGGAATCAAACTGAGACCAAAATTCAAAGTAAAATCGGATAGAAATTTAGGCGGAAATTGGAACCAAATTTCAGACATTTCAGACATTTCTTTTCAGATCGAAGCTCAAACCAAGAAAAGAACAAAATTCAGATCGAAAATCTAGATCAAAATTAGACCAAATCCTTGATTAAAATAAAAACCCAAAATTCAGACCGAATCCAAACCAAAATCAGTCCAAAATTCAGACCAAAAATTAAACCAACATTCAGAAACAAATTTTGACCACATCTCAAAGTCAAACAAAACTTTAGGCCAAAAGGAAGTCAAATATCGAACGCAAGTAAACAAAAATTCAGACCAAAAACCAGTGGAATTATCTGATAAATATTCACCCCAAAAAATTTTAACTCATATACTGACTAAAAGTAGGCAAACTTTAGACCGAATTTAAGCAACAAATAATCCCCCCCGAACCGCTAGAAATGGGAAATAGTCGTGGTTTTGTTCATGTCACAGCATAAAAAATTCTTAAGTAGTTTGTTCTTAGGCTACTTAAGAATTTCGAATTCTTAAGATTTATTATAATCAGAAAATTTAAGTCAAATTTTAAGACTATAGGAAGTTACATACAAAATAAAATTTAATTCTAAACTTACTTAGAAAACTTAAGTCAAATTATAAGATTTTAGGAAGTTATATACAAGTCAAAAATTGCTTAATTTTTCTGGACAATTAAGATTTCCCAACTTAAGAATTTGAGTTCACAAAAATCTTCACTAAATTATAGAACGTACATACACATGCATGTACTTCTTATCTAAATAAATTTTTGTATTTGTAAATATTTTTTAATTTTTGGAAACTCTAAAAGTGAAAAAAAAATAAAATAAAACATTAATGTACAATATACATATGTACCTACAACAAAATTGTGTTATGTAATAATTCAGTTTAATCAAAAACTAAATTAAAGTTATCCTGCTGACCTTAATTTAGAAAATATACCGTAATAGGCCCTGGCACTATACATTCTGCGCGTAAATACAACGTTGCCGTAGCTGTTCACCACACAACGGAGCCAACTCAACTAAAAGTTGGTATTACTGGGCCATTATACAATGAAACGAAAACTGTAGACCTGCAACCGAATGAGATGAAAAGTATTGAATTCGATGTGCCGAAATTGGAAGAAGACGGCAAATATAATTTGACTGCCGAAGGTATAGCGGGACTGATATTCAAGAATACTACTGAACTCAACTTGGATGTATTTAAGGCATATACGAAAGTGCAAACAGATAAGGGCACGTATAAACCTGGAGATTGGGTAAATTTCCGTGTGCTATTTTTGGATGAGAATTTGAAACCATATGCACCGGAGCAGGATGCAATCATATGGCTAGAGGTGAGTTTTGTGTTTTTTTTTTTTTGTTTTTGACTGGAAGTAGTGAACTTCAAAAAGAAAAACAACATCATTTGAACTTTATCCAATTTGAAACTTTGCAGGATGCCAAGCGTAATCGCATTAAAGAATTTAAACATTTTAAAGTGGTTAAAGGTGTATACACGGATAAACTTCAGCTCTCAGAATTCCCAGTTTTGGGATACTGGCGTTTGGCAGTAAAAAATGGTAAAGACTATCCATCGTCTGCTCACTTTGAAGTATCCAAATATGTGCTGCCAAAGTATGAAGTTAAAGTGGAAGCTACAGAAAGCGTATCAGTGAGAGATGGTGATATGCAGGTAGTGGTGAGAGCAAAGTAAGTAGTGGAAATTGAGGATTGTCGACTTTTACTTACGTAACCATGTGGCTTCTATTTTTGATATTCGCGCAGCTACACCTATGGCAAACCAGTTAACGCTAAAGTTACACTCTTTATACATATGAATAGCTATTACATTACTAATGAAGCAGGGGATTTTGTAGAGAAGACAGCTCCGGCGCTTATAAAATCCGGAGACATGGTAAATGGCAAAGCTAAATTTGATTTGAATCTTAAGAAGTTTGCCACTTATATGCAAGATAAAATTTCACCCAACTATTTAACTGTTACTGCGACCGTTGAAGAAAACTTTACCGATGTTAAATTGAATGGTACCGGTAGTACATTATTGTATCCTTATCGTTATAAAATGGATTGCGTTAAATCTTCGTTATGCCATTCATACGATGCCAATGAGGAAAAGGAAGTAACTGTAGAAGTAAAATATGTGGATGGTACACTAGTGAAAGATACAAAGTCGTTAGTTAAATTAACCTATAAAGAAGTTATAAACAAAATCCGTAGACGGCGTATAGGTGATGATCACAGTCCGGACCCAACGCCACCTACTATAGAGAATAAAGTTTTAACATTTGAAAGTCATTTGAATGAAACGGGCATGGCAGTGTTCAAAGTAACGCTACCCGAGTTGGAAGAGTTTAAGGATTTCTCGCATTATTTTAAAGTCAACATAACATATGCCGATGAGGAACGTTATATCCGAAGTATTTTCCAACATCAAAACCCCATTGATACGCAACCGGAATATGAGGAGGATTACCTAGAGTTGACAGTGGCTTATCCAAATGACAAACCTTCGTAAGAAATTTCAAATTAAAATAAATGAAACTTAATTTATATTATTCAATTTCAGTGTGAAATTAAATGAGCCCACGATTTTGATTGTAAACTCAGGCGCACCTCTAACATACTTCGTTTATAATATCGTTGGGCGTGGCAATATTATGCACAGTGAACGGATCGAAGTGCCCGACAATGCCAAATTGTTCAACATTACAGTGACACCATCATTTTTAATGTCGCCATATGCTAAATTTTATATATATTATGTGGATGAGCATGGTGAATTCCATTATGCTGAAACCGATTTATATATCGAATTCGAATTACAAAACCAGATCGAGATAACAGCACCCGAACAAGTAAAACCCGGTGAAGAAGTAGCGCTACACATTAAGACTGCACCCCATTCCTTTGTCGGGTTGCTTGCTGTTGACCAAAGTATATTACTCCTAAATGGCGGAAATAATATTGAAGCACAAGATTTTCAGTGGGATATTAAAGCTTATGATACACAAACGAAAAAGCAAGGCGGATATTCCTATTATCCAGGCAGTTCCACTGGTGTAGTAACGCTCACTAATGCGGATTATTTTTATAATAGAACACATCCCAGTCCAGGAGATGGTATGTGTATTTTATTTCAGCTCTATAAATTCTAGTTATGCACCACGCTACATTACAGATTCCACCCAGAATGAAGAAAAAGCAGATCAACGTGGTAATGGCTTTAGAAATGGTGCTGCTGCACAAAGCATTGCTGTACGCAAAGACTTCTCTGAAACTTGGATTTTTGCCGATATTGAAAAGTGTGCAAAATTCTTCACCAACCTGAGCTACCCTAAATAGTTTAAATTTTTTTTCGAATAGCACTGAAACTGAAGAGTTTACTTGGGTCAAAAAAATACCAGACACCATTACTTCATGGGTCATAAGCGGTTTCTCACTGAATCCCGAAAAAGGTCTTGGAGTTACTGGCGAAAAAACGAAAGTAAGAACTTTCCAACCATTCTTTATTTCAATTCGATTGCCATATGCGGTTAAGAGAGGTATGAAAACTTTCTTAAAACTTTCTATAGCTACAAAAACTCTCTCAAACTTCATAATGCTTTCAATTTAGGCGAAGTCATAAATGTGCCCGCACTTGTGTTCAACTACCTCGAGAAAGATTTGGATGTCGAAGTTACTTTAGATAATTCGGACAACGAATTTGATTTCACTGAAGTCTCCAATGAAGTGATCAATGAACCGAAGCGCTCCAAAAACATACGAGTTCCCGCCAATTCTGCAGCAGGTGTTTCATTTATGTTGCGTCCAAAGGTTATTGGAAATATTATGTTGAAGTACACTGCTATCTCACCAATCGCTGGTGACGCCATACATAAAACATTGAAAGTTGTGCCGGAAGGCGTGACAGAATATGCCAATCGCGCCTATTTTGTTAACTTAAAGGATGCTCCAGTGTTTAAGGAAACATTTGAGCTCGTTCTGCCGTCGGAAGTAGTACCCGATTCAGAACATATTGAGTTCACAGTCATTGGTGACTTGTTGGGACCAATTCTGAATAATCTAGATCATTTGGTGCGCATGCCAACAGGTTGTGGTGAGCAGGTTACATCCACACTGGTGCCAAATTATTTGGTGTTGCGTTACTTGAAGGTATTTAGTGTGTAGGATAGTGTGTAGTATTTTCCTATTCAACTCATTCACATTTATTTTTAGAGCATCAACAAACTTACACCTGCACTTGAGTCCAAAATTAAGCATAATCTGGAAACTGGATATCAACATATACTGAGCTATCGTTTGGAAGATGGTTCCTTTAGCTCATTTGGACCACCAAAAGATAAACCTCATAATGGTTCGACCTGGTTAACTGCTTATGTAGTTCGCTCGCTACAACAAACCGGAGAGCACATAAAAGTTGAAGAAGAAGTCCTCAAGAAAGGATTAAATTATCTTGCAAGTCAACAAGCGAAAAATGGCAGCTTTATGGAAAGCCAAGACTTTTTCTATGCCTCACATAGACATCATGTTACATTGACTGCAAAAGTACTGCTTGCATTTATAGAAAGCAAAGTAAGTGTACAAATTTATATTAGGGCTTTATATACACTTGTCGGAAAAAAGGATTTTCAAATTATTTTTTTTTTCATCGTATATTCATTTGTTGATGTTTCAAGGTATTTCATGAATTTTTTCAACAAAAAATGTTGACAACTGGGTATGATACGGCCGTTGTGCCAAAACACCTTTTCGTCACCTTTCGTGGTGGAAACGAAAAATAAAAGAACGGGTTATCTGAAATGAAAAAACCAGAACATGTTTTAGTTTTTATCGTCACGCTTTTAGTGAAAGAAGCATTTTGTGAAATTTACATTTTAAAATATAAAAACAAAATTCCTTCGTTCATTAATTAGCCAGAAAAAATTCTGATCGATTGGTGAAATGGTAATTGAAAAACCTTTCTCACCTTAAGGGAACTTTTTGAAAATTAACTTTCGGCACCATGTCGTTGGTAGTTGGAAGCTGTAACTTTGGTTCTAGTACTTAGATCACTATGAAATTTGGAGAATATTTTCTCAAGGAAAGGTACTTTGTGAAAATGCAATAAAAAAATTTTTAAATTTTTTCGACCAACACAAGTGTATATAATCCCTTAAGAAAGGAATAAAGTTTTTATGTACACCATTTCTAGATATCCATTGAAAACTCTACAACTATCATAGACAAAGCCTTAAAGTATATCTTGGAAAATATAGAAAAAGATGAAAACCTGCACGTGAAAGCGTTGGCTACTTATGTACTCCATAAAGCCAAACATCCAATGGTTGTGAATCAACTGGAAAAATTAAAGACTTTGGCCAAAACCGATGACGATCGCATGTGGTGGTCACGAAGTGTTTCAACGCCAATTCATGATCGTTGGTGGCGTTGGTCTTTTAGTAATGACGTAGAGATTACCTCCTACATTTTACTTACTCTGCTCGATCAGGAAACAGAGACGGCCCAAAGCGTTTTGCCAATTCTGAAGTGGTTAATCGCGCAACGTAACAGCTACGGTGGATTCTCATCCACTCAGGATACAGTCGTGGGTTTACAGGCTTTAATTAAGTTCGCGGAGAAATCGGGCTATGAAGCAGCAGTTATGGATATCAATTTCACATCCAAGGGTGCCAAAGAAAAACAGGACACTGTGAAAGTAAATGATGATAATGCTTTACTGCTACAAAGTGAGGAGGTAAAACTTTGCATAAATATAGTATATATAATCTCTTTTTCATTTCGGCTTTACTTATTCTCTTTGTAGTTACCACAAAAAACTCAAGCAGTTGACTTCCATGCTAAGGGTACGGGTGCAGCACTTGTGCAAATCTCATACCAATACAATATTCTGGAAAATGAAAAGAAACCAAGTTTCACCATAAACACGGTTATTAATAAAGAGACACCACCATTTAAACTAGAACTGGACGTGTGCGTTGAATACACAGGTGATGACCAGGCAACCAATATGGCACTCGTAGAAATCTCTTTGCCATCTGGTTTTGTTGCAGATGTAGAAAGTTTCGAGCATTTACTGGCAGTGGAAGGAGTCCGAGTAAGTTTTGATTCTACGATTTCAAATAAATTCTTTTAGTAACTAAGATTTAATGTCTTTCTAGCAAACGGAAACCAAAAATTCGGATTCAGTTATTGTGGTGTATTTCGAAAGCCTTCGTAAGAATGAAGTCAAGTGTTTACCAGTGGAAGCATTAAAATCATTTGCTGTCGCTTTACAAAAACCAGTGCCAATTGTCGTTTACGACTATTATGATACATCAAAGAAGGCTACCGCTTACTATGAGGTGATCTCGAAGATGTGCGAAATTTGCGAAGATGATGAGGAATGCAAAAAAGCGTGCCAATAACTCTAAAACGATTTTCTTATATAAAACGATATATTTGTAAATTGAAAAGTTGTTTTATTTAAAAATATTGAACAAAAAAACTGTATGTCAGTACTGAGGAAAATTCGTCATAAACGCCAGTTTCCTGTACTGTAATTGTAATTAGCTTCAATATGCTGATCGTTTGTTACGGAGATGTATATTTTTCAGCTTTGGTGTTGCTGAATTAGTTAAAAAAAATTCACAGCTCGTTCGTATTCAGTTGGCAAAGAAAAGAAAAAGAGGAGGAAGGGTTTGTGAGAGCTGAGATTTGAAAAACTTCTTACTTAATCAACTCGTCGCAAAATTGCAGTTTTCATGAACGAAATTTTTCTCAAATAAAACGGACCTACGAAATTTTGGTTTGTGACATACAGAAGAAAAGATTTACTATTTTTATCTCTATAGTACTTTTAACACTGAATCAGGATATTGTGTTTTTCTAAATACAGAAAAATCGGTTTTGCATAATTCTCAACCAACTAGTTGAGTTTACCTATTAACTTAATGCAATCAATTATGATAGAAAAATACTATGGCTAAAATTGGATTAAACATACGAATTTACATTAGGGAATGGTTGTTGGGGCACCTTTTATAACGTACATTTGTTGCCTTCCGATGCAAATAGCTCCGAAACTTAACAGCAGCAGTTTTAGGCAGTTGATGATCACCCATTCTCAGCACACGCCGGCTCCATTCTTGCCGCCTTGTCCTTCTCCACTTGGTTTTATTTTGCGCATCGCATATCTGCCAAATTTCCTCAGTGTGCATCAAGTCCTAATGGGCGTAATCTGCTATCGAGAGCTTGTGGTTTTTGTGTCAATCCTCGTTTCAATTGCATATGCCAGTACAAGACTGACACAGGTCTTGCATATGAGTATTTTGCCTTTTACCCTGGAAGTACATGCATATTTTTTATACGTAAAGGCCATGCTTCGTCGAAACAACGACGGCATTATTCGAAGTGGTCATACACATGATCTGTACAGCAACAACTTTGAACGATGAGTATTTCCCATTATTTGGTTATTTTACTATATAAAAAAACAAAAATGGACATTTTTTTAAATAACATTTATTCATAAATTAAAGGTTTACCAACACTTACTTAGAAAGAATATTTGAATAACGTAAACATGCGTCGTCTATTCGATATATATACAGGGTGACAATTGTAAAGTGACGCAAGTTTAATACTCTGCAGCAAGCTTTGCCATTTACCGTTACTTTAATTTAAAAAGCAAATTCATTCATCATTGGCTTTGCTTTTAATTTCATTTGAATTTTTGTTATTACATTTTGAAATTTCCATAAAAATGGACAAGGAAAATATTCGTCGTGAAATTATGAAATTTCATTTGGCAAATTATAGTAGCCGTCAAATTGCAAAGGCTTTAATTTTGTCAAGTCGTACGGTACACCGAGCTATTATTCGATATAATGAAACTGGGGGTTTTGGAGATAGAGACCGGGGAAAATTTTCAACAGTTGCCACTACTGGTTTAACAGAAAAAATTCGTAAACGAATCAAGCGAAATCCAAGGCGCTCAATGAGAAAAATCGATAAGGAAGTGGGAGTAAACCGTGAAACAGTGCGAATCATTGCAAAATCAAAGCTTAATCTTAAGCCGTACAAGCTCCGAAAAGCTCAAGATCTGACACAAAAAAAGAAAGATTTGCGACTGCAAAGATGCAAGGCGTTGCTACGCTCCTCCGTGTTAAAAAATGTTGAAAATATCTTGTTTACAGATGAAAAAATTTTCACGGTTGAACAACATTTCAATGCGCAAAATGACCGAATGTGGCTAACATCATCATCGCAACAAAATAGGACTGTTGGCCGAGTTCAAAAGCCAGCTTCCGTTATGGTATGAGCTGGAGTATTTTAGAGAGTAAGGCTTGTGCATCTCAACACCACAGTCTGGAGTCGCTGACAAATTCATTAGAGAAAGCCTGGACATATATATACATTAGACGGCTTATTTGCTCCATACATTTTGCTAAAGTGTTTCAGATCTTCATTGTGACAGCAGAATATGAAAATAGGGTGCTAAAAACCAATTAAAATGACGAATAAATTTAAATTTGCGAAAACTGGATGCGCTACTCCGAAAAGAGTGATTTTAAAGGATGTTTTACAATAAGTTTGGGATTTTGTATGGAAAAAGCATTCAATTTGCATATAAAAGATTTTCATATATTTATACTTATGCATACCTATACCGAAAGCCACCCCAGCGCCTAAAGTGAACATTTGGTCACCCGTTAGGATTTTCTAGATAGCGGTAATTTTTTAAAAATTAAAGTACGTAGGATTGTAAGTAATTCAGTTTAGTTTATTTGAAATACAAAAATTTTTCAAAACGAATTATATTTGAACTAGTAAATTAACTTTTAGTGAACACATGTCGAGTACAATAAAGTTCACCTTTGACAAATGTCGTCAAAAAATTGCACGAAAAAACAAAGCAGGAGTTAAAAAATAACAGAGCTCTGTTATTAACAGAATTCTGTTAATAACATTTCGTTAACATAAGAAACTTAACATAACTTTATTAAGTAGCAGAACAGGATATTTTATGCCACTGCAAAACATAGAGCTTTAAAGCTCCAATAAAAACTCACGAAATTATAAAGACACCCGCTTATAACTTCTCAAATCATTAAGGGTAATTCCAAGTAAAAACAAGAAAACGGTATCTGACACTCCTTTAAACTTGATGATTTGTAAGCCGACAGAGACAATCTTAAAATTAAAGAATATGAACTTTTTTTTATTATCTCTTATGGTTTACATGCAGTGGTCACTCAAAGTTTTCGAACATGCGCCAAAGAGCCATTTTCAAGAACTCATAACTTTCGTTGTATGAATGGTAATTTAACAAAGTTGAAATATTAATACGGAGGACTTTCATAAAACAATAAAAAAAAATTAATTTCAGGAACAAAATTTTTCAAGGACATAAAATCCTTCAAAGATGTATGAATATCTCTGGAAATACCTTTTTTCTTTTTAAATTTTATTATTTTGTAGGCTTAAACACTAAAAATGCCAGACTGGTCCTTAAACCCCAATAAAAACGTATAAAAATTCAGAAACGTTACAACTTTTTAATGACTACCCATTTTTCTTTTGGTAAAACCATTATAAATATATCATATTTATATAACTCGTGGACACTGAAGTCAATGGTAATGACAGTTTCTCATTTTATTGTGCTTGAGATATGTGCAATCAAATCAATAACACAGTCCAACAAATTAAAACTTTATGGCTGCAACAGAATAGCCACGCTATAATCCTGAAAGAGCATGATGTATAGACCGTTTTTTGCAAAATAAACTTATAGTCCAGCACGTCTCAGTTTTTTTTTTTACTGTTGGTCAAAATTTCCATTTTTTTTTTGTCGAAAGGAGCTGAATACTATGTGCAAAAAGTCTTATAAATTGATGTCTGAGAAAAATCTTATTAGGGAAGTTTCATAGTAGAATTTAAAGAGGGTTATTTCTGTAGAACATGTGTAGCGGCGCTTGTAGCCAAAACCCATTTTGTTCTATTTTTTTTCGCTATAAATTTTTTTTGATATTCAGTGTCCTTCAATTCAGTATCTGTTCATTCATATGTAGCGCCCTCTAGCGGTCAAATTCATAAGAAAAAAAAATGCTTTTTTTCTCGTATCTATCTCCAAATTCTAATATGGCTCTCATGGAAAAATCATGTTAGAAATTCAATTTCGCTGATTCACTATGTGAATACGAGCTTACATGTTCCGAATGAAGAACTGTCTCGATCCTTTCACGATCCAGCTCTTCACCAGGATACACCTTTTGATTTGTTTCAAATTATTTTGCTCCAAAAGACTGTACCCTATCTACAAGTATATACATGGTAAGTTAATATCGTTAATATCGTAAGTTATATCGCAAGTAAGTTAATATTTATTCATTTTTCATACATATATGTATACATATATGCAAATACATTTTTATAATTACTTTATAGAAATCAGCCTACATAAATTCATAGAGAGGCCAACATTTCAATAGATATGTACTTGTCCAACATTACGCCTACTTGGTCATATTACGGCAATCTGGACGAGATCATTTTCTATTCAATGGTGTCATATCCAAAAAGGGTAATTTCTATAAAAATTTCAAAATAATTTTTTTTCAGTTTTATTTCTCTTGTTTTACTCAAATCTAATGGGAAATTTGTATAATTCTTTTATTTACATTTGACACCATATATATATGCTTAATATATGCTTAAAAACATATAGGGGTTTAAAATCAAATATATGAATAAAAACATATGTATGTTCAAAACCATATATATGTATAGGCAAAATATGCATATATATACAATACCTAGGGTTACTTAATACACAATATCATGTATATATATATATACCTAAAAACATATGAAGATAAACCTACGAATTGTAATACCTAAGGTTGAAAATCAAAAATTTGCGGCGAATTTGGTACCAGATAACCAGGCGAAGTCCCGTTATATTAGTTGATAGAAGTTGGTACATGCGGTCATATAGTGATAAAATAACTGGTAGCTAAATTCATAACAATTAAGTAATAAAAGCTAGAAAAGTGATAAATCGTAATTAAAATAAACAAAGGTTAAATTAAAAGTGGTTAAAAATGGCTAAAAATACATAAAAAAGTTAACAAACATAGTTAAAATTATTAATAAAAATATTGTATGATATATGTAGTTTTTAACACACTCTCTTTTCAATGTTTAAAATGTTTATTTAATATAAAAGAACTTAAACATATTCAATTCACAAACTTAAAATTTAATTCAAAAATAAAAAATAACGACACGCACGTCCGCTAGTTCAACTCCGACTCTCCGTTCTCGTTCTTTCGTCCAGTTCCCCAGTGTTGTATTTTAAAGTCTCATCCGTTTCTCGTTTGTTCTGTCACGCATTCCTACATTCGGCCATCCTGAGTATCCATACGACCCGAATGATCCGCCCATCGTTTCATATTTTCAGCAATCGTCATTGTCCTCTTAGGATCTTCTTGTTCTCCAACCTTCTCAAGTTCATAGCGACCATGATTCAATTTCTTTGTTATTCGATTTGGACCCAAAAACTTAGGCCTCAACTTAAGTCCTGTCCCCTTGTCCGTCATATATTCTTCGATTTTCCTAATGCAACGTCAAAATATTCATTTGTGCTTGTGCACGTATTTTCTCACGTTCTGCATCCAAATCTTGCAAATCAGCTTCTTCCAGTAAATTTCGTTTGTCAGGAAAATTGTTCACTCTCATCTCGCATCCTAAACTATACTAAAGTGCAAAGAGCTCTATACAAAAACCAAAAATTAACATCGGTTTATTATATTATAATGATTCCCAAAATATTTCGGCTTTACAAATTGCCGCCTGTTAGCTTCAAAATTTGTAAAAGAAACAAACTTTTCAGCGGGAAGATTTTTGGCCAAATAAAAGCCAACAAATAATAGATACTCAAATGTGCTTAGGTTCTGTTTTTATAGATGTTTTTTTTAACGATCCTTCTAACGAACGGTAATCGCTAGAGCCAAAATATTGTGCGAACCATCATAAAATAAACCGAGGTTCATTTTTAAACGATACAAAAACTTTTATTCATGAAGCTCTTTAATGTATAGGTGTATGTTACTCTTGAGACACATTGGGGTAAATAGAATCCATTACTTTATACTAATTTCTTCAAAAATGACTTAAAAATTAAAAAAAAGAAGTTCTTAAAATGTGGACACAGTTCTTTCAATTGTGAAAGGTTTAAGGCCTCTGTAGTGATTGAATGAAATAAAAAAAAAAAAAAAAAAAAACAACAACATAAGTGTATAGAACGGTAGTGGTAGTTTCTTTCAATATCACTATTCAGTGAAGATATTTGGAATCAAATCCATAATTCTGGGTTATGATTTCAAATATTAGTAGCTTATATGGGATATTGAAAGATTAAGAACTACCACTAAGATCACTGATGAGGAATTGTGGCGGATTCCGAAACGGCCGTCTGATTTGCCCGTCTCTATATACATTGTTGTTGTGATGACTACATTTGTTCATTAACCTGTTTATATATAACTTCAAATAACGAAATTAACATGAACTTAAGTCATGACTTTGAAAATTAACCTCTAGATTTAATTTTCATAGTCTCCTAAAAAACTATCATGAAATAAAAATTTGTCGAAAACGTGATGAACAAAATTTTCTTAATGCGATAGGTGATTAGTTACATGGATCCAAAACAGGGGCTGTTTGACCAAAATCTCAAAATTCTACCCTTTCCAACTCGGCGAGTTTTTGACCGATCTCGTTAAAAGTTAGTGTGGTAACTGCTACCAAATAGGACTTTGTGCAAGTTTGAGCCTAATCAATTTTGAAAGTGACTTCAATTGAAATGAAATCTCTCTGTTATATGGAAATAACAATTATAAAGGGATATAGTATCGAGTATCTCAGTGCTTCTGACTACGTCAAACTTCCTCTCACTGCGTTCTACTGCATTATGCCGCCTCATATTATCTTCGATTCTCCCTATGATTGCATCGAATTACCGCTGGATTCTTGTGACCACCTTGTACTACATCAGACTACTCTGTCTCTCTTTATTTTTCCCCGCTTGGTTTCCGACTTATACACGGTATAGTTTATGTGCATTTAAAAAGTTGTCGCAATTTAAGCAAAAAAAAAGGAAAGGTTTTCACACCCTATTATAAATTACCTTCAATTTTTTTTCTATTTCTGTGTCCATGTTCTTGTGGCTGTTACTGTTAAATAGCGTAGCCGACACTTAAGAATATTGTATATGACCCAAGTTGCTGTCACAGCGCTCAACAATACACAGAATTTAGTTGAAACTATATAAAAGGATTAAAAAGATTTTCGACTTGTGTGCATGTGTGTGAAATGTATGAAATATGAGGGAAAAAAACATAAAAGAGAAAAAGAAGATAAAGTGCAAAAAAACCAAAAAAAAACTGAAAATAAAAACGTAACAACAAAATAAGTGGAAAAAGTGTTTTAATGAATTTAAATTAGCAAAACTTTTAGTTTTTGAAGCAAAAAAAGAACACATTGAGAAACAAAAAGCGAAAAAAATGAAAACTTTTGTTAAATATAATAAAGATTTTTTTGTTTCACTGAAAACAAAAACTTTTCATTGAGCTTATTTCAAGAATTTTAAGTGGTTGGTTTTTCGCTTCTTGTCTCATACACAAGTACCTAGTTAGAAAAAAAAATGTTATTTTAAGATAGTAATATAAAAGCTTCAAGTGCAATTATGATGAAACATAATTTTGTCTAAAAGTTACGCATTAAGTTTTTTCATTATACATTTCAACTATTATTTATATTTACTTCAAGTTACATTTGAAATATAAACTAATTAGAGGTTCTGTTATCTTGTTGTTCATTATTTTTTTTTTCCAGAGCGATACAATTTTATCAGAATAAGTCATCGTGTATTTGCTTAGGTTTCAAGGTATTTCATGAATTTTTTCAACAAAAAATTTTGACAACTGGGGACGATATTGCTGCAGTGCCAAAACACCTTTTTTTTCGTTACTCCAGTGAAAACGAAAAATAAAGAACGGTTTATCTAAAATCAAAAAAAAAAAAAAAAAAAAACTGAACATGTTTTAGTTATTATAGTCACGCTCTTATAGTGAGCGAAGGATTTTTTAAAATTTAAATTTTTACATAAATTTTTACATTCTCAGGATGTACTTACTTTGAGAAAACGCAATGAAAAATTTTCCGATTTTTTCAGCCAATACAAGTGTAAGTGAGCTTTCAAAGGTAGACAGAATTCGATTATAAAGTAAACCGTTCGAGGTATAGGAATCCACTAAACTACATTTCACGTTTATGTAAAAAAAAGTATTGAAGTCTCTTCCTAAATTTTTGAAAATGTTAAAAATAGCGTCCCAAATATATTGCTAAAAACTTGGTTGTATACATTAGACTGGCCCTTATTTGAAAAATTAATCCGAATTCAGCTCCCCGGGGCTTATTTTGTGGGGTTACTGGAAAAACTAACCCAGAAAAACTCAATTCAATCGAAGAATTTTTGAGCTATCCCTGGCCCTTCAAAGTTTTGAAATTTTGTTTTTTTTACCAAAATTGCTTTTCTATAAAGTTGCATTTATTTCTTTTCCAAAATCGCTAAAATCGAAGTAAAATAACGAAGATATAGAGTTTTACCGATTGTAATTAACACAGTGTGATAAAAAACTTTTGAATATACTTTTTTCGAGGTTTGCACGCATCGGGTATCAAATAATTACAAGTATACACTATTTTCAGTGTATACTCAAAATCTTACAGTTACGGTTAGATTAGTCTTGATTGGATGGCAACATGCCGTTGCTGCAATTGATAGTAAGCGAAAAAAATTGAAATCAATCTCAAAATCTAGAAACAGACCATTCAAAAATGAAAGAATGCACATCACTGACTATGGAGGAACTGCCTGTTTCAATGGGGCAAATTGAAAATGGTGATATAAAAAATTATTGGATAAATTTTTCGAAAAAACGTTCGCCATATTGAATCTGCCATTTTGAGTTTTGAAATTCTGTTAACAGATTCGGATTCAGCAACCGCAAAAACCCCCGAGCAGCAAGTCTCAAAAGAATTAGATAATTTTTTTAAAAATTTGTCGGCCATATTGTATCGGTCATCTTGAATTTTGATATTCTGTTTACAGATTTGGATTCAGCAACCCCAAAAACAATAAAAAGTTTCAGATGAAGTAGAACATTTTTGCAAAAAGTCGTTTATCATATTGTTTTATAGGCGTTTGCATTTACCGCATAGACTTCATATTAATAAACATTTTCACACGAAAAAATTTTAAATTTCTATGAAAAATTGCAGGTTAAATTAGAATAGTGTAGGGCATGAAGGTTAAAGTCATTCATTCATCTGAATCAATTTCTTAGTAATTTTTTAATTAAGTTTGTTTTTAGTCATTATTTGCAATTTTAGCTTATAAGTTTAGATAGAAATTTCAGTGGAGGCTTATCAGTTTTTTTTTTGAAACAACTACATTGTTTGCGCTAAACTTTGAAATTTTATTTTTCAAAATTTATATATGAAAACAGTAATTTACTACAAAATAGAGATAAAGTTGTTTACCTACTTAACCCATTTTAGCCTCCTATCAGTTCTAGTTGGAATATTAACAATGTATTTTTTCAAGTAGCTTAAGGTTTAATGAGATATAAATACATTCTTTTTTTCTCTGGTTTCGTTAATTAATGTCTAGCCGGTTTTCGGCCAATGGGCCAAACAATGAACTTTGTACGAAAATAGTGAATTTGGAATTAAAATAATACCTAGTTTTAATAATTTCAGGGAGGCCTGGAAGGACGGAGGACACAAGGTAAAGCCTGTGACCAGCTCAGGAGAGTCCACATTCGATCCTTGCACTTCTCCGTCTCCTTCTCCACGTGGCGCCTCCTGGATAACAAAATGATACCAATCAGTGAGCTAACTAATTTGTGCGGCGGGTTTCTCCGTGACCTTAAATGAACGGTTGTGCGTTGGGCCTGGAACCCACCACGTCAAAATCAGTCTCCAGTGAATCCTATTAAAAAGCCTCCGATAACGGACTCCCCTAATGTTGACGACCCCGCAAACGCCCAAAAGACTACGATTTACGGATATGCACTTGGAATGTCCGAACCCGTAACAGGGAGATGCCTCTATCCAGCTGGTAGATGTCCTCGGAAGATATCCAGCTGACATCACCGCTATGGAAGAACGAGCGCCTAACGCTATCCACATCAAGGCAAAACACTTCAGCATCAGTCTAATTTGTGTCCATGCCCCGACGAATGAAAAGGACGAAGCGGCCAAAGAAGACTTCTACGGCTAGGATAACCAGATAAGACCACCTGGCTGTCCCCTGATCAAAATACATCATTTTGTGATCGATGAATCGCACGCTTCCAGTATATTGGATGTACGCACAACACGTGGCGCTAACATCGACTTGGACCACTTCTTGGTTGGAGCCAAGGTCCGCACTCTGTGCAGCGAAACACGTACGCACCAGTACACAGAGAAAACTGGATGTCGAAAACAGACAACTGACGCCTTTGCTAATCGACTCTCACTCCTCCTTTCCCAAAACACCCCTCGAGGATATATGCGCGCAGGGTACGCACATTTCCGGCTGCCGAAGAGGTGCTAGCCTACCACCGTTGACGGGGAAATATGTAGTACGACCAAGAGTGTCGCGATGCAACTGAAGCGAAGAATGCAGTATACCGAGCCACCCTGCAGTCAATTTCAACGCGAGCTCCTAGAAGCGAAGAGGGTAGAGAAACGAGAGGGAGAAGACATGAGTGTGACGATATCGAGATGTTTGGAGACAGGAATGAAGTTGGAAAATTCTTCGAAAACATAAGACACTTGACTAACGGTTTGAAGACCGGCGCCTCTTCCTGTAAGGACGAAGATGGAAATCTGGTGACAGATGTCCAGGGTGTTATGAGGTTATGGAGGGAACACTGCTTACTGGTTATGACGGCAACAATCCTGCCATTGGGGAAGCTGTTCCGGAAACCCCAATTTCTGACGGCGTTGAAGTACCGCCGCCCGACTATGACGAGGTCTTAACAGCCATAGCTGGGCTGAAAAACGATAAGGCTGTAGAACCCAGATGGCCTGTCATGCACAAGCTGTTATGCAGAAATGGTCGCATGAAAGCATGCCCAGTGATTGGAACCTCATCGTACTTTGTCCAATCCACAAGAAAAGTGATTCCACGATCCGCGCCGACTACCATAGGATAAGCCTTCTTAGCATCGCTTATAAGGTTCTATCGAGCATACTGTGTGAAAAACTAAAGCCCATCATCAATAAAATGATTGGATCTTATCAGTGTGGCTTCAGGCCTGGCAAATCCACAATCGACCAGATCTTCACACTACGTCAAATCCTGGAAAAGAAACGAGAAAAACAACACAACATATCCCGTCTATTCGTCGATTATAAAGCCGCCTTCGACAGCACGATTAGAGATCACCTGTACGCCGCAATATCTGGTTATGGTATCCCTGCAAAGCTCATTCGTCTTTGCAAAACGGCACTGACCTACACCACCAGCGCAGTGAAAATTGGGACTGACCTCTCCGTGCCATTTGATACCAAAAGAGAATTCAGACAAAGAAGATCCTCCGCAAGATCTATGGTCCAGTTTGCATGGACGACGTGTATCGTATAAGATGGAACCATGAGCAGTATGAGCTATATGCCGACATTGACGTAGTCAAGCGCATAAAAATCCGGCGGCTTCGCTGGCTGGGACATGTTGAGCGAATGGAAGAAAATGCTCCGGCTAAAAAGGTGTTTTATTCGAGACACGGAGGTGGTACGCGCAGAAGAGGGCGATCTAATCTCCGTTTTAAAGAACAGGTACAAGGGGACCTGACTGCACTTGGTTTAACTGGCGCTGGCGAGCGCATTGCAGAAGCGTCTGGCGGGGCTTTGTAGATCCAACTAAGTTCTAAGTAAGTTTAATAATTTCACGAAACCTTCCAAAAATATTGGCCCTAAGTAGTAAAGTTCAATTTAAAATCGGCTTTATTATATTTTTCTATTACTAAGGGCCGTTGTATGTAAAGTCCCACCCATTACGATGCCAATGATCGGCTGTCGGAAAAGGTTTGGCTGAAGTTGATGCCGATCATCGGTCAGCCGATAATGATACAGTAAAAAAATAGATTTTTTTCACAGAATTTTTTTTTTATTGTAATATTAACCCTCTAACAGGCAGGTCCGCTTACAGGCGGGCAACCGCTTGATACAATTTAAAAGACGTTTAAAAATGTTTTATGTGTATTCAGTCGATAGATGAATACCGAAAGTGCATGTTACGTAGCTTCGGTACTCTGTGCGTTGTTTCGTTTTGATTCTATAGTCAGTTAAAGGTCAGATTTCGTGTAATTAACGAAAAAATTGTTTTGGGTGATATTAAAATTATTTGCGATAATTTTAACTATTGAAAAAAAAAGGTTTATAGTTGTTTGTTGGAGTTAATTATATTTTACATTTATGCAATTTAACGGGACTTCACGCTTTTTGATGGACCACCATTTTTTCACCTCGAGCAAAAATAATGACTCTAATTCGATTTTCAAATTTATTTCCGAGTTTTATACAATAAAATCAACCAATTCTCATATTTTTAATGCCTGCTAGAGGGTTAAAGCAAACAAAAAGAAATCCAAATTTAAATAAATAAAACAGAACAAAAGTGTAAGTTCATTTTGCCCGTAAATCACATATGTACTACACATGCACCATTGGTCGAGTTATTATTGCTGAAAAATTTATGTAAGTCCAATTGTCGTATAGATAAACCATGAAAAATTAAGTATAACAATTCTTATTTTTAATAATTTGGTTAATTAAAAAGTTCGAGTAAATAATCGGCCATTTTTCGGCCCCATAATTTTTAGCCGATGCCGATGCTGATCCGTCAGCTGGGCTCTAATTGTATGTATTACCCTAATGGTCGATTATTCGACCAGTACATTTTGAACGCACGCAACTTTTGATTTGATTTGATATAATTAATGTATACTATGGACAAGCTTGAATAACTTGGATTTACGGATTTTGGTGTTTGGGACATTTTAAATCAATCACTTCAAACAAGTTTTTTTGGACTGGTTCTTAAACTGCCTATAAAGAGGGAGGGTACAATGAAAGAGGAAAACGATCATATTTGGGAAAAATGATTTGTAAAAATATTAGATGGGTTTTTATATTAACAAAAAATGAATACAACTGGAACTGGGGCTTTAGTTAGTTTAAAAAAAAAAACTAAATTTATTGTTCTGTCTCGTATTTTGCTCTGTGAATTCCGGTCACCTATGTTAGGTACAATTGGATTCAGAAAAGTCAAATTTTTACATAATTTAGGAGCTTTCAAAAAATTTCAAATATAAACATTGGTTTCTAACTTGCAACATGCTCACTGTGTAGTTTGTGCTCTCTCTTCCACATCATGTCTCAACATTTTTCGGCATTGTACGTCGATTATTTTCAACTCTACTCTTCTGCTTTCTTATTTGTTTTATTTTCATTTTTGTTCAAATTTTTCCTTTTTCTTTGCTTTATTTTCTCCAATTTTTCTCCTTACAGTATCATGTTATGACTGTCCTCTGTTTATTGGTTAAGCATATCCTCACGGCGATATAGAAACCCATGTTATAACAGACATGCACACATACTAGAACACAGAAATGCCAACAAAAGTCAAAAATCGACAGTGACTTTGCCTTTAAAATTTGTTTGTTTAAGGCGTACAAAGGAGAGATGGAGATTTTTGTCATTTGTTCGTTCCGTTCTCCCAGTTGCCATGTGTGTTATTGGTTTGATATGGCATGTGTCGCACAATTGCCTCTGGCTAGTTTTGTGTGTTTGCATTTCTGAGTCTATGAGTGTGCTGGGTGACGCTGTGTATATGTGTGCGTGTGCTTAGGGAAAGTAAAGATCCTTTTTCGAGACTAAGTTTATATTTCCATGCATTTAACGAGTCGTTATATTAGTATTTTTTAGTCACCATTCAACTTTGTGGCTCTTAAATTTTAAAAATTTAAAGGCGAATAACAGCCTTATCAATGATCAAACTAAAGACGATGTTAAATTTAATAATAATCGACTTTTGTCACAATTTTGTATAGAATAAAAGTCAAAAAGCTGACTATTAAATTTAAAATCGGTTTTAGTTGAAGGGTATGTAGTGTCCAGGCAGCGGAAAAGCTACCATATTTGAATTCAGCGACCAAAACTCTACTAGGGTTTTGGTCCATATTGTTCATATGGATGCGTAGTACCCAAAGTATATTTTAGATACAACCCCTTTTTTTAAATAACATCTTAAAAAAAGGTTTGACATCGGTTCTTATCTCACCTTTTTACCTCTCACCTCCTCTTCACTAACAAAAATCAGCAGGCATGGAATTTGATTTTTTGTTTTGATATCGACTTTCCATCGGCTTCCTGATTAACCTTTTCAACATGTTCATCCGATTCGCCTGGCAACTCACATTCGAAGTTCGAAATAAAGTGACGCTCTCCCTAGTCATGGTGGTAGAGAAAAATATATATCATAAATGAATGTTTTGACACCAAAAAAACACCAGATACTCCCTAAGTACCTAATTTTTGGTACCTCATCAAAAATATATGCTTAATACCTCGAAAATATGACCGATCTACAGCGTAACCATATAGTACCATAACGTCTTAAGGAGCATACCCCGTCCATTTTTTTTTGAGTTGCTTTTCTTTTAGATCTCATTCCTCAAAATGGCTGACAATGTAATGAAACATGTTATATAGAAAGCTCTCATTCACAACTACTCACACTATTTTACCACGTTTATATCAACTCGTTTTCAATGGTGTCTGTCTGTCTGTTCGGTACAAATTTTGCAATCGATTTTAAACTAACTTCCCGATGAGCTAGAGACTTGAAACTTTAAATATAGTTCAGAAACTGGAAGACATGCAATATAAAATAGCTAAAATATATATAAATATAATAATATTTAAAGTATTAGCATCGGAAGTTTTTCCATTTTTTTCATTGATCAAAGCATTGAATTCATCGTTGTTAAAATCATTGCTTTAGCGGGAGTAGAATATATGTATATGTGTATACATACACAAATTCAAAGACAAATGAGAGAGAGAACAAAAACAAACAATAACAAAATTTTCTTTTCGTTTTGTTCTGCTTACAAAGAGTATAGATTGTAAAGAGATCGCAATTTGCTCTTGCTGGAATCGAAACAAAAAATCGTAGAAACAGCAGCGAGGTGCAATACCGATGGTTGTCAATACATCCAGCAGACAAAAATGTATGAATGAAGTTTGACGTGTTTGATGAAATAAATATTTAACATTTCTTTTAGCAAATAACTTGCTTTTTTTGTTTTGATTTTATGAATTTTATATAAGTACTTTTAACTCTTTTTCTACTGATTTCATAAAATCAAAATGCGAAGAAATATTATCACTATTTTCAACATTGTACCTAAATATATGTATGAAAAAAAGTATATTTAGCTAAAATGTTTGAACTTTTCTTATTTTATATTTTAATATAACATAACAACAGATCCTCTTTTTACTATGTATTTAGCAAATGCCTTTATTTCATTTCTGTTTCGAAATGTAGAATCACAACGAGGTGCAATGTAAAAACAGTATTTATTGAGTACCCATTTATGTGAGAAGATATAATTTGAATTCTGTTATATTTATTGAATAGCGCTATTCGCAATCTGGGGAAAATGATCTTGTACGAGACCAATAATTAATTGTGACATTGCTTAGACAATTGGTTTTGATTCAATGTGTAAACAATTTCAAATTCCAATTGAGTTCAAGTGACTTCAAAACCTCAATTGACTTCAAGTCACTCCAATTTAGTGCAAATTGTCGGTTATTAACCATGACTTCAAGGTATTGCAATTAAATTGAATGCATTCTTTTACAGCTCTGGTCTTTACTTAAAATCGATTGCAAAATTTCACACACACAAGACTAAAAAGTAAAAAATAATAATTTGAATAAAAAATATTTTTAATATACCACGTTTTCAAAATGGACTAAAAAGTATAAAATAATTTCTCCTAACCCCATACAGATTCACAACAACATTAGGTACTAATCAGAGCTAGGCGGCTTCGATTACTTTTGTAATCTATTACACATAAAGTACCATTATTTGTAATCGTACTTAATTTTTTTTTTTTTTTTTTTTTGAGTACGATTACTTTTTCGTATTTTGGGTACAATTCCTCAT
Source organism: Toxonevra muliebris (assembly GCA_963691655.1). NCBI lineage: Eukaryota > Metazoa > Arthropoda > Insecta > Diptera > Pallopteridae > Toxonevra > Toxonevra muliebris. The sequence continues at coordinate 29,797,999 of OY829329.1, forward strand.
ACGCATGTAATACCTACATATTTAAACATAAATAAATTTTTAAGTTGCTTTTGAGACAAATGTCACTAGGTTGACGTGTCAATAACAATAACCAAATATAAAAGCAATTCATGAAAAAATCATTGGTTTTTTTATAAGTAAGTTATAAATTAATTTCCGTTCTTTAATTTAATTAATTTGTTACTGGCGCTAATCCTCACACAGTTGATAGTTAATTTTGCAAACTTCAAAATTGAGGATATTCCGCATTTTCAATTTCATTAAAAAAAAATTGGTTATAAATGATGTCGTCTACTGATGAGCTGGACTGGTCTTCGGATGATTCTATGAGAGACCCAATTTATGTGTTTCCTTCAACATTAACCAACAGAAAACGGAAGTGTGAAGCTTCAAATGGTGCTGATAAAAGATTGAAACTTCATGCAAAGTTTATCTTCAACATTAACATTTTTTAAGGATGTCGAGTTTGTAAGTTTTATATTGAAATTCCATTATTTTCTCTATTTTCATTATTTTTTTTATTTTCTTCAATTTCAAACTTTGTATGTATGTACATATTTCTCCATGCAAATTTATATGCAATCGAAATAGATATTGTTCCTGAATTTCAACATATTCATACTTATGTTACCTTAAAATTTATATTTTCAAACATTTTATGAACAAATTACAAATATTTAATACAATATTTTTTGGAATCATAAACCAAAACGAGTACTGTAATCGTACTCAAAAAATTTCGAGTACGATTACTGTAATCGTACTCTAAAAAATTTTGAGTACAAGTACATGAAGGAATCGTACTCAAAAAGTAATCGTACTTCTGCACGCCCAGCTCTGGTACTAATAGTAATTTGTTCTTAACTTTAACTTCTTAACTTAACTTGTATTCCATCAAAATAATTAATTTTCCATTTACCACAACTTTTTGACTTTGGCTACCACATGGAATACGCATCACAATTCATCACATCACACAACCGATGCGTTTTTATAAAAGCTTGGGAAATTCCCTAAAAAAACTTGATTAGGTGCAGACTATAGAAACTACTAGGGTGTGGCAATTACACCCGTTGTGTATTCAGAATTTTGTTTTCAAAATGGTCATTGAATCTGAATCTGTGATTAAAATATCATACATAATTAAAATGCCGCATGAATATTTTAAAAAGTTATTAAATTTAAAAAGCAAATTAAAAGTGTGGATTTGTTTTCGACCAGATATCTTTCATTTAATTTTTTTATTTTTCGTGCTCCAACATACTAGAAATAATAATAAGAGCAACAATTTCAATTGTGATCCCCTTAAAGTCATACATTTAACGATTTTTAAAATACATACTTGCTTTCAGATATCAATGCATGTGCAATAACTCGTTAACTCACCTGAAAGAAAGAGATAAATATTTTTAGTTTTGGTGGTGAAAATATTAACAAAATGAGAAAAACTCTGCTCTCAAGAAGAGTTCATAAAATGACGTTATGATTTTTTTTACACACGATAGAGAATTAAATAACAGTTCATATTTTTTTGGAGAAAATCGCATTTAAAGTTTTTAATGATAAAAATATTCCTTTGTCGAAAAGAGTTCATAAGATACCGTTATGACTTTTTTAAATTTTGTTTGCATTCTTTATTAAATTTTTTTAGACAAAGTGGCAACAATAACCACAAAAATACAAATGTAACACATCAAGTACATGAATATTTTTCAAAGTATTTACATACACGCGTTAAAACATATTCATTTACACATGACGAAATTATTGTTATTATTATGTTCTATTTTACCATATCATAAATACAATTTGAATAATGTCAGCCGAAATGTCAAATACCTTTCAAAATATATAAAGAGAGACAGAGAGAGAGAGAGAGTGCATAATAACAAAACATATGTTCAAACTGTCAGCTGTCATTTGAAATGAAATTTCGCATACTCACTCGCACAATACGAAAGCATGTGGAAGGTAAGTAAGCATACAGATATTTATGTTAATGTAAAGGAAATACATATATATGGCTATGACTGTGGCTGCTTCTGCTCTTCATGTACTCTTGAAGGTGCAAATATTAATTTCCGGTATGAAATTAAAGTAGGTAAGCACCTTAGCACAAAATATTTCTCCGTTACGAGATTGTCTGATATTTAAGTCAGAAAAATAAAAATACATATTGAGAAATGAGGCAAAACTTATGAGCGCCTTCAACATAATTTCTTGGATGCTGAACTAGCTTCAACATCTTTCAAATTGTGTGCCTGTAAATGTCACATTCTGCATTACAAACGCAATGCACTCTCAACCAAAATTATCTCTCTCCATCACCAAATTAAGTTGTCAACACTTGGTTATTATTGTTATTGTTGTTGTTGTTATTATTACATCTTTAAAAATTATGACATTTTGTTATTGTTTGTTTGTTTCAAGCTTTTATTCTCAAAATTTCTGTTGTTTGTTTATCATTTTCAAAAGTGTCACCAAGACACTAAGCATTATTATGTACCAGCCCTTTCAATATCCTAACTTTAGGGAGAGTGTGTGTAATGCCTTAAACATAATTGCGACGGATGACGGGAAATCCGCTAATGGATAGTGAACAGGCGATCCATCGCCATCGTCAAACGTATTTGCGAAGAAACACGGCGACTGTAGTAATCTAGTTACAATTAAATTATTTTTTAAGTTAAATCTTTTGATTGTGAAGACATGTCCGTGAATTGTTAACAGAAATGAACGATCGCATCGACAGAATAGTGCGAATTATAAAAATTATTACCATCATCAATTCGAATAATAATAACAAACAGATATGCAACCCTGTGCCGTCGCAGCTCACCAGGGAAATGAATATACATAAGTATATAAGTATAGACACCCGTCGCAGCGCTGTGCCATGTCATACGATTAAGTGTGTCCTAATTTTGGTACCGACTATTTCTCAGCGGATTTCCCGTCGTCCGTTACAATTGTGTTTAAAGCATTAATATTTACTTTTGCTTTACATCTCTCCCCACGTATTTGTAGTAGTTAGCAGGTTCAGCAATTTTAGTGTACTGTTGTTGTTGTTTTTGATTTGACAGGTAGCTGACATTTCAGCATACTTAAGTTGTTAACAAATCTCTGCTCCCACGTCGTCAACATAAATAATATGATAATTGTTTAATGTATGAGAGAAGGAGAATGAGAAATAGAAAAAGAATGATTGAAATCATTGCAAGAACTTTAGACTGGAAATATTACAGCATATCGCTTATGTCTTTGTGCGGGAGAGAGGAAAAACGAAAAGGGAGGAGTACAGACTTGCTCGTACTGGCATTTCACCAGCAATTCGTTTTGGTGGCATTCGCTTTTTTGCCTGCCATTTTATTTTTGATTTTTATTAACCATTAATTTCTTTAAATGTCCGTTGAAAATACATGTAGCTTAATAAAAAATAAATTAAAACGAAAATTATTATGATTTTATTTAATTTTTAAAATTACAGAAAAAGCAAAAACAAACAAGAATTGCCAATGTAAATGTTAATGCCAAGTTCAAAAGAGAATCGATAAGAATTGCGCAATTTTTATTATCGAATCTAAATTGGGACTTAATTACAAAACCATTACCATACAAAATTTGGAAATTTCCAACTTTAAGCGCCACCTGTTCCGCGTCGCCGGACTACGCCATGTGTGGAAACTTAATACTTTAAACACTCACAACCAAGAGAGCATTATTGTTATAGCGAGAGTATAGTTATCAATGTGCAATACGAGAAGACTACTAAAAAGCTCGTTGCATTAGTGGTAGATTGAACAATTCAAAGATGATAGACGATTTGCAATAATATTATGATATCTTATTTGAAATATCAAAAATATCAGTAAGAAACGAGACGAGAAAAAAATAAACTACTGATGTGCGATACTGATGTACTATATCTCTTTTCACTCAACAGGGGTTGAAAGCGATGACTATGCTACAGGGTTGATATTTGAGATTCGAAATCATCTTGAAATTTTAAACACTCATTTTAAAAAGAAAGCAGTTTAAGAATCTTTAACCAGAATCGGACGATATAAAGTGACGGACATGTAAATGTAATTTTTTAATTTCTCATTTTTTTCGTATTTTTAGCACAGCAATCGATCGCAGCTCAGTAGTATCTCTTTATGTATTCATAATTTTAAACGTGTTTTTTCTAAATTAATTTTCTCGACACTTGTGTCAAGATTACTCTAAATCTATTTATACGAATTAGCTCAAATTTGGACAGAATGTTCACAAAACATTTCTCTATGGGTTGAAAAACAACCAGATTTTTTTGGATAAAAAATTACCATTTTATGACCAGCTTAGTCCCAAAAAAATTAAACAATAAAACAAAATAAAAATCTACAAACAATATTTTTTTTGTATGATTTTTTTTCAACCCGTTCTAAAATAATTAGACGATATAGAGAAAAACTGAAAACGCCATCCACTTTCAAAACTCTTGAGTTTTTTTTTTTTTTGGTAAATTCCGTTGTGTAGTGTAATTAATAAAAGAACTGCAAATTCCAATATTTTTTTTTTTTCATATTTTGAATGAGAAAAAACATAATGAAACCGTGATTTGTTTCATGGGCAAAATTCAAAAAATTCATAATGTCGAAACCAAACAAATTTGGTGCCATTTTAAAGATAATACTCCAATTAAGAAACCACCAAAAAATTCTGGCGAAAAAATAATTAGTGTGGATGCAAGAGGAGCTCAAAGTCGACAAAATTTTTCGCTAAAATATGAAATCGTGCGATTTTAGTTTTTTAGTCCGTTGAGTACATCTGAAAAATAAGTTTTTAATGATATCCTACCGAAAGTTTCAGTTATGTGTTGGCAATTTGTCAAGTTAATTTTTGGTATTACTTTTTAATCAAGATTTGAAAAGCTAAAATTTCTTGTTTCTATTGTAAAATATTTTTGAAAATACGAAAACTAAAAATTGATTTTGGCAGAGAAAATCTAGAAAATATGTGACAATATGTTCCTGGATTTTTTTTTTAAATTTTAGAATTCTTTATCGGAATATGCAAAAATATCCAACACTTTTTTCCGCTTTCAGGAAATAATTAAATCTAAAAATAGGCGTGAACATGATTTTTTCGACCAAAATTGGAATTAAACTTATTTTGTTAACCCTAAAAGTATGCAATCTTGCTGAAAAATAACTAAAAGTGTAAAAACCCAAAAGTTACATTCATTATTATCACTTTTATTAAAACATTAAAGGATTCCAATACAAATTTTTTAACTTTCTGAAAAAGCCAGCATAAAACATAACTAAATAAAATTAGTTTCTTGAAGATCGAACAGCCCATTCTCCCATTATAGCTTAGCCAAATATGACGAAAATTGTAACTTTAAGCTTAGTTAGTGGCGAAACCTAAACAGGCTGATTAAAACTGACTTCGGATTTGAGTTTAGCGCCTCAAAGTTAAATAGCACACAAAATTTACTGAAAGCTTTTGTAATGATTTATTCCAACTTACTCTTTGGCAATAAAATATTAGGGTGAGGCCGTTTGAATTTTTTCCCAGATTGGGAGACCCTCCAATACAAGAATAATGAAAACTACTAAGAACAGCAATGAATTCAAATCATTAAAGGTGTATTATCAAAATGTTTCTGTTCTGCGACCAAAATGCAAAGGTTTTCGAGCTACAGCTGGCCAGTGTGATTATGATGTTTTTGTAATTGTTGAGACTTGGCTCAATGGAGGTTTTTTTGATGCTGAACTTTTTGATCCGCAACTCTATCATGTGTTTCGCAAAGACAGGGATTCTATCAAGACTGGCTGTAACCATGGTGGTGGTGTATTAATAGCTGTTAGGCGTATTTACAATGTATCTATAGTTCTTTTACATAATGGGGACCCTCTTCTTGATCAGCTGTGTGTGTCTATAAAGGGCTCTAATACTGTGCTGTACATATGTGTTTCATACATACCGCCCAATAGTGCTGATGAACTGTATGCTTTGCATGTGGCTAATATTCTACGATTACCGGCGGGAATGAAGATAATACTCACTTCTGTGTGCTTGGTGACTTTAATCTAAATAACATTAACTGGTCATTTATATCTGATGATAATTTTTTAACACCTAGTAATGTTACTCATCCTCATGAGATAAATTTAATTGACAGCCTTTTCGGGTTCGACCTAATTCAAATTAATGATATCTCTAATATTCTTAATAGAACCTAGGATCTGATTTTCATTAGTAGTGATATTAGCTTTAAGTTATATCACATATATATCATCACATTCCATTAATCTTAGAGCTAGAATTTAATATTTACATCTCCACTTCATTGGATTGTGCAATTTCCAATTTTAATTATAACAGTTGCGACTTTGAATTACTGAACAATTTAACTGCTAACATAGATTGGAAAACCACGTTCTCTAGTATAGATATTTCTAATAATTTTAATTTATTCTTAAGTCATATTTCCGGGATCGGTTGTGCTAATATTCCTCGTTTTCCTAAAAAAGTACATAAACTTCCATGGTATTCTAGGGGCTTAAAAAAACTGAAGAACTTAAGAAACAAATTTTATAGGCGTTATATTAATACTGGAGATGAATATTCCAGATTAATATACTTGCATTATATGAGGGATTTCAATAGTCTTGACAAAGTTCTCTATGGCCAGTATCTGCTACGTTATGAAGATAATATTAAGTCCAATCCGAAATCCTTCTGGAGTTTTATTCAAACAAAACGGTCAAGCTCATCTTTTTATCTTAGTGATGCGACTTCGACATCGTTGTCGAGTTTTCTAATGCCAATTTTGAATCTGTCTCGTACTGGGATGATGAATCTGTTCTTCAAAACATAATATTCTTGACTGATTTTGGTTCTCTTTACCTAAGTGACGAAAATATTGTGGAAGGCATTCTTAAATTAAAGAATTCTCAGCAGATTGATGTCCATGGTGTTTTCTTTTTTTTCCTGAAAAGATGTATTTCATCCATTACTGAGCCACTTCTTCTATTGTTTAATGAATCCCTTTCAAAGCGTATCTTTATTGATGAATGGAAGATCAGTTTCATAACTCCAGTATTTAAAAGTGGTAACAAATATGGTGTTACTAATTATAGGCCTATCTCTAAACTTCCTGCTATCTCTAAACTATTTGAGCATATCGTCATGAGTAAAATAACTTTTATATTTAGGCAAATTATCTCCCCGTTAATTTAGCATGGTTTTGTTCCCGGGCGCTCCACTGTCACTAACTTGGCAGTCTTCTCGAATTATTGTATATTTACTTTCTCACATGGCTTCCAAGTTGATGCCATTTATACCGATATTTCGAAAGCATTTGACAAGGTCTCACATAATATTTTATTGACAAAACTTGCTAAAATGGGGTTTCTTTCAACATTTTTGCTATGGATTAAATCTTATCTTAGTAATAGGCTGAATTTTGTTGTTATTGATAACGTCAAGTCCAAAGCATTCTAGGTCCATTATTTTTTGCTTTATTTATAAATGATGTCAGTAGCTGCTTTAGTAATTCAAATATCTTATTATATGCAGATGATATGAAAATATTTACGAAAGTAGGGTGCTATGCTGATGTTCTTAGACTTCAGACTGAGTGTGATAACTTCTCTCTATGGTGTTGCAAGAATCGTCTTTCCCGTTAATTTAAACAAATGCTGCCATGTCACATTTTCTAAGCAACGCTTTGTTAACCAGTCTTCGTATTTTATTGCATACCAATGTGTTAAGACTGCAAATATGATCTTGGATCTTGGTGTCTTGTTTGATTCCAAATTCACATTTGCTGGTCACCTTGACTATATAATGCCAAGAGCTTATTCTTCTCTTGCATTTGTTAGGCGTAATAGCTCAGAATTTAAGGATCCATATACGAAAAAGCTATTGTATACATCCTTTGTTAGGTCAATACTGGGGTATGCATCCGTTATATGGAATCCTCATTATGCCATCCATATTAACCGTATTGAGCGCGTACAGAAAAAATTTATAAGATATACCCTTTATTCTCTTAGATTTGAATTGCCTTTACCCTTATATGTATATTGCTTGCTTATTAACCTAAAATCTCTAGAGTCGTAGAAATGTTTCTGCATTGATGCTAATTTTTGACATTGTCAGTGGTAAAATTGACTGTATTTATTTACTTGACTTAATAAATTTTAATGTACCAGCTAGATGTTTGCTATTTCTAATTTACGCACTGACTATTCTAGAAATGAGACTATTGTTTGGTCTCTTAACTTGTTTAATGTAATTTCGTCCTTTATTGACATTGATATTTTTTCTTCACGTGCCACCTTAATTAATTATTTCTATTAAGCTTTTACTGTATTTTGTATCTTTCATATCTTTAATTATATTACTTAAATTAAAAATTTTGTTGTCTAGTCTGTAAGGATATATATAGTTCGTTGACTTAAATAAATGAAATGAAATTTTAATAAAATCAGAGCGCTCCTTCCAATTTTGTCCAGTCTTTGTATGGAATCAAATCACTGTGCATTGTACCAAGACCAAAAAAGTTGGAACAAGGTGTGATTGCATCTAAAATATCAACACTGCCGTGTAACCAATATAAGTAAATAATCTGCGATGTCCGGAGAAATCCGCTCAATGGGTTCTACGAATATTTGTGATCAATTCAGTTATTATCGAAATTGAGAAGCTTTTAAAGCAATTTTAAAGAACTCATCGTATGTAGAAATTAATGGAAATTATGTAGAAGAGATAAAAAATAAAAAAAATTAAAGAAAAAAATTTTTTTACTGTGTTTTTTCCAATCATATTTTTGAGATTTTATTACTCCCTCCGTGTGTAATTATTAACTCATCTTTTAATTGTTTACTACAATTTGCTATAAAAATAATTATTAGTCTTTTTTTACATTGTTGAACAAACTTTATACATACATACATACGTATGTATGTAAAGAAGAATTGTTACACAAGTAAAAATTTTCAGGCGATGTTTCGAGTGAGACAAAATTATTTATAAAATAAAGTAAAAAATTAAGCGTAAACAAAAAGTGAAAGAGATACCAATACTGATGCAAGTGTAGAAGGGCGGCAGGAAATTAAACGAGGCAGCAGGAGAAAAGTTGGAAGAAAGTAATGACTAAAAATATTAACAATAACAACAAAAATGCATGAATTACAAGCATGAATATATTTTCATATTACAAATGTATGTGCATGAATAATTACATTCCCAGCTAACATTTCGATAATTACACTGATGACAAATTTAAAGTTGGGGTCTTCGCAACTCCTCTGGTTAAAATCAGATTTTTTGTTTGTTGAACTGTGTTAATTATGTGGAAATATTATTGAACTGGAATATGGTTGTTTTTCAGTATGTACGTGTATATTGGTTTTAAATAAAAAAGGACACAAACATTTGCAAACTAGTGAGAATAATAAGAATGTAATCGATATTCAATTGATTTATATTTTTATTAAGGGGTTATATACGTTTTCATGAGTCAAAAAACCGAAAAAAATTTTATGACTTATTTCGAACAAACATACTTTCAAGAGTTTATGTTCAAAATTTCAAGTCAATCCGAGCAGTAGATCGTAAAAAGCAACGCGATTTGTAGCGCTACTGTTCATAAATAAAGTGCACTCAAAACTTTAAAAATGATTTTTCCGAATGATGTTTTTTGAAAAATGCCTTTGCGGTGAACGCGATATCTCAGAAACTACTTGACCAATTCATCATTTTTTTAAAATTTGTTTCCTAGTTTCAATACAAATCGATCATTGAACGATCATTTTTTCATGTGCAGTATTTGTCTTAACTAGTAATTTTTTTTAAGTACATTTTTGAGACTCAAAAAATCTACTTTTTTTTTGGATCATTTTTCAGTATGAGCAAAAGGTTTTTTTTCAACACTTTTCGTTCAAGTACTCGTCGTTGTAGTACACAACTGTAAATTTTTTGTCTTTTTGATTACAGTTGAGTTGTTGGCATTCAAACGTGCTCACCGCCAGACTCTACAGAAAAAACGCGCATCAGGACAAGAGCTACAACTTCTACAATTTTCAATATTTTTTCATTTTTTTTTTCAGAATACCTGTTATGCTAGTTTCAAATAAATTATTTCAAATAGTCCAAAAAAAAATCGCAAATATGCCCTAAGTTTCCCGTACCAAAACGTATATAACCCCATAAAAGATCATAAATGCACTTATATTCCTTCACTTCTAATATTTTCTCATTGAATGCCATTGCTTTTGATTTTTCACTAATTTCTTTTATAAATAAACTTTTTGAAGCAAATTAAAATTACTTAGATTTGAAATCAGCTAATCGCATGCAGCTCTGTAACGTCGCCGTTCGACGGTAAAAATAGAAATAAATCTAAGTCAATGATAAGTTTAATGATATTCTTTTTCATTTAGATATAGGTTAACCTTTATGAAACTCGTGCACTACTTTGGAAAGGTGAAAATTAAAAAAATTTTGGGAGTTTGGGTTTATTTTTACTAGAACCAAGTTTACAGATTTTTTTTATTCAGTAATGGGCAACATACATGATGTAAAACTAATAAGTTGTCTTATGGACCGCGTAAAAAATATTAGACTTCACTTTTAAAGCGTAATTTTTTTTCTCGGGTTCTTTTAAAACCTTGTTATTTTTGGAAAAATGCATTTTTGTAGGACAGTGTAATTTGATCTACACTGGCGGTCATGGAAACCTCAACGCTGCTGCAATTTCGGTAAAGTTCTCTAACTTGGCCCAAATTTCCCTTCCTTTGTAATTCCCTTCCCCTATTTATGTTTTCACACTTTCGGGGGTCCCGAGGCAAAAGTATTCCGGGTCCAAAAATTTTTTCTCAATATTACAAAATTTTGAATACTGCACCGATTTTGATTGAATTTATACAAAATAAATTCAGCTATGTCATTATTTATTTATGTTTTGTACAATTTTGTTAAAGTTGAACGTTCTTATTCATACAAATATAAAAGTACATGTGACTCAATATTTCATTCGGCAGGGCAAACAAAACCTACTGTTATCTCTATTTTCCTCCTATATTTAATTACATTCACCTGAAAGTGTCAACCATACTTGCAAATATAGAATTTCGCTCAAATTGTTTACCGTTAAATATCAATACCAAAAAAATGTAAATAAATTACATAAATAGTTATTCTATTCGTTTTTGTTTTATTTATTTTATTTTTTCGTTCTAAATTTATTTTTGAGACCCTGAAAAGGTTGCCTCACTCGCCTCTAGGCTAAGTTGGCACTGGAATGTACCATTTTTTATTGGGTTTGTTTCGCCAAAAGAAGAATTTTTGAAGGAGTTCCAAAAACAACTGCAAAGTATAAAAAATTGCCGCGTCACCAAAAGGTCGAACTTTTTTTTTTGTTTTGGGAATTAAGGAGTGCCATAAAGTGAAGTACCTAAAGAAATCTGATGCTTGCATTCGACTGCTGTTGGACTGATTCTGTAAAAAGGCAACTTGAACCCGCTTGAAAGGGCTTAAATGATCGGTTTAAAAGTGGAATCACAATAATGACTGAGCTGAAAAGCTATTACCACGTGAATATAAGTGTCGAGTCCTTAAAAAGTAGGCAACGAGAGTTCGGTCTGAATAAGAAGACGATAAGCCAAAAAACCATTGTTGACGAAACGGATGAAAGCAAACTGCTTGGTATGGACTAAAAACTACACAATTGGACTATGAAAGATTGAAGAAAGGTTACATGATCAGACAAACCAAACTCAATTTACTGTGCGCTGATAATCTTCGGCACATGCGTCGCTCAGATGTGGAGCGATACAAGGTAACAAAAATAGTCAAGTTTGAACAAAGTCCGATGGTTTGGATGCGTTCTTATAATATCGGGGGTTCCTTATACCCTATTGAAGAGACCGTGAAAGCTCAAAAATATGGGTAAAATGTTGTGGAGCAATTGCTGTAAGCCATTGTGGTAAATTTCCCCGCATTAATGACGTTATATTCCCAGACGACTTCTACTCCATGCCATCGTTTGATAACTTTAAAAAAAGTAAGAAAACTAATATGAGTCCCTTCTGCACTCGTCACTTAATGTGATAACATTCTTTACGTATTTTTGTTTACTTTATCATAAAAATTTTGGTTTTTTTATTCCAAAAAGAGCATAGTTCATAGCTCTGTTTACGATTTAGTGCAAATGGTCTTGCATCATTGCAAATGCAACTTTTTATTGCATACCGCATATATTTGCCGTTTTGATAGCAGAAATATTTTGCATTTGCAATGATGCAAGACCATTTGCACCAAATTGTGAATAGAACTCATGTGTTTTTTAATTTCTAATATTCTATTTTCAACGCACTTTCTTCGCTTTTCGCACGTCTACATCGCTTAATGATGATATTATTTTGCAATTCTAATTAGGAAAGAATAAACTATTAGCTAAAATAAACTATACAATAAAAAAATGTAATAAATAAAAACAGTTTCTGATATTTCCACTAATTCCACTGATATATAAGTACATTCCAAAACCACTTTTGATATATAAACCATGTGTTGCATACTTTTGGGCTTGTTGTGTCTTGTGGTGCAATTCACCACCCTCCATCTAGCGGTACGGAAGCTCAACCTAACCGGTACTATATTTATAAACAAAATAACTACTGTACTTTTAGGGTTCAATTTTTAATATTAAACATTCACCTTGATCTGTTTATACCAATAATAAAACAGCATACTTTCGGGGTGTAATTCACCACCCTTCACCTGACGGTACGTAAGTTTAACATACCCGCCATTACATTTATTAATACACACACTTATAAACTTGGACATACTATGAAACCTCACACGACACCGACGTGACATTTGATTTTTATTTCTATCTATTCACTCGACTATAAATTTTCCTTCAGCCTCGAGTAAAGATGCTACCACAACAAAAATTTGATTATTGATTCTTAATTTTTTTTTTGCAGATTCAAAATGTTTTCGATGATATCAGAATTTATCGGCGGAAGCGATCAGGTCGCTCGCCGGATTTAAATCCGATAGAGCACTTCTGGCATAGGTATTATGAAACGGAAAGTTGCTCAAATCAAGCCAAAGAATAAAAAATCCCTTGTTGGAGTTCTGAACAAAGTTTGGTATTAAAAAAATGACAAATGATATCCTTAAACTGCTCGTCGCCTCCATGCCATCCAGGATACCGGGCACAATAAAGGCTAAGAGAGGAGCAACAACACATAAAACAATTTTTTTGTGACTCAAATCTTCTGTGACCTAGTTTTGAAGATAAACTTAATAAATTTTCTATCCAAAATGATCATTTTTATATTTTGATATTACTCTTAATTCAGGTAATTAACGAATATCTAAAAAGTTTTGATTGAAGTTTATTTTCAAATTAACACGGTTTATTATTTTTGAAGGTTTATTATTAGCAGGGCTAACAATAAAATAATCAAAGTGGTCCTTGATCGATAAAAGATTGGGAGTTAGGCCAGTGCTCTAACATGAAATAAATCAATTCTAGTTTGTACCTTCAAAAAATAAGAAATGTTTTTATTTTCACCGCAACCGCTTTTTCTACTCAATTGTGTTCACAGCTTAACTCATAATAAATTCATAATTATTATTTCTATACTAAAAATTTTATGGCAGAGAAACAGAGAACGTTTATCGCTAACGATTTTATAAATGGTATCCCTTGTTGCACAATATACAACAAATGTTGAGTTTCAAAAAGTTTCAGAATGGGATCACGATGAAGCTAGCAGCTGTTCAATTTGCCAGATGCAAATCAGGCTTCATCTGGACATTGAGATAAAATATCGGGATTTTTCCACAATTTTGTTTTTTTATTGAGGGTACAGCTGATAACACAGTGCAATACATTCACATACGACTCACTCTCACACGAATCTTCGATAGTGCTCCTTGTCGATTCATTATAGAATAATTTTTGCGTGTCACCTGAGATTCTTCCCGCCTGAGTCACAGTTTTTCTCGAAGGATGGAGCTCTCGCGATCAAGCAGAAACATCGACGAGAAAATGGGATTGCTCGATGAGTCACGAAAAAAACTTCTGAGATCGAAATGCTAGCTGGGTTTATTTATGTCTGTATTTGAATATGCCTGCCTGCTGTTATTGCTCCTTGTAAACGTGTTTGCGGAATACATATATGGCAATGCCGAGTAGTTCCTGCTCCCTCTCTATCTGTCTCTCAACTATCTCTTTCTCTCATACACACTCTATCTCTCTATCTGTTACGATGAGCGTATGTGTGCATATGTATTTATAAAATTTCGGCTGCTTTTGCAACATTCTTGTTTACATATTTGTTATTCCACATTTTCATATTTTGGTTAATCATGAAAACATTGCGACACAACGCAATTTGTTGGAGGAAAGATAATAATTTGTGAATTATGTATGTATGTTGCATTTGAGTCTATGAATAAATAGGCAGCAAGCAACAAAAAAAAGGGTTAATATTAAGCAGAACGCAAAACGCAGGAGAAGCAGTTTCTTTGAACTCACAGTATTTAATGAAAACCAGAAGTAACAAAATGGTGAACAAAAATAACATGCGGTTGTAGATAATTGTAATTAAAAGTAAAGTAGTAAATTTTGTAATTTAGCAAATGCAATGTATAAACTTTTAAGCCTTTTTGGTTAACAGAAAAACATAAAGCAAAAACAAAGGTATTATTAGTAGCAGTAGCGTAGCCCGAAGGAGCAGTGCAGTGTTTTTTTTTTTTGCATAATTTCTTTCAGTGTAAACTTTTTCCTTACATTTTCCACTAGTCAACACCAAAATTGTGTTCAGAACCTTCCCATTCTTGCTTTATAATATCAAGGCGCTAATCGAGTGGCCTCACCAGTTTTTCGCAATTACGTAAAGTTTTCGAGATATTGCCAACTACATATTTGGGAATTTTTAGTCGCTTCATTAAGAAATTCTTTTACAAAATCAAGGAAAGTCCTTGCCAAACAAAATGTTCGTTGTTTAATTCATGTTAAGCCAAGCATACTCATAACATGTCCATTATTTTTTATTATTCATTATTTCATCATTTTTTACCTTCTTAATCCAATGACCCACCTTTCAATCATCTTTTTGAAGCTCTTCAATTTCCTCAGAAACCGCATTTATTATTTCTACATCACTAATGAAGATTTTCCTAAGATCCAAAAATCTGACGTCGGAGAATATATAGATAATAGAAATAACATCTATGTATTCCATTCCACGAACTGCTGTTTGGTTTCCCGGTCGAACTTATACAACCACGTTTCATCATGTCTTAAATTTTTTTAAAGATATTAGAGCCTCCGTGAATCCCATCGTGTTCCCCAGTCACAGCATTCAACCACAGTTTATCAGGTAGCTTTTATTTAGTCAATCTTAGAGCTTTATCAATTTTAGTCTTCACCAGGGCCACATTTTTATCGTTGGGCTGCCTTCACGAGGGTTGCTTTTCAAACAAAAGTGTGCAGCATGGAATCTTTGGAATTATTTGAGAATAGTTACAAATCATGGAGCATTCACTTCATAACCATTTTAGCATTCGTGGAAAATTCACATTAGCTAGTAGGGTGATATACATACAGTAGAATCACGATAATTCGTACCCCGTTAATTCGAAAATCTCAATAATTCGTAACAAACTGTTGGTCCCTTGAAAAAATCGCTTTAATTCGTAAAAATTCCATACATTTTGTTCCCCTCGATAATTCGTATTCGTATATTTTTCCATACAAGGCCTGCTTAACTTCTTATTAATCGATCGATTATGCGTGCCAATGGAATCACTATACTTTTTTCGGATAAAAATTGCGTATTTTCATTACCTTTCCGACAGTATATAAAACATCCGATTTTGTTTAACCAGCGAAAATTTATGGCTCAAAATCAAAACCCGTCTCATACCCGGGAACACTCCCTTACTTATAAATTTTAATTCCGAAATTTCTTAGAATGATTCAAAGAAATGATTTTTTATATATTTCATTGTTCATTAGCACACGGGCGTGGCCACCGACTATCGGATCCAAAGATTTACCTTAAGGGGGTTAACATCTGTTCATCCCATTTAAATTTTTTTTTTATTTGTGGCCAACGATCAAATAAATGAAATTTTCATCAGTAAGGAAGGGGGGAGTAGGGAGATGTTGAGGGGGGGTAGTTGGGAGGGAGCGGTTAGGGTGGAGTTGGTGGAGGTTAGGGGGAAGTTGGGAGGGAGGTCAGGGGTATTTAACACCAATTCCTTTCCCCTTTCCTACGCCCCTTAGATCCGCAATTGGTCCTATGTAAGATTACACAGTCCCATACTTTTGTTTTTAATATTTATATTCGCATCTATCGCTCAGCCATATCCATATCAAATTTTGTTAACCCTTTCGTTGATTTTGTACAATATATTGGACAATCGCTTTTATCGCATTATTCATTCAACAGAGTACAAACTTTGACAGCAAGTAAATTGTTTTTAAGTTACATAACCTACTATTAAGTACTTTTATGTTTTTGGGTTACCGATCATAAGAGCTTATGCTATTTTTCAAGAGCTTTTTTCTTTGAGTCAAAAAAGTCAAAAATTTAATGTGCAAAAATTTATCATCAAAACTGATTGCATTATTTTAATAAAAACATTAATAATTCTTTGCTAAGTGAAAATATTACTTTCCAAGTATGTTCATAAAAGATAAAAGAATATAAAAGTCCAAAAATTGATGAAAAAGCGTTAACGGATTTTTGTCTATAGCTTCACGGGTATAATTATTCAACCTTTAATAGAGGTCAAACAAGGATATGTAGAGGCTTGAAACTTGTTTATGTTAGTTCTAGAAGTCTTAGGTAATCATGAATTTCACTCAAAAAAATCGATCGACCCCAATTACAAAAGAAAGCTGAAAGGCTTAATTAAGCTCAATGAGATATTCGGAGATATTGGATTTTTGCGAAAATGCCACGACCAGTTTGAGATACGGTGGAATTTTATGGCCCACAACTTGACATACACACAATTGCATCTCTACACCAAATTTCACTAAGGTCGGACAAACGGTATAAGGAAAATATATGGATTTGGACAACAACATGTATGTATGTGTGTGTATGTGTTTACGCATAGATACATAAATTTTTTTTATATATATATTTTCCCTAAACACCAAATTTATCTTTTGCATCTAAATAAACCTCAAATTAAATCTAATTTGCTTTAAATTTTGCTGATCCGAATTACATACATCATCGATCCGAATTACATGCACGTTAAATTTTTCGATCCGAATTACATGCAATCCATTTTTTTCGAAGTGATGTTACATAAGTAACTATTAAAAAAAAAAGTTATGTTTTGTTTTTTTTGGTAGTTAACAACTTTAAAAGAGGAAGAAATATGCTTTAATTTTGTATCAAAACTTTTTTTTTTCATAAATCTATAATACTTATTTTTAGCGATCAAAGATTCCCTTGTAAAAATCGATCCGAATTACCTACACTTACGTTATATAGTATTTTTTTATCAAAATGCTTATGGAGCGATATGCCGATTATCGATATTTTATACGATATTTCATTTCTTTCCAAATTTTTTTCCTGACAAATTGTTTCTATCGACAAAAGTTTTGGAGAACTGTTCCACAATTTCTCTATATTTCGGTGATTGCTTTTAAATTTTTCGCTCTCGGAGTGCCATTGGAACATTGTTTGCTCTATTTCAGATGATTTAGATAGAGACAAAACTACTCTTGAAACATTTTGAGACACATCCGCGACATTTGAAAGATAACTCTCTGAAACGAACATAACCTATTCGGATTTACGAAGCCGGGATCAATCAGCTAACTATTCTAAACTGTTTTTAGCTCGGGTTAGCCAAAATGTATCCGGATGGCGAAAAAAATATATTTTCACTCAAATTGCTTTATTTGAGTTAATTGTTAATATAAATAACATATCATTTTTAAAGAATTCGAAAACTTGACATGTTAAATAAATAGTAAAATCAAATTTTATCATAATTTATAGAAATAATTATTGATGGAATACAATCAACGCAGAATAAAGTCAATGTATATGCAATCAGGATTTTGTTTACAAAGCCTAAAATCACAGATTTTCATTATGTAGACACAGCGCTGCATAAATTGAAAAAAAATTAAATAAATCATGCAAACACAGAATATTTGAGTTCAAGTCTGTGGCTGAAATAACTCTAAGCTCACGGGTAGGTGGAATGATATCCAATACTGTACTGTACCAAATTGGAGAGAAATGTTGATACTAAATCTAGAATTGCTTACTCAGTAGATCACTATGAGGACATCCTAAGAGTAGATGCTGTTATTTTTGGAGCGTAGTTCCAATGGCACAGTGTCCGTTATCGCTACAATTACAATGCGGGTTGATGGTCTGTCAAGTGCCAGGAGACACTTTGTTCTGCTTTCGGTTTGCTCCGGCCATAACGACCGAGTTTAACGCAGTCATTTTTGTTGCTCTAAACGATTCCACTGTATTACTAATCACATTGTATAATTGTCCGATCGTCGGCAGTATCGTCACATCCGCTTAGCTCAGATGTATTCCTGAACCACGGTTTGCCAATTAATCTATTGGTCCCTTCTACATCTCTATGTCAGGGAACCTAGCATAGGGTAAGTTTGTTAATGCAGTACTGAATCAATTTCTAAGGTAAAACCATTCAAAATGCAATATCTGGCTACTGATCACACTAATGCGCAAAAAACATCGCTGCAGCAGTTCCGTGCTGTTAAATGTATGATAAGCAACCAAGTATTGCGTTTTGACAACTTTTGTTTTAGGTAATGCTGCAGTACTGCATTAACGAACTAATCCACAGTCCCCTGTATGTCTGTAGTCATTAGCGGAACATACGCAGGGGGCGGGTTTAATTTGTTCGTCTCTTTAAATGTTTTCTTAATTCATAACTTACGATCGAAATGTATGAGATTTCCATCGGTAAAGGAAGGGGGTTAAGGGACTTAACCCAAAAAGCCACCTCCTTGGATCTACTAGTCGTAATGTGTATAGCTTTCTTTGTCTTGATGATTACAAATCATTTCGTTGGCTTTCCAGTCATCCCTGCTGGGAAATAGAAATTGGATATCAATAGTAAATAGCGAGTTATGTCTGCATTTTTAGGTAAAGATGAAGGGGAAAAAGATGAAGCATAATTTTCAGCGCCGCCTTCGGTGCGCTCCTTACTGCTCCAATTTTTGGACCTTGGCAAGTTTAACCAAGTTGCTTTCTATGGTAGTAGCAATCCATCGGATCACGGACCCGTAGGAAATATTTGGTTTTATAATTGCAGTATACATCTAATTACATATATGTGATTTATGGTTGCAGTTCAAATTGAGTCCAATAATTTTTCATTCTCTCTTCCACATGTTGTCTTTATGATAGTATACACTCTAGTATGATTCCAAAGGATCTGGCCTTAGAAAAGAGATTTATGAATAATTCGTTTAGTTTCGTTAATGTGAAGCTAAGCACTTTATACTTCCGTTTGAAGAATACCAGTTCCGTTGTGCTTTGTTTAGGTGGATTGTATTCTTTAAGCAGATTCAGTATTCTCAATTATAGTTGGCAACATTTTACCTGTGGCCAGGATAACCACATCGTCTTCATAAGCCACAACCTTTGTGTGACGACGTGAAGCCACGAAAAGTGGGTAAGATTCTTCTTTTTTTTCCGGCGACTGAGGAAATCTAATCTAAAATATTTCGAGATATTTTTTAATTTCCTTTACTTATGACCTTTTATTTAGCATAAAGTACCTACCGTTTTTTTCTGTTTATCACTGAAGTCGAAATATTTTGGAAAGTCTCATAAAATATAATTTTAAAATTTGTTTGTATTTTTATGGGACTTATTGTAATATAAATATACATATAATTAAAATAACGTCACAGATTGCAGATGTTAAAATTAAAAGGGGGAAACACAATAAATAGTTCATATCATGTACCAAACCACCTCCAGTAGAGTATTCACCTCACAATTAAACAACAGATTCAGATTTATGATAATAACTGACAGCTGACACATGAGTTATTGAGTTATATATAACTATATTTAATAGCACAGTGCGGTGAGATGTAACTAAAGCGATAAGTTCCAAATGGGTATTTACGTTAAACAAAAAAAAAAAAAACCGCATATTAAAAAATAATCGATGACACGTCATTGTATTTTGTTTAGTTTGCAAATAAAATCAGTTCCATGCAAATATTTTTAATATATTTTTCACACGTAAATTGCTAATTTTTTCTAGTTATGAGCAATTTAATTTTTTTTAAATATGTATGTACGTGTATTTAATAATATACTATAGCTACATACATATATTTATAGAATGTACTACGTGTAAATGTTCATTTGAATTCTATCTAAATTGATCTGACGTGATCGTACCGAGTATTGAATAAAGTTTAGTCAAGATCATACATAAATCAGTACACTACTGTGAAGCCGTTACTATTTATATAAAGATACAGTGTATATGGAAAGTGGGTGTGATTATTGCCGGTTTTTATGTATTTACTTAAAAACTCTAAGAAATTTTAACTCATCATACGCGTTTGATTCTTTTTTAAACCAACAACTCACATACATACTTCTCACAATAATTATTTTAATTGGAAGTATTTCCGAAATTGAAAATTTTGACAAAAAAAAAGATAAATTACACCAGTTCACAAATTAAAAAAAAAAAATTCTTAAGTGCTAAAGATGCTTTTATTTTTGATGTGTAAACATCTATAGCGGCGGTATAAACAAATTTTATGTGGGAGGGAAATGACAAATTGTTTCCTTATGCCCAAAAGCTCGCTATTTTAACCATAAAAGCACACTGCACTACACTACAAAGATCAGTGTAACCAGTGCTGCTGCCAGAAAAACATGTTTGGGGTCCCTTAAAAATATAAGAAAAAAGTTTTCCGAATCAAGATAATAGTGTAGTTTGATATGAATATCAGATCAAAAAAATTCGAGGGGCCCAAATATTTTATTTATTTATCGTTGTCCCTCTGACTACAACCATCTACCACTTTATCTTTATATAGGACATTTTACGTCAGAGGAAGACCCCCAGAAAATAAAATGATTTAAAAAAGCTCTACTTGGGTTTAAAATGTACATTATTATGTCTACCTATCAGTGGCAAAGTGGCACCTTTTGAAAAATTTTAAATTAAATAAAATTTTTTTGGTTTGTGGGTCGCTAATTTGTAGCAACACTTGTTGAGTAATTTTTAGCCGAGTTACTTTCCGTTTTCTTAACTTCCGGGATTTTCTCTATCGGGTCGTGATAATTGTGCGAGGGAGCCGAAGGGTTCATAGAGCTAATATACCAGGGAGTATCTTTTCATTTTGCACAATTTTTGGTAATAACTTTTTCGCAGTTGGTGCTAACTGCAAGTGGCTTTTGTGTGTGTGTAGTAGTAGGCTTCCCCTGCTACTAACTTTATTTTCTCTATACTGAAATTGTGAAAGTGCGCTCGCGAGCCCAGCAGGTTGTGGGGGTGAAAATTAATTTTACTTTTAGTAAAATTGTGTGGTGGCTCAGTATTGAGCCACGGAAATCGAGCATTTCTTAAAATACAATAGCGAACCTGCGCTCAAGCCTCCATTGAGGTAGCTGGTAACGGTCTGCTGCAATCCGTCTTTCTTATTATTTGAAATTTAGGTTTAATTAAACGTAGAGTCGCTGCAGTTTTGTTAATTTTTTCCATAAAAGCGAAAGTGACAGTGACATCTGTATTGATAGTTTTCGGAAATAAATGTAATTACTGTCAAAAAACAAACTATTTTTAATACTCATTTTTTCACGCCTCTAACTGTACCTAACCCTTTAAAGCGTATTGTCAACAATTTTCTCTCTGCTTATAACAATATGTGAACTACTTAAATTGGGCTTAAATTTTTATCAGGAATATAATTTTTAAAAACTTCATGCATGGGCTGTGAGCGTGAATTTTAAACCGATTCGACTTCAAGTACTAGAGCCTACATACGTCATCGTGATATTTAAACAAAAACTGCTACGGATCATTATTACATACATACATATATATATAGTTATATAGATTTATGTAAATCAGTATATGCCTCTTCATCGAGCAGGCATAACTACATATATAGTACCTAACAATTCTCTTGTAATTTTTATTATTTTCGATGACACTTAGGTGAGTAAAATGTAATAAAAACACACTAATACATTGTGTTTTTGTTTTCATGAAATAATGAAACAAAAAAAAAAAAACAACAACAAAAACCAAAACAAGTATAGGATGAATAATTAAATTAATTACTTATATATGTAAAAAGTATGTATATATATTTACGTACTTTTTGATGGACATATTTATATACATAAGTCTGTTTAGTACGATAAGCTTTTAATGTTCGTCTATGGCTACAATTTCAAGTTTAGTTCATTTTTTGTATTTTGTTTGTTTTTGTTTTCTTTTTTTGGGATTTACTTGTTTTGTTTGCTATAGGTATTTTTTTGCTGCTGACATTTTCTATTAGTTACTAATATTTAATATATAGCTTGTTGTGCTTCTGAGCTGAGTTCAGTCGCAGGCAAACTGTGAACAGTGAAAGTACAAAAAATTCTTAACTTAAAAACCAAATTCTTAAGTAAGAAGTGAAACTAGTTTCTTGTGATTTGATTTGTGATTTGTGGTTTACTATTCATATATAAAATATATAAAAATAAGTGATTAAAAGAGAAAATACACGAAAAAAATAATTTAATATCAAAATGCGTTATTTCGCCATTTTTGGTATTTTCATTTTGAAATGGATTATGGCAGTAAGCGCTGAAGGGTATGTTATAAAAAATTAACCTTTCGCTATCTCTCTTTCTCTCTCTGCCTCTATCTGTCTCTCTCTGCCTCTATCTTAAATTTTACAACGATCACACACTTACAGAGCCACACTTACGATTACTTAATTGTTGAGCATGAATAACTCTCACTATCTCTCTACTCTAACTATCAATTGAAGAGCCTTAATAAGTTTATTAGAAGAAAAAGAACAGAAATTGAGAAAAATCGTGTGGCATGCTCTCTGTCTTTTCATTGTTTCTCCCTGCGCATTCTTACATTTATAGAATGTTTTGAAATGTCTCTTCGGTTTATTTGGATTTTTTCGAGCAATAGATATGATCAATGTCCTATATGCAGTTCACTTCAGAAATGTTTGGTTTTTATTAAATAAGAAAAAATCAGTCAAAATCAAAACTTTCTGATACGTGCTGCATATACATAGGTAGGTCATTGAGCATATCTGGGTTAATACTTTTTTCCTATTTTAAAACTTGCTAAAAAATTATTTAATTTTCTAGAGGTTACGAAAAGGGAATGAAGAAAAATACACTTCTCCTCAAAAACAAGAAGCAAACTACGCTCAAATATTAGCAAATTTATTTGTTTTTATTTATTTACAAAATATAAAAGCATTACTGCAATAAGATATACGCGAATTTTTTTAGCACAACCACAGGGAATTAACCCTTTACACGGTACAGTTGCAAATTTGCAACCAACCGAAAACTTGGCAAATGCTTCATTTTCTCAATTTCATTTAAAAAAATGCTTTAGACCGGAATAGCTTTTTTTCAGAACGCATGCATTGTACTATGAAAAAAAGTAACTAAAATTGATTTTTCTTAAAATTTTTTAATCAGAGTGCTTTTAAATGCAATTCAGTTTTTTCTAAGTTTAGTAAATAGTTCAGCGCTTTTTTACGTTTGACAATCAGCTGTTATGTTTGAAGTGCTATAAAATTGAAAACTTCCTACTTTGCGTTTACTTTTGACTGATTGTACCGCTTCATTTATTCACGCTTCAGCTTGACATTCTATTCCCCACTTAACAGATGTTTGGACATTTTCTTTTTTTTTTTTTGCTCTCTCCTTTCTCATTTTAACAATCCCCTAATGAGAACCCACAATCAGTCAAACGATTACAAAATTGAGCATATTTTCTTCCACTTGTATAATTTTTGCTTCTTTTTTGCCTTCGAATTATAACAGAAATCAAACAAAAAGAGCAATTTCATAATTGAGCGAACACATGCATACCTAGGATTAATTGTTTAACATCCACTCCCTCCATCTATCGTTCTCTCTCTGCCTACGCATGGCAAATATAATAATTATTTTGCACGTATTTCTTAACAAGTTGAGGCACAGCAATAATATTAGGTAAATTGCGGCGCCGCGATTGGTATTCAGTATTTGAATTGGTATTCCATAGTACACGACCTTTTGTACCATTGTACTTTTTGGTACTTAATAATGTTAATTTATTAGTTTTCGGGAAATTTTGACAGGATATGTATACATTGACATGATTATATGTAATTTTTTATTTCATTCACAAATCGAAGATCTGGCATAGCTCTTGAAAATACCAAAAGGGACTCGAGACAACAAACTGTGCGACCGAAAATTATATTACTTCCGGTGTACATATCAAAAGCTCTTTACTGAAATGCTGTTATCAAATCCGAATTGAAATATGGGCTTAATATGTTGGTACCAATTTTCGTTACTTTCTAAGTTTGCATCGCAGCCACAATCAATATACTTGAATATACTCCTCATTAACTTTTCTTCATGATCAAATGGCGAAAAGTACAAAAGGGTTTACTTCTGGGGCTGTCTTAAGAACTAATATTCTGTTAAATCATACAAATTCAAAGAAAAGTGAAAAGGGTTCGGACTTTACTACGTTTTTCACAAAATTTGAAAATCTACTCCGTCATTCCACTTGAGCTAAAATCTACACGATTTTTTTGTTGCCTACTATTTTAGCTAAACGGTTTTTCAAAAACCCGAACATTCTAAATTCGTGAATATGGTAACTCTTTTACTTGGTGAGCTTGCTAAAATGCAAACATTGTTTAAGCCTTTCACGAGCAAGGGACATATATGCCCCAAATTGATTCCGCAATGTCTTGAGTTATTTTGACCGCCCTGTGTTTTCATTTGAGCATCACTCATTATAATCCATTTCTGCATTTTCCTTTTAAAGAATTAAAAAAAAGAAATCAAATTTAAATTTTGTTCGTAGTTGAAGTTAACTGTTTTGTTTTTTACGTTTTTAAAATAGCTGCAGAATATATAATTTTTATATTTTTGAATTTAGCGAATTTTTTGTATTTAGTTTTAATAAAACCGATACTATTTGTTATGAACTAAAAAGTGAAATAAACTGTAATAATGCCACTCTTGACTCACATAGGGACACATATGCCTCAAAATAAATTCATTTGTTTTAATGCGATATATGTATTTCTTCAATTTCACAGTTTTAAAACGAATTCTTCTTATTTCATCAAATGTAACTTAAAAATTAAAAAAAAATTGTTAAAATGCCGCCACAGTTCTTACGATTGTGAAAGGGTTAAACAAAAAATCGCTGAACTTAAAAATTAGGGGTTTCTACCGAGAGCGGTAAAAAGTCGATCAGTTCACATGATTATAAAGTTTTTTTTTTTTTAATTTTTTATGACTTTTTATGCACTTTTCTTAACACTTCTATAAAAAAATAATTGTTTTCTTCCGTTGGAGAAATTTCTAAATTTACTACGGTAATTTTGGTTTTGCTACGCTTTTTTCTATTATTTACTAAGATATTATATTTCTAAGGTCCGAACCCTGAAACGACGTACTACGAGTTTGGACCCTAAAAATCGTGCATACACGTCCCCGTGTTTCAACGTGTTAATAATGTTTATAAATTTATTTTAATTTATCCAGTTAGCTAAAGTCAATGCCAATTTTCGGAGTTGTTTTTATTACGTTTATGTGTATGTGCGTGCGCATAAATATTTGGCATGTGTTTGGGGTTTCCCTTAATCGTCATCAGTTACGCTAAGCCGGTTTTATAATACAATCAATTTATAGTGCAACTATTTGTTTAAAATAAAAATATATCTGTTTGTTTTTTAACAAATATTGAAAACGAATCCGATACATACCCTTGAATATTTAATTTTTTATTATATATTGCACAATAATAGATCAATTGTTATACAAATAATTATACTATAATTTATGCTGTATGAAGATTTGTAGGGGAGTCTTGTCAGAGTTGGAGCATGCTTCGACTTTTGCTCATAACTTCCGTTGAATGCCGAATTTTTATTAATGTTGCATATCGTTTAAAACATCTCACAAATTGCAATGTTTTTGCTGACCGATAAAATATAATTGGATTAATGGTTCAAGAGTTATGGACATTTACAAAAAAAAGAGTAGCCAGGGTCGGAACACTGCTGTCAAGGTCGGAGCACTGTAGAAAATCAATAAGAAATTAAGGAAAAATTATACTTGAAAACCGAGAAAAGAGACCTGAAATCAAAGTAAAAATCCCTATGTGTGAATTTTAAGGAAAATTGGATTTTTTACACGGAACACATGCACGGGTGAAAAAAATGTGCTTTCAGAGTCAAAACGCAGTCGCTGTTCCGACCCTGATTATAAGCACTGCTCCGACCCTGACAGCATACGTCATTTAGCGTCGCATCATTTACAACACGCGGTGCCGTAACACTTTTATACACTCCACGCTTTGAACTGGAAATGAAATGAAACGTTTCCTTTCGTCATTACAAACAATACTGTATATTAATAGTGCGGAACGGAGAAAACGACAGTGTTCCGATTCTGACAGTGTTCCGAAATTGACCATGGCGACATTCCTCTACATATAAAAAAATTGATAAATCTGTACTTAGCACAAAGATTACTCTATTAATCAAATGTTATCCATAATTATTGTAGTAACTGAGGAGACTGCGGACACAAGTTCAGTAGAAAATTTGGCAAAATATTCATTGACGTTATGCATCCCACGCACTCTCTCTAATTGCTTCTTATTCAATTGCGCTATAGATACAATACTTTTCCTTTTTGACTAAATTTAATTGCAAAATTAATGGGATTGAGGAGAAAATATTTTTAATTTCATGTACTATCTGTTTGAATAAGTATGAGTTTTTCAGACTGCTTTGAAATAAAATCCTTGAGAACCAAAAAATCCGCCTGCTACAAACTCTAGCTTCGCTGGTGATTTCAAAGTTTTTTTTTCGAAATGTAGCATGTGTTTGCTAAAAATAAAGATATCCCAACAAACCCAACGAATCGAATTCTTTGTGACGATATAATGTTGCCTTGACGAGTCCGTTTTCTTGGGGAATTGCCTCTTCATTCGTTTATGAATTCATTCCGAACTCGAGAATTCCTTCGCAAACGAATCCGTCACGAAATTTTTTTTGTTTTTTAACGAACTTATCTTGAATACGAATTTAATTTATTTAGTTAAAACATGAAAAGGGTTTTAAACAAACTCTTATTCAATAATATTACCAAGAAACAAAAGGAACATATTTATTTATGCTATTTCTTCCATAACTCGACCCAGAAGATTGTTTGTGTTACGCAAATTTGATTCTTGATTGTTGATTTCTTAAAAATATAAAAAATTAAGTTAAAATTCTGCATATACATATATAAATATTGATTTATTAATTTATCTGATAAGCATCCATATAAAAATAAAAATTGGGGAATTCATGTTCTTATGAATCTGAAATCTGAAAAAGATTATTTTTACCGAAAAATTTTTGACAAATAAATACAATAAATAAAATAAATACCAAAACGAACTCGTTTCGAATGCTATGGCGAAGACTCGTTACCGAGTTCATGTTCGAATTCGTTTCGAATGCTAAAATGATGGCATTCATTTCTATGGTTTGTTGGGATAGCATATTTTCAGTAGCTGTTCTAGAGTTTGGAGGGAAACTGAGACCAAATTCAAACTAAAATTGGATAGAAATTTAGGGAGAAATTTCGATCAAACTTCAAAATAAATAAATAAAATTCAGATATACTATTGCCGTAATAATCGCCGGTTACGATTAACCGCAAAATGGTAATTAACCTGCGGTTACGGTTAATGGTAATCGTTATCAGTGCATCACTAGTTAAAATACAGAAAAAGTTGAAGTCTGATTTTCGGACTTTTTTGGCACTTCCTTCGTCGACTTTTGAATTACAGTTCTATCCAGTTCTATCTTTTAATCGTTTTTTAGTTTTTGAACTAAACAAATTTTTTGGTCAATATTCATTGGTTTAGACCTTTCTCTTTATTTTGCCCGAAAAAAATCAATTTGACTCAATTCTAGGCCATTTAACCTTTTCATGCCAGAATTTTAATGGGGTTTGGTAGAAACCTTTAGTAAGGTTACTTAGAACTTCCACAATCAGAACACTAAATTTCATGCCTCTATATTAATTAATTTGCTTGTTGTTTATTAAAGGTTAAAAAAATTTCGATATGAAGCTGTAGACAACCACTGGATTCTCAATATATGTTTCATAAAAAATTTCCGCTTAGTAATGTTAGGTTGGAGTGGCTGTCGAGAGACACACTTAGGCTTGAACGGCCTAATGTGATACCACATAGTTGGACCTACAGTTTAACGCCGATTCCGAACGGCGGTGTGGCAATTTTTTATCGGCTTGGTGGTTTTGCCATTACCAACCAAGGTGTGCACTTGAACACTATCTTATAATTCTCATACACTTCATATTGATAGTGACTATAAGAAAGTTTTGAAAATTAACCACCAGACGAAGACGGGAATCGAACTCGAACCTCCCAGATGAAAGTTTAGTGCACTACCCACTAGACTATCGAGGTCGTCTCCGCTTAGTAATAGTTTGAAGCATTTTTTTTTTAAATAGTGTAAAAGATTTTAAGAACAAATTTTGCACTTAGGTTTTTGACTTGACTTCAATAACACAAAATGTAGAAAAATATGGCATAAGCACCTTTGCATATATTAACTAGTAAAATTTGTGAAATACCTACCTATTTTGCCTATAGACCAGTGATGGGACTAAAATTTTTTCGGCGGTGCTAGATTTGGATGAAATGTTGTGTTAGCTTGTGTAAAAATGTGCTAACTTTTAAATTAAACAAAATATAGGTATCAATTTTAATGTATTATTTTATTCAGTAAATCAAAATATAGTAATAGTCAAAATCCAAAACAAAAATAATAGTAATAATAATCACACTTTGAGAGTCAACATAAGTAAATAACTTGGTTCAAAGTTTATAATAGCGTTATTTCCAATTTGGAAAAATTTTTCTTATTAAAGAATAAATATGACATTAAAGAATATGAATGTTTTGTTTTATCTCAAAGAGATACAATATTTAAGTTACATTTAAGTTAAGAAATTAATATAAATTCTTCATCTACAAACCTGTAATTTTGGAAATGTTTAACGAGGTTAACTGCAATAACGAACAATGACAAAAACGGTACCAACTTAACATAATAAAATAGCCATTCACAATAGTTTTTGCAATTGAGAGATGGCAAATTGACGCAATGTAAATAAATATCAAACAGGTTAATTTATTTAAGCGTTTAAGATTAAAAGAAAAAAAAGTGTGCTAGATTCCGAACCATCGGTGCTAAAAGTGTTAGATATAAATTTTTTTGGAAAAATGTGTTAGATCTAGCACAATTGTGCAAAAGTCCCTTTACTGTTATGGACAACATCGGGCATGAAAGACTTAACGGATTAAGCTCTACGACACATACTTAATTCCAAAGTGTTGGGGTTTGTGCTGGCGTAATGTGAAGACGCCAAATTTGGCTAAAAAAAACAATTTTTTACTATTGGTGACATTTAGAATAAACTCTCCAAGCACCGGTAGGCACCTTTCTTTGTATTTCTGCGAACTTACCGCGAATTTAATTTCTTTAAAATTGTAAAAAGTTTAATTTTTCCTCATGTTTGGATTTTATGTGTAAAATTTAAGAAGCAAATTCCGAGGTTGTGACTCGTTTAGTGACATTTTTGCAATGTAATTATTTTATGACAAAGCATTTAGTAAATAACTAATACTACGGTTACTTTGTCAATTCAAAGTTTTTGAAAACAGTGTCACGGCCTAATTCATAATTTGTTCCGATTTCGTTTACCAAACGTTATTTATGTACATATATAACAGTTCTGGTTATCGCATAGGATAGTCAATTGGCCGACAGATGACAAAGAATCTTAAAAACATGACAAAATTTTGTTGAGATCCATTATCTAACAAATTTTGTATCTATATATGTATCTTTTGGCTATCCGAGGCGAATAACTTTATGAATAAGCCCTTCCATCTACGTTTTATATGAATAAAACTTGCTTTTTAAAAAAAATTTAATTTTTCGTGAGTGTGCCTCGTGAGCGTGCATAAAGCCGAGTAAAATTAGAAAAAATTTTGAGAGCACATTACCATTTAAAATGAATGCATGCGTGGTAGATCATTTGAGTTCACAAAAATCTTCACTAAATCATGGCACATACATACATATGTATGTACTTCTTATCTGAATATTTCTTTTTATTTGAACATATTTTCTTATTTTTGGAAGCTATAAAAGTGATAACCTACCACCCTAGAAAAGCTAATAAAACATTAATGTATATGTACCTACAAGAAAACTGTGTTAAGCAATAATTCAGTTTAATATTTTAATCAAAAACTAAACTAAAGTTATCTCACTGACCTTAATTTAGACAATATACCGTAATAGGCCCCGGCACTATACATTCTGCGCGTAAATACAACGTTGCCGTAGCTGTTCACCACACAACGGAGCCAACTCAACTAAAAGTTGGTATTACTGGGCCATTATACAATGAAACGAAAACTGTAGACCTGCAACCGAATGAGATGAAAAGTATTGAATTCGATGTGCCGAAATTGGAAGAAGACGGCAAATATAATTTGACTGCCGAAGGTATAGCGGGACTGATATTCAAGAATACTACTGAACTCAACTTGGATGTATTTAAGGCATATACGAAAGTGCAAACAGATAAGGGCACGTATAAACCTGGAGATTGGGTAAATTTCCGTGTGCTATTTTTGGATGAGAATTTGAAACCATATGTACCGGAGCAGGATGCAATCATATGGCTAGAGGTGAGTTTTGTGTTTTTTTTTTGTTTTTGACTGGAAGTAGTGAACTTCAAAAAGAAAAACAACATCATTTGAACTTTATCCAATTTGAAACTTTGCAGGATGCCAAGCGTAATCGCATTAAAGAATTTAAACATTTTGAAGTGGTTAAAGGTGTATACACGGATAAACTTCAGCTCTCAGAATTCCCAGTTTTGGGATACTGGCGTTTGGCAGTAAAAAATGGTAAAGACTATCCATCGTCTGCTCACTTTGAAGTATCCAAATATGTGCTGCCAAAGTATGAAGTTAAAGTGGAAGCTACAGAAAGCGTATCAGTGAGAGATGGTGATATGCAGGTAGTGGTGAGAGCAAAGTAAGTAGTGGAAATTGAGGATTGTCGACTTTTACTTACGTAACCATGTGGCTTCTATTTTTGATATTCTCGCAGCTACACCTATGGCAAACCAGTTAACGCTAAAGTTACACTCTTTATACATATGAATAGCTATTACATTACTAATGAAGCAGGGGATTTTGTAGAGAAGACAGCTCCGGCGCTTATAAAATCCGCAGACATGGTAAATGGCAAAGCTAAATTCGATTTGAATCTTAAGGAGTATGCCACTTATATGCAAGATAAAATTTCACCCAACTATTTAACTGTTACTGCGACCGTTGAAGAAAACTTTACCGATGTTAAATTGAATGGTACCGGTAGTACATTATTGTATCCTTATCGTTATAAAATGGATTGTGTTAGTTCTTCGTCATGCTATTCATACGACGCCAATGAGGGAAAGGAAGTAACTGTACAAGTAAAATATGTAGATGATACACCAGTGAAAGATACAAAGTCGTTAGTTAAATTAACCTATAAAGAAGTTATAGACAAAATCCATAGATGGCGTATGGATGATGATCACAGTCCGGACCCAACGCCACCTACTATAGAGAATAAAGTTTTAACATTTGAAAGCCATTTGAATGAAACGGGCATGGCAGTGTTCAAAGTAACGCTACCCGAGTTGGAAGAGTTTAAGGATTTCTCGCATTACTTTAAAGTCAATATGACATATGCCGATGAGGAACGTAATATCCTAAGTATCTTCCAACATCGAAAGCCCAAGGACATTGATACGCAACCGGAATATGAGGAGCCAAAGGAGTACCTAAAGTTAACAGTGAACTATCCAAAAGACAAATATTCGTAAGAAATTTCAAATTAAAATAATTGAAACTTAATTTATATTATTCAATTTCAGTGTGAAATTAAATGAGCCCACGATTTTGATTGTAAACTCAAGCGCACCTCTAACATACTTCGTTTATAATATCGTTGGGCGTGGCAATATTATGCACAGTGAACGGATCGAAGTGCCCGACAATGCCAAATTGTTCAACATTACAGTGACACCATCATTTTTAATGTCGCCATATGCTAAATTTTATATATATTATGTGGATGAGCATGGTGAATTCCATTATGCTGATACCACTTTACATATCGAATTCGAATTACAAAACCAGATCGAGATAACAGCACCCGAACAAGTAAAACCCGGTGAAGAAGTAGCGCTACACATTAAGACTGCACCCCATTCCTTTGTCGGGTTGCTTGCTGTTGACCAAAGTGTATTACTCCTAAATGGCGGAAATAATATTGAAGCACACGAATTTCAGTGGCGTCTTGGATCTTATGATACACATACAAAATGGCAAGGCGGATATTCACCTTATCCAGGCACCTCCACTGGTGTAGTAACGCTCACTAATGCTGATTATTTTTATAATAGAACATATCCCAGTCCACGAGATGGTATGTTTCATGGTATGTGTGTGTTATTTAAACTCAATAAATTCTAGTTAAGTTGGAATCTTCTCAACTACAGCTTATGCACCACGCTCCGAGGTACGCAAGACATTAGCTGCCAGACCTTTGAGTGATGATGTAGCTGCTCAAGGTGCTAGTGGCTTTAGAGCCGGTGCTGCTGAATATAGCATTGCTGTACGCAAAGACTTCTCTGAAACTTGGATTTTTGCCGATATTGAAAAGTGAGCAAAATTCTTCACCAACCTGAGCTACCCTAAATAGTTAAAATTTTTTTTCGAATAGCACTGAAACTGAAGAGTTTACTTGGGTCAAAAAAATACCAGACACCATTACTTCATGGGTCATAAGCGGTTTCTCACTGAATCCCGAAAAAGGTCTTGGAGTTACTGGCGAAAAAACGAAAGTAAGAACTTTCCAACCATTCTTTATTTCAATTCGATTGCCATATGCGGTTAAGAGAGGTATGAAAACTTTCTTAAAACTTTCTATAGCTACAAAAACTCTCTCAAACTTCATAATGCTTTCAATTTAGGCGAAGTCATAAATGTGCCCGCACTCGTGTTCAACTACCTCGAGAAAGATTTGGATGTCGAAGTTACTTTAGATAATTCGGACAACGAATTTGATTTCACTGAAGTCTCCAATGAAGTGATCAATGAACCGAGGCGCTCCAAAAACATACGAGTTCCCGCCAATTCTGCAGCAGGTGTTTCATTTATGTTGCGTCCAAAGGTTATTGGAAATATTATGTTGAAGTACACTGCTATCTCACCAATCGCTGGTGACGCCATACATAAAACATTGAAAGTTGTGCCGGAAGGCGTGACAGAATATGCCAATCGCGCCTATTTTGTTAACTTAAAGGATGCTCCAGAGTTTAAGGAAACATTTGAGCTCGTTCTGCCGTCGGAAGTAGTACCCGATTCAGAACATATTGAGTTCACAGTCATTGGTGACTTGTTGGGACCAATTCTGAATAATCTAGATCATTTGGTGCGCATGCCAACAGGTTGTGGTGAGCAGGTAACATCCACACTGGTGCCAAATTATTTGGTGTTGCGTTACTTGAAGGTATTTAGTGTGTAGGATAGTGTGTAGTATTTTCCTATTCAACTCATTCACATTTATTTTTAGAGCATCAACAAACTTACACCTGCACTTGAGTCCAAAATTAAGCATAACCTGGAAACTGGATATCAACATATACTGAGCTATCGTTTGGAAGATGGTTCCTTTAGCTCATTTGGACCACCAAAAGATAAACCTCATAATGGTTCGACCTGGTTAACTGCTTATGTAGTTCGCTCGCTACAACAAACCGGAGAGCACATAAAAGTTGACGAAGAAGTCCTCAAGAAAGGATTAAATTATCTTGCAAGTCAACAAGCGCAAAATGGCAGCTTTGTGGAAAGCCAAGACTTTTTCTATGCCTTACATAGACATCATGTTACATTGACTGCAAAAGTACTGCTTGCATTTATAGAAAGCAAAGTAAGTACATAATTTATATTCAGAAAGGAATAAAGTTTTTATGCACACCATTTCTAGGTATCCATTGAAAACTCTGCAACTATCATCGACAAAGCCTTTAAGTATATCTTGGAAAATATAGAAAAAGATGAAAACCTGCACGTGAAAGCGTTGGCTACTTATGTACTCCATAAAGCCAAACATCCAATGGCTGCAAATCAACTGGAAAAATTAAAGACTTTGGCCAAAACCGATGACGATCGCATGTGGTGGTCACAAAGCGGTTCAACGCCGATTCATGGTCATTGGTGGCGTTGGTCTTTTAGTAATGACGTAGAGATTACCTCCTACATTTTACTTACTCTGCTCGATCAGGAAACAGAGACGGCCCAAAGCGTTTTGCCAATTCTGAAGTGGTTAATCGCGCAACGTAACAGCTACGGTGGATTCTCATCCACTCAGGATACAGTCGTGGGTTTACAGGCTTTAATTAAGTTCGCGGAAAAATCGGGCTATGAAGCAGCTGTTATGGATATCAATTTCACAACCAAGGGTGCCAAAGAAAAACAGGGCACTGTGAAAGTAAATGATGATAATGCTTTACTGCTACAAAGTGAGGAGGTAAAACTTTGCATAAATATAGTATATATAATCTCTTTTTCATTTCGGCTTTACTTATTCTCTTTGTAGTTACCACAAAAAACTCAAGCAGTTGACTTCCATGCTAAGGGTACGGGTGCAGCACTTGTGCAAATCTCATACCAATACAATATTCTGGAAAATGAAAAGAAACCAAGTTTCACCATAAACACGGTTATTAATAAAGAGACACCACCATTTAAACTAGAACTGGACGTGTGCGTTGAATACACAGGTGATGACCAGGCAACCAATATGGCACTCGTAGAAATCTCTTTGCCATCTGGTTTTGTTGCAGATGTAGAAAGTTTCGAGCATTTACTGGCAGTGGAAGGAGTCCGAGTAAGTTTTGATTCTACGATTTCAAATAAATTCTTTTCGTAACTAAGATTTAATGTCTTTCTAGCAAACGGAAACCAAAAATTCGGATTCAGTTATTGTGGTGTATTTCGAAAGCCTTCGTAAGAATGAAGTCAAGTGTTTACCAGTGGAAGCATTAAAATCATTTGCTGTCGCTTTACAAAAACCAGTGCCAATTGTCGTTTACGACTATTATGATACATCAAAGAAGGCTACCGCTTACTATGAGGTGATCTCGAAGATGTGCGAGATTTGCGAAGATGATGAGGAATGCAAAAAAGCGTGCCAATAACTCTAAAACGATTTTCTTATATAAAACGATATATTTGTAAATTGAAAAGTTGTTTTATTTAAAAATATTGAACAAAAAAACTGTATGTCAGTACTGAGGAAAATTCGTCATAAACGCCAGTTTCCTGTACTGTAATTGTAATTAGCTTCAATATGCTGATCGTTTGTTACGGAGATGTTTATTTTTCAGCTTTGGTGTTGCCTGAATTAGTTTAAAAAAATTCACAGCTCGTTCGTATTCAGTTGGCAAAGAAAAGAAAAAGGGGAGAAAGGGTTTGTGAGAGCTGAGATTTGAAAAACTTCTTACTTACTCAACTCGACACAAAATTGCAGTTTTCATGAACGAAATTTTTCTCAAATAAAACGGACCTACGAAATTTTGGTTTGTGCCAGACAGAAGAAAAGATTTACTATTTTTATCTCTATAGTACTTTTAACACTGAATCAGGATATTGTGTTTTTCTAAATACAGAAAAATCGGTTTTGCATAATTCTCAACCAACTAGTTGAGTTTACCTATTAACTTAAAGCATTCAATTATGATAGAAAAATACTATGGCTGGAATCGGATTCAATATACGAATTTACATGGGGGAATTGTTCTTAGGGCACCTTTCATAACGTACATAAATTCAAATTCAAAAGAAAAATTTGTTGTTTTCCTATACAAATAGCTAAGAAACTTAACAATGGCAGTTTTAGGCAGTCGATGATCACCCATTCTCAGCACAAGCCGGTTCCATTCTTTTCGCCTCCTGGCATCGTATATCTGCCAAATTTCCTCATTGAGGATCAAGTCCCAATGGGCGTAACCTGCTATAGAGAGCTTGTGGTTTTTGTGTCAGCCCTCGCTTCAGTTGCATATGTCAGTATAAACCTGACACAGGTCTTACATATGCGCATTTTGTCTTTAATGCTGAGGAGCTTATTTCGTCATATAACATCTCTCAAACATCCTGATATGCGTGCTGTTTTATTTCTTTGAGTGATAGCTTCTGCCATTAGGTCTTTGGAAGATGCAATTTTTGAGTCGAGGTAGTTAAATTTCGATAGCTTGCTTGGAGGTTATCTTGAGATGATGAGTGACTTTGTTTTTGAGGTGAATGTTTTCATATTGAACTTCTGTGCTGTTTTTTCAAAAGTGAATAGAAACTTTTGCAAGTCATCTTCATTACCAGAGAGTAACACCGCATCTAGTTTTTTTCTGTGTTAAACTTATATTCTGCTATTTTCTCGTCGATTATTAGATTGGACAGGATAGAGCTTAAACTGCCAAATTGCCTAATCCCAGACGCAACTGGTAGCTTGACAGACTTATCCATCGTTGTTAACTTTGACGTTTGTTGTGTTGTCGGTGTTGGCATTTTAAATAGCCGAACGAATAGCCAAGAACGTTTTTGGTGCATGGAAAATTTGGCTAAATTTTAGGCATTTTCGATACGCGAATTGAAATCATAATTTTACCAACAGATCTAGTTTACAATCTATAAAACCGTGATAAAGAGATCAAGGCAAAAACGTGTTTAACCCTTTTTACCCCACTTTTTCTTGGAAATCAGAAGTGACGAAAAAAGTACGCTACTATGTACTACTTTTTGATAGGAAAATTAGCAATCTAACTAAGATTCCCGGCAGTTTCTCCCATTTAGAGGTCTAATACATTCAAAACGAGCCAAATACAGAATCAGATTTATACTAAAAAAAATGGTATACTGAAAAAAATCAATCAAGCTCTATGCCCAGTTAAAGATTAAGTTTAAAACTACAAAAGTGCTGATTCGGACGTCACAATGGAAAATTTTGTTTCATCGCTGCAGTTGGCCAAACAATGGAGTGGAGGCTGCTTTTGGTCGGAACAATTAAAAAATAAATAAATCCCAAACGAATTTGAGGCATCAAAAACCAGAGAGCCAATGTCATCACTGTCTGGTTTCACCGATCAGACAGTTTTTCGCTTATACGTCCCACAAAGGGTTAAGATTATCGTACTCCCGTCCACTCAACATAACAAAGTTTCTGGGCCATAATGCAAATCGGACATTTTTCACTACTCTGACAAAACTACAGCAGGTGTCGCTAAAATGGATCGAATTGCTTTTACTTATATAAAAAACGAAATCTTTACTTGGGTGAATAATGACATGATGAATAAAAATTACGAAAAAGATATGATAAAATGTTTTTTAATATTGAATATTTTCAAATGCTTAAAAAGAACACTAACATAACATAACAAAATTCATAAATAAATACCAAAGTTATTCCAAGTTGAAAATCAAGTTTTTTCACGTTACTCCATCTTACGTCCATTATAGCCAGAGTAAAAGACGATGTGTACCCATTTCATATGATTAAGAGCGTTCTAATTTTGACAGCGGGTAAACTACGTCCAGTTTTCCGTCGTCCGTCGCAATTTTGTTTAATGCATTACGTTAATTAACACAAGGAATAACGTAATTTTAAATGTTTTAGTGGCCTTGACAATGAATATGTTAAACAACAAAACAGAAAGAACCCCAACAAATGGCATAAACAAAACTCTGCGAAAAAAGTACATAAAAAAGCAAAACAGTCGAATACAATGAAGCAAACAGCATGCAGAATATTAAAAAGAGCAAAACCGACTGGGCGTTCAAACGAGTAAGGAATAAAAGCGCTGGCAAACGCAAAAACCGAACACATCATGATGAAGTAGCGAGTGAATACTGGGAATCAAAACAAAAATAAAGAGAGAATATACAATATGTAAATGATCGGAGTGCCCTAAGCAGTTTGGTCAACTCAGCGCTTTTCCCGCTAAATTTAGTGATTTTGGAAAATATAAAACGGGGCAAAAAGTGATTTAGCGGTCAGTGGGTTTTTTTAATGCGATTTTTCAATTTAAAAGACACTAAATGCTCCGCTAAATAATCCATTTCGTGAATAATCCTAACAACATTTTTTATCGAAACAATGAGCAATGAACTTATTTAAAACCAAAGTTCTTAACCGTAAGTCACTCAATTCAAAAAATTCTATACTTCATATAAAAAATGGTTAAAACACCAAAATTCATTTAGTAATGAAGAGAGTATAGACTTTGACATCGATATGTGATAGTTATAAATTATTACTTTGTATATTTTTATGTGTTCAGAGTGTATTGAATACTCTTTTTCCATTATCTTATTTTAGTTTTTCTTGTGATTGAATAATTTACAAATGCTGTGAATTAAAAACTTTAAAAATACATGTGTTTAATTAATTTTCTTTCTAATACAGCAGAACCCCGATAATTCGTAATCGCAAGGGACCAACAATTTTTTACGAATTACAGAGGTTTTCGATTTAACCCTTTCACCCCCGAGTTTCTCTTCAAAATCTGGTTGAGTTTCTTCAACATTTTATGGAAATATTAAAATAAATTTTAATAAATAATATGATAAACTTTAAAAAATAAATAATTTTTTATATGTATATAAAAAATTTGTGTTTAACACTTTTATAAGGAAAAATTGTATCGCTTTTTTGAATAAAATACGCGTTTTTTTTTTTTGATTTTGAAAAACAAAAGTTGGCCACACTGGCTCTAAGTGCCTGGTTTTATTGGTGTTCGGTGTTCGACGAACACAAAACATTTTCTTCCATGCTCAGTTGAGGTGGTTACTTCTCTGTTTAGTAATATTTTGTATATGATAATACTATTTTGTAGAACAAGCATATCGTGTTCGGTGTGTTCTTTGTGTTCGCCGAGCATACTCGCAATATAACCACAGCCTAAGAGCTGTATAAAAATGCATGAAATTTTATATTGATTATATAACGCCAAAAGTTTTATTTTCTCATTAAATACTTAAATGATTTTACTACACGGAATTAATGCATTTAGTATTTTTCTGCCGGACAAAAAAAAAAAAAAATATTGGATTATGGGCACTTGAATACTCGTATAACATTCAAACGTTGATAACACTTTATTGTGAAATAAAAATAGATGAATCATGATTTTAAGTTGAGTTGTTTATATACAAACCTGTATAATTATATTACATTGTCAGTTGTTGCTCATTGTCAGTCGTTGAATAGGTTTTGCTCGAATAAGAATTTATTTTGGAAATAAAATTTACAAACTAAAATATAAATTTTCAATTACCAAAATGGATAAATCGCACGAAGAGAATGTGTTGGCGTCCAACGTAAATATTGAGCAAATGAAAAGTATTGAATTTAAAGATGATATTAAATGTGATGTTAATGAAAAAAGGTAATTACATATATAAATTGCATTTCACGGAACTATTCATTCAACAAAAAAACAGTAACTCAATATGGAACTGTGCATGCATTTAACTAGACTAAATGAAAACAAAAATGATCACATTCATTTTAGGCCATACGCTACCGTAATTGCACCTGGCACGCTATATTCAGCACGTAAATACAATGTCGCGGTTGGTGTTCACCATGCTATGCAACCGTGTCAACTAAAAGTTGATATTAGTGGCACTGGTACTGACACATACAATGAAACTAAAACCATTGACTTGAAAACGAATGAGGTGAAAATCATAGAATTTGATGTACCAAAACTGGTTGAAAGCATATATTATTTAACTGCCGAAGGTACGGACGGTATTATATTTAAAAATACTGCTCGACTCAATTGGAATGTCTTTAGAGCACAACCTAAAGTGCAGACAGATAAGGGAACATATAAACCTGGAGATTGGGTGAATTTTCGTGTACTGTTTTTGGATGAGAATTTGAGACCATATCACGCGGAAGCCGATACTAACATATGGCTAGAGGTGAGTTCAACGTAATTTTTGTAGTGTTTTGATGACTTTTTGCAGAGTTAATTAATTTTATAATAAAAAGGTGAATTTTTCTTGAATTTCAAAAATTAATATTTGCATTTAACCCTTTGACGCCCGAATTATAATGGGGCTTGAGAGAAACCTTTTGTTGTGAAATTATGGTTACTTAGGTCTTCCACAATCATGACACCAAATTTCTTGCTTCTACATTGATTTGTTTGTCCTTTATTAAAGGTTAAAAAAACATAGCTATGGAGCTGTAGACAACCACTGGATAACTCCTTTTCTCCAATTTTTTGATTTTCATATTCTCTTATCTTTTATAAACATATCTGATAAAAAAATGTCCGGTTAGTAATAACACAGGCCGACAAAATTTTTACCCATAAACCAGACTATACTTATCCAATTTTGGCGCGCTGAAATTGCTCTATCACGTCAGGATTTCGAGATATCCTAACCTAGAAGTGCAAAAAATACCGTTTTTGCTCATTTTTAAGGTTATGTAGCACGGCCGATCCTATTTTTTATCAAAATTTATTGATAGCATCTTAAAATAACGTTAATAACGTTTGCTCAAATATCTCTTTTTTTTTGCTGAGATATCGCGTTTTGAAACAAGATCAATAGACTGTATAATCCACGTACATGAAAATTTCAAAATGCGATATCTCAGAGAAAAAAAAGGTATTTGAGAAAACTCAACGAGTTCAGCGCGTCAAAATCCTTCGGAAAAGTATAGTCTGGTTTCTGGGTAAGAGCGTTTGTCAAATTTTGTCGGCCTGTGTAATTTAATGCATTATTTTTAAAAAAATAGTGCAAAAGATCTTACTAAAAATGTTTGCACTTAGGTTTTTGCTGGACTTCAAAGACAAAACATTAAAAAAAAATTACTTAAGCAAGAAATTTTTTAATATTCGGCAATTAGCAAACGTGAAGAATACCTAGCAGAACCGAATAAAAATAGCGTTAAGAGCAATTTCTTTCAAATATTTTATTTATGCCATATAAAAGTGAATGTTGCATATACGCAACATTTGGTACGAAAGAGTTAAATAACTTAAATATTTGCAGGATGCCAAACATAATCGTATCAAAGAATTTAAAGATTTCGTGGTTGTGAAAGGCGTCTACACTGATAAATTTCAAATTTCTGAATTCCCAGTTTTGGGTTCATGGCGTTTAGCAGTGAAAAATGGTACCCGCTATCCATCGTATACATATTTTGAGGTATTCAAATTTGTGCTGCCAAAATATGAGGTTAAAGTAGAAGCCACCGAAAATGTATCAGTCCGAGATGGTGATATGCAGGTGGCGGTTAAAGCAAAGTATATATTGAATATAGTCAATGAAAGTTGAAGATTTCCACATTCTATTTGTTTCCTTTTTATTGTGATACAGCTACACCTACGGCAAACCAGTTAATGGCAAAGTGCTGCTAACCATTGAAATGAATTCGTATTACGAGCAAAACAAAGACGGTGAGTATATTAAAACAACTTTTCCAGCGCTCATTAGAACCACCGAAATGGTAGATGGAAAGGCCAAATTCGATTTAAACCTTAAGGAGTATGCTGTCCACATGCCTAATAATACTTCATCAGCAAACTTAAATGTGAACGCTACTGTAGAAGAAAAATTCACTGATGTTAAAATTGGCGGTACTACCCACAGTCAGCTGTATGCGTATCGCTATCAAATAAATTGTTTGACATCATGCTTTTACTTCGATCCTAATAAGGAAACGGAAGTTAAATTTCAAGTGAAATTTGTCGGTGGCACACCGGTGAATGATACAAAATCTGTAGTGGAATTAATATATAAAGAAGTTGTAAAAGATGAATATTGGCGTAATCCTGAAGATCCCACACCGAAACCTAAGCTACCCAAAATTAAAAATAAAGTTTTAACATTTAAGGGTCATTTGAATGAAACTGGAATTGCAGTATTCAAAGTCACGCTACCTGAGTTGGAAGAGTTTAAGTTTTT
Organism: Toxonevra muliebris; assembly: GCA_963691655.1. Classification (NCBI taxonomy): domain Eukaryota; kingdom Metazoa; phylum Arthropoda; class Insecta; order Diptera; family Pallopteridae; genus Toxonevra; species Toxonevra muliebris. The sequence continues at coordinate 29,840,431 of OY829329.1, forward strand.
TTCGCATTACTTTGAAGTGAATATGAAATATGCTGATGAAAATCGACATATTTTAAGCACTTATCCAAGTCCAAAAAAAGTTGACATCCCGGAAGAAATTGTGGAACCAGAAGATCTAACGGTCAATGTTATATATGAGGAAGATCACAGCTACTGGTGGGTTTTAGAATCTCATAGCCACAGGTATCAATAATTTTAATTTCAGTTTACAAATAAATGAACCTATAGTTGCGACTATAAGCTCAATTACACCGCTGACTTACTTCATGTACAACATCATAGGGCGTGGCACCGTTTTACACAGTGAACGTATTGAAGTACCTGATAATGCTAAAGAGTTTAAGTTTACAATGACTCCAACCTTTTTGATGGCGCCCAGTGCTTCAGTTTATGTATATTATGTGGACGAGTGCGGTAAATTCCATTATGCTGAACGTACTTTATATACTGAGCCTATATTACAAAATCAGGTATGACGAATTTAGTAGATACTTAATTTATCAAAATTTTCATTAATTTTCCTTTATTTTGAGATTGAAATAACTGCGCCAGAGGAAGTTAAGCCGGGTGCAGATGTACCGTTAAGTATTAAGACCACACCCAATTCCTTTGTAGGATTGCTCGCTGTAGACCAAAGTGTATTACTAACACGTGGCAATAATAACATAACCGCAAATTCCTTTCGCCGGACTCTTGCATGTTTTGACACACATACCTGCTTGCGGCGTGGGTACTCTTATTATCCAGGCACACGGTGTGGTGTAGTAACGCTAACGAATGCCGAATACTTCTATGAAAAAACAAAAACTGATTCATCGGAAGAAGAAGGTAGGAGTTAAAACTGCATTTGTATTGAGTTTTTAAGGCTAATAATATACAACTACTTTAGTATATAATGTAAGAGATGATTTCTGTTCGATGTCAAGATCGGGAGACAGTTATTGTGATGATTATAATGCTGAAGGCCAAATGCACTTTAGATCGATGGCTACCGTAATGTGTGTGCCTAAATTATGCGAGAATATTGAGAAAATTTCTAGGCGTACAAATTTTTCCGAGACTTGGATTTTTGACAATATTGAGAAGTAATTAAGATTCTTTAAAATTTTTTTAATATTTAATTGACGTTTTTCCTTTAGCACGACAGCAGAGCAGTTTTCTTGGTCCAAAAAAATACCAGACACCATTACTTCATGGGTTTTAAGCGGGTTCTCACTGCATCCCGAAAAAGGTCTTGCAATTACAAATAAAAACACGAAAGTAAGAACTTTTCAGCCATTCTTCATTTCTATACGATTGCCATATGCTGTAAAAAGAGGTACGCGCTTTTTAAGTAATGATAAACTTTTAAACATTTTATAAAACTTTCCATTTAGGTGAAGTAATTAATGTTTGCGCTCTGGTATTTAACTATTTGGAGAAAGATCTTGATGTTGCAATTACTTTGGATAATTCAGACAATGAATTTGATTTCATAGATGTCTCAAATGAAGAGGTGATCAATGAACCGAAACTATCCAAAGCCGTACAAGTTTCTGCCAATTCCGCAGCGGGTGTTTCATTTATGTTGCGTCCGAAAGTTATCGGAAATATTATGCTGAAATACACTGCTGTCTCACTAATCGCTGGTGATGCAATACATAAAACTTTGAAAGTTGTGCCGGAGGGAGTTACAGAATATGCCAATCGTGCATATCTTGTAAACTTAAAAGATGTTCCGGAGCTTAAAGAAACATTTGAACTTGCTTTGCCGTCGGAAGTTGTTCCCGATTCACAACATATTGAGTTCACAGTTATTGGAGACTTGTTGGGACCAATTTTAAATAATCTGGAACATTTGGTGCGTATGCCAACAGGTTGTGGTGAGCAGGTCACATCCACGCTAGTGCCAAATTATTTAGTTTGGCGCTACTTGAAGGTATTATTATCATAATTGTAAGAATTTTCCATATTTCACATGTATTTATGTCTCTAATCTGTAGAGCATTAACAAACTTACACCTGTACTTGAGTATAAAATTAAGCACAATCTGGAAAGAGGATATAAACGTATTCTAAGATATCGTGTAGGTGATGGTTCTTTCAGCTCATTCGAACCACCCAGCGATGAATCGAAACCTTACAAGGGTTCCACTTGGTTAACCGCTTATGTAGTACGCTCATTACAACAAGCCAAAAAACACATAAATATCGATGAGGAAGTTCTGAAGAAAGCTTTATGTTATTTGGCCAGTCAACAAGCAGAGAATGGAAGTTTTGTGGATAGTGAAGATTTTTTTTATGCTGCTTACAGGAAACTTGTTACATTGACCGCAAAAGTGCTATTAGCATTCATAGAAAATAAGGTATACTTACAAATATTTTTCAGAAGGAAATCAGTTTGATTGTTGCATATTTTCCTTTTCTAGGATTGCATTGAAACTTATCAAGCTAACATCGATAAGGCCTTCAATTATATCTTAGAAAATATAGATAAAACTGAAGATTTACATATTAAAGCATTCGCTACTTATGTGTTGCATAAAGCAAAACATTCAATGGCTGCGGAGCAACTCACAAAATTAAAGGCCTTAGCTAAAACCGATGACGATCGCATGTGGTGGTCTCAGAGAGATAGTTCAAAGCCGATTCACGCTTGCTGGTGGCGTTGGGCTTTTAGTAATGATGTTGAGATTACATCATACATTTTGCTGACACTACTCGATCAGGAAGAAGAATCGGTGGACAGTGTTTTACCAATTTTGAAATGGTTAATCGCACAACGTAACAGCTATGGTGGATTCTCCTCAACTCAGGATACTGTTGTGGGCTTACAGGCTTTGATTAAGTTCGCTGAGAAATCGGGTTACGAGGCAGCTGTCATGGATGTTGAGTACACGTCGAAGGGGGGCAATGAAAAACATGACACTATGAAAGTAGACGATACAAATGGTTTACTACTTCAAAGTGTGGAGGTGAATAACGATATTTTCCATGCTTTTGCGGAGTACTCAGTCAAATGTTTTCAAGAGCACCAATTTTAATTTCCCTTTCTTTTTTAGTTACCACAAAAGACACACGCAGTTGGCTTTCATGTTAAGGGTACGGGTGCTGCACTTGTGCAAATCTCTTATCAATACAACATATTAGAAAAAGAAAAGAAGCCCAGTTTTGCAATTAATACTGTCATTAATAAAGAGACGTCTCCATTCAAACTAGAAATGAATGTTTCAGTTGCATACATCGGTGAAGAAAAGGCATCGAATATGGCACTGGTAGAAATATCATTGCCATCAGGTTTCATTGCTGACGTAGAGAGTTTCGAGCATATACTGGCAGTGGAGGGTGTTCGCGTGAGTATAAGCGTGGACTTAGTATTCGGTCATCAATCACTTACTAGCTAAAAAATTTCATTGTCTTTTACAGCAAACGGAAACCAAAAATTCGGATTCAGTTATTGTGGCATATTTCGAAAGCCTTCGGAAGAATGAAGAAAAGCTCTTGCCAATAGTGGCATTGAAATCATTTCCAGTCGCTTTGCAAAAACCAGTACCAATAGTAGTTTACGATTATTATGACACATCAAAGAAGGCTACCACGTACTATGAGGTGAGCTTGAAAATAAGCGATATCTGTAAGGAAGAGGAGGAGGTGGATAAATAATATATTTGTAAATCTAATGTTGCAAATAAATAAAATATAATGAAAATGCATCTTTGAAAACTGAATTCATTTTACTCTTTATTTATCAACCTAAGCAGCTAAGTGGTGCCAAAAAAAAAGTTTAATAATATTGTATACGTTCAAAATATCGAATTTCAGTCGTAGCTGGCAGTGTGGCCAACTTTTGTTTTTCAAAATCCGCTAAAATGAAGAATAAAACGAGTATTTTCTTAAAAAAGGGTTACATTTTTTCCTTATAAAAGTGCGAGAAAACTCAATACATTTAAACTTTTTCACTAATACAGGCACACATATGATACTTCTAGTCAATGAAAATTTCTTCGATTTTTCCAAGATATTTTAATTTGCAAATGAGCACATGCCGGATAAAGATCCAAAGCAAAGAGCGTTAAAGCATAGCTTTCTATTGAAAACATCAATGTTATGAATTGGCCTGCCCAGTGTCCTGACTTTAACCCAATCCGAAAACCTCTGAGCAGAAAACATTTGGGGTGAAAAACGAAAAAGAAAAACAAAAGATGGTGATGAGTTATTTCAATTTAAAGAAATATTTCAAAATTTGGCAGAATATTTCAGTTGAACGATGTCAGCATTTTGTTGCTAGTTGTAAGGAGATGCAATGGTGTAAACTAAATTTGGTCCAAGCTAAAATGATTAATATTTATTTATTATATTTTTTAACCCAGTAATGCCTGGCGGTGCCATATGGCACCTTGTCGCTGAGCCGTTGCTGAGCCAGGTTCAAAAACATTTTTTTCTCAAGTTACTTTCTTGATCTATCTACTTTGGTTCCTGCTCATCCTGAATGGGTTAAGTTGCTATGAATGCATTTTTTTCGTTTATTTTTTAATATTGCTATTAAAAATAGAAAATGATGTCTCTAATTATATGACTACCACTGTATGTATTTAAGAAGAATAAGAAATTACGAATAGCTGAGCGTAGTTTAAAACCTAGATATGGGATGGACCCAATCAACTCTCTAACTACTTAAAAGCTCAGCCAGGAGATTTATTTCTCGGAGTCTAAAAATGCTCGTAGTTGTGTTGATTTCGGCTTGTGTGTGAAACTGGGATCGTTGTTGGATAGGTATACCTTTTGTATGTTGCAGGGAGTAGCTATACTTCACTTTCACCGATGTAAGCTCAAACTTTTAAATCTATATGTAAATACGGCACACATACCACCTTTTAGATTTTGCCATTACTTCTTCTCGGCTGCTGAAACGCGTTCCCCGTAATGGTTTTTTAACTCGATTGAACAGAAAGAAGTCACAGGGAGCCAAATCAGGTGAGTTCGGTGGCTGTTGGATGGTATTTGTTGCATTTTTCATCAAAAACTTACGAATAATGATGGCACTGTGTGACGGTGTGAGTTTTCTGTCCACAATTCTGGTCTCTTTCGGCGAATTGCTTCACGCAAACGTCTCATAACGTCCAAATAATACTCTTTGTTTACTGTCTGGCCTTCTGACGAAAATTCATGATGCACTACACCGTTGTAATCCATGAAAACCGTGAGTATTGCCTTCTTTTTTGACTGAAAACGACGTGGATTTTTTGGTCTCGGCTCATTTGGTGAACGCCATTCACTTGCCTGATGTCTGAATTGCGTATCGTACTCATAAGCCCACGTCTCGCCTCCAGTAATGATTCTTTTGATGAATGTGGGATCGGACTCAGCCTCGCAAATCATGTCTTTTCCGTCGTCAACACGGTCCCTTTTTGCATGAAATTGAGGTCTTTTGGCACCAACTTTGTTGCTACACGACTTAAACCCAAAACATTAACCAAAATGTCTTGGACGGATCCATAGGCAATATTCAAGTCCTCCGCTATCTCTCTGATGGTTAATTTTCGGTTATTGACCAAAATTTCTTTTACTTTTCGTCGCTTTTCGATGTCGATGGTCTACCACTGCGTTCATCATCTTCGATTGACTCACGACCACTTTTGAACCGCTCGTGCCACTGGTAAACGACCGTTTTCTTTAGAGAATCATTGCCGAAACACTTTTCTAACATTTCCAAATTTCGCGCACCATTAAGTCCGTTTTTACGCAAATTTAATACAATACAATTTAATAAAATTGTAAAAAATCGCCAACACACACATAGATAGATGTGCTCTTGGCTACGTAACTTTTGCAAATGTTAAGCTACGACTGTAAGATTTAGAGGAAATATCAACAACAGATGTACCAACTTAACAAAAACAAAACTCTAATCGGAACGATGGGAGCGCCACACGATGGTTATTCCGGTAAAACAAGTAAGAAGATACCCCCAAATATAGCCACAAAATACATGGAAATTTACATTCGGTACGTTTATTAGTATTGCCGTTATTGCCGACGGTGTGCAAGAGCTCATGTATTTACTATCTCATGCACTCTCTCTCTCTTTTAATCCTTCGATGGTTTCAGCGTTTGGAACAGTGTTGCTAAATAAGTGTTTTAGCATTATATTTCGTGCATTTTTGTGGTCTACTAAGATTTTTTTTGTGAAAAACGATAACGGTTTCGATCGAGTTTATTACTAAAAATATTCTATTCATTTCAAGTGTGAATATAGGTGTGGTTTTGGAGGGTGCATAGGGTTAATAAAGTTCGGCCACGCTCAACTAGTTAATAACACCACCGACGCAAGTAAAACACGTTGAACAAGTATCGCTCCAAACCAAGACCACACCCTATATTGAAATCATAATTGAAGGCGACTACCAGAGACAAAAATCGATGAAGATATACGATTTCTATTACACTATACAACAAAATGAAAAAAAATGCAATACCCATCTCCAAAGTTGATTGTACTTAATGTCTCTTGGTCCGCTGAATCCGAATCTGCATATTTGTCACAGCAACTCAGGTTTTTGAGATATAGCCAATTTTTTGATTTTTCGGATCGCCATTTTTATCAAAATTACCATTCTATTTCTTTTCAAAAAGGCAATTAAATTGTGTTTAATTTAAGACTTCATTTCATGAGAATAGAGGAAATGCATTTTCAACGACATATTAGCACCAAAATCAGCGATGGGTTATTTCGTTTTCAGCACTTAATAATGGCAACAAAAAAATTGGTAATTCGAAAAAAAAAGCGTTTTTTGGTCAGAATTTCGACTTCAAATCTCTATAACATATGACAGAAATAAAATAGTGAATCAAATAAACTCTTAAAATAAAGGTAATTTAATTGCCTTTTTGAAAAGATATAGATGCTCTACTTTTCATTTCGAAAATAGTAATTTTGATAAAAATGGCGACCTATGTCCGAGAAATTGGCTATAATGGAGTTGCTAGGAAAAAACTGATGGCAGATTCGGATTCAGCGGTCCAAAAACTTTTAGAAACCATTCATTTTGGAGATGGGTAAAAAACAGTGTTGTATAGTGTTAAGATGTAAGTTACTATGAAGTTGCTTGACAGAATTCTGATTTATATTGAATTAGATGAAATAATTTTGAAAAGGTTTGTTTAAAAATTATGTATATTCTAGAAATTGCATGTGCATAGTTCATTTCAAACGAGTTTATATCTACAATACTGATCACAAAGAGCATATATCCTATGCAATAATTGGCTAATTAATTGGCCAATCACAACTATTGGATTCCATTGTACGAGATAGTAATTCCTCTCAACATGTTTCGTAGAAAATCAACTCTGTTGAGACGAACTATATATACAATGTATACATAGTTCTGTATGCACAGAAATAATATAGAGCCAAATACAAATATTTTATTTTGAGTCTAAAACTAATAAGATTTTTTAAAAAACCAAAGTCATCCAATGATAAAAAAAAGTTTTTAACTCAGACGAACAAAATTTATTAAGACTGGAAATGATTAAATTCTGCACAATTTTTTATGCGTTTTACTACGCAATACTTTTTATATTTATGTTTACTTGCCTTTTCTAGCACTCCAACTATATAACGTTGTACCTACTACCTACTACTACCATATACATATGTGAATTTATGAAGAAATTTCCGCTCTTCCCGAACATTTCCACACTTTCCGGTAAATAATTAATTCATCTGACATTCAACAGCATCAGTGCTTATACACTTGTATTTGTAACTCCTTTCCTCCTCTCCCACAACGTTCTTGCTTTCATGGTTCAATTATAACACTAAAATTTTCGCTTATTTGCTAGTCTTCTTTTTTCACTTTTCTTTTGTTACTAGTAAATTTGTTACTGCTACTCATCCTTTTCTGCCACACACACACAGCGCCAAGAAGCTAAAATTCATTGCATACTTCTTATAACGCCGTGTGCCGTGCCTACCCGCTTGCCTGTCTGCCGTTGTGGCTTAATGTGTAGCCCCATTTAAAATAAACGAAGCATACTTCCTGGCGTTCCACAATTTAGTATGTGCAAATATGTATAGGTGTGTTTATGTGTGCCTGCAAGTGCTTCAGTGCTTTTCTCAAATTTTTGGATTGCAAAAATGATGCTACATAATTTAAAAAAAGTGCGTTCATACTAACGATGCCGATCCCGCAAATCCTGGGGTTACAAATTTCAATTGCTGCATCGTTTGAATACGGGCAATCAGCTTATAATTAGTTTAAGGCCACCTTCTGGTCTACATTTTTCAAAAAAATTATTTTTTTTTATTGCAAAAGTATAGGCTTTTAAAAGTATTTTCGTATTAATATTTCCAGTATTTCGGCTTTTACAGCCTATTTAGAAGGTGAGCGCAGAAGCAGGTAAAAGGGCCGACTGAAGTTTAAACTCATTTATTTGGAAACTATGTTTTTCTGCACGGTGGGACACAAAAAACAAAAACTACTCGACCGATTCGTCTCAAATCTTACTATATTATTCAGAAAACCAGTGCTTATCGCAGGAACGTTGAATACTTTTTTTTTTTCATTTTAGTTCCTGCGATAACTACACTCATACTGATTGTAACTTCTTTTTTTTTTTTTTGTTTAAGATCAATTTAAAATCTAAAACAAGATCCGTTTTTTTGAAGAGGGCAACTGTAACTTAAAATTATAATTTTTTTTTTTTACTATTATTTTTGTATATTGTTAAAGTAATAAAATATATCTACAAAGTTTAAATACTATTGCTCATTATTTCATTTAAAAAAAAAAGTCCTAAAAACTCGTCAAATTCAAGAAAGAAATATCCATATTGATTCTCATAATTTAACTCTTTATACTGGATCAGAAAAAGTTTGTTTCGAAGAATCCAATGAGCCATTTCTCAACATAACAACTAAAATTGTCACTCTATTAGAAAATACGAAATATAAAACAGCCCCTGGCTTCACTTTAGATCCAAAAAAACAATTTTTGGTTAATGTTAATGAAAAATTTTAATTCATTCATACAATATTTCGATGTTCTTTGTTTTAATTGATTTTAGTATCACACATTTAATAATTGAGTGGGCAGATTTCACACATTTTAGCACACAGATGTTGTATTGACATAAGCATTTCCTGTACCATCATTTGCAGCTCAGCAACAATTCCTTCTATTTTTCCCCGATTTATTTCAAAATTTACTAATCACACAGTGATTCGACAACCTTTGCGCGTTGAGTTTGCGTTTGTGTGAGAGATATTAATTTAAATTTAAGCCTCGAATGGACCAAAAGACTTCTTTGTTTCACACCCCGCAATTTCCCTTCATTTATAGAATTGCATACATTTTTCTTGCTTAAAATGAACTTTTTGCCTAATTGTACACCACGTTGTCCTGAGGGGGTCCAAATAATCACTTTGTTACATCCATATTTCCGTTCACATTGAAAGCATATTACCATAACATTTTATTTTGCTTCTTAATTATTATAATTGTATGCAGTTTAATAAAAAGAAAGTATTTCTATTTTTAACCCTTATGCACATTCACTAATTTAATCGTTATTTTAAGCAGATATGTTATAAGTACTTACGAGTACTTAAGTACTTCGCTTCTGTACTTAAGGGAAGTGCATAGTAGATGAAAGTAGAATATAGACGACACCCTCATTTATAAATCGAGACGAAGTGTAAATTTTTTTTATTTTTTGAAATTGGTCGCGTGCCGCTTCTGTTCAGTGTTAAGCTTCTTTAAGGCTTAACAGTTGTTTGTCTGCAGGCATTAATGCATATTATTTATTTTCATAATGATAATTTTCTTTTCACCATTTATTGTTGGTGCTAAACTTTTACTTGTTTTTATGAATGCTTTGATTTATTCTGCTGCTGTGAAAATTTGATAAAATTTTGTTTTACAAACACATAAATCGATATTATTTGTATAATTTCAGAAATATAATAATCCGCACCTCCCTGAATTTTAGAACGACCAGATCGAACAATTAACCGATTAATTCTATTTTTAACCGAAACTTTGGAAAACTTTGTTTACATGAATTTTGCACAGTTTTGCTATACCGATTACTAAAACGTTGAAAAAACTTAAACTGCTTCGGTTTTAGAAACATGAATCCGTTCCCGTCCCGAAGCAATAACGAGATGATTCAACCAGAACTACGAGATTGAATTCCAAACTTGAATTTTACAAAATTTATTCCGAGAAAATTAAGTCAGATCCCGTCTTCATAGCATTTAACTTAATTTTCAAGCTGAATGGCATTATAAGCTTAAACTTCGAAAATCATCTATCGAATGTTTTTCCGATTACAAGAACCTTTTAAAAGCTGACTTTAGCTCCTTAAATTATAGAAATAAATTCATTTAATCTCCAGAAGTTTTGCTAAGTGCTGTGGAACTTGAATTCTAAACTCGAACTTATAATTATTTTTATTAGCTGATTTCCACTAGTTGAATTTTACAAAGTCGATCTGAACTTCTAGATCCTTTTAAAGCTAACTCTATTTTTTTAAAGTATAGAGAGCCGAAAAATTTCTAGCTGAGCATTGGAGAATTTAAATACACTGATTCAAATAGAGTTGTAGAGTCTTAATCCTAAATTAAAGTTTCTAGAAGTTTCAAAAAATAAATTGCTTATGTTTAAAACTTCAGAAGCAATTTCTAAAAATTAAAGAAAGTGCATGAAAAAGAAAAGAAAAATGTAATAAAATAAATATCGAACGAATTTTTCTTTTACAAAATATTTGCTGACAGTCTATACATGTATGTTCATTAGGGCGGGCCAAATTGTTCGGGCGATAAAACTTGCAAAAGGGCCAAGTAAAAAGAATCTACGGATGATTTTAAGTAAATTCGTTGATGAAACTGTGAGGTCTGTAGGTATTAGTCGCTATACAAATACGATTTCAGTGAAAATTTATTAGTATTTTTCACAAGAATTACTTCAAAAATTAACTGCACAAAGAAGATTAAAGTTCACAACATAAGTATAAGTTTTTTTCCATAAATTTATAAATTAGTTATCATTATTAGGCTTAAAATTCACTTTTCAAATTCAATAGATTCCTTTTTTTACGCTTTGTAGGCATAAAATTTGGCCCGCCCTAATGCATGTATATATATACTTATTTATAAACAAACTCTGCTAATGCTGATAACTCAAATTGAATGCCAATAATGTACGAAAAACATACATAGCCATATAAACATATACATTGACATGACATGCCCTTAAAATTTAAAAGCAGCAAAGAAAATTCTTATAAAATGCTTTGAAAATAAATAAAATGAAAAGTGAAATATAAAAATGTGAAAATATATTTAAGTCAGTGTTAATAAATTCTTATAGTTGCAACTATTTATTTATTATATATTGATGATATTTACAAAATATGTGACAACTGCCGACATTATTATTTTTCAAGCGATATTTTCTCTATTTGAAAAAATAAATAGGTGAGTACCAAAAAATTGTCTCCTTTATATTCATTCCAAAAATTTTTTTCTTTCTTAGCTATTGTTGACAATTTTTGTATTTTATTTTCCCAAGTTTTAATCAAAATGTTAGCTTTATATTATTATTTACTATTTCTTTGTGAAATCAATTCCTCAAGCGAATATAGATTTATTTATTATTTATAAAAATATCTATAGCACTAGTAGTTTGAAAGAGCTTTGCAGTGAACAGTGCATAAGGTCATGGAATTTATATATGAAGTAGTGAATGTTGACATTAGATATGGAACAATAGAATTCTTTGATATCATGCAGAAGGTGACAACCCTGCATCATCCCTCTTTTTCGTACTGTGGACTCAAATGAAATGTTTTCCTTTATGCATTTCTCAAAACAGCTTTGAAATTAAAAAAAAAATAATTTTACCCCCAACATGAGAAGTTATCAATTTCGCCTTCTTTTTTAGATTTACGCCTTAATGAATTTCTTTCGGTTTACAGCATCTGTCCAACGAGTTACAAACAATGGAATTTGTTTATAATATGCCATTTTACGACCAGGTTTAACATTAAAAAAAAAATGCAGAAGTCTTTGCTAATACATCAGACATCTAAAAAATGATTTCAAAAATTAATTAGGCCTCCTACTTTTTGAGTAATAGTTTAAAACCAACGAGACTATCGATTTTATTCATTTGTTCTTAAAGTTAAGCGCGTGTGTAGATTTTTCTCGACAATTTTTGCAAAAAAGGGTAAAAATTTATAATTTGCAAAACTTGCTAAAGATTTTGACAATCGTAAGTAAAAAAATTTCGATTTTAGTTAAATGTAATTTTAGCCAAAACGAGTTCGTTTTTGAATTGAAGTTTTTTCTTAGAAATGGGTCGAAAAAGTGTCATAAAGATGGAGAAAAATATGCAAGTTGCGGCTCTTTTGAAAGAAATAAGCTCCAGCTATTCCAAAATATCCCAAATCATTCGAATTTCAAAGACATCGGTCGCTGATATCGTGAAAAAGTCCAATAACGCATCAGATGAGATGACGACTTTCCACAATAATCAGCAAAATTGCAAGGACAAACGGACGACCACCTAGAGAGAAGATCGCTTAATTGTGAGAAAAGCATTGGAAGTTCGAGTTGCAACATCACAGAGTATTTTAGAAGACGTGAGAGACTCCGATGTTGCTATATCGCATCATACACTTCGTAAGCGATTTAATGAAAATGGTTTAAAATGTAGAAAGGCAGTCAAAAAGACGAAATTAACGGATTTGATGCGGCGACGGCACTTTTTGTGGACGCAATTATATAGGGGACTATGATATAAATTATTGGAAGTCAGTTTGGGGGTCAGTTTTTTAAATATTTATTTTTGGATTTTTGTATTTGAAAGAATGAACACAATTCAATTTTAGCTTTTTAATTTTTCATCTTTAGCGACGAATGACAGTGACTGAGATCGCAAGTTGTGTGTGTGAATTAAATTTTCCGTGTTGCACTGTGTAATCGATAACAACCAAATAAGAAAAGCAGCACAGATATATTTTTCTTTGAAATAATATCAGATAAAAAGAAAGAAGTGTACTAAAAATCTTGCTTATGTACTGACGTATTTCTGAATAAATATGGAGTTCGATTTATACACCAACATGAAAGTATGCTGTACTATAATTATTGTGTAATAATAATATTTATACAACAGCCTGAAAGTATACTGTACTATAATTATTGTGTCTGTAAATAAATAAACGCTAATATTTTATATTATGTTTTTTTAAATATATTTTAGATATTTCATATTGCATTGTCATCCAGTTCTGAGCTATGCTTAAAGTTTCAAGTCTCTAGCTCATCGGGAAGTTAATATAAAATCGATTACAAAACTCCACCCGAACAGATTGGCAGATAAACGTGGTTAAATAATGCAAAACCCAAAATAGGTGGATTTGCGTACTGATTTCAGAATTTTAAAATCAGTACTTAAAAAAAAATCCAAAATCTTCAGTACATGTACTGACTAAATCAGTATGTCTGGCTCTAATAATTTTAATAAAAATGAGAATTGCTCATAATCCGCTCCCTGGTAATAATTTAATATAAAATTCTTAAGAGTGGGTCGGAGGGTGATCGAGTATTGCAGTTTGAGTAAAACTTATTAAGTATCTGTTCATTAAACACTTTCTCGTAGTTATAAAATATTGGTTCCTCATATATCAAAATTATGATCCTCTTTTTAAACGTAGCCAAGACCGATGGTTGTAGTACCAAAAAAATTAAAATATACCATATTATAGATGACGGTTCCTATCATCAGTGGCGTCTCTAGGATTCGGGTTTGGGGAGGCCTGATTTCCTTAAATTAAAGGATAAATTTTTAGACTCAATATCGACCACGTCGGGGGCCTAGACCAAAAACTAGTTCAAAAATTTTATCAATGTTCAAACCAAAAATATAGGCCAAAAATTAAAAGATAACTGGAACAAAACTGAGACCAAATTTCAAACTAAAATCGGATAGAAATTTAGGCAGAAAATTTCGACCAAGTTTCAAACTAAAATTCAAACATTTTTTTTTCAGATCGAAGTTCAAACCAAGAAAAGGACCAAATTCAGATCGAAAATCTGGATCAAAATGATATCAAATTCAGACAAAACCTTCATTAACTCATTATTGCCCAGGCGGTATGTTAACATACCAGGAATTTGTTCAAGCATATAACTTCATATATGTGACCTATGACTTGTGAGACGGATTTATATTGATAAATGTTCTATATTGAGAAAACAATTTGAAGGAAATTTTGATTTCCTTTGAGAAAAAATTTTGATGAAACAATTTGATACATCTCTATATTTGCAGTCACTATTGATATCAACCTGGTGGTAAGTAAGTTTATCATCTCACAACTCCAGAACCAAGCACTCTATTCTTGTGAAAATTTAACTATATCTTAATTAGACCAAAAATCCCATACATTTTAAATTTCAACGAGATCTGCACCCGCTTTCGGGTACCGGGCAACAACCGGTTAAAAAACCATGTTCAGACCACGAATCGGACCAAAATTCCAACAAAAATCGTCCAAAATGAAGCCAAATTCAGATCAAAACTCAGACCGAATCCAAACCAAAATCAATTTCAAATTTATTCCAAAATTAAAAAAAATTTAGACCACAACTTAGACTGATAGTGAGAAAAATTTTAGGCCAGAAGGACGCCAACTACCGAACGAAAGCAACCCAAAATTCAGACCAAAAACTAGTGGGAATATCTGATAAATATTCATACCAAAAAATTTTAAATCAAATTAAACAAAAACTGGATCAAAATTCCAGCCGAGTTCAGACCAAAATTTAAAACAAAATTCAGACCGGATTTGGACAGAAATTCAGACTAAAATACGTGTCAAAATCAAGCCAATACAGACCAAAATTTCGACCAAAATTCAAACTAAGAGTTAGATTAAAGCGCCAAATACAAATTTAAAGCAAACCAAAGTTTAGACCAGAAGTCAGATCAAACGCTGGTCTGAACAAAATTCTGACCACAACTTAGTCTAAGACAAAAACTCAGACCAGAAGGATCTTAAATACAGACCGAAAGCAAATCAAAATTTAGACCAAACATGGATTAAAACTCAGACCAAATTCAGGTTAAAAGACCTAAAGTAAGATTCAAATATTGGACACATTTTAATATTTATATTATTTTATATATAAATGCTTTTCACTGCTGACGGCTTTTTTAGAAAAATCTAAAAGTTTTTGATTTCTCAAAAATCGCTGTTTATATTATAAATATAATGCTCTTCGCATATATTCGGTAAACCAAGAAAATCTGGTTCTGGGGACTTCAGCCCCTATGGACCCGTCACTGTCTACGATAGATAGTAATATTACAATGCATAAAATTCTTTCTTAATTCGTAATATACTATAATCTTTAAAAACGAATTACTAACACATTAAGTATGACTTTGATGTGTTGTTTGCTTTAGTTTTAAAAATCTTAGATGGATTAGACCTCCAATTCCACCGATTTTATACTCATAAGTATTTTGGGCTAGAATAGAATATCATTAATTTAGTATAAAATGCAAATTTTAGTTGTGCCGAAGGCCAATAGTTACCCGCCCAAGTTGAAATTTAAAAAATATATTTAATAATTTCTTCTCATTTTGTCAACCCTTAAAATCAAACATAATATTTCTAAAGCATACTTTAGTATAACTTCGAGCTATAACACACATATGCATACATATACATAACATTTATGCCTGTTGACAGCTCTGAAATGTCAAGTTGACATTAAAAATATTTGGCACTTCAAGAACATACACTTACAAAACCCTCAAAACTCACTCCAAAGCTGTTGGCATGAGGTTTTTGTTTGTTAATTTTTTTTTTTTGTGATATTCAAAGGGTGAGTTGAAACTTCTAACATGCTGCTAAGAATTAATAGACTAATTCTGAACTTAAAAATTAAGATTGGAAAAATATATAAGATTTCTACAATAATCCTCTCTTCATCTTTTCTTGGATTAATAGTGAATACGTCTAAACGTGGCCAGCACTGGTCTTGATTCATAGCAAATGGCAATGAAAATAGACCCACAATAAATTAAAATTAAGGCCCTTAGCCCTTCTGGCCTTATTGTTTGCGATAGTACCTGACCCTCAGAAATGAAATCCAGGTTTTTAAAATAGAAAGGTGCACAATCACCTCCTGTCTCCTCTCTAACTTGTGCAATTTTTGCAATGTGACATGAGGCAAATAAAATATCAACGATAGAAGTAGGCTGCATACATAGAATGAGAGACAGAGGGTGAGAGATAGAGATAGCGGCAACCCTGTGGCAAAACCAAAAACAACAAAAAATGTTAGCTCTTCACTGTGCCATAATAAAGTGCAGCAATTCTAAAAATCACAGTAATTGTTACAACAACAAAGAATCGCCCAGGGTGTTGAAGCCTTGTTAGTAGCATACATGCATATATTATATTAGAGTGGATCGATTTTTCAACGTCACTTTCCATATGAATTTTGAACACTTTTCATCCTTGTTTTTTACTTTTTGAATCTTATCCAAATTACCTAGTTTTTGTACTGAAACACCTTCTAGAGTTCATTCATAGTAAAATTATCCCTAAAACCGATTCCCCAAGTCGATAAACTACGGGATACAAATTTTGATTTGACCAAAATAGCAATGCGATTTTAAGCGCCTACAACAAACACATGAGAATTGACGCGACTCTTATGATTCCATCTGTTTTTTTCAAAATTTGCATTTCGGGGTTTTTTAACCAAGGGAATCTATTTTACTATTTTGGTGAAAAACGAACGCTAAAGGGAGCTCTGGTAAGAAACTTGGTAAATTGGGGCAAAACGCAAAAGCGGCACTTAAGTATTTTACCTTACAAGATGGCCCACTCTAATGGACATGCAAACAAACACACTAACATACTTGTGCATAAATACATATAACTGTTAAAGCAAACATATGTCAGCCTTTTTTCTAAGGGTTGTTGCAAAAATAAAATGGGAAATGCTAAGTGTTACAAGATATAAAATTAAATTGTTAAAATTTTCTCTATACATTTTTTATATAGAAAAAGCGGATAACGATGAAAGTAGCGACCAGGAGGCAGGGGGTGGAATGTAGTAAAGCCGAAACTGGGAGGAGGAAGATGGTACCACTTCATATTGTTTGAGAGGAATTTTTGTTTTTAAATCTTGCGTAATTTTGAGGTAACGCTTGGAGAGCTACTAACTTTCTGTAAACAATGCTACATTTGTGAGTCTATGAGTTCATAAAATAATAACGAAATGCGAAATAAACTTGCAAGCATTTTCTGTTTGTAAACCCTTTTCTCTAGTATTAACCGCTTTATCTCAAACAATGCAGCTAGAAGTGCCTTATTCCTCGGCACATAACTTACTCCAGGACAACCTCCAACTTTTCCTGCACGTATCGCCTTGCGCTATACCCAAAGTGTATAGGCAATGTCCTGTGTAGAAACGTGTAGCAGTTTGGATTTGATTTCTGCTTAAATTGAGCAATTGCTTAGTTCTGCGTTTACAGCCACAGAATGATTGTGGTCCAGTGAACTCACTAAATGAGCCTTTCGTAGCAAGTTCGTTTGCTATTAGGAACTGTAGGCAGTCCCACACTACTTAATTTGGAGGTAATTTCGTATACAGCAAATGCATGGAGAGCTGCTCTGCTGTCAGAGATTACGTAAATGTTTTTGTTAACCACAGATCTGTTTTCATACTCCCTTAGACAGAGCTCAGTTGTATGCCCTTCGGCTTGGAAAACCAATAACTTCATAATAGAAATTGATCTAATACCATAAGCTTCTGCACCAACTCCTTCATTTGTCTTGGAGTATTATCTGTTCCCAGTTGTTTCTATTCAGAAATGTAATCTTGAGTTGTTGCAGAAGTTGGAACGAGGAAGGCATTTAACGTTAGTAAGAATACTAAAACTTTCAATCCGGTTAATTTCTTGTATTAGATTCAGATGAATGGTTTTATATACCGTTTCTTCTGATTCAGAGATAAGTTAATGGGCCAGCTCTAGTGCTTCTTTCTTGAGGAATAAGTGTTGCGTGGTAGATTTAGTAACTTTTCCAGTGCCGCGGAGGGTGTAATTAGGGTTGCCAGATGCAAATCGGGTTTCATCTGGATATTGAAATAAAATTTCAGCTTTCATCTGGGTACTGAAAAAAGATTTTTCCATACAACAATGAACAATAAATATAAAATGTATATACATATATACCATATAACATATACATAACAGTGCCTCAAGTCCAATACACAGAAAATTGGTCTTGTTGCACACCTCTGATAATTAACCTCGGTCTATTTTATGATGACTCCCTAAATATTTTTGACTCTCTTACTTCATTTCTCAATTTTGCTTTTTTCTGTTATTCAGTGAACAGCAATAAAACTTCAACTGTTGTCTTATGCGCGACATTTTCCAACGGCTTTATAGTATCTGTTAAAATAAACAAAGGGCATAGCCGGGTTTCCATGTCAGAAATTCTCCCAAATCGAAATTTTGGAAAAAGTATATTTCGTAGGTTGTTCCGATGTTTTAGGACTCCCTATAATCTTTAGCAAGAAACATTTTCTTTAAAGACAGTATAAGAGTTTTCCCAACGGTTTTCGTTTTATCGTTTATTTACTGAAAAAGGGGGCTTAAAACCCCATTTTCAAGAGAACAGGTAAGAGATGGAGGAAAACTGAATACACAAAAACTGTTTATCTTTTTGTTTTTTGTTCAGACATCAAATTCGTATCAGTTGAAATAAAGAAACTTCTTAATAGCCCCTGAAGACCCCATTATTCCGCCTTCAGGTCCATATTGTGGGTGGACTAGAAGCGAAACTGAGTACGCGGTCGTAATTAGCGACACTAAATTACTATAAAACCGTAGGAAAATATCGCACATGAGGTAAAAGTTGAAAATTTGTTTCGCTGCGTAATGAATGTGATATAAAATAGCTCAACTAGGGTGGTAAAAAAAAATTTGTTGAGTTATCATTAAAAAAAATTTTTGCAAAAAAAATATTTCAAAAAATTCTTCGAAAATAGCAATAGTTAATAGTTAATAGTTTTAATTGATTTTTTTCATGGCCTTATGGCATTTCATATGAAATACCAATTTCGGTTTTTAATTTTTTGACCCTCCTTCCACACCTTGCAAAAATCTGAAAAAATTGGAGTATGAGTATTCGGAGGAAGTGGCTTATTTACATAACAAAAATCAGAGTAAAAAACCTATTTTTAGTATGAAAAAATCGCATGTAAAAAGTTTTGCGATTTTTTTCATCGCGAATTTCGCGTTAGAAAATTCGCGAAAAAAATTCTCCTCAATCAAAAAATTTTTTCAGATTTTTCCAATGATTAGTTAAGCTGAAAAACGCGGAAAACGAAATCTACAAAATCCGCCATTACTCATTAAAAATTGCAGATAATGATCTGAAAATTTAGCCAAATCATTTTTAAATTAAGTGCTTCAAAAGAGTCCATGCGAAACTTGATTCGGTTTGGGGTCATTTCTGACATGGAAACCCGGCTATGCCCTTTCTTAATAGCCCCTGAAGACCCCATTATTCCGTCTTCAGGTCCATATTGTGGGAGAACTAGATACGCTGGAGAAAAACTAAGTTCGCAGTTGTAATCAGTGACTAAATAACTATAAAATCGTTGGAAAATCTCGCATAAAAATTTGTGTTGTCTAGTGTAATCAGTGTAGCACACCATTTAAATTTTAAATTACGGAGCCGATGCATAAATATTGTCAGCGCCTGAAACTTATGGTATATTTTTAAATTGTTCAATGTGTTTGCTCAAATTTATCAGTAAAAATTTGATCTCTACAAATCTGAAAATTTTATCTGGACAAATTTCTGAAAGTCGAAACTCTGGACATGGGACTAAAAATCTGGACAATCAAGACCATTTAGCAACCCTACCTATAGTACAGGCGCCAGCTAGTCTTTGAAATTTATTGAGCTTGGCTTGGTGCAGCATAGGTAAATTTAAGTCTGGATATAGCTGTATATAAGCAAATTGAAAACTTTCGACTGAAAGCCCAGTTTTAGTCCATTAAATTATGGCTGGGATAATTTGTATGTGAACTCCATGTTAGTTTTTCATCGAAAATTACACTATGATATTTTACTTCTTTCGAAAAGTTTATGGTTTCACCAAATAGTGTAGCTTCTTTAAGAACGCCCTTGTTTCTTCTTTTGGTAAATACTACTAAATAAATTTTTCAGTATTACCATTGCATATATCTCTGGAGGAGATATGAGACTGTGCCTTCATAATTTCTTTAGATTAGAATATCAAAGTCATCACAGTATCCTTGAATGTCAGAGCCATTGGTACACAGTGGTTCTATGGCTATTTAGACTTCTGGGAAGTGGTGATAGCACTCCATATTGTGGACTGCCTTTTGCAGCACCTACTTTTGAGGTTTTTATTGGAAAGTATTCGATATTATCGAATGCACCCTCAATATCAAGGAAACATCCCATACCTAGCTTTCTGTCTCCTAGTGATAAAGCTGGTCTGACCGATAAAGCTTTATCGAGTGCTCGATTTTAGTTGCTTTATTTGATCGTTTTAACTTCTAAAATATCATAAATCCAATTAATCTCATCATTATTGTAAATTTTCACATTGCACTTAGCTTTGATTAACACTTCAAAGCCAAGAACACTTTATTGCAAGAACTTTTATGCATTTGATTTCTCTACTTACAGTTTTGATTTGCTTACCTTTTTAATATTTATTAAAATTTGCAGACTTTAAAATTTAAAACAAAATTGAGACTTTTAGCTAAGCAAATAAGCAAGTAACACTTTTAATGTCAAGTATCACAAGCACACATTTTTCACACACACAACTTCAGTGTGGCACTACGATTATGAACCACATACCATCATCTGTGCCTACCAATGCACATGAACTTCAGCATCAGCTGCAGTAGCAGAAAGAAAAGCGAGAGAAGAGAGGTTCTAGAAGAAATAAAAAAATACGCTAGTAAAAAATATGAAATGTAAAGGAGTCAAATACAAAAAAAAAAATTGATATGAATGTAGCCACCTAGGTATATTTCTGTTTTTGTATGCTTCTTTACCATGAAGTTATGCTCGATGTGCGACTCGCGTTTTCATGCGGGTCAACATTACACACATACGATTTCAATAGCAACAAATACAATTACACAGAAACACGATGCTTTGATGCGTATCAAATTACTCCCAAGGTCTTTTAGTCACACAAGAACTTAAACACTACACTGAATGAACTCACTACTCGCCGTCGCCATATCCCAGCAGTAAATTATAGCACTACAATAACGCTTAACTGCAAGCGGTTAAGCGCATTATAATTTTAACATTACATGTCCCAAGAGAGTATCGCTAGTTTAGTAGAATGGTTCATAGAGAATGGTTCTAAAATATTTTCAGAAGTCCTTAAAAGTCTTTAAAGTCAAAAAGTTATTAATTTTTGACGTAAAATACGACATTCGGTAATGTGGATATGTGAAATGAACTTTAACCCTGGAAGTACATGCATATTTTTTATACGTAAAGGTCATGCTTCGTCGAAACGACGACATCATTATTCAAAGAGTTCATACACATGATCTATACACCTATAACTTTGAAAGTTGATTATTCCCCATTATTTAGTTAATTTACTATATAGAAAAACAACAATGGGCATTTTTTTAATAACATTTATTCACAAATTAAATGTTTACCAACACTTACTTAGAAAGAAAAATTGTAAAACGTAAAAATGCTTCGTCGATTCGACGAAGAATGTCCTTCCAGGGTTAAGCGGGTTTATTGATACTTTAAGCATTTATTTAAGGATTTAAAATATGCCAATACGTAAAAAATAGCAAAATTCATTTTGTTTCAAGTTTTATTTGTGTTAACCCTTTACCACGCAAGATCATAGATTATTTTTAAATTAAAATTATTACCTAGTTCGATTCGTATTAAAAAAAAAACAAACACATATTTTTTGTTTTTGCAAATTTATTTATAAAAAGGTTTTATTTAAAAAAATTTGGTTATGTCAATTATTCAAACACACGATTTTTGTTGTTGTTTGTGCATAATTTTCACTATTTATAAATTAATATCGATTATTTGAAAATTTAGCACACATTTAAAAAAAAACGCAGTAAAATATACAATATATATGAGTAAACTATGCTTTCTTTAAGTTATTACTTTTTCATTTGTAAACGAAAATGTCAAGTGAGTGCATTATTTATTTGGTTGCAAAATTCATTACATTAGTAGTTGTCAATATCTTTCAAATAATATAAAATAGTTGCACCAGTTTCAACTTAATCCATTGTGATACAAAACAAAATAAAATAACATGCCTGTAGAAATTTTTAAGAAAATATTGGGTATGTTACAGATCTGCAACACGGCGTGATAAAGGGTTAAACATTATTCTGTTCAGCATTTAACTTTCTTTCAGTCGATTATCAGAGCTTCTCTTTGAACGTTATCGTTCTTACGATTCGCTTTAAATGCTGTGTGGTGTTTCTTTTTTGCACGATGCAGTTTTCGATCATGAGCCTCTCGCTCAATTTTGTAACACTTATTCTGGAATCCGTTGGGATTATGCAAACATACACACATCTCCATTTTGTGACTCCTACTGCGACATTTGCAATAATGCGAGGAGAACAAAAGAGTCAAGAGATGCACACATACATTGCTATTCATGTTGAAATCATGCATGGTGATAGCAAGATTAAAACAATTTCACATGGCAACAACAACACATCTTTGTTGTTGTGTCAGAAACCATAAAATGACAAAATCAGCCGTACAATAAAACAATTACAACACATCTTTGAGGCCAGAATGGCGGCATACGGAGAATGTCGAAATATAGAAAAACATAAATAAACAATGATTTTGACCACGAAAAAAGAAGAAGAATGAATTGCTGGTAACTTCACCTGGTATAAATTCACATTGCTACTATTATACATAGAGGTATCTGCCCATTGGTATGTAAAAGCGCAACAAGTACTGCTGCACTTATCCTGTGTTGCCAAATACTTGACCGATTATTAGCTCGCCATTTTTTCGTTCCTCAAACTTTATAAGGCAAAATCGCCAAGCAAAGATGTACAAGTTATAAAATATATTATGACAAATGGTACACTTTTGTATATATTTCTACAATTTACTTTATTCATTTCTTATTAATCAAAACAGTCAAAAACTGAATTGTAAACCTCTAGCTCTTAATTTCTTTAGGCTTAGGTTCTTTATATTTGATGTAAAGCGTTTTAGCATATTTCTGGTTGATTTATATTTTTGACAAAATCTATCAGATATGTTGATACGTACATACTTTTAAAATGTACATTCCTTCCTATATTTTTACTTCCTTTATAATTTTTAGGATATTTTTACTTTCTACAAAATTCTGTTTGATTAGCCACTCACTATGAGTGTGATTCTACCAAGATTAAACGAAAAGGACTTTTTGGAGTTTGAGTTACGAATTTGAAATTACAAAATGTATCAAAAAGGTGTTCCTGTAGTGGATGTAAACAAAATTTTAAATTAAATATTTTATAACTTAACAATTTTCCTGAAAATTTATCCGATTATTTTATTTTTCAAGATACTGGAAAACAAGTGTTCTATAGTATTTAGATATTTTCGGAAAAAAAAAACAAATTTTGAAAGACAAAATTATCAAAAATAGTGTGAAATAGTTTTAATAAATAGTATTATATTTAATATTGGTCCAAGTACAATATTTTTGCACTCCTTTGAAGAAAACCATTAATTTGTTTATCCTAAAAGTATGCAAGATTTTCGAAAACCAAAAATATAGCAGAATTATGAACATGTAAATGGATAACTTTTTGAAATTATCATTGTTAATTCCATTCAGCAAAATAAATTTATTTCAAACCAGTCTAACCAGTCTTCAAATGTTATAGCTTATACAAATTTACGTAATATGCAATTTCAAGCCCGTTAGGATTATATGAAACTGCGATTCCAAATTTGCTCAAGAAATTTCAAAGTAACTTGAGCAAAACAAAAATTTTCGTAGTAAATTTAAATATTTACACCTATTAAAAAAAAAGTACATGAAAGGACAGAAAAACATTGAAGAATTATTATAATTATGCAAACTGAGCGGATTGTTTTCTATTCCCAGTAGATACCTCTGATTTTTACATTCAACTTTTTTTCTCATGGAAGTTCTATTTGTTGTAGCGATATTTTTTGTTTAACCAATTTTTGCATATACCTGTGTTTTTTTTCTTTGGCAAGCAACGAACAATATCGTAACAGATTTTAGCTCAAGCGGAGTGACAGAGTAGATTTTAAAATTTTGCGAAAACGTAGTAAATTTACTACGATCGTAGTAATGTCCGAACCCTGAATCGTTGTATGAGATTGAATCGTTGTGCTTTGACAAGATATCGCCACATCTGGCAACACTACATTTATTGCATGTTTTTCCAGTTGATCCAATGAACTTAAAGACTTACCTTCTCACACACTTTGAGCAGCTTAGTTCGAATGGGGATTTTTCGATTTTCACATTGTTTTGCTATTGTGATTTGTAATTGCTATTCTCTGTTTTTCGTTGCGGAATTTTCTGCTTATATATTTTTTCTTGTTTTTCTCAAAGAGAGATATAATTTTTCAGCTAATTTTCGTTATATGCAGGGCCGTCGCGAGAAAATTCGGGCCCGATGGTGATAACCTCTGCCCCGCCCTTATCTCTTTCCACCACAAATGATACTATAAAAATCTATGTATGAAACAAGGAGAAATTATTTTATACTTTATATACTGTATATCGCCAGATATATTTATGAAGCCTCTTGAATTCAGCCCGATATTCTGGAGCTTTTCAAAGAAATCTGGCATGAGCAAATTCGTTGTATATATTTTTTTTCTTATTCTAGATAACAACAATTTTTCGAATATAGGGCCCGGACGCATCTGCAAAATGCCTTCATGATTGATAGATGATTAACCCGATAAAAAATTTTCATGGTTTATAATTCAATTTTCAGACGCTTGTTAAAGTTTTTCTGGATTTTAGGATTTGGATTTAAATCCGGACCCCCTCAAAAACTCCGGGCCCGGTGGGAATCCCACCCGACCCACCCCCTCTCGTCGGGCCTGGTTATATGTATTGGTGTTTATTAGGGGGAAAAGGTAAGGATCATTAAAATGTATAACATTAAACATTTACTGGGTGCAGAACCATGCAGTATAAATTAGTTAAAAATTTCATATTTTTATAATCGACTTTGAATGGTTGAGCTCGATCAAAAGTCAAATTTTAATGCAAAATTTTGTTAAAACCATCAAAATGAAGATTTTCATTTCTATTTTTTTTTTTTACAAATTTTTCCAGATGTGCATCCACATGCATCTTTGGGTCTCTAACTGTATACAACACTACAACTACTTTATAACTAATAGCATTACTAGAACTACTACTGTAAATCTCTTTCTTAATAAACTAAATTCTAACTGGAAACAACGCGGTCTGATATATTTACCATATGAATATCAATCTACTGTAAATTATTTTACTACGCAAATAGGCTGTCCCTTTCACTCACACAAAGCTTAATCCAAGCTAGTTATGTACATATAAAGCAAACACATTTGTCGCTGCGACAGACGCAGTGAATACGCAACACATTTGCCATATTAACACCCACACATAGAGGGGCAACACTGTCGCTGAGCGTTTTTCGAACATACACATTTTGAGCGATCTCGTACGTATTTACACGTGCAAGTATTCGGCTCTAAAAATTTTCGAAAAAATATCTTGTATTTATGTAAAGGAATTTAGAAATGTTAAAATTTAAACAATGACTCAAAGAACCAATCACAGTCGTTTGCGTAATATCAGCGTCCGATCAACTTTTTTATTAATCTACCATATGATTCAAACGAGTTCAAAGAGAGAACTTTATTTTTTCTGAATTTTTTTGAATATTGGTTTTAAACCCGAAAAAAGTTATAATTTCAGATTTTAATGCTTTTTCTTAGTTCACCCAGAAGTAAAATGTATGACAATTAAATATTTTTTTGGTTTTTTGTTTCAGTCAAGAATTACGAGCTGGATCTTTCCCGCCGATTGAAGACTGCAGCGCCAAGACGCTCATAAAATAGTCTAATAAATCGGTTGTAATTTATTTTTTCACTGTTAAAAAATATTTTTTGTAGGTACTTTAAATATATATAAAAACATACCTTGACGTTCACAGGGTCCATATCTTTTTTTTCTTTTAAAAAAAATTGCGAGAAAACGCTTTTTTTAACTTTTTAATTCAGGACACCCCTTCAAATAGGTGTCACATTTAATTGTCTTCTTCTTCTTCTTTTACAGCACAACAGCGCTTTTCGAATCCTTTCGTGTTATGCAAGTTATATTTATACACGAATGGAACGGACCTACAGTTTTATGCCGAATCCGATGGCCGAAATGAAAAAACTTTACTCTTCGAGGTTTAACATTGCATTAACAAGATGTTGCGCAGTGCAGAACAAGTTTTTTTCTATTTTTGACCATACCAAACATTTAATGATACTGGGAGTAAATATCAGCGTGGGCTAAAGAGTAGTATGCATGCACAAGATCATAAGGAATTTCACACCATTTTCATTGAAAAAGAGCACAGTTGATTATTGGTGGGCATCGCTGCTATAAACATAAGACTACCATCTTGATCAAAAAGTTCCGATTTGAGTTCTGTTCTGTTAAGTTGGTAAATCTGTTGTTGATATTCCCTCTAAATCTTAGCGTCATGGCTTAACATTTGCAGAAGTTACGTAGCCAAGAGTACATCTATCTCTGTGTGTGTTGGCGATTTTTTACAATTTTATTAAATTGTATTGTATTAAATTTTGCGTAAAAAACGGATTTAATGGTGCGCAAACGTTGGAAATGTTGGAAAAGTGTTTCGGCAACGATTCTCTAAAGAAAACGATCGTGTCAGTGGCGCGAGTGGTTCAAAAGTGGTCGTGAACCAATCGAAGATGATGAACGCAGTGGCAGACCATCGACATCGAAAACCGATGAAAACATTGATAAAGTAAAAGAAATTTTGGTCAGTAACCGCAAATTAACCAGCAGAGAGATAGCGGAGGACGTGAACATTGTCTATGGATTCGTCCAAGACATTTTGGTTAATAATTTGGGTTTCCGTCATGTAGCAGCAAAGTTGGTGCCAAAAGACCTCAATTTCAGTCAAAAAAGAAGGCAATGCTCACGGTTTTCATGGATTACAACGGTGTAGTGCATCATGAATTTTTTCCAGAAGGCCAGACAGTAAACAAAGAGTATTATTTGGGCGTTATGAGACGTTTGCGTGAAGCAATTCGCAGAAAGAGACCAGAATTGTTGGCAGAAAACTCGTGGATTTTGCACCATGATAACGCACCGTCGCACAGTGCAATCATTATTCGTAATTTTTTTAAGAAAAATGCAACAAATACCATTCAACAGCCACTGAATTCACCTGATTTTGGCTCCCTGTGACTTCTTTCTGTTCAATAGAGTTTAAAAAGCATTACGGGGAATGCGTTTCAGCAGCCGAGAGGAAGTAATGCAAAAATCGCAGGAAGCACTGACGGACATACCGAAAACCGAATAGAAAAAATGTTTCGAGGATTGGATCAAGCGCTGGCATAAGTGTGTTGCAGTCGATGGGGACAATATAGATTTAGATGAATAAACTTGTATTTTTAATTTTCTGAATAAATTCCGGGAACTTTTTCATCAAGGGGGTATTTAGCACAGAGGGAGCTCCATACTCATTCATTCATGCTTTTTTCTTTTATTTTTCTGAGATAGGTGCCATATTTAAATCTAGAAACTACAATTTCCATTTCATTCCTGTAAACTCAGAGTAAGCATTCTTCGCTCATTCTAGCGATCAGAATTCAAGATATGTTGAGAACTTTAATTTATATTCACAGGAACACAAACACATGCATGCATACTCACATACTTGTAAACTCAACGTAACCCTTTTTATTGGAACAATTTATTAGAGACGTATTATTAATTTTAAATGCCACTCATATTTTAAACCACATCAAATACACATTTAAGCTGCTTTCATTTAAATAATAATACCTATTTACTTTACTTATCCTATGAATATATTTAATTTTGTTTTGAAATATTTCATATTCTCATTGTTTTTTCCATAACATATTCAAAAGCTGTATGTAAACACAATCAATCAGCTCAATATAAAAGACAACAATACGTAGTAAAGTTCTAAAGATATCTATATTTTTAGAGAGATACTCTTTCATAAATAATGCTATTATGGATTTGCAAACGGAATCCTTCAAAACAACCACAACAATCCAAAAACTCACACATACATACAATGAAGAAATTCAAATAAAAAGGTAACAAATATTGCCAAAAGCTAAATAAAAATAAAAATTTTAAAGCCATGATATTTCTAAAATAGCAGAAAGAAGCTTACGTAAATTCTGAGCCATTTTTACACCCATTCCCTTTGTCTCTCTATTTCTGCCGCTCGTTCCCATTTATTGAAAACGATATTACTAAAAAAGTAAACAATAGGACAATAAAATAAGGGTTGGACACGAAATCCCTAAATTAAAATCCCCCAAAATCAAAGTTCCCAATACCATAATCCGCAAATACAAAATCTGTAAAAATTTGTGGAAAATTGCCACGATTTTAAATCTAATAAAAATATATTCCACAAAATTTTTGGAGAAGCAAGCAATTAATAGTGCAACATTTTTATATCTAGACAGCGATAATAACGAAGCAATTAATGAAAGCGCAAAATATCGGAACAAGGTTTGTTTTTTTTTATAGGACTAGGTAGGTATATGGATCTAAATAAACAATTACTTAAAAAAAATTTAAATTGTAAATAAGAACTTGCACGCTAGCTCGTCAAGAGTACACACATTGCAAATTGGGTAAACTATCGGATATTATGTAAAGTCGAGCTCACATTATTGATAAAAAGATCGACTTCGCCAATTTGTTTAAAAATGCTTCAGGATTACGAATTTGTGGGTTTTATGATTGGATATTTGCAAATTGGGGATTAAGAGTTTGGGGATGTTTCTTAAGGTTAGGGATTTTGTGCTTAGGGATTTCTTGACTCACCCCATAAAAACCAAAACATACACGCATCGAGTGTGCGAAAGAAAGAGAGTGAGAGAAATTGTCAAACCAACACGATTTTTTGTAATACGCAAATAAATATACTGATACAAACAAGTTAAGAAAATTCTTAAAAAAAAAACAAAAAAAAAACAGAAACCAGAAAACAAAGAAAAAATTGTTAAAACAATAAAAACTCAACAAAGCTCATATCTCATTGAAGCGAATTAAAGAAAATAAACTGGGTTAAACAAAGCAAATACACTCTTCAGCTCATAGAGAAGAATTGTATGCATACACACTTACCATACATACATACAAACAAATATACAAGTATAAATAAAACAAACAATAGCAACAAAGAAATCCTACAACAATAAAAAGCTAGAAAACCCAAAGCCAAAAGCAACATAATATATAAACTTCTAAATAAACACAAGAAAATATAACAACAACAGCAGAGTTCAAAATTTAAGTTAAGACAAAAATAAGGAAGAAGTTTTCTTGTTTTTTTTTTTTTTTTTTTTTGTACATCCTTTGTTTTTGTTTTCCTCGACTTCGGCCTTTTTATATGTTGATGTTATATTTGATGTGAAAAATCAGTTTTGTTTTTGAGCGAGAGGAGCGTGGAAAATCATAAAAAGTTTACGCTCGATTAGTTTAACAAACGTTTACCATTTTATTTTTTGTTTGCTATAAAAATTATGAATTTCGTTGATTGTACACAATTTACGTTTATTATCGCAATAAAAATAAATGGAATTAAAAATAATTATTGCATTCTTTTAGGCGCACGCGAAATTCGTAGTTTCGGTGATTTATATTCAAATTTAAATATGTACAAATGGATAATAAACAAAAATATACAAACTCGTTTGCATATTTTTAGTGCTTTAAGGTTTATTGAATATTTTGCCAAAATATGAAGTTTTAGTGGAGCCACTCACTCGGAAAATTGAATGTGCGGATCTAGATATTTTCGAAAAAATTTTACATATTTTTTATTTGGTTTATTTATGACCAACGATCAAAATTTATAAGATATTTAGCAGGAAGGGGAATTGAAATATAAATAATTACTACTACTACTGATATTATGTGAAAAATGATTTTATATGAAAGTTGCAGTACAATATAAATGAAGAAAATAATATTACCCGGGTAAATACTGTATAGCAACGTTCACTAAAATTGCCGTCTGTTCGAAGGTTAAAACGCAATAGCTCATTGAAGACCTATGCCGGTTTTTACGTTTTTAGTCAGGATGTGTCAGTTATGCTCACGCACAAACGAAAGGGACTAACAGTTTTATGCCAAACCAGAACAGCGAGGTGAAAACCCATTCTTAGACAATTTTTCCCTTAGAGTTTTGTCATTGCATGACATTTTAAATTTTTTGACGACTGTGCCGGTTGGCGAACCGAGCTACACTGCTTAGCAGTCCAGTAAATATCACATATTCGACGGCGAACACAGCTGCAAAAACAATATTAATATTTTACGAATCGAAAACTGATTTAATTGCTTAATAAAAAAGAAAAAAAGGATACTTTTAGGCAACATATAAACACTCCTTCTTCTAAATTTTGGCTTATTAACAAATTTATGATGCGATTAAGATTTATTCTTGTTTAATGTACACTTCTGTTCCATACCTAGGTTCATATTTTACAAGTACCTACCTATTTTAAAATCTATTCCTCTTACGTTACAAGAGCACTTTACACACATTTTTTATAGTCTACTTATAGGCATTAACGGAATTACATGCTTCCCTTACTTCGCATACGAAAGCAGCGAAAGCAATCGACAAAACACTTTTACGCAAGGAAATCCTTTACAATCAAAACAAGCAGATAAAAACTTTAAAACTTTTCGAAACAAATCAAAAAATTTCACTCTTCTCTACCCACATACATGTGAATGCGGTAAGCCAAAGAGAAAACTGATGCAAAAACTAAGCAAGCAGTGTTGTGCAGTGTAATCTACTTGAATCTACGGATTAATGTAGAAAGTGGGGAAAAATGGTTTTGATAAGAAAGGTAGTATTTAGTAGTAGTACCCACTTAGTCTATCTAGAATACCACCCAGGCTGATTCCCTTAAAAAGGATGTTGTAAGCATAGTTTAGCTCTGGCACCGAAGTCCAGATTAGCATAATAAATAATCCAAGATCCTTGTATCACAGGTGGGGAGGTACATTCAGAACCAATCGGAAAGAATAAGAAACAGTGAAAAAGAAACTGATGCAGTCAGGAGCAATCATAGACTTTCAGAAACATTCTGAGGCAGTCAGAAATTATAATAAGAAGTCAGAGACAGTCAAAACTATTCAGAACCAGATTCAATTCAATTTATTAGAAAATATAAGAGTACATTAAGATGAATCTTTTCCAGTACATAAAATAAAAAGATAAATAAATAAATAAATATAGGCAAAAGAAATAGAAATAAGAAGTATATTATAAAAAGTTTAAGATGAAATAATATTTATTATTTTAAGTAAATGAGTATACATATAACATAAAGCCATTGATAGTATGATTGTGACGAAAAAAACCTAAACATAACATCCTTAACATTGTTTCTATTAAGAATTATTTTATACTGAAAGGAATCGTGTTCCACAGTCTAATGGCGTTAACAAAGAACAATCTAGAAGTGGTGAGGTACTTAAAGTCCGAAACAATCAGGTTTTGCGATCTAATAGATTTTGTGAAAAGCCGTTTATCATACCATATAGAAACTGAGGATTCTATATCGAATGAATTTGTATAAGACTACACAAATTTTAGCTTTCAGGTGGTCAGAGATACTGCAGCCAAGAATAAGGTTTTTTATGAGGCTAATAACATAAACATAGCGCGTAATATTATTGAAGGCTATCTCAAATTTGTGAAGCGATTGAGAGTCTAATTTGCTGTAGACAAGTTCAGAGTAGTTGATTACGGGCAATATTAACTAAATTGCCAATTTTCGCTTTGTTGGAAATTGGTAGAACAAATGATTTTTCAGCATTTAGTATTAAAGCGTTGTCCAAAGCCCATTTATTGATAAATTGTAATTGGTATATAAATATAAATTGATTCTGGTATATTTCCTCAACTTCTCGAATTATAGACGACAGAGGCATCCCGAGTAAATGGAAAGAGAAAAAGACAGTGAAAAGCAATCTGAGACAGTAAGAAGTAAAAAAAGTTTTTCAGAAACAATCGGAAGTATTCAGAGACAGTCAGATTCATAGGAGCACAAATCGGAAAGAATAATAGGAAAACAGAGGAAACAAAATATACTTAGTCAGAACAGTCCGAAATAGAAGTTAGTGTGAAACAATCTGAGGTCATTAAAATTAGCCAGAGGTAGTCAGATGCATAAAAAGATAATCGGAGGGGGATGGAAGGCTATAAAAGGCTGTAAAAGGCATCTAGCTCTTTATGCGCAACAGGGAATATTCTAGAAATACAAACGGTGGCCAAAAGCAGTTAGCGGTTATCAAGCGAAGCATTGGGAGACATTCAGAAATACCCCATTTTTAGCACTGTTCACTATTAGTTTTCTACATTTGTCTACATTACTATGTAAAAATGTAAACAGCACAAAGAAATCACGATTGTTTTCAACTCGCTGCAACACGGTAAGCAGAAAAACAATGTTTTCTCCTACATTGTTTAAATACTTAGCATACTTACAGGCGTGTATGAGAGAGTGTAGAATTTCTAGATAGATTTACGTTTTCCTGCTGCAAAAATGGAAACAAGGGAAAGAAACAAAGAAGAAACTTGCTGCCAAAAAATTTATCGACACTAACACGCGCAAATCACAAATACACAGACAAAACACACACACATACACGCCGAAGTAAACATAAAGCCACGTACGCAGGCAGCACATTTTTATTTAAACCAACCCCTTAAAAAAATGAAGAAAGCTGACTGAGGCGTAGTCATCGTTTTTGGCTTTTCATCGAAGCATTCGCTTGTTATTTTTCTTTATTTCTTTTTTGTTTTGCATGAATTTTTCTCATGCAGTCGCCGTCGTGTACTAACTGGCGGTTACGGTCTTTTACACGATTTGTTTATGTGAAAATAAAGGAAATGATGCTTGAATTATGGCTTTGTTTATAGCAGAAAAAGCTAAAAACAAAAACAAAAAACCAAAACCGAAAACAAAAATCATATCACCTACTGACGCTTTGCTCGACTGCTCCTGCCATACTCTCTCTCCTCTCTCAGGCACACACACTCCTAGAAGAAATGTAAGACTAGCAGACAAAGTTTATATTTAACCTTTTACATTGAGAAACGACGTTGCACAGTAGTTTAAGTACATATTTAGATCGGAGAAAATTGGAGTTATCCCAGACTAACAATTATCCTTAGAACAATTCTGAGAATGAGCGTAATAGGTTAAACTTTCATGCATACCACCAGTGCACGTGAATTAAATGGCTGGATTGATTGAACTATTGTTATTTCCTTCTAAAGTTGTGAGAATATAAATGTAAATATGAAGAATAAACCTTCCGGCGTCCAATGAGTAAATAAAAAATCTAGTATCGCCCGCCACTCTAGGCTACTTAAGGCTCAATTCTGTGGCAATAAGGAATAACAGCTAAACTCAAAAGTCGACTAAAAACTTGTTGCGTATTTTTCATTATAAAACCCAAAATATTGAAAGTTCTTACATAATTATTGGAGTTTAATTAATAAAAAACTATGAAGACTGCTAAATTGCAAAAAACTTTTGAAAAACTTTCAACATTTTGGGATTTATAATAAAAAATACGCAGCAGGTTTTTAGTCGACTTTTGAGTTTAGCTGTTATTCCTTATTGCCACAGAAATTTCGAAACTACTTCAAAACCCTGATAGGCCTTTGGATATTAAGATTTCAAAAATAATTTACCTCTTGTGTCAATTATAGGGGAGAGGGTCCTCAAGATGGACATTGAGTATAAAACTTTTGCATAAGGTAGCAGCACCTCCTGCTTTATGCCACTGTTGTTGTTTGTAGAGACGCAGTTTTTTAGGCATACTCGAAGAAAAATACCTGCTTCTTTTCTGCTACCCACACGACGTGAATTTTTTTTGTTTGAAAAGTTCTGCAACATTTTTTAGTTGAGTAAGTGAAGTTATCTAAATTTGTGATTTCGAACAGGAAAATATGGCTATAATCCTTTTTATTTATCACATAATAATATTCTAAAATGATTTCATTGATATTGTGTTTGTGTAAAAAATTTTACCAACGCTCAAAAAATGGAGTCGTAAAAATATTTGGAAAGGAAATCAGAGTCGATAGAGAACAATCTATCGTCTTCAGACGAAGATGTAGATTTTTAAATCATCTATCTAACAACGATGGTAAAGCCCACGAAATCAAATATAGTTGGGTGCCACGAGTGTAAGAGAAAAGTGCACTTAAAATGCGCCAACATAAGCAATCCCTAGTACACATGTCCGGACTTTGATGAGTCTGCCTAAAATTTGAATGTTATTTCTCTCAATAAATATAATTAAAAAAAAAGAAAATTGGCTTTAAAATCTTTATTTTTGATTTTTCCACATTTTTAAGTGATGCCCATCTTGAGGCCACTTTTTTAAAATCGAAATTTTTAACAATTTTGAAATATACTTAAAAAACTGTTTGTGTGGAAAATAAAAATTTATCTTTGTGACCAAAAGACACCCAACCTATTGTATTTTCATACGGTGTATAACACTTTAAGATGCCTTATTCAGTTTGGGTTCTAGAGCATTATCTCTATACTATGTCCATCTTGAAGCCCTCTTCTTACTAGTAGAAGTTAACTCCAAGCTTCGGACTTTACTACAATTGTAGTAAACGTCTTTCGCAAAATTTTAACATTTACTCCGTCACTCCGCTTGAGTTAAAATCTACTACGATTTTCTTTGTTGCATACTACTTGGGCAAAAAGGTCTGACACCACTGTTTTTCAAAAACCCACACATGTCAAACTCGTGAATATAATAGCTTTTTTACTTGATGAGCTTGACAAAGAAAAAAGAGCACATATATGGGGCATTATTCCTGAAAAACCCCAAATTTCATATTCTTGGATCGCTTTCATACTTTCTAAACTCTATGAAAGTCATTTAACCTGCAAGTATTAGATTTTTAACCACACCCCTTTCATAGTTATAAAGGATTGAAAAGGGTTAAATGTTCAATTCTGTGGACAATACTACTGGATTCACAAGCTCATAACTTTTTTTCTATTCATCCAAATCAAACGTTCAAACTTGATTCTGAAAGGTTTTCATGCCCTTTAATAATATTATAAATATTTTTAATTTATATAGAGAAATTGGTAAATCAAAACTTTATTTAACTTTTTGAATCAATCCGAAACTTTTTTTTTTTTTAATTTATTTTCCTAACCTAACCTTGTCTTTTTTGCTACAAACACCCAAAACGCCAGGATGGCAAACCCTGTAGTTTTGGAGTTACAAGACTTTATTGAACGCAAGACGCACACTTCGCGTCGCGCCAACTCTTTTTTCTACGAGTTTGTTGTCCAGTCGGTAGAGTAAATGAGATTTTTCGTCAGTAATTGTTAGTGGGGGTATAATGGATGGAAAAACCTCAAAAATCAGTTCAGGAGGTGCAGCGCGACCCCCCCAAAAAGCCCCTTTGGTGAAAAAAGGTTTTTTTATTACCATTTTTTCGAAATGAAAAGGAAAGCATCTTTATCTCTTCAAAAAGGCAATTAAATTATCTTTAATTTAAGAGTTTATTTGATTCTCTATTCCATTTCAGTCAAAAGTAATAGAGAATCGAAGTTGAAATTCCGACCAAAAAAACCCTTTTTTCGAATTTTCTATTTTTTGGTCTTTATTACGTGCTTGGAGATGGGTAGAAAACAGTGTTGTATAGTGCTATCATATAGGGGAATAAGTTTAGAAAGTATGAAAGCGTTCCAAGAACATGAAGACAAAATTTGGGGTTTTTCAGGAATAATGTCCCATATATGAAAAAAAAGAAGCCTAATGTAAAAATCAGAGCAGTAAAAAATCCTTTCAGTTCGCATGATTGTAATGATTATTTAATGTTTTTGACCCATTTATACACTTTTTTAAATACTTTATTATGTTTTATAGGGGAATTTCTAAATTTACTACGAAATTTCGGTTTTGCTAGGCTTTTATCTTTACTACGATTTTAGATTTCCAAGGTCCGAACTCTGACCATTGCCTACATTCATTAAAGTAATTAGATATACCTACATTCTTATTTTTTGTTGGTTTGGATTAGTTATTGGTAATTTTGAGCGGTACTGCTTACTTGAATCTTCGGCAAGTATCAAATCTTGGATATGCATGAGTTTCCTTGCGATCGTGTTGGGATGCAGAGTGAGACGATATTGATATTTTTCAATATCTCGTAGTATTTCATTTCGCACGGTCGAAATCTGGAGGTGTAGAGTCTCGTTCGTGATATACCACGGAGCATATTCAATTCGACGCAAAAATTTTAATTGGAATTTTTGTATAGTTAAATAGTTTTGTAGATTAGCAGTTTATTTTCCACAGTTAATTGAGACTTACGACCAATGAACCAGTGTAACGAAGTTAGTTTTGAGCTCAGTTGTTTTCTTTTGGTTGCTTTCAGGTGTCGGTCCAGATGAATGTCAAGATATTTTAGATCATGCGATTGATGTAAGTTGTTCTGGCTAAATTTAACTGGAGGGCTGGTGTTTTTCTTTAAAATGAATGTTGCTTCTATCGACTTGGTTGAATTTGCTCGTTTTCTTGATCTCTTTAACCAGAAACCAATTTTATTCAGGTTTGTATGTCTCACTTCCGATGCAATTGTATGGTTATCGTGGGTAGACAATATGACGGTGTCATCAGCATAGGTCGCCGATGTTGCTGTGGCTGAAGTTGGAAGGTCCGCTGTAAAGAGGGTGTATAGGATAGGACCCAGGACTCTGTCAATTCTTCATTGTTTTTTATCATGAAGTACCTATTTTCTAAATGTGACCGTAGTATTTCGTAAAGGTTATACGAGAGCATTTGTTCCAATTTAAAGAGCAGGCCTAGATGCCATATCTTATCGTCGTAAGCGGTCGCTGCAGAGCTGCATTTTTGTGTATTGCATGTGGGTGGCAATCACTTTATGCGCGCACACTATAATTTGTGCTACTTTCTATAAGAGACGTATATAATCTAGACCTAGAATACCATTTGAAATTTGTGTAATATATTTTAAACCAATTTCAGGTAATTGCTGGGGTATTTTACCTGTGATAAGGTCAAACCCAGGTGCCTTTTTTGTTTAAGTTTCGAGCATAATTGACCTCGTTTACCCGAAATCAGGAAATTGATTGTCATTTTTAGTTGACCTAATCACTCTAAAAACTTAAATAATTCTTTGTTATCATGCACCACAAATTCAAAAGGTTCAAATATTTTTTTATGCGCCACTGATGAATAAAAATTTTATATTAATATTGTTGTGTTTGTATTAATTGGTTTTGTTTGGAAAATAAAAATATATATAGTAGAAGTTGTTTTGCAAATGTATTTTACTTAGGTTTATTTGGTTGAATCTCCTATCGACTATTGGTTGAAAAATCTGTTTTAAATTCCTTTCAAAACTATTTATTTACTTATAGTTTATAAATTCCTAATAAAAATGTGCATTAAATTTTCTTAGCTGGAGTTGATTGGTGTATGTACTGAAGGACTTTTTCAATCAGCTAAACTAAGTATGTAGTTACAGACTGGCGGAAGTTGTCGGGCAAATGCTTCTGGAAACCATAGCAATCAATGATTTGCTTTGCACAATCTAGTAAATAATATTATTTTTAATATTAAAACATTTTCTGGGGCATTAAGTTACAAATAAATTTATTATATTTATTTTTATTTCGTTATTGAATAAAATAGAATATTTATTCAACTTCTACTGTCCAAAAACATATTTTTCCACTATCTAAACCACTGTGCGCAACGTCATGAAGTTGGAGTATGAGAGCCAAACATTTATGTGCAGGGTTATTGAGGGTGTCAAAAACATGGTATTTCTAGTGTAGCAGAGAGGGAACGAGGAAGGCCACATATTTATATCAGTCATTCTACAATGAAAACAAAAACAAAAGTTGAAATTGAGGCATGCTGTGGCGTCATATCAATAGATTTTATTGTTGTGGTTATTGATATTGTTACTCGCTTCGAATTATTTTCGTACTCTCTCTCTCTGTCTCTCTCAAGTCTCCTCTTCTTTTCTTATGGAACAGTGTGAACGTGTAAAATAAAAACAAATTTTTTTTATTCCAATTTTTATGCCCCCAAATTTTATTTTTGGTTTGCATTGAAAAATCAAATTTCAGTTGACCATTTCAACAAAATTTTATAGTATTCCAATATGTTGCTGGCTGGTGCGTTATCGTAAATTGTGAAATTTTTTTATTTGAATTAAATTTGCATTTGCTCAAATTGACTCATAATAAATTTCAATTTACAGTCACTCCTTTTTGGTCTGTTCTACTATTTGGCACATTCAATTTTAATATTAATTTTGTTTATACAACTTGTTGCTGCTGTTGGCTGTTGATTTGCTGCCTTATTGCTCTCTCCGTCCTTCTGGTTTTATTATTATTTTCTATGTTTACCAAAATGTCATTGTCCTGTTTATTTTACATTTTCAAAATTTGTTTTTGCTGAGAAACTTAATTCTAGCTTCTACTT
This sequence comes from Toxonevra muliebris, assembly GCA_963691655.1. Taxonomy (NCBI): domain Eukaryota; kingdom Metazoa; phylum Arthropoda; class Insecta; order Diptera; family Pallopteridae; genus Toxonevra; species Toxonevra muliebris. The sequence continues at coordinate 29,879,342 of OY829329.1, forward strand.
CAACATTCTACGCTCTTGTTTTTTCTGTTTTGTTTTCTCGTTTTATTGATTTAGCTAGTTAAGTTTTGGCATTTCGATAACATTTTGACATTTTATAGGCAAACTTTATGTATACAACAAGGAAGTTGGTACGTGAATTGAGAAATTTTCGCCAAAAAGTGTTTTTGACACATTTTTAATAAGTTTATGTTTTGTTGTATGTGTGTGTGTATGGTATAGCAAGCATGGAGGTGGGTGGTTGAGATGGTGAAAGATTGTCACACGCATTTCTGACGCTTGACTTGTTAAATTAATTTAACTTCTATATTTGTTTTTTTATTTTGGTTTTTGTGGAAGTCTTCGTACTGCCAATTATAAAATTTTGTGGGAAAATTTAATTGAAATAATTTAGTTAAAATTTCATGGAAAAAAGTAATACTTTAGAAGAGAACAAAGCTAGAAATTATGTTCCTTCTCAATTCCAATTCTATGGATATATATTTATAAATTAACATTTCCAATTCCTTGTAATAGAATTAAATTTTTTATCAATTCCACTCCTGGGGACTGTAATAGTTTTATCAGATATTTATTAACATTTCTTGAATTTTTGATGTGTAAACATTTTAGCTCACGGTATGAGCAAAATTTCAAATGTGTAAAATGTAAGAATAACTGTAACGTAAGATGTAAGATAACTGTAACGTATAGTTCCCCTCTCGCTCGCACTACTGCGTGGCATGACTGTGCATGACTAAACAACCAAGAGAAGAAGAGAGGGAGAAAATAAAATACGAGCGGAGTTTGTTTGTTTATGTTTTGATCAATTTACTCACACATATATGTACATACGAAAACAAAATGTGTGTGTACTTTTATTCGTGGCAGAATTATTTGTTGGTGTTAAACGTGTGGAGATCGACTATACCATAAAAGCAGAGAAGTCGCCGTAGCAAACACAAGCGTTTGATAGGTTTTGAATTCGGTTAGTTAGATTGGATTAAAATTAAATATTTTTTAAAATATAAAAACAATACAAAATGATAAGTAATAAGGAATCTAGGTTTCAATAAATGTATAAACAAAATGTAGTAATAATGATAGCAAACCACGGCATTATAAAAATTTTGCTTTGTACATTAACCTTAGAAAGGCAACACTTTTTTTTCTATGTAAATATCAAAAATGTTAAACAGAAAAAATCAAACTTATTTATTATAAAATCACTTATTTACTTCAAAGAAAATACATTGTTTCTTATTTTTATTAAATGCAGTTAAGGTAAATCTCTTTGCGGTGCTTTTAAAAATACTGGTCACCCATGTTGCTTTTCTAAAGTTAAATGCGGAAAACACTTATCGTAGTCTGAGAATTGATTTGGCGTATGTGTGTACAAATTCATATACCTATACGCCAAATCAATTCTCAGGCGCCGTTATGTAAAATTTTCACATCTAATAAAATTTCAAAACGACAGGAAGAAAAACTTAAAGCGCGGAAAAAAGATGCAATTACAGCAATTGCATTTGCAATGATGCAAGACCATTTGCAATTTATAGTGAATTGGGCTATTATATATAAAGATAATGATATCTAATAAATTTTTAAGTTTATAAAAGAATTGTTTAAATTTGAATTATTTATCTAGCATATAGATTATACATCAAATCCCTATATATGGCTATACATATGTATGTGAGCTTATGTATATGGAATTCAGTTGGCTTAACTGTTTACACATCAAATATCTTGCGTGCCTTGCACACATCCATTGTTTTTTAAAAATATTTTTTATGCCAAAATAACGTAAATAAGGGTAATTCGGATCGATGTATATAATTCGGATCGATTTTGTTTTGCTAATAACTTTTCTTTGGTATTTTTTAAAATTTCGTCCTTTTTTCAAAACGAACGAGAATTATTTTCCCCTTCAAATGGGATAAGTACAACACTTATATCAATTATTTTAAATTAATCAGATGTGAGCGAAGAAATTGGGAGTGAGCGTATTTTCATATAAAGCCTTAGCAAATAATATAAGAAACCTTTGTGCTGGTAAGTATATTTATATAATTTATATAGGGTTTTGTTCACAAAACATTCTGCTATAGTTTGGTAAAAATAAGCACTATTTTAGAAAACATACTAAGAAAAAAATTGACTTTTAAAATCGATCCGAATTACCAGCATGCGTTTTCCTACTTGTATATAATTCGGATCGAATTATAATTGCAAAATTTAGAAAAACTATATATTTTTAATTATTGAAAGTTTTTTAGTTGTGATTAAGATATAATAGGTGATGTTTGGAGGTAATTCGGATCGACTCTTTGTTTAGAGAGTTGGAATTTGAGTTCAAAGTTTAGATAATCTTGAAAAATATGTTGAGTTTTAGACAAAAATTTTGCATTTTAAAATCAAAAAATATTTTTTTTTTATTGAAATATTAATTGAAATTAGTAGCGTTTCTTAGAGTTATACTAATTTTGAAACTAACTAACAATTTTTAGTTAAATTCAATTTGAAATATATTTTTAAATACTAGTTTGTGTTAAATAAAATAAAATGGTAATTTTTCTTTCCATTGTTTCTATAAATTTTAATTCAGAAATTGCTTAGAATGATTCAAAGAAATGATTTTTTATATATTTCATTGTGCATCAGCTCATAGGCATGGCCACGGACTACCGGATTCAGAAATTTATCTTAAGGAGGTTAACATTTGTATTGTGGTATTTGTGGTCAATGATCAAATATATGAAATTCTTAACAGTAAGGAAGGGGAGACTTAGGGAGGCATTGAGGAGGAGGAGGTTAGGGTGGAGTTGGGGGGGAGGTTAGGGGGGAGTTGGGGTCGAGGTCAAGGGCATTTAATCCGAAATTCTTTACCCTTTCCTACGCCCCTTAGATCCGCTATTGCTCCTACGTAAAATTGCACAATCCCATACTTTTGTTTTTAATATATTTTGATACGCCCATGGGTAGGCCCATAATTGAAAATTAGTTCGTTGTGGAACAAGTAAGTCTCCATATCAAATTTTATTAATTTAGCTTGATATGATATTCGGAGATATTGGATTTTTGCGAAAATGCCACGACCAGTTTGAGATACGGTCGAATTTTATGGCCCACAACTTGACATACACACAAATGCATCTCTACACCAAATTTCACTAAGGTCGGACAAACGGTATAAGGAAAATATATGGATTTGGACAACAACTTGTATGTATGTGTGTGTATGAATTTATGCATAGATACATAAATTTTTTTTTTCCCTAAACACCAAATTTATCTTTTTCATCTAAATAAATCTCAAATTAAAGATAATTTGCTTTAAATTTTGCTGATCCGAATTACACGCACGTTCAATTTTTCGATCCGTATTACATGCAATCCATTTTTTTCGAAGTGATGTTACATAAGTAACTATTAAAAAAAAAGTTATGTTCTGTTTTTTTTTTTGGTAGTTAAAAACTTTAAAAGAGGAAGAAATATGCTTTAATTTTGTATTAAAACATTTTTTCATAAATCTGTAATCCTTATTTTTAGCGCTCAAATTTTACCTTGCAAAAATCGATCCGAATTACCCGCACTTGCTTTGTACAGTTAAATTGATTATACACCTCTGGAAGGACACTCGTCTCAAAAACCTTAAATAATTCCCTTCTGCACTCGTCACATGATGTGATAACATACTTTCCCTGCAAGACAAGACTGATAACCAACGGGAAAATTTGAAGCGCTCCCCAAAAAAGCTCTTTGAGAGTGCTCTCTTTGTGCTCTCGTGGAAACTAGTAGAAAGCACTAACATTGAGCTTCCCAGAAGCGCTTCCAAGTATGCAAAAGAGCGCTTCCAAGGAAGGTTAAGAGAAGCACTCAAACGAATAGAAAACAAATTTTGAATGATTTTTGTACTTTGTAATTCTCATATTGTTAATATCAAAGTAAATATAAGTTGATTTGGTATTGATATATTTTCATGCTTCACCAAACATTGGTGTTTGGTAAAACGCATAATTTTGGATTTTATTTTTTTTATGTTTGCATGTATGTATGTATGTATGTATGTAAATATAATAAATAAAAATGATAAATGTATGTAGTATATGTAGGTAGAGTGGCTACTCCCTCTAACAAAATTTTTCTTCCTAAAAGACTTCCCAAAAGGTTTTTTAAAAGTGCTCCTTTTGCGTTTCCTAGGAGCGCTTTCTTAGCGCTTCCAGAAAGCTTGATGTCAGCGCTTACTTCCTATGACATGCAATGTAAAAAGTATATGAGCTGTACCATAAAGAGGGAACGCTTAGTGCTGGTAGAGGAGCGCTCCATTATAGGTAAAAAGCGCTTTTGGAGCACTTCCTTTCCCGTTGGGTAGAAACTCCAATACAGTAACAAAGTTTTTAGTTTTCACTAACACAATTTCAAAAATTTATATGGTATATTTTTAGAAATAATGGTAAATAAAGACAACTTGATTGAATCATTCGATTTTGTATGACTTACTCATTCTTGCATTGTCAAAAGACAGTAACTAGTGCAGCAAACATTGCAAGAATAAAAGAAACAAAGGGCATAGCAGGGTTTAAAAATGCCCCCAAACCGAAACAAACACTTGAATTAAGAATGATTTTGCTAAATTTTCAGACCATTATCTGCAATTTTTAATGACCAAGTGTTACCAAATTCAAGTTACCACAGCAGTCAAGCTTTCAGTGCAATCGCGATGGGAACTCATTTTGTTGTTTACAAGTTTGCAAAAGCATTTGTGTCTAAGTTTTGCAGAAAAAATTTCGTATTTAGTAGGAAAATTGCAGTCTGAGATCGTTAAAGGAGTAAGTCATTTAAATGTTAATAAAATGTTTGTATATCGAACCATAAAACGGTACAATGAGACTGACAACATTGTAAATCGCGCGATTTTTTTTAAATATTTTCATTTTTTCTTTATTTTTGTAAAAATATTTCATGTGAGGCGCTCATTTCCATGCCATTCCCGTTTACTATATCAGCATATTTTTCCCTTTTGTTTTTTTTTATAGGTTTACTCATTTGCTTTCATACTAATGTCGAGAAAAACGGAAGAGTTTTTTATTTAAGAAAGCCAATTTGTAAAAAAGCCTGAAATAAAGCTGCATTTTCTTATACGTGAAAATTTGGTTTCGTTTTACTTTTGAAATTTTAATGAAAGAATCACAAAAACGGCCATAACGCCCATACCGCGGAGAGAAAGCAAGTCTTCCTTTCATGCTACACCCTGAAGCTTAGGATCAAAAACTGTGCAAATATATTTGTTAAACTGATCGTAAGGTGAAAACATGATGAGTTTATACTAAATAAATGATTCTTGCCTTGCGATTTAACTTTAATTATAACTATATGGAACTAAATCTCCGGGTAGTTTCCTTCCGCGCATTTCAATGCTGAGATTCAGCTGACTACAAACAATAAATAATTATTTATTAAATATTGATTGTTAAATAATTAGGTTAGTGTCATCTTTAATATAACCTTGTGCATATGTGAACCAAAAAAATGAACACAAACAAAATCACTACATTATTGAAATCACCAGGACTCTCGTCACACATTTGGCTCTAGTTACTTTCAAGCCAAAAATGTCTTAGATGTGTTCATGCTTTTATTTCACATAATTATGTATGTCAGTAACAACAAAAACAATAATAACAAAACAACAACAAAGCAGCAATTATGCACATAATTTACTTAAACAATGAAACCATATATTAAATTACATAAAAGGCCAAAAAAGCAAACAAACATATACATATATAAGTATATTACAAATTGTTGGCAGCACCAAGGATGGAAACCAAATCAGTTTTGAACCGAACCATCCGCAATTTGAGTGAGTCGAACCGAACCATGAACCCAACCGTTTTTGTTTATATACTTCACTACTGGGTTGGTTCAAACTGATTTTTATACCCTATACCTCTGTGTATATTGGGTTTGATCGTGTGATGTTTGTTTGTAGGAAGAACAGCTTAACTTGACTTAAGAAAAATCGAAACTTATTGCATTAATCGAAATACTTTCAGTATTTTTGTAATTATTATCAAAAACTAGCTGACCCGGCGAACTTCGTACCGCCTAACAGTCAATGAATGTCGTGTTACTTTTTAGCTGAACTAATTTAGGCTTTGATGAACGTAAAACAATGATACAAAATAATATATTTATATAGATAGAAACAAAAAAGTATTTTATTATGATGAATGATGATGAAAACATACATACAGAATGAGAATAAAAATAAAAAAAAATAAAAAATAATAATTAAGTACTTCAAACTCATGTCAGAAAAAAATGATTGAAAACTATGTTGTGCAGATTGGGGGAAAAAAAATAAAACTCGGATTAATTCATTAATAGGATTTTCATTCAAGCACTTTGTGGTAAACGACATTCTTTGTTTTTTGGTCAGGCGCAAGAACAAATAAAGCGGATGGTTTGCCGACACGTGAGCATGCCACGTACAATTGACCATGAGAAAAACATGCATTTTCTAGATTGAGGCCACAAATAGTCAAGGATTAGCCCTGTGATTTGTTGATCGTCATGGCGAAGGCAAGACGAATCGGGAATTGAATTCGTTTAAACTCAAAGGGCATATCCGTTGGGATCATCGGAATCCTTGGAATAAGAACTTCCTCATCTTTAAATTTTCCTTTAAGTATCGACGCGTGAATCACATTGCTCATCAGTTTTCTTATCACCAAACGCGTTCCATTACACAGTTTTGGTTGGTTTAAATTTCTAAGCATGATGACTACCGAGCCAACTTTAAGTTTTAAATTGTGCGGTGGTAAACCAGGCACATCCAAGGAGTTTAAAAATTCAGTTGGATAATTAGTGGCTTCTTCTTCGTTTGTTACACAGTCGATAGATTTGAATGAATACAGAGTACCTACGATTTGATTTTGAATTATAAAATTGAGGTCATCTACATCTTTATTTTTAGCGGCCAAAATTGCTCGCTCACTTAACCATTTAGTATTTTTGTGGTTAGCAATGATATCCGGGAATACTTTGTTGATAAGCTCGTCTTTTGATGATACGAAATTGCAAAAATTTGGAGGAAATGAAATCAAACCGCTCGATTTGTCAATAGGAACACGGCCATTACCGATAGTCAGCAATTGCTTCGAGAAATCATCAGCAGATAGATCGTTCAACAATGCAACTCTCATATTTACAGACAGTTGAAGTTTCTTTACACATCGCCACAGATTTGATGCTTTGAGGCAAGCGTTTATTTCGTCGGCAGCAGTAGATCTTGGAATGACTGGTAGTGTTTGTCGGAAATCGCCTGATAATAAAATCATTGCACCACCAAAACATCTCGAGTCATTGCGCAGATCTTTTAATGTTCGGTCTAGTGCTTCCAATGCGCGTTTGTGCGCCATTGTGCATTCGTCCCGTATGATGATTTTTGATGCTACTAAAACTTTGGCCATTGCGGAGTGTTTCGAAATGTTACATGTCGGTTGTTCAGTAGTTTGAAGGTTTAATGGCAATTTTAACGCTGAGTGAGCCGTACGGCATCCGTCTAACAATGTGGCCGCTATTCCAGAAGAAGCAATTGCTACCGCAATTTCGGATCTCGCACGTACAGTGGCCAAAATCAATGACATGAGGAATGTCTTCCCAGTTCCACCGGGGGCATCCAAAAAAAATAAGCCGCCATTTCCATCATCAATTGCATTAATCAGTGTATCATAGACTTCCCTCTGCTTAGGATTCAACAGAGGTACATTCGTTTGAACTGATTGGGTTAGTTCATGTGGATCATATTCACGTTCACGTTCCAATTCTCTATTAAATGCGTCATTCATTCCGCGATCTGGAGGAATGCCAGTCCTAACCTAACTAACAAACTGCCGCACATGAGGTAACACATATCTTCGATCAAGAGCAAAGTCTGGTTATGGATCTCCTCATTCACCTCAAGATCGGAATTTCTTGAGCTGACGCGAATTCGATGTAAAATATCTTCTGACATGTTATCTTTGTATTTGTTCCACAGGTCACGTGGGTTCGATGGGAAGCATGTTGAAATGATGATAGCAAATAATGTGCGTATCTGACTTGGAGATGCAGAAATAATTGCTTCAGCGATTGTCGTGTCCCAATGAGTATCGTTTTCAAGCAAATTTAGCTCTTGACATGCTGCACGAAATGTGGGGCACACGATACCATTAACAGCTCGTAGTGATTCAAATGATGTTGGCCCTCGAACATGTACCAGCAACAACCGCAAATAGAAACATTCATCATTCTTCGCAAACAGAATAAAATGTATATCAAGTTAAAATGAAAACAACAATATTGATCTTACCATTCAATGGATTAATCATTTTGATATTAAAGTGATATCCATCGTCTCCTTGCCAAAACATCAGCGGGTATTGTAACGCGTCATATGAACGGTGTGTTTCATATATTCTTTGTAGTTGCCCAGTATTGCGTCGTGTAAGTACAATATCACGTGTTTCCAAGTTTTCACCAACAATCAGGATTGCCACTTCATCGATTGTTGGAGCATTAAATGTGCGTTCATGTGTTCCAGCTGGTCTTTTATCTGCTCTGACCACAACTTTATAGTCATCACTTGGCATGCGCTCTAAAGCAGTCTTGAACAGCCTGACCAATGCATGATGTGCCCAGTGATACGAATGATTAAGTATTCATTACACATATCGAGTTTTCATTGTTTTTAAGATGTATTCTGCTATTCGGGACGGAAACAAATCCAACAAATCAAAAACCATGGCAATCGGTCCAGCCGTTCTCGAGTTATAAGTGTTGTAACAAACACGACTTTCTTTTATATATATAGATATGCGATAAGTTTTAGTTTTTTTTAAATCAACTTAACCTATTTTGTCCTATTTTCACTATAGATTATATCTAGGCTTTTTTTAGTTTGGCTTCGATCATGTAGGTGGTAGTCTTTATAGATATGAGTAGCAGTGCTTTATCCATATACCCGATTTGCATCTATGCATCCGCGATGGACTAAATCCACCTCATACGAACGCTGTTCTACTTCTCTCAACTGTACCACTGTACCGCTAATGAAGCATTTACTTCGTAGGGCAGGAAATGGGTTTAAACCCATTACTCTATTTATATTACAATCCGTTTATCTTTTTTGGTTTTTTTTTTGTACGACAAGGTAGAGGAAATCTTTGTAAATACTGGCAGCACCGCGCTGTACAGCATGCACGATCCACACTCCGTCCATATATTTGTGTATGCGATAACTCAAGCAAAACTGTGGGCGTGATACCTCCCATGCCAATAAAATCTTCGAAACATAGTAAATAAAATTAAGATTCATACTTCGCTGAAATAAGGACTGTATCGAAAACAAACTGCACATATTGTTTTGCTTGTAACATAACGGTTTTTATTCTTTTTTAGCTGCAACTTTTTTTATTTCAATAATAAATATATTTTGATTAGTTTTCCATTAAGACTTATAAAAAAAATGGTCCCCTTAATTTACGCCGAAATTTTTTGTTTTGTCCCTTTTCGTCAAACTCTGCACATCTTGTTTTGTAACGGCACTGCCTGCCTTAAGCAAGTTTTTTTCAATTTTTCGATGTCATCTACAACATGACTACCCTTCCTCAAGTTCCACTTGACAATAGCCCAATACCTCTCTATTGTGCAAAATTGTGGAGCATTTGGTGTGTTCTCCTCTTTGCAACATAATTGACGTTGTTTGTTTCTAAAAAATCTAGGGTCGAACGGGCCAAATGTGCAGTAGCTAAACCTGGCCAAAATATTCTTGATACATTGTGTTTTTTGTGAAAAATTATATGACGACGCTTTAAGCACTCTTTCTTGTAAATTTCGGCGTATATAGAGACCTTTGTAAGAAACGGGGTACAGTACAGTACGACAGTACATACTTTGTGTTTTATGTAGAATTGGAGCTCTGGTAAAGTTCTTAAGTCCATGTTAGCATAGCTTTTATCATCCATTACAACGCACTCATCCACATCTTAAAGCAAACGGCCGTACAGTTTTCGAAGCCAAGTTTTCCCAACTTGCAATTGTCCTAAAATTTTTTTTTTAGTCATTTTTTTTATCTTGTAAGTTTCTAAAGAATGCCTGCCTTTCTCTAACAATCATAGAGGCGCTAGCTTAACTTTTTTTTGCCAAGTCTCGCATTGACATTGATTAAGTTTTGCTTATTAAGGCCATTACTTTTGTTTCAAATTTTGTGAAATTTCTTTTCGATACAGTCCTTATCTTCTAGAAAAGCTATTGTGAAAATTTTCAACATCGATCAATAACCATGCCCACCTCTCGTGCCAATAAAATATTTAAAGTAAAATGGGCCGATAAATGAAATATTTCAAGCGAAAACTATCAAAATCAGAATAATCACACGCATAGCTTGTCGTCTTGTAAATTCCAAATTCAATGACCTTCCATAAAGAAATCATATACATATTGCTATACTTTTCTATCGCTCATACTAAGATTTTTGAACCAAACTAACGATTCAAAGGTGCAGAAACCCCATTTTCTTAACAGTATCATTGGTTCAAAGAGACAGTGAACCGCTGAGCTAACCCAAACTTTGTTCACATCCTTGAACAGCACTACTCAAATAACAGAAAGTGAGAGAGCGTGAAAACTTGAGGAGGATGATATCTGATGTTTATTCATATATTTATCCTACCTACACATGTATGCGTTTCTCTCAGTACTTATACCCAACGGAAAATGAAGAGCTCCAAAGAGATTTTTTACCTACATTGGACGACACCTAATTGCGCATTTATATTGCATGTCATTGTAGGTTAGAGCCGACATTAAGCTTCCTAGAAGAGCAAAAAGAGCGCTTTTGGGAAGCGTGTAAGAAGAACGGTGCTTTCTTTCTTCTCTTGCGTGTTTCTCCTTTTTTTGCATTTACTACATATAGGTACTAGTACCAACATCAAATCAACTTATATTTAGTTTCATATTAACCATATGAGAATTATAAAGTACAAGAACCATTTCGTATTTTTTTCTGTTCATTTGAGTGCTTCCCCCTAGCCTTCCTTGGAAGCACTGTTTTGCATAATTGCAAAGCGCTTCCTGAAAGCCTAATGTCAGTGCTTCAATCCCACCTACTAACTTCCACAAGAGCACAAAGTGAGCGCTTTAAATAATCTTTCTTGGGTTGCGCTTAAAATTTTACCGTAGGGTGTATATTTGTGTGCATGAACTGAAAAAAAATTGCATCTAATTTGGCATTTAAGTATGTATTGTTGTAGTCATTGTTGCTCTTCTCATTGTTCTTTGTTGTTGCCCTTATTGTTGTTGTTTCGCAAGTTGACGACAAGCTGATTTCAAGAAGCCAACAAACGAACGAAACGAACAATAACAAAAACTGAACACTGAACACAGCAGAACTGTCAAGTGCCAAGTGTTAAGTGTCATTATATAATGTGACACATATTTACTAAAAACACAAACAAAATACAGAAATGAAAATAAAAAATTAAGAAAAACGCACACAAATTCATATAAAAAGAAAGTTACTAAGTAGCAAAATAGAAGTGGTGGAAGTAAATTGCGTGTGAAAGCTCATAGTGTATGTGGCAATATGAGAGAGTCGCTTTAGTCGACATAAACGGAAATTTAGTTATACTGCTTTTAAAACTACTATTAGCACCAGAAGCTTGCTTAAAACCCAGTAATAACATTTTTATAGCCGCTAATGCTTCAACGGCCTAACATGGTTTCTATATTACGCATAAGCTGCTCTATTATATTGCAACAGATTTGTATGAATGTATGTGTGCAAAGAAAAGTTGACAGTGTTAAAATGGCAATGGAAATGAAATGAATGAACCTATTAGCAAAAAATCTACTTGAGGAAACATTTGTGTAAGCTTTATTCTTGTGAGAAATTGTGTTCTTATTCTAGTAAGATCTTGATCTTTGATGTGTGAGTGAGAGAAAAAAAGAAAAACTATTCATTCCAACTGAATTGATTGTTGTTTTGTATGCTTATTGCCACACTATAAAGTGGTCAATCTGCTACTTAATAATTGTCAAACTTGCTAAATACCTGTTTTATTTGTAATCGTATCGTTTTATCGTATTTAACCCTTTGGTTCACAAATTTTTCATTGCCCCAAAAAGTCGGATCTGGTTAATGTTGGTGTAAAAACCATAAATCCTATTTCAAAACCCAAAAAAATATTAATGGGCGTGGTTTAATGAAGTGGGAAAGGTTGAATGCCTAAAATTATTTGTTGTTGAATGAGTTTTTTGTCATTTTGTTTTAAGTAATTAAATCTTCATCTTAAAGGGGGTGTGGCACCTACCATATAACCTGAATTTCCATTATGAGATATGTACATATCATAGGAGCCATTTTTGGTACGGTACTAAAATTTAGATTCTTTCAGTTTGTTGAATTAGTGGGGCCATGCTCCTTATTCATTTTCTACTACTATTTCTACTACTATTTCTACTACTAATTCTACTACTATTTTTACTACTATTGCTACTACTACCGCTACTTTCTACTATTTTCTATTAGTATTAGCCTTTTTTTCTACAATTTTTATTATTTTCCATCACTTTTTCAACCAATATTTTCTACTACTATTTTACTACTTTTTTACTATTTTTTTAATACATTTTTACTATAATTTTTTCTTATTTACTACTTTCTACTTTTTTTTTACTACTTTTTTACAAATTTTTCTACTACTATTTTTTATTATTATTTCTACCACTCTTTCTACTCCATTTTTACTATTTTTGTACTACTACGTTTAACTAATTTTCTATTACTTTTTCTGCTACTTTTTTATTACTTTTTTACAACAATTTTTAATATTATTTTTAATATTTTATAAGTATGGTGCAAAATACAAGGAAGAAATGACAAAATATTTCGATAGGGGCTATGCCAGATTCCGTTCAGATGAAAAGTTCAAGACACAAGTAACCCCGTGCGGTGCTTGCCGCACTTTGGTGTGCAGACACCACAGAAGCCTGACAAAGCAAATGCCTTCTCCGTCAATTCCTTGTTGTTCAAAGGGTCAGAGGAAGCTTATAAACATTTATTTAAATTCCACTGAGGTATCATTGCAGCTGCCGGCGACTTCCGAGACATATTTTCACAAATATTTTTACGTCCAGACGACCAACACGCACAAAGATTCCTTAGGAAAAATGGAGATGAAAGCCAATCAATGCAACACTGCGATAGTTTAAAGATAAATATTCAAGCGCCGCAGCCGCCATCGTTGGGTATATTACGTTGATTACTTCGTATGCAGGGCTCACGTTAAGAAATTTTCATTCGAATCTTGTCAACTTACAACAACAACTAATTTGAAAACTCACTACAGATGACAGCAGTGTGGGGATGGAGAATCAAGCAATTACCCAAAAGGTGCTGGGCATATTTTTGAGGACGCCAACCGATGTTTTGGAAATTTGAAACTAAATTTTTTCGCATACCACAAAATGTTGTAGAAAGCGCAAGTCCACCAACAAAGAGGCAGAGCGTGTTCTCATTTCTACAACTAGACAAAATCTTGACTAACTGTTAAATATCTAGTTGCAATGAGAATTTCAACAAAATAAGTACCAAGAGTTAGTTTCACTCATCATTTCTGTTCAGTGAAAATACTTGGAAAACAAAAACCTTGGAATTCTCGGTAACGTTTTCAAAGATTAGACACGTTTATAGAATGTTGAATTGCTAGTAAGAACCATCACAAAGATCACTGATGAGGAACCGTGGTGGGTTCCGAAACGGCCGATTTACTTGCTTTTTATACGACCTGCTCATTATGTTGCGACTTAGTTCGACAAAAAGGACGTTTCATTAAGCCTGATAAATAACACTTTAATTTTTTCATTCCTTTTAATTTAACTAATCATTAATCAAAACTGCTTAAATAAAGATTTCAGAAACTTCAAGGAGTTTCATGCATGAGAAAATGTCGCGTGAAAAAACAATACGAGATCTTTTTAATTTATTACTACTGTCATCGGATCCATTTATCACATTTCAAGAAACTCCAATCAAGACCAAAAAATGAGCTTTTCGACGTACACATTTTTAATTTACTGTCTGAGTTTCACTCATCATTTCTGTTCAGTGAAAATACTTGGAAAACAAAAACCTTGGAATTCTCGGTAACGTTTTCAAAGATTAGACACGTTTATAGAATGTTGAATTGCTAGTAAGAACCATCACAAAGATCACTGATGAGGAACCGTGGTGGGTTCCGAAACGGCCGATTTACTTGCTTTTTATACGACCTGCTCATTATGTTGCGACTTAGTTCGACAAAAAGGACGTTTCATTAAGCCTGATAAATAACACTTAAATTTTTTCATTCCTTTTAATTTAACTAATCATTAATCAAAACTGCTTAAATAAAGATTTCAGAAACTTCAAGGAGTTTCATGCATGAGAAAATGTCGCGTGAAAAAACAATACGAGATCTTTTTAATTTATTACTACTGTCATCGGATCCATTTATCACATTTCAAGAAACTCCAATCAAGACCAAAAAATGAGCTTTTCGACGTACACATTTTTAATTTACTGTCTGATCCACCAATTACAGAAGGTACACTTGATGGCAATCTTGACTCGGAAATTAATTGAAATTGAAAATGTTTTGCAATGGCATTTTTTTCCAGGTGTTGAATATGCTACTTCTCATTTTATTTCATTTGGCGGAAATTAGTTGGATTTAAATTTCATACACTTTGTAGCCAAACAAAAGTTTTTGGCAAAAATAATATGTTGTTAATTAAAACTTATTAATTAATCAACCAACTTAATTGATTATGACTTTCGTGACGCTAGATAGCCCATTAACCCCACTGTGCCTCGGTGGGTTTTTTCGTTCTCGAGATAATGGGAAGTGTCGGATTCGCCTGCAATGTCATAACCTCATCTTCCCCTATGTTTTGCCCGTTCGTTATTCTAACGTGTTCAACCATTTCAATGTTGATACATTACTTTTTCATTTACTATAGAGTGCAAGTATCAACGAATCCTTCAATTGTTTTAAGTAGTGTATCCGATAGGGATATTAAACCAATTAAGAATATTAAGTACATATTTATATTATTATTGTAATATTTGAAATGTCACAAATTGCAATTATTCATACATACATACTCAGTGCCTAAAGCATAACAATTTGTCAATTGCTAAATAAAAATGACAAAATCCCACAATGTGCTACTGCATAATTAACATTTAGTTAACCCTTTCACGATCATAAGACATATATGCCCCAAACGAATTTCGCAAGATTTTGAGATATTTTAACCGCCTTCAGTACTAATTTTTGTATAGTATCAGTATTCAAATTCATGTTTTTTGAGATTATCAGACACTAATTTTCACGTTAATTTAAATTTAAATTATTTTTGTATTTAGTTTTAAGGAAGCCAATTTATTTGGTTGAAATTAGCCCTGAAATAAACGGACATGCATATACATATGTCATCTTGATGAACAAAACTGTTCAGGTATTGGAACATTTTTAGGGCACGATAAATATGCAAGAATAGGGTCAAATATAAAAGTAACAGCACCGAAAAGTTTCTACTTATCTCGACGGACACAAAGGAAAAATAATTTTTGAAATCAGAGATATCTTCATAAATTCCATAAATTCCAAATTTTTTTTTTAATTTTTAACCGAAAGTTTTTTCAAACTTTATAGCATTATGGCTCCTTACAAGTACAAACAATTTGCAAAGAGAATATAAATAATATTATTATTTTTATTGGTCCGGCAAGATGTTCAAAGCATATAATTTTAAGAAATCCAGCAAAAAATATATGAAAATTATGGTCGAAACTTCTAAACTTTGGACATCTTTGGAAACTTCTAAACCTTGCACTTGCAAGGAGTTATAATAGAGCTTAAAAATTAAAAAAAGAAAACAGAATTTTTGGTCCGAATTTCAGAACTTTCGAGACAATTTAGAAAACCGGCACTCTTATATATTTATCGTGTTCCCAAAAAGTTCCTTTACATGAACAGTTTTTTGAGTCACTATATGTCCCAAAATAAAATTCCTGGCTTTAAAAAAATGTTTTTCAACATCACAGTTTTGAAATGAATTCTTCTATTTTCATTGAAAAAAACCCAAAAATTTAAAAAAAAAAAATTCTTTATATATCGACACAGTTCTTACGATCATGAAAGGGTTAAATGACAAATCTCTAATGAAATGACAAATTCGATAAACATAACATTTTTCATAGCACAAGTAAAATGAAAAGAACAAAAAACCGGAAACTGAAAGAAAAATGAGGAAAACAAAAATCACGCCAAAACAAAAAGGAATAACAAATTGAAAATTACTACAAAATAACAACAATAAAGGGAAACAAATGACACCAAATAAGAAATAACAGTTTTGTTATGTCATTTGTCAGATTTGTTATTTCTTCGCATGAATATTTCAAGTCAACTTACGAACGATTTGTTGTTGTTGTTGTTTGTGATGATGATAATGCGATGATGTTGACGCGAGTGGTTTATAAGCGTGTGTATGTGTGTGTGTGTGTGTGAGTGAAGAGAAAGAATGATACTGATAATGAATGATGATATACGGAAGGAGAGTGATGCTGTTAATGGATGTGCTTTGAGAGTGAAAATGGAAATGGGTGTAACAATGATATCTATTGTTTGGGGAAAGGTGGTTTGTTATTTTGCCGAACAGCAAAATAATTTTCACCTTAATTGTTTAAACGATTTCAAAACGATTAAAACAAACGCCACCATTAAAACAATTAACTGCTTTGGGAATATTCTCGAAAACAACTAAGCCTGGTCACAAATAAATACCTCAGAATTTTTGCCATATAAATACATAGTAGCTGTTTGCTTACGATTAAATGTATACCAAGTTTCGCTAATTATTTAACCTTACACTATGAGACACTCTATATCTTTCAAGTGGCAAATACTTATTAACATTTTGACTCTATAGGGAAAATTTCTTATATCTTCCAAGGACAATAACACAGTACAACGGCCAAAAAAGCTCAATAGTTTTGAAAGTGGATCTTATATAATTCGAGTATGCTGAATATGATGGCGTTTTTAGTTTTTCTCTATAACGTCTAATTTTTTTTATAATGGGTTAATAAAGACTCGTCCATAACAAAATTGTTCATAGATTTTTAAGCAAAATTAAAATGTACAAACCGTAATTCTGGGTTATGATTTCAAATATTAGTAACTTATATAGGATATTGAAAGATTACGAACTATCACTAAGATCACTGACGAGGAATTGTGGCGGATTCCGCAACGGCCATCTGATTTGCCCGTCTCTATATACATTGTTGTTGTGATGACTACATTTGTTCATTAACCTGTTTATATATAACTTCAAATAACGAAATTGACATGAACTTAAGTCATGATTTTGAAAAATTAACATCTAGATTTAATTTTCATAGTCTCCTAAAAACTATAATGAATATTTTTTATGTACGATTTTTTTTTCAACTCGTTATAAAATAATTAGACGATACAGAGAAAAACTGAAAACGCCATTATGTTCAGAGTACTCGAATTATATAAGATCCACTTTCAAAACTCTTGAGCTTTTCTTTTTGGTAAATTCTGTTGTGCAATGTAATCAATGAAAATCAAAGGAAATTCAGATGATATACAGTGGCGAACATTAAAAATACAGCGACTAGGATGGCATTATTAAATCGTCCATATCTATATTTTAAAGTTAACCGTGATAATTTACTTACTTTACGACTTTTTTCTTTGCGTTGCATTTTTTGCTCGCATAAAAATTTGACAACTTTTACTTAATTGTAAACAAAGAAATATTCACTGGAGAAAACTGATCAAACTGGCGAAAATTTAATTGCCCAAGTTTAAGCGAATAAAGAAACAAAACAAGAAATGAATAGGATACCGTTATCCTCAGAGAGACGCGATAAAAAACATGCGGCCCTGCGTTGCATTTTTAATGCTCGCAACTATATTTCTACAAAGAAATATTTCCGCTGTTCAAATCTTCGGGTTCCCTGCAGAGGAGAAAATTGGCGCCTCTCCTGAAATCTTCACTGAGATTCCTTAGTAAGTTTGGCCCATCTACCTATACATAGTTAAGCTTCTATTTAGAGTGCAATAGACCTTTTACCATATATCTACCTATCATCATAGTCATTTTTTCCACTAATCTCAGTGCAGTCGGCCTTCATCATTTTGATGCCCTTGTAGAAATCGTTATGTATTGATGGGATGAGACTTAAAAGCTTACTTTTAAAATTTACAAAAAATGGGTGATATTTTCATCATTAAATCGATTTTAGAAAAATCGTTGGTAAGTTCTGCTATATTTATTACTTCTACAAATTCCTACGCTGAAATAAATAGTTCAGCGTTCTATAATATGTCTAATATCTATGGAAAATCAATTATTTATAAATCTCATATATATTTCTAAACTTGAACAACCAATGATTTATACAAAATTAATGAAAGGGAATAAATGGTAATCGAAATAAAAATCAAACTTGAAAATTAAATCAATTAATTAAAATTAATAAAGTCGCTGTAATGTAATTAATTAATTTTATGCCCAATTTATAGCCAAAAGTAAATAAATCACTTTACAAATCTCTGTCAACATACAAAACAAAAAACGGAAACTAAAAACAAATAAGTTTATAAAAAATAAACACATAAAATAATGCAACGATTTAATTAGGTAATTTAAATGGGAATGCCTAAAGGTATGCTATAAATTATTAAATTTTCATGCAATTTATAATATTTTCAAATTAGTAGGACTGACTTTATTGTTTATTTATGCATTTTAACAATATTAAAAATAAATATAACAAAACAACAATTGAAACAATTTAGCAACACTTTTTCTATTGCTCCGTCACTAAAGTATACTACAAATTATGCATAAAAATTTGTAATTGTTTCTGAATTTTTTTTCGCATGAATATTTTATGAGTTGTGCGAGAGAAAAAGAGTGATTGCAGCAACAACTTTAGCATTTGAGTGATACAGTGGCAGCAACGCGTTGCTCATTGTACAAATTTATAGTTGTTGCTTGCTCATTTATCGCTTGTTGCTGTTGTTCCTTTTGTTTGTTGTTATAGTTGTTGTGACTCCTGCGTTCAGTTTGTTGTAACTACATACAAAATTACTTTATTACTATTTTTAAATAATTGATGCCACAATAATTTGTTTACATTATTACTACATTGTTGTGTGTGTTGTGATTTAATTGTGTGAAAGTGTATTACAAATTTCTATTATGTTGCTTGGAAAGTGGTAGGAAGCCACAGCAACATTTCACCATCCGTTGCTCTATTGTTGAGCGTTCTGTTTGCTTGTTTGTTTTTCTTCAATTAGTAACAATTAAAAAGTTTTTACCACCGCCACGCCAACCCACGCCATTCAACATCATTAAAATGTCAAGAATGAATTTTGACATACTTGACTTCAAAAATTTTATAGTCATTTTTTAATGAGCTTGCATTATATATGATGCAATTTTTTATGAGTTGTTTTTATAGAAAGTGGAAAATTTGTGGTGGTAAAGTAAATAGTTAACTTAAATAATTTAAGCTACTTTCTGTATTCTCTATTAAGTAGTTGGGTTAAGTGTAGGCAGCGAAATAGCATGCAATGCTGCCTTTTGAATTTAGTTTTTGACAAATAAGTTGAGCCACTGTATAGTATCTAACATTTATAAATTACTACATTAATTTAAAATGATTTAAGATTACAAGTGAGATTAACATACTTGAAAGGAAATGGCTTTGAGCTTACTAGTAAGATTCATATATTTAAAAGTAAAAAGCTTTAAGCTTACTAGTGAGATTCTCATCCTTAAAAGCAGAAACCTCTTAGCTTAGTAGTGAAGTTACTGTACTCGGGAGCGAAATGTTGTAAATTTATTAGTAAGAAGGCAATACGCTCAAGCGAAAAGCTTTGATCTTACCAAGCGAAAATCTTTTGATTACCTAATGAAATTACTATAAACGCCAGCGAAAAGCTTTTTAAATTTTCATGTTCACCAGCGAAATTTACTAGTGTGAGTCTACATTTAGATGGTGAGACTGTAGTCTCATGAAACTTTCTGATATTCCTTTTTGAAGTTTCATAGAATACTGACCTCGATATTGGCCATACCCTTGTCATTTCTCTCCTATTCCCTACATTTTTGAGGGTTTCATGCAACTAATCTCACCGCCTAAATCCAGACTATGCTTCCAAGTGAAAAACTTTAAGCTTACTGGTGAGATTCGTATGCTCGTAAGCAAAAAACTATGGATTCCTACGAGAAAAATTTCAATATCTTAACATCACTACTTTATACCAAGAGTAAGTTTTTTATTCAAAACGAATTTTGTTTTCCAGCAAGCATTGCGTTCTCTTACGTTGTCTTAAACTGTTAACGATTTTCTATTTAAAACTTAATTTCATACCAATGTTCTGTGGCACAAATACCCATGACAATTCAAAACAGATAATCTTTACGTGATTTATGCGCGACCAAAAATAAAACAAAAACCGAGACAACCCTCACGAGTTAAAGAACAAGCGCACCCCTAAAATCTCACTCACATCATTAATCTCAACTTAAAACAAATTTAAAGAATCCTTAGAAAACATACTATGATATTTACTTATTCCGTATTTACATTTGTAAGCTGACCTTCATAAAAAGAATTCACAAACATAAGAGTATAAATCAGCCCCAACTAAAGCATAAAAAAAGAATAAATTTTCAGTGCGTATGACAAAAAAAAGAGGAAATAGCATAGAAAACGCACGTGCTAATTGCTAATCAAGCTGATAAAACCACATGAGAAATGTATGCAAAAGCTATAAAAAGCAAACATGTTACACAATTTAACACCCCCAATGCATTTGTAATGTATATAGTAAATTATATACAATATGTATGTCGGCACATAAAAATATCCGGGTCTACTAAATCTATGTGCGAGTATGAGGGTAGAAGCATATGAAGATATTGTTCTATATTATAAAAAATATGTTAAAGTATAAATATAAAATATTTGTGTTTTGGCCATTGTGAAAATACATCACATGAAAATGTGTAGTTAGTTAAATTCGCTAGATTGCTTAGTTGAAAATTAATCCTGCCGCGAATACAACGTTGTTTCAAATACAACTCTGCCTCATATAATAATATAATCGAAAGAGGAAAAAGAGGCAAATTGAAGAGGACACATGAGTGCGGTATAGTGATAATGCAAGTACTGCTACTCATTATCTGAATCTAAATAAGACATTGGAATTATTAAGGCTCAGAGTGTTTTATTGGCCCTAAGGCATTTTTTTTTTCAAAACTATTCAAAACCAACCATGAAAATGAGTGTTTGCTTTATAAACTCGAAGTATTTTTATTTATTCCTTTTTTTATTGGCGCATAGTCATAGTCAAAAATAAAAAGTACTTTAACTAAAATATATTTTAATTAATTATGTACATAATAAATAAAATAATTTATGTACTTAGTTCATGAAACCAGTTTCAAACAAAATTCAACATAACCTTTCATAATTAAAAAATAAAACAGTAAAACTTTCAATTTTTTAACCATGGTTAAAAATTTAATTTAATATAAAAAGATTTTTCGTTTAAGAAGCAACATAAACATCGAAAATCGAACGTACAACAAAAGTAAAAACCACAACCAATTTCAGCAACTCTCTCCAATTCTCACATCTTCAAAATGGTAGTATCCGTTCTTTTGTTTCGATTTATTATTGCAATAATAATTTTTAATAACAATTGGCATCAATTACATTAGCTTCTATCATAAGAGAAAATTCTTCCTAAAAGTATACTATAACTTCTTGTTACCAATGAAAAATAATTTTTTTTCACTAATTTAGTTCACAAAAGTGACTGTAATTATCGGGGTAGCAGGTAGGGTCAACATTTTTTTGTACCTATTCCAGTCTTTATTTTAAAACTATTCGAAAATTAAAAATCGACAGGAATCATAAAATACAAGCTATCAAAGTTAGACTAACTTGTATTTTTAGTTGCTTTAATAAATTGTATTGATTCAATTAATTAGTGATACAATTAGAAATATGTTTACTTCGGATAAATTTAGGAACAACAATCTTAGCAAATGTTTAAAAATCCAAACTGAAAAATGTAAAATGTTTTGTGGAAGATAATTTAATTTAAGGGTATTTTTAGTCAATTTTTGTAACTTCAAAGTCACGCATATTTCAACTGCTTTTACAACAACAAATATAATAAAAAATTATGTATTCTTAATCATTGGATATTAAAATAAAAAACCAGATCATTACATTTTTGAAAAAACAACTCGAAAAATTGGATTTTTTCCGCAAATAAACCACTGTGCGACGCACAGTATAGCGTCTCCATACAACCGGTGGACAAAAATAGAAGGAGTAGTGGTAGGCCAATGAAATTTTGCACAGATATTTTTTAGGTAAATATTAAGAAATATTGTGAATTTTAATTAAATGGGTTAACGGACACGCCCACTTCCCATATAAGCTGAATCAAAAAATTACACTATCTCAAAAACTTTTGAAGTATCGGCTTTTCCAATATAGCCAAAGATTTTTACGGTATATATTAAAGCTGCAATGATTATCTATATTTTTTTTATGATTTTTGTGTAATTCATTCAATTGATGTAATATACGTAAATAATTAAGTATTATCAAACTATTTTATTTCATTCATTAATACAATTTTAAAAATATATAAACTTATAATTTTACAAAACGAAATAAATTGTTTAAAATTTATTCGCTTTCATTTCCTCCTTCATAGTTTGACGACGAATCAGATGTGAAAATAATTTATAAATCTATATCTTGACCACTATTTTCTGGTTCTCAGAAAATGAACTGACTAATATCTTTTTCGTTCATTTTTTTTTTACTGCAAGTTATTCGCTTAGCAAAAATGAGTGGCTCAAAAGATAATAATGGCCGTGCTAACAAATCCGTATTACACGCTTCTCTTGAAGTTTTTCTTGTATTTTCTAATCGACACTTTCAAAGCTCCTTGTGTCTTGCTTCTAAAGCATCCTCCGAAAGAAAAAGAAACCCCTCTCGTAAAATTCGTAAAAGTTTCTTCTATTCTACATGAATTTATTCGTTTTATTTGTTGGTTTCATATAAAACATTTGAAACTGCTACGAGTTTTACGGGGTAGGATAATTTTTTAGCCAAACTTTCTTCATACTTGATCAGGATCTAATACCTATTGAATTTTTGTCTAAATATTTAAAAAAAAAATTTTACGCCCTAATATGCTTATATACAAGTATATTTATTTATGTAAAATATATATGTTTATATATATATGAATAAGTACACACATGGGGTACAACTCAGATACCGCTTTAGTTTGGTGTGTTCACATTTTTCAAAAACAGATTTTTTCATTCGAGGTTCCGCTAAAAAATTGACTACTACGTCTGAATATGCAAGCATATGCAGCTGAATTTTTTTCTTGTTATTGTAGAGATATCTCTTGAAAGAAATAAGTAAAAATTAGAGAGGACATTTTTGGACGATTTTTTTAAAAGCTCTTTAATCTTTGCATTTTTTTTTTTTTTTTTTTTTGTTTTAAGATGGTGATTTTACAAGTAATGGTACTTAAAAACGAAAACACATCAAAACTGGGTATGCTCTAAAAGAATAATACAAATCACATTGGAAAAAATTTCATTATATTTAAAACAAAAATAAAAAAGTTACAGGAGTTAGAAGTGAACCTACAAAAGTAGTATTTGCTGCAAAAAATGTCATTCTTGCAAATGCTTGACTTTTAATAAGTTTTTTTATGGCAAAATAAAAGTTATTTCCAAAATCCTTTTTAAGCTCATCTAATTGAAGTATTTACAATTGAACTGCATTCAAATATTATCAACATTCGAACTTGACTTTTCTGAATTGTTTCCACATACGTTACACTATGCGACGTGGCATTTGATTTTAATTTCTATCAATTCACTCCACCATAAATTTTCCTTCATCCCCGAGTAAAGATGGTATCAAATCAAAAATTTGTCCAAGAAAATATTGAATAGAAAAAAAAAACAACTTCTTGCAATTTTTGGTGGCCACCAGACCTTCGGACCCTCAACTCTCTCAAGGCTAAAAAGGCACTGCTACATAGTGAGAGTGATAGCCTTTAGTCTCTGGGTGTTTACTTAAAGGCAGGAACCGAAATTAGTGATTATTTTTAAATTTTTACTTTGAAAAATCATAGGTAAAAACTGGTCGTAGAAAAATATATGTTTTTTTTTGTTGTTTTGTACAGCTTTTAAGGAGCTCTTTCAAACTACGGAATGATTTGAAATTTGTAAATTTTATGAATTTTTCATTTTCGATATTAATTATATGGGTGGCTTTCATGAAAATGACAAATTTTGTGATCCAAAACGGATCATGGGTTAACTTAAAATAAAGACTTCCGCAGTTCAATTTCTTACTCTTTTGGCCATTTGGTCAAGGTAGACCAGAACAACTGAATTTTATTAGAGAGGAGTGGACGGTAATGAAAAGAACGGTAGAGCTTTAAATGTTAATTAAACCAAGAGAACGTTAAAGTTTTATTTTTCTGCTTGAATTGGTTCTAGTTGTCTCATATTCAATAAGATAGGGTCGATTAGATTATTTGAAAGAACTTACCGTATTCTTGAAGTTCTGCATGGATACGGTGAAGACACAGAAGAGCGCTGTCTAGCTAACAAATCGCGTGATTCATAAGAAAAAGACGCGACTTTCAAACCTTTATGTGCCTGTGAAGAGTTATGCGAAAACAAAAAGCAATTTTTTGAAAAATTTGTGAATTTTTTTTTATTTTAAAATTTATATTATTGATTTCTAGAAAATACAATTCAAATAACGCTGGGCCACAATTTCAGGGGTCATCTCGTTGAACAAGAAATGACCTTTTTGAGATTCAAGTGCAGATTGGCTCGAATTTTACAAGGCGGTCAAAAATATATTGCGCTGATTTATATATTTGAAATTTTGGTACCTTGTTTCACGTTGCCGAACACGAGTCTATGATTCAAATTTTCAAAATCCAATCCAATCCAATATAGCGGTTGAATTGTCGAAAAAATTTTCCAATCATCCAAATTGCGTATTCAAGGTTTTTTACATTGCTTATCACGATTCTCCCAAAATTTTTAAATTGCTTTTTGGGCAAAATTCTCACTTTTTTGTTCATATTTTTAAAAATTTTTCTGCGCGATTATCCATACAAAATTAAGCTCGCAAAATGCGTGACTATCTCAGAAATTTTATGTGAGCAACTCTGTTTAATTCTATAACTTTCATCAACACTAGAAAAAAAGTCAAATAAAAAATGTACTTTTACCAACACTGGAGAAGAAATGTCAAATAAAACAAAAATAGGTAATTGAAATGTCGAAATAATCTCTTTGCCAGTTAATCTCCCTGTGTAAACGGTTTTCGCTATTACGCTAATCACGATTAGATAATCTCCATTTGTCAACGTATAACATCTCTATATATAGCAGTAGACATAGCAAAAAGATAAG
Source organism: Toxonevra muliebris (assembly GCA_963691655.1). NCBI lineage: Eukaryota > Metazoa > Arthropoda > Insecta > Diptera > Pallopteridae > Toxonevra > Toxonevra muliebris. Next base: position 29,904,956 of record OY829329.1, read on the forward strand.
ATAATAAGTTTTACTAAGGGCGACGCTGATAGGAGGGAAACCCATTAGTAAAAAGCGTTTCATTTCTGCCATAATAATCACGAAACACTTAAGAATTATAGACATATTAAAGTGGAATACAGGCGAATCGAGAATGGAAGCAAGTGTTGCATGTGTAAATGGATACTTCGAGCCTGTGCGAAAGACACCACAAGTATCTTTCAAGCTGAGGTCTTCGCCATAACACTATAATAGCAGTTTAATGTTTAATGTGAATATAAACGTCATGATATTGACAATTTGATAGGGAAAACATTTTCTAAGCACAGGACCTCAAACTATTAGAGAGAAGTTGAGGAGGGAAGAAAAGAACAGTAGGAAACAGTGCCAACAGTTGATTGGGGCCTTCAAACTTAAGGCAGCAGCTAAGCTAAATTAAAACAACCCATAAACTTTGAAAGAAAAATATATTCAACCATAATTTAAAACAAAGCATTTAATCGAACACAAGCTTAGTATAGAGAAAATTAAATTGCTTTCCATAGAAACACAACAGCAGAATAGCAAAACTCAAAAAAATTGGATGAAAAAGATAGAGTTATTAGAGGAGCAAATCAAAAAGAATGAATGTCGAATCGACGAAGTTTTGTTTTCTTGGGTTAAGAACTTAGACATAGTACTGAACAGTACCTGCAGCTTCTATCTAAAAGATACTGAAAGATCGGGGCACATCTTTTTAGAGATCGAGGCACTCACTCACAGGAAAAAAGATATATGAGGCATCATTGCCAGCGAGCAAAATATACATATTATTTTCCTAGAGCCTCAACTCATACCACCAGAGCTGTCGAGAGAAAATTCGGGCCCGATGGTGATAACCTCTGCCTTTATCTCTTCCCACCTCAAATGATACAATAAATATCTATGTATGGGGCAAGGAGAAAATATTTTATACTTTTTAGTCCGTTTTAAAAACGTCGTATATTAAAATTTTTTTTTTTATTTTAATTATTATTTTAATTTTTATCAACGACTCACGCTGGCCGTCAGATATATTTATGAAACCTCTTGAATTCAGGCCGATATTCTGGAACTTTTCAAACAAATCTGGCAAGAGCAAATTCGTTGCATAGTTTTTTTCCTATTCTACATCACAAAAATTTTTCGAATATAGGGCCCGGGCCCGTCTGCAAAATGTCTTCATGATTGATAGATGATTAACCCGATAAATAATTTTCATGGTTTGTAATTCAATTTTCAGACGCTTGTTAAAGTTTTTCTGGATTTTAGGATTTGGATTGAAATTCGGGCCCCCTCAAAAACTCCGGGCCCGGTGGGAATCCCACCCGACCCACCCCCCTCTCGTCGGGCCTGCATACCACACATATCAGTTTAGTAAGTATCGTTTTTAAAATATTTAACAGTTTTATAGATCAAAAGGTTGCTGTAAGAATTTATGAAAATCAATGGAAAAATTTATTTCGAAAATAATTTTAAACTAGACACTTCTTCCCAAGAAACATGTTTTATAACTTGCACAAATTTGTTTTGCGATTTTGACTTGTACTGTTTGGCGGTTTAAAAACTGCGAAATGGCGAGCTAACCCGGCGAGTATCTGGCAGCATTGCTTGAGGAGCCACGCTGAGATGAAAGTTTATAACTGAGCTCAAAGGAAATAGGGTGCAGTAGGCCGTACTGTTAGGAGTACTTAAAATACCCTCTTATTATTTAATCAATCATTCCTTTATTAATTTATTTATTTTATGAAAATTGTAATTTATATTAAAACAATAAAGCGAAAATTGATTGTTGTTATTTATTTGTTATTTTAAAAAGTTTCATTTAAAACCAATTAAAATAAAAGATATTGTGCACATTTGCCAACAGTTAAAAATCAACATCAAAATTTGTACTGTAATATTTTAATAAGCCGCATTAAATAATGCGCGTCATTAACAGTTATACATAGATATTTATACATATGTATAAAAAAAAAGATGTCTACAATTTTTAATTTACAATAAATTACATTTTTATAATTTCATAATTTGTTCACTCACCATTATTAGCAGAACTACTGCTTGCTGATGATGACGACGAGGATGAACTGCTGCTGCCACTACTGCCACCAGCACCACTGAGAGAAATGCCACCAATGCCGCCATTGCCAATACCGTTCATAGAGACCGCATCTGCCATAACAACAACTATAAATATGCGGCTCATTAAAAGCGCAGCGCCAAATGTCAAATGACATGGTGCACGTCGACGACCAATTGACATTTTAACTGACATTTTCATTTTCATAGACAAAAAAAGGAGACAGATGCACACACACACGGATAGGAAAATATATGAAAATACGCACAGACATACAGTGACGTACACAAAAAAATTCACATTTACGCGACGCGCTTTTTTGCGTATGCGGATTTCACGCGATTTTCGCTCTTTTTAATTTATGTTTTTTTTTACTGTTGCCGTTTTCTTTTTAATTGAATTGATTTTTTGATTATAATTTATATTTTAATTGTATTATTGTTTATTTATTACATTTAGTATGTGCTTTTAAAATTGCTGCAATGTTAATTACTTTGTTAATTTCTGGTTGTTGCTTTTTATTTCGAGTAACACACAAAAAAAAACTTACCTACTATTGTTAATTAGTTTTAAATGAATACGCGCTATTTTAAGCTTAATTAAACAGTTTTTTGATACATTTGTTCGTAAATATGTTTATAAATTTAATAAATTATAATTAAATTGTTATTTGATGCGTGCTTATTTCACACACATGCAATCATTTTATTTTAAGCAGCAATTTTATAATTTAATATGCAGTATTTGGATATTTTTTTCAAATTTGATTGTATATATATAGTTATATTTTTCTTTGATTTTTTTCTGCTTGCTGTATTTGACACATATTGTAATTTATTTCATTTGTGATTATTATATGGACATGCTTTATTCTATGCTGTCATTATGTACTTTTGGATTTTGTTTTGATTTCTGAAAATATAAAAGAGAGTAAAGAAATATTATAGTATTTCAGATTTTTCATTAATTTTATTTTTTTAAATTGCGTTAAATAAATTCTTGATATATAATAGAGCTTTCCTCAACCTGAACTACACGTGTATTTTAAGCACGTGTAGTTCGGCTTACAATAGCTACACGTGTGGTTAGCACGTGTAGTTAAAAGCTCGTGTATCTGCGGGAACATTATTATAGAGCAGCGAAAACCAATAAAAACTTTCTCAGAGCCATACAGTAACACAATGATTATAATAACATATTTGACGATGTTAGAATAGTTTCCTTTGCACTAATATTTACAATGATCAAAATAAAAAAATTTTCCCATACAAAAAGTTTCAACTACCGGGAACGTGTTTGATTTTCGCCATGATGTATTATTTAAAAAAAAATTTACTTTTTGTATAAATAGCCTAGGTTAAAGTCTGGGTCGATAAAATCGGATCAGCCTTCACTATGTGAAATGAATCTAGGTGTAATGTAAGACCCATATTTATTATCCTAATTATCCTAGGTTTGACCCGGGTCCAAAAATTGACACCTGACTCGGCCCAACAATGACATTTCACAGTTTGCAATTCCTGTGGCCAAGGTGGGCATTATATCGAACCAAATGATTTATCAATATCGCTCCTGTATTAAAAACCCCTACTGGACTTTATCGGTTAAAATAAAGTTATAAAATTTCATTATTTATAAATTTATTATCAATGAAAAAAGAAGAGCGCGAATAATAAAATATTGTATATTAATTGGTATTTCTTCTTAAATTCGAAGATCAATTTAGTGTAATCAACTTTGTGATTATAAAAATGAAAACAAACAGTGGTGGTTGGAGTGGCTGCCTAAAGACATACTTAGGCCTGAACGGGCCATTGTGATACCACATAGTTGGACCTACATTCGATACCGAACGGCGATGTGGCAATTTTTTATCAGCTTGGTGGTATTTCCATTACCTACCAAGGTGTGTGCTTATACACATTCTTATAATTCCCATACACTTCATATTGATAGTAAATATAAAAAGGTTATGAGAATTAACCACCAGACGGGAATAGAACCCGAACCTTCCGGATGAAAGTCAAGTACACTATCCACTAAACTATCGAACAAACAGTGCAAAGAAAAAAAGTGAAAATAAATGAACGATACACAAAGAAAAACTAAGACGACCATATTCAAATTACATTCGGTTGGTGTTTGGAAAATCTTATGAATGTCTATGTTCAGCCTACATAGGACCGAGTTTCACAATTAAATATATAACCTATATAGCAGTGGCGGATACAGAAAACATTTTGGGGGAGGGGGAATAAAAAATAAAAATCCTCCATATGACGTTTTTTTTCTCGTTATTCATAAACTTTATTTCGATGACTAACAATTTGTGAAAACTTACTGGTACGTTACGCTTTTTGGGGAAACCCTGTTCTTGTAGCAGAGCATTTCATAAATTCTATGAACTATTTCCAAGGTAAAGGATCGTGGAAAATATAACAATAGGATACATTGATTCAGTTTTCGGTTTTAGATTGGTTTATAATGGGTCACGAGAATCAGTAGAATTTTAAGAATAATTTGAGGTCGCTGATTCCTACCCTGTATTCAAATTTTCTCTTTTCTATCTGGGATTTTCTTTATATCGACCCGAAACCTATAATTTTGTTTTGTTTTTGGTGGATTCAATTCTCTACCTGAGAATAGAACCCGTTGAACTGGTACTTGGGTCACGTATTTAAGAACTAAATCACCGAAATGATCCATTTTATTAGAACAATCCATTTGGACATTTTTTAAGAATTTATCCCCATCTGGGAATCGAACCTGAGGCAGATGGAACTCCAGTCAAGCACTCATCTACGAAGTAACCATTGTTGAACGTCGTCAATTAGTAGCTTGTGTAGGAGATTAATTTGACACTAAAATGGCAGTATCGTCTGGATGAGTAGCTATATTAACACCATCAGTTTCGGGCAAGTCGCAGGTAAAAATCGAATAAAGAGCAGGACCCAGAACACTGCCCTGTGGTACTCCGGCTTTCACTTGACATTTGGCTGATGTTTCATCATTTATTTTGACATAGAATGATAGGACTTTAAGACCAAATAAAATGGAGCTGGAAGTAAATTTTTTAATTTGTATAACAGCCCTTGATGCCAAACTTTTTCGAACGCTTCTTGAATGTCCAAAAATATGGCAGAACAATATTTTGATATTGCTCAGGAGTACCGTGCTTATGACGATTGGTGATTCGGAACTATATTCTTATTTTCTTGTATTATTAGCAATCTACTACTTCGAATATTTTCGAGAATATTGCCAGCAAATTTATAGGTCTATATGAGGGCACTGAGTTTTCAAGTTTTTTTTTTTAGTTTAGGTATCATCATTATTTCAGTACATTTCCATAGAGAAGGAAAGTGGTTTAATGGGGAAGATTATTCCTTATTCTTATAATTGAAAGTAAATCGTAATAACTAATAACAACAATAACTAATTATGTTCACCTTTTTGCCTGTTTAAGTTATTAAATTTTTAAGTGCTTGAAAATCTTTTGGGGGGAGGGGGAAGCAGAGGGAAAATTCCCCCTTTTGCCCCCCTTGTATCTGCCCCTGTATATGGGCGGATTCTAGGCGAGCTCTACATAGAACGCCTATATCGAGCCTACATAGGTTTATGTTTGAAAATCCTGTATAAAGAATGGCTATAGGTCGTATAGGCCCGCATAGGTAGATGTCGGGCAAGCATGTATATTGGACACCCGTCTTCAGCCTTTATAATATGTGGACTTTCCAAGGTTCTTCTCGACATGCGTTATTGAAAAAAACTTTTTTTTATTTTTTTATTTAACCCTTGATAGCTCCCCCAATAACATTATAGTAAAATATGGGTTGTTTTGTCATAATATTAATAGGACTATCCAAAGAACAGTTTCGATTAGTAATTAAACTTGATTGTTAAAAGTTTGTGGTCAGAGTTAAAAATTATTATCAAAACTCATTTATTCGAATATGGATGTTATTATATAACTTTTAGATACATCTAGCTAAAATAAATAAAAAGTATTGAAGAAAAGAGAATATTTCATGATATATATCCTTACTAAAGTATAGTTGATATGCAATTTTAAAAAAGCAGGAGATAATTCGAATGAGTTTTTGTTAAACACCAAACAGAAAATGAAAAAACACAATTTTTTAGTTTGTATTAAGGGTGAACGCCAACGGTTTCACCGATTTTCCGCAAATTCAAACCATCTGTTTTAGCCACGTAATAGTAATTTTGATTTTTATTAAATAAGTTTCCTTTGTTTAGGGATAAGCATTTAAATTAAATGAGCTTAGGAAGGTATATTGCGGTGGGCTTTAACAGAGCGACGAGGTGATTGTGGAGTCCTATAGATAAAGCTTGTGAAACTGTAAAACAGCGAGGGGGAAGGTAATTAGAGACGTGTTTTCTAGCCTTCTTTATTTAATACGTTATATCCTCAGACGATAAGGGACCATGGCACATAAAATTATGTTATCACCTGTGGATAGCGCAATATCGCATATATGCAGTAGAAATTATAAATTGATTCGACCTAACTGATGCGCCTCCTCCAAACACTTCTCCACCGTCAAAAAGGAGGGTCAAGCACTATTACTTTTGACCTATACGCTGCGAAAAAGGCAGCCTTTTAAAGAAAATTTTGCTGATAAGTTGGATGAATAGATGCAGATTATGATAGAAGTCGCAGTCCATGCAAAGTATATGGAAAGAAACACAAATTGCATATACCTAGTGCTTTGTATATGCAGAATGTAGAATGTTGTGCGGAAAAGGCACAATTATAATTTTAAATTGTTAAATTAAGAAGCGTATATAAGTTTTTTTTTTTAAATGTACTCACAAAGATTTTTAGGAAAAATTACTGAAAAATAAATCTATATTTTTGTGTCTTCTAGGTGGACGTCCCCCCTAAAATACTTCATATACACGCACACTTAAATTGCAAACCGCAATTAAAAAAGCTCACACATTCTTTTTTCATACATACACATTATGAAAAAAGTTTGTGTCTGCGTGTGTGTGGAGAGTGAGACTCATTCTTTCCAGCCTTAGCGACCCATATATGAGACGGAAAATAATTGAAATTTTTGCCAATTTATTTTCGCCACATAAGCGGATTAAATGGTAGACAACAAGAAAAAACAACAACACAAAAAACCAAAAAATAAAAATATTATTGTTGCCAAAAAAGGTTAAACGAATTATATTCACACATTTGTTTACATACATACATATGGTATACATATTTGCGTATATTTTTTTAAAGTTTGGTAAGAAATTTTCAATAAATACACCAACGAATTTATTATGAAATTTATTATTATTATTATTATAGTTATTGCGAAATATTGGTCTATTTGCTGAATTTGTTTCAGTGTTTTCAAATTGTAGCTTCAGCAGGGTAGAAGAACAGCGAACACTTGCTATAATTCACGAAATAAAATTAGGACCTTCTGCCTTGCATTTATCGCTAGCTATAAACACGTCGACCATTTGATTTCGGTTCTCTTAGAAACCTAACTCATTCTGATTAATTCTAGCGAAAGCTCAATTGCCACCAATTAAAAAAAAATCTTTATTTAATATTTTCAACAAAATTTCAGAATTCTCCCATAGCCACGCCCATATTATTTATTACAAAAACCAAAAATATATCTAGGGCTTTCAACTTACTCAAACTCTAGATCCGCAAATTTTACCCGCAAATTTAGCCCTGTTTATTGATATAAATTAATTTGTCACAAGCCTGCGAGGTTTTAGTGATCGAAAACAAATAGTGGTTTCCCGTGCATATTTGTGAGCTAAATTCAAATTGGAATGCAGAATTTTTCTATCTCGTCACGATTTCGAGAGATAACCCAAAATTGCGAAACAATTTTCCATAATTATTTTAACTTTTTTCACCAAAAACTGCTAATATTTTTCGAAAATAAAATAAAAGTGTTTGCAAGTCCAAAATCTTTTAAGCAAATTTGTAAATATTTTTAAATCTATTGAAGCCGCTTAAGCCCGTAGCACCAAATATGACTATAGAAACCCGCAGATTCTAGACCCTATAGAATTGGCAGCCCTAGTTGGATCGGATGATGGGAATACCTAACCATTTGTGATTCCTGTCACTAGAAATGAAAATCAATTTTAAATTTAAAGCAGCATTAACTATCCAAAGAGTTTTTGCAGGAAAAAATAGTATCAAAATCCATTGCGCTCGAACAAAGCTAATTCTTTGGAGACCATAAATAAATTCCATTAACTAAAAAAAAAACTTTTATTCATATTATTAGAAAAATAATATCGCATGCGCAGAAAAGAACATTATCAATCCTGAAAAGGAGAGTATAGTCCGTATGCAACGAAATAATGCAATGAAATAAGTGAATGAGAGATGGACGTTAGAAACTACTTGTAAAATAACGAAACTTATTTGGCCAAAACTACATATTCGTTACTACTTCATAACAATGAAACTCTTCATTAGTACAGGGACTTGGGTGATTATAGGAAATTGTTCAATTGGCAATTCAATATCCGAAAAAAAAACTGTGCCTTTTACACAGGAAACTGTAACTTATCTTCTAACGAATGGAAAAATGTAGATAATTGCGCCATCGATGACTTAAGAGAACTGTCTGATATTCAGATTAGACGCATCCGTGAAAGTTGGACCCAATGGAAAATTACCTCAGAAAGTAAATACTGCCCAGCACCCAACATTTTTTGTTTGCGAATAGATATTCCATGCCGTATTGCTTTCCGCATTGCTTCTTCACAATCTGTTATGTTGGTCTGATGGATGAAGAAAATTGGAAATATCTAAAAAACCAAAAAACGCATGTAAAATAATTTTAATCATACTTAAACTACACCCAAATTTTTAGTTTTTTTTGGAGTTTGAAGAAATAATTGTTGAAACTTCGAGTGATTTTCTTACTGTTATTCCTTCAAACTCTAAGATTGCAAATGTCTTCAAGGGTAAAACTTTCTAAATTGGAATCCGAATTTACCAAGTCGTCGCCTGAGAATTGATTTGGTGTATAGGTATACGAATTTGTACACACATAAGCCAAATCAATTCTCAGGCGACGAAGTGTCGGAAATGTTCAACAATAATATGCTAAAACAAAGTTCTAGTAGAGAAAAATAAGAAATATTAATTTGTTAATTGATTATAAACAATTTAACTTTTCGGCAGAGATTTGTTTAAAATTTAATTTTTCGGCAACGAATTTTTAAAAATTAATAGTTTATTTTTCTAGGACTCAGTGACATATCATACTTCAGTAATAATTTTTGTTTGTTTCAAAAATATTAATATTTTTAATAGTAATTTCCTTTTAAAAAAACTTGGTTGATCAAAGTGGTTTATTTAAAAGAATTATTTATGTTCAAGCACTCCCACATCACACAGTTCGCTGTCGTCGGATACTTTTCCTCCTAGCCGAGTGTAATAGCTTTGAATAGAAATATTATAGAAACCAGAAACTGTTTCCGGCAGTACAATATGAGTATTGATCCAAATTAGGGGTAACTCAGTTTCCAAGACGAGGTGTATATGATTGAGGTTTGCTTAACTCTTTCATACCCAATGTTGCGTATATGCAACATTCACTTTTATGTGGCATAAATAAAATGTTTAACAGATATTACTATTAACGCTATTTGTATTCGATTCTGTTAGGTATTCTTCACGTTTTCTAATTACCGAATATTTGAAAATTCTTGCTTAAGTAATTTTTTTTAATGTTTTGTCATTGAAGTCCAGCAAAAAGCTAAGTGCAAAAAATTTTTAGTAAAATCTTCTGCACTATTTTTTCAAAAATAATGCATTAAATTATTACTAACCGGAAAATTTTTTTATCAGATATGTTTATAAAAAATAAGAGAATATGAAAATCAAAAAATTGGAGAAAAGAAGTTATCCAGTGGTTGTCTACAGCTTCATAGCTATGTTTTTTTAACCTTTAATAAAGGACAAACAAATCAATGTAGAAGCAAGAAATTTGGTGTCATGATTGTGGAAGACCTAAGTAACCATAATTTCACAACAAAAGGTTTCTCTCAAGCCCCATTATAATTCGGGAGTCAAAGGGTTAAGGTAGCACGAAGGCAGATTTGTATCAAGCAAGATCTACAAGCCGTACAGTGGTGCGTTTGATCGATTTAGACGTGATAAATTCAAAGTCGAATTTAAGTTTTATTTTTATTGTTAGGCATTAACAGATCCCCACTGACCTTAAAAAAAATATTTTCTAGTGACCTAATCGCTATTTACAAATTGCGTGTATCTGATTATTCATATTGCTACCAATACATACATTCATATTGATTCAATGCATGCATTTGAAAAAAAAGGAAATTTTCTATTTCTGAGTTACTTAGAGTCCTGAATAAAATGCCAAAAATTTGTCCAGCTATGTACTTCAAAATAAAATAAAAATTATTTAAGTATCTTTTATAATGTTGTTGTAAAAAACTATGTACCAAAATATTGCGACTTACACTAATAACACAATGCAACAAAAATTTTATGAGCAAGATTTTCCAAAAGCTTTATAGTAATTTGGTCGCTAATTATGACTGCATACTCAGTTTTTCTCCATCACATCTAGTTCTTCCATAATATGGACCTGAAGTCGGAAAATGGGGTCTTCAGGGCCTATTAAGAATTTTCTTTATTTCAACAGATAGGAATTTTATGTCTGAAGCAAAGCTGTTAAGCATTAAGAGATAAATAGATTTTGTGTAAACGATTTTCCTCCATCTCCTACCTTTCCCCTTGAAAATGGCGTTTTAAATCCCCTTTTTCGATAAATGGCCGATAAAAGAAAACCGTTGAGAAAACTATTATACTGTCTTTGGAGAAAAAGTTTCTTGTTGAAAATTATGAATGGTCCTAGAACATTGGAAAGACTTAAACATTTCACAGAATAGTGCAAAAACCGAATCAGGTTTAAAAGCTCTAAAATTGTTTTAATTTTCATAGAATTTTTTTTCAGTTATTTATGGCCAGAAATTTTCTTAACTGAAAATTACGAATTTGTAGACAGCAATTTTTAAAAATGTGAAAAAATTGCACTTTTTTTTAGCATTCGATTCTATAAGAGAACTCAAACATGATTTTATCGGGTTGATGTCTTGACAAAAGATGTTCATCTATGCCTTGGCTACAATTTTGGAATAAAACAATAAATTTTCATTAGATTACCAATGGTGGGCGTAAAACTGAATAATTCAAAATCATCAAAATTTACTGAAAAGAAAGAATTTCATGAGGCCATAAAAAAACAGCTATCCAGAAACGTTAAACCCTTGATAGATTTTACTCTACTAGTCAAGTATTTTCATCCTAAACTGGAATTTTTGCACTACCCTAACAATAACCCGGAATTTGTTGCACAGTGTATACGAAATTTTGTGTTTTATTAAGTGCACTTTTCTATGTTTTTTCAGAAGTAGAAACTAAAGTTGTCTGTCTACTTATATAGATGAACTCAAGAGTAGAATAGTTTCTGAAATCAAATAATATCTACTGGCCCCGCATGTGTTTTGAAAAATCCGAAATTTTCGTTCATAATTTTTGATTTTTCAAATCTATGACTTCGATTCTTTTGCAGACCATTGAACATAAATGACTTAGAAAAATTATTCTTACATTTTGTTTCTCTTTTATTAGGAGTAATAAAAAAAATAAGAACATTGAAACAACTTTGACTAAGAAATTGATAAAAAACAAGAGTTAAGGTCAAATTTTCGAAATTTTTTAGACCCATGGAGTCCAGTAGATATCATATGATTTCAAGAATTGTTTTACCTAATTGTCTATGTATATGAGTAAAAACTTTTTGCTCTATTGCATTCTGATTTGTTTAAATGTTTGGCTATTTATTCTCAAAAACACTTTTGTCCATCATTGTATACCAATAATTTACGCAATATGGGTAAAATGGGCGTGGTTAATGGTTGAAATAGTCATAATTGTATATATTTGTGTCAAATAGGACTAAAACAAAAATGCATCTCGTCTAGCTTGTATGAAACGCTCCACTGTGTGCCGTTAGCTTACGAAACTAATCCTAATTTAGTTTGGAATTGCCTTAAGCTTCTAATAAGACTAGAATTTCTAGATAAGGTGTATCCTTTACCCTATTTGGGTGCTAGTGGACAGTGTTGGGTAATAATGATTTCTTTAGGAATTAAATTCCATCTCCATTCCAATTACAAGGAACTGTAATTGGTACTTTAATGTTTTCAATTCCTTAGTAATGAAATTGATAAAACTTTCAATTCCATTACAAAGAATTGAAATCGGTAATTAAAATTTTTAAATTCCTAGATAATGGAATTGAAAAAATTTTCGATTCCGTTTCAAGGAATTGTATTTTGTAATTAAACATATATCAATTCGTTAAAAGAATTAAAAATTTAATTTAAAAGAAAGGAATTTATTATTTAAGTATAATCAATTACTTTCTTGGATTTAAATTCCAATTTAGTTGGAATGATTCTTCGAAAGTAATTGATACCCTTCAATTCCAAAAAAGCAAAAAAAAAAAAAAAATTTTGGAAAACATTGAAAAATGCTTATTAGATAAGCCGTTACGAGAGAAGTGACCCAAATTTTATACGGATTTTCCAATTCCATTATCTAGGAATTTAAAAATTTTAATTACCGATTACAATTCCTTGTAATGGAATTGCAAGTTCTATCAATTCCATTACCAAGGAATTGAAAACATTTAAGTACCAATTACAATTCCTTGTAATTGAAATTGGGGAGTACTGGAATTTTGTATAAATATGTTAGTTGACAATATCAAGCTACATAAAAAAGTTGGTGGGATTAAAAAAGAGGGTGTGGTACCTCCAATATAAACTAGATACTCATTATGGGATATCTCTGGAACAATTTTTAGGACGGTGCTAAGATTTGGCACCATGCTCTACTACTATTTACAACTACTATTTTCTACTACTTTTTTTCCACAATTTCTTCTTATTTTCAACTACTGTTTTCTATAACTTTTACTGCTGCTTACGTAATTTTCACATTAAGATACTAAAGGTATGGCAATGTCTAGTATTTATTTATATAAAAATTCAGCGCATACATGAAAGTAGCGTTACAAATTGCTAGTGCGTCCAAATATTTATATATATGCATATTCATATGCATATGAATATTTAAAAAAAATGTAATATCAATAATAATTAAATGCTATAATGAATTAAATTGTGTTTATTTAATTGTAAGTAGTTTGTTTTTATTGCAATAATTATGGTACTTGATTACTCCTTTAGCGATGAACAGAACTCTAAAAAAAAATAATTAAAATTTTAATTTTCAAATAAATGGAAGTTTTTAATAAATTAAATAAAAGCCTATAAAGTATTATAAAATAACACGGAGAGAAATTAAATTTTTTTCGATATTTGGTGTTAACCAAGCACATTGTGGGGAGGGAAAAAATAGTCATTGAAAGGGGAGAAAACTTAGTTTCTTTTGTCTCCGTGAATTTTAGCCCCAATGAAAAATTACCCACAATTGAAAATGAAAAATAACCCAAAAAATTGGGGCATATTTTAAAAATGAAATAAGGCCCAAATTATTGAAGTGAAATATAGCCCAAAAATGATGCAAAAACACTCCAAAAATAGATGAAAATGGTATCAATGATACTATGGCAGTAAAATTAAATACTGGCCAGAACCCAACATTTCTGCATTCCACAATGTTTCTGCATACTCTGACATGGAAACGGAAGGAGCCACATCAAATATATTTTCTTTTATATAAATCAATAGCTTGCAATAGCTTCTGGTCCATCAGTATGAAGAAAGTTGGGGAAACGTTGACTTTAGGAACTTTTCTGAAAATGAAAAGGTGAGTGCAATTTTCAACTTTTTTATTTCGTTGATAACTTAAGGAGACATTCTAGTGTAAAATTTAAAAAAATTGACTTTATGGGGAATTTTTTTCAAAAAACTGTGATATTTTATTACAAAATTGCTTAAAGATGTTATAAATATGTTATTGAAGAATAAAAAAAAATTTTTTTTAACACTTTTAATCAAAGATGGCGGCGGTAGAGGCCATCTCCCAAAAAGTTAATTTTTGGTGGTAGGATGAATTCCGACCTCCCAAATAAGGATAAAAACATAAACTAAAAGACATTACTCTATAAGTGGAATCACCAAAGAGCGAAATTTTTCTCTTCCCCTTTGTTCTAGGGTTTTTTTTCCAAATGGAAAGTTCTAATTTTTGAGTTTCCACTTAACGCAATTTTTGACCAATTTTGACCCCTCCCCCCTGATCGTCGTAACACATCGTAACAAAACTAAAAGCCTTCAAGTAATGTCAACTTCTTTAGAATGTTCTCTGCTCCTCCTGTTGGCTTGAGCTATGCAAGTTTCGTCGATTTTTAACGTCCGAAAAAGTTTGCAAATCAGATGTCAGTTTTTTAAAATTCAAAATAGCGGATAAAAAATGGCGAAAGAATTTTAAAATTTTCTTTTTTCATTTTTAATTTTAGACACTTGGAAAATTATAGTGCAATAGCGCTCTTTCCTCAAAATTTTGAACGACTCTGGAAAAAAGTCGGTTCCACTTCAGCTATGGTGGCACTAATGTTTACTTTTAGGTCTCGAATCGCTTGAGGGTCGTTCGCATAAACTTTATTTTTAACAAAAAAAAGAAAAAGTGAAGTAAAGTCACACAAGTTTTAATTATTTTCCGACATTTTCTGTGCGACTGCAAAGAATTCAACAACGAAATTTTATTTGAATTTAAAGAGAATACTGCAAGCATTATCCAATTTGACTACTTTGATTTAATGCTGTAGCAGTAAATATGTAGAAAAATAGAATGTAAAAACAGAAAAATGCGTACAAAAAGTAGTAAAAAGTATAAAAAAGTAGTAAAAAACCTAGTAAACAGACACGTTGACAATGTAGTATGTAAATTTGTATGTAAACAGACAAAAAATAGTAAATGTGAATTAAAGATAGCAAAAATTGAAAGAGTATAACAGGAAATGAGGGAGAAAATAATTACAATTTTGTTAGAAATAGCATATATGCAAATAAGCTGAAAATACTATTGGAAAAACTCATTAAAAAATTTCCTCTACTCGATAACGAATAGAAATAAACTAAGAATTTGGTAGAAATCTAGTAGTAGAAGATAATGAAGGCAGAGACACCTACTCGGTTACAACAAAAGTACTTAGTTAAATATAAATTCCTTAAAGATTTTAAGGCAACAATGCTCGTAACTTTTCAACTCAATCAACGCAACAATACTGCGATAGTAGTAAATCATTTGTGTATTTCGCGCTACTATTCCATACCACTTAAAAGTATTATAATAAATTTTAAATGTTTAACATTTGTCTGCAGCAGCAGCAGTTGTAGAGTAGCAGCAATCATAAAGAAATAGTATGGAAATTTTTATGTACACTTTTTTTATATTTTTCTACAATTCAACCACAGACAGACGGACTAAAAGTCAGACACGCCAACGCGCTTAATGTCACAGAGCAGTGCTATAATGCACTATGAACAAACTTATATACAACAATTTTAAGAAAAAATGGGTGACCTCCTCACATATGCATGGGATATGTGTGCATACATGTAAGTACGTATGTGTGCGTACAAACCCAGTGGCAAAAATTTAAACTTTTATAAATTTCTGCACATCATTTACATACGAAGAGCAGTGAAACTGATTTAAAGCTTTTCGCTAGCGAAACTGGAATATCATTGGTAAGTTTAAAAGGTTTTCGCTCGTAAAAATAGAAGAATCGGCTTCGCTGATTTATATGCAGACTTGAAATCACTTCGAATTCATTATAAAGAAGCCAACAAAGTCATTAACTACCGTATCGCTATATAACTACCATTGCAATTGCACGAAAGCGGCTCAAAAAAGGAGCCAAATGTGTTATTTAAATTTTTATTTAAGCCGTCTCACTGGTATAGTGGCAGCGTGGTAAACTATCAGTTCAGGGGTCCCGGGTCCGGTTTCCGGTAATATGTAGGTACACACTACAGTGACGTCTGCTGAAAATGTCTTAAAAACCGAAAACTTCAACCTTCCAAATATTTGCCTCGACAGAAAATCGAGTAATCGCTTATGGTAAGCTAATCCCCTACTCAAACGATAATTAAGATATTAATGAAATTGGCTTATGCCCTCATAGGAATTAAAGGTTATTTACATTGTCTACCTGCTTTATTATACCAATATTTTGTTTATTTTTAAATAAAGGGTTTCACACGTAAAGCGGAAAACAAAGAGAGTTTGTTGCTTTCATTCGAATTCCAATCAGCAAAATAATGTTACTGGCTTTTATTTTTGATTTTGCTGTATGACGTACAGTATTGCATTGTATTGTGTAGTACTAGAGCTTACAAAAAGGAAAGATCCCGAAGAGGGACACTCTGAAAACACTGGAATACAGTGAAAATATAACATGAACCAAAGTATGTTTTCTAACCTAATTAAAGGTCATTCATTTTTTTTTTCTGTGATTTTTGAGAAATTTTCACACCAGTCGTGGGGTAAGTTTTCTTTCTCACAAAAAATAATCACGAAATCGGAATTTTTATTTAATCGATAGATCATTTCATTACAAAAATTTTATGCATTAAACTGGTCTAGAAAATGAACTTGAAATTTTCATTCACACTATTATTCTTAATATGTTTGGCCGCAGCGAAACCAACATACTTCGGGGGGCACAATATTATTAACGATGCACTCGTCGATAAAAACCAAATCATTCTTTCGCCCCTCCACATCATGTTTGGTCTCATGAAGAATTTCGTTAGAGCGTTGAAAAATAACGCTAGCGCAATAAAATCATTACAAAGAGGGTTTTCGAAATTGTCATTACAAAAATCAAAGCAGACGTATTCGTTGAACCTCAAATCCGCAAATTGTTCGACGATGCTGGATTACTGAATGAAAAATTTCTCAAAAATCACACAGAAATTTAACTTTCAACATCTATATCTCAGTCATTTATAATCCGATTTTAAATATAATTATAATTCTTTTGATTTACAACTTGGATCGGTTGATACTATAGGTAAATAGATATTACCCTTTAAGTAAAACTTTAATCTGAAAAACCGGTATTTTGTTATATCTCGATAACTTACCCATAGAAAAAAAATGAAATTCATCTATAGATTTAATGATTTTGCATAGCCTAGATAGATCTAATCTACTTTTGTTTCAAAATAAAAGCATAGTATAGAATATTTTAGTTGATAGAAATCAGTTCATTCGCAACTGAAGTGCCAGGCAGTTTCATCACATTTTTTCAGAAAACCATTAACTGAAACGAGCTCTACAATGAATTTAACGTCACACCTTCGCACAGTTAATAGATCTGTGTTGCCTTAGAGAGTCAATAAAAACTTCCGACTGTCTGAAGGAATCAATTCCCCACCAATTGTCATTGAACCTGAACCGCGTTCATTTTTAATGTGACGTGAAAATTAATGACGTGTAGCTACATAATGCAATTAATGTTGCAGATATCTCCCCACTGGGATAATACTGTGCAATAAACTCGCATGATGACTTATGTTGCCGCCATGGAACTAGTGAAACAAAAAAAGATGTTATCGACTTTAAAACTGTTAGAAGAAATAGAGCAAAAATAAAACATAACTTGAACTTATGTATGAAAGAAAAAAGGGTATGAAAAATTTATATGCAAAGTAAGCAACATAAAAACAAAGAAAAATAGGAAAAATGCATTTTCATGCTTGAAGGAAGAAGTTTTTCACTTTAAAGTCATAAAGATAAAGTGAAATTTTTAAAAAATGTTTCAAACCAAAACAAACAACAAGCAAGAAATCTCAAAAGTTTAACTTTGAGCGCTACCGAACTGAAAATAAATACTAAATGTACACACCTCCCGAATAACCTTCTATCGCTGCACTTTTTATGGTAGGTAGACGTAGTTATAAATTTATTTTAAAATATCAAGGCTGCGATGGAGAAATCTGAATTAGGAAAACAAAGAAAACATTTTTTTTACATAGGGTTTTCGTCATTTTGTTTAAAAAAATATTTACTGAAAATTTGTAATATTGATAATTTTTCTGCGGGGACAGTCACGGTTCGAAATATAGAATAGGCGGATAGTAAGAGCTGGATAGACATAATTATTTTAGGAATTGAATTTCTGCACGATTCCAATTTTTTGGAATTGTAATTGGTGATTCACATTCCCCATTCCTTATAATAAAATTTTGTTTTTTTTTTATTCCATTCTTGGGAATTGTAGCTAAAATTTCAAACTCCTCAGTAATGGAATTGTGAAAATGCTAAATTCCATTGCTGAATTGTAATTTAAAATATTATTATTACTTCCATGACATACTGAATCAGAATACAAATTAAATAAATTAACTAATATACGAAATTCACTTGTCGCTCTTAAGAAGAGCATAGGGCGGATGTGCATTGCAATCTGTCTTGGGCCATTCTTCTGATCTCGCGCCATGAATCAAATTGTTGATGTTCCGTATGCACCGATCCTATCCACGTCATCCACGGACGAGCGGGTCTACGAGATCCCTGAGGATTCCATTCAAAGGCCATTTTGCATATTCGGTGTCTTCTCTGCGAAGCGTGTGTCCAATCCATCGCCATTTGCTTTTCTTAATTTCTTCTTCGATTGGCTCGCTAGCAGTCATAACCAGAAGGTCAGTGTTAGATACAAGTCGATGCCAGAATATCTTGCATATGCGCCGTAAGCATTTGTTGACGAAAACTTGCGCTTTGTGTCTAATCCTTTCATTGACTTTCCAAGTCTCTGACCCATATAGGAGGATGGTTTTTATGCTGGCGTTGAAAATCTTGAGCTTCGAGCGCGTTGACAGTGCGCTGGAGGACTATCGCTGACTATTTTTTCCTTTATATCGAACGCTGCATAAAGCATTATTGTATTGTTCTTTGAGCATGCCATCGAGCTTTGCCTAAGGGAGTATGAAAACAGATCTGTGCACAGCAAGAACATTTACATACACTCTGACAGCAAAGCGGCTCTTCTTGCACTAACTGCAAATAAAATTACCTCCAAACTAGTTTGGGACTACCTACAGCTCCTAATCTGTCTAGCTTCTCATAACAGAGTACAACTCATTTGGGTGCCAGGGCATAGAGGACATGTAGGCAATGAAATGGCGGACGAACTTGCAAGGAAAGGATCATCCAGTGAATTCACTGGACCACGACCATTCTGCGGTCTACCATGGAGTTCCGTTAAAATCAGTTTAAAAAATTGGCTGGACAGTAACTCGCTACAATACTGGAGGGAAACCCCCGGTAACAGACAAGCTAAATCATTCATGCCAAAGATCTGTCAACGCAGAACTAAACAACTGCTTAATTTAGGCAAGAACCAAATCCGAATTGCCACAGGATTCTATACAGGGCACTGTAGGGTCAAAAAACACCTATCGAACTTGGGCCTAGCACAAGACGATACGTGCCGAATATGTAACGAGGAGGAAGAAACAGCAGAACATATTTTATGCCACTGTGAAGGTCTAATGAGGACCGCGACTTCGTTACTTGGGAAACTCTATCCTACAACCGCAAGACATTGCGGATTGTTCTCCTAACGAGATATTAAATTTCCTCAAAGGAAATAAACTCATAAGAGAACTATAAACACAATAATCTTTGAGGTATATCACAATAGGCCCTAGATGGCCGCAGTGATCTGGGAAATTATTGCCAACCTCTGTATTAATCTAATCTAATTGTTCTTTGATTAATTCGATTATTTTCTCCGGTATGCCACGTCGTCTAAGTGCATGCCAAATCGCGCTCCTTTTGATGGTATCGAACGCGCGTTTAAAATCAAAGAAGAGCAAGTACAAGGGTGACCGCCACTCGACGGACTGCTCAATAATGATTCTTAATGTATTTATGTGATCAACGCATGACCGGCTTCGTCTAAAACCGTATTTAAAATATGCGATTCCTTAACGATTATAAGCTTTCCAACTGTATTTTCGCTTCATCGAAACTTCCATTTAATGGTCCAAAATCAAAATTCCCGTAGGAATTGAAATTAATTTTTAAAAACCGGAATAACCCCGCTTAAAACGAGGAATTTTTGTACTTACATTAAATAATTTTTACTGAATAAATACTTATGGAACTAAACTCCCATTTTTATGTGGGTTCAAGTCCCAATCAACTCCAATCCGATTGACTCCAAGTGACTTCATTTGACTCCAAGTGACTCTAATTGACTTCAAAACCCCAATTAAATCCAAATGACTTCAACTGACTCCAATTGACTTCAAAATCCCAATTGACTCCAAATGACTTCAAGTGACTCCAATTGACTTCAAATTGCAAATGACTCCAAATGACTGCATTTGACTTCAAGGGTATTCCAGTGACTCCAAGAGACTTCAAAGCAATCATGATTTTGGAGTCATAAGATTTGCATTCTCATGATTTCAAAACAAAATTGCATTCCCTTGACTTTAAAAAAGACTTAACTAAATGAATAACCAATCGGCGACTTTAAAAAAGACTTATTACTGCATTTTTTATTCTGGAGTCAAATATGTTATTCAATAACTGCAATCATGAATTGTCGGTTATTAACTGTGACTTCAAGGTATTGCAATTAAATTGACTGCATTCTTTTACAGCTCTTATAGACGGGCATAGCTACATCGACTAAATGTCTATACCTACAACGTCTCATATATAACCGTTACTTGATCAATATGCTCAGCACACAGAGTGTGTAGAGTATAACAAACAGTGCTGCAAAGTGGCTTATCGAGAGGAGGAAGTTGTACCCCCCAAGCCTAAATTAGTTATGAAAAATTAAAAAAATTCATGGCTGTTTAAACCAGAACCTAAAATTTATATTTCTATGGCGAAACAATTAATATATAATAAGACGTTTGTATTGAGCTGTATTCAGTCGTCACGGGACAGATGCAGAATAAATTTGTAGTTAAAAAGTGAAAATTTTTTTTATGTCATTAGTTTTTTAATTTAATTTTTTTTTTTCAAGTTTATTTTTTAAATATTTTTATAAAACAAAGAAAAAATGCGATATTTTGCAATTTTTACTATTTGTATACTGAAATCAATATTAGCGGTGAGATCTGAAGGGTATGCAAACATTTTTATATTTAACTCTTGTCTAATCAGCCTCGATCGAAGCACGAAATGCTTTCTTTCGAACAATAAAAGATTGCTTGAGATCCAACGTTTCACTTTTAAATTTGAGTTTGACATATTGAGACTTCTCAGATGGTAATATTTTAGTCATCAGTTGCAGCACAGCAAAAACAATACCAACCTATTTATAAACAATGAATTTTAGATTAAATTATTTTTAAGTTTCACTATTTAATACAAATCGCTCGTTTGCTGCAAGACGGTCATAATCTAAAAAAAAAATTTGGGTTAAATATACAAAAATAACTAATAAAAATAAAAAAAAATCATAAAGGTATTTTATGAACTATCCTCATCGGAGGAGTATGTGTCGTTATTGAAAACATTAAATTCAATTTTCTCCAAAAAATTTTTTGTTTTTTTGTGTTATGACAGTCTTGCAGAAAATGATCGAAATGATCTCATAAATACTACTTTTCAGAAAGTACACTATAGTTGGACGCGAAGATTTACATTCAGGGCGTAAATACAATGTTGTGGTTGGTGTTCACCACACCACGCAACTAATTAAACTGAAACTTGGCATTACGGGATCTTTGTACAATGAAGTGAAAACAATTGATTTGCAACCGAATGAAGTGAAAAATATTGAATTTGATATACCAGAATTGAATGAGGGTGATTATAATTTAACTGCCGAAGGTGTGCAAGGCATAATATTCAAAAAAACTACTAGTCTGAAAGTACATGCATTTCGAGCATATTTGAAAATCGAAACTGATCGATTACAATATGAACCTGGAGAATGGATAAATTTCCGTGTATTATTTATAGATGAAAATCTAAGACCATACCATGCCGAAAAAGATGCACTCATATGGCTTGAGGTGAGTTAAATGCGAGGCGTTGCTGAATATTTGCAGTGACTGCTGTTAATTAATTACGAAATGTCAAATAATCAGGAGGTTCTGATACCATCATCTCCTTTTACAAAATCTCTCTTCAAATTTGAATTTCCATCAATAAAATCTTCAAATGCTAACCTCTTTTATCCAAATCGCTAAATCAATTTATAATTATAATCGATAGATATCAAAATTTGGAGATTTTGTCAATTTGTGGAGGTTTTATTTTGACTTGACGATTTTGTTACAAATCCCAAAAATCTTTTCAGGATGGCGAACGTAATCGCATTAAAGAATTTAAAAATTTCGAGGTAATAAAAGGTGTTTACACTGACAAATTCCAGCTCTCAGAATTTCCAGTGTTAGGTTCGTGGCGCTTAGTTGTGAATAATGGTGGACGGCATCCATCAAATACATATTTCACTGTATCTAAAAATGTGCTGCCAAAGTTTAGGATAAAAGTGGAATTTCCCAAACATGTATCAGTGCGGGATGGCTATATGCACGTAGTGGTTAGAGTATAGTAAGTAGTGAATATGGCCGATGAAAACTATAGACTTCCTTATACTTAAATGTATACATGGGTGTGTTTTTTCTGATATAGCTACACCAACCGCAAACCACTTGGCACCAAAGTAACGCTAAATATACAAAGTGATGAGCAGCCAAGCAACGGCCCAGTTTACAGCAAAACCAGCGTTGTTATAAATGGAACAGCTAAATTAGACTTAAATCTCAAGGAAAACTATTTGACAAGAAAAAAAAAAACTGAGCTATATATATTAAATACAACTGTGGTCGAAGAATCAACCGGTATTGAATTAAATGAATATGATTATTTTCGTTTACATCGATATCAATATAATATGATATACAAACCCATAAAATATGAAACCTCTAAGGAAATGGATGTAGGAGTTGGAGTACAACATGTTGATTTGACAATACCGAAAGATCAGAACTCTTTAGTAAAATTAACTTATAAAGAATATCCTATGGGGCCGAAAAATAAAGTTTTCACTTTTGAAAGTAATTTAAATGAAACTGGTATAGCAACATTTAAAGTTCCTCTAACCGATATGGAACACTGCAAGTCTCATATTTTTCAAGTGAACGTGCAATACGCCGATGAAAGTCAAATTATTACATATATTACGACATCGACAAAACGGAAAAAAACGTACGAGCAAAAACAGGAAGAAAAAACAAAAGGACAGGATTACTTCAAGCTCCAAGTGATATATCCTGCAAACAAATATTTGTAAGAAAAATCATATTTAAATAAATTAATTTGCTCTAATATTCATTCATTTCAGTGCCAAATTAAATGAACCCACAGTTTTGAGCGTGAATTCAATCACACCGTTGACTTACTTCGTTTACAACATTGTTGGGCGTGGCAATATTTTGCACAGCGAACGCATCGAGGTGATCGACAATGCCAAGCAGTTCAACATTACAGTGACGCCAACATTTTCGATGGCACCACATGCTCAATGTTATATTTATTATGTGGATGAACATGGGGAACTCCATGATGCTGTTACCACTTTATATATTGAGTTCGAATTACAAAACCAAATCGAGATAACCGCGCCTGAACGAGTGAAACCCGGTGAAGATGTAACGCTACGCATTAAAACCGCGCCCAATTCCTTTGTCGGTTTGGTTGCTGTTGACCAAAGAATACAGCGACGACGATTTGATATTAACCCAATTGCATACGTTCCGGAATATTTTGATGTAGATTACACCGTTGCTACACCAAAAAGCTGTGTAGTTGCGCTCACTAATGCCGATTACTTTAATAAAAGTTTCTGCTTTGACAGTACGCTGAATAGCGACTTACCGAAAGGGAACGACGAGGAGCGCAACATCAATCTAGATAGCTTCGTTCCAACGAAAGGCTTCACTCCTAGAACAAAAGAAACTTGGATTTTTGACAATATTGCAAAGTGAGTTTGACGCCAAAAAGTCTGTACACGTTTTTAACTCATTTTCATATAGCACTGAAACTGAAGAGTTTACTTGGTCCAAGAAAATACCAGAAACCATTACTTCGTGGGTCATAGAAGGTTTCTCACTGAATCCTGAAAAAGGTTTGGGAGTAACTGGCAAAACAACGGGATTGAGAACTTTCCAACCATTCTTCATATCCATTCGATTACCATATGCTGTAAAAAGGGGTAAGTAGATATTTTCGTAAAACTCTTCTAAAACTTTATCACGCTTCGATTTAGGTGAAGTCATAAATGTGCCTGCACTCGTATTCAACTACCTAGAGAAAGGCTTGGATGTCGTAATAATTTTGGATAATTTAAGCAATGAATTCGAATTTACCAAAGTCCCTAATAAGATAAATGAACAGAAGCGCAAAGAAAAAATCATGGATTGTGAAGTAATTTTGAATAATTCAGGCAACGATCCCAGATTAAATGAAGTTTGCTATAAGAAAAATGAGCCGAAGCGCTCCAGAACTATACGCGTCCCTGCCAATTCCAATGTGGGTGTTTCATTTATGTTGCGTGCACAAGCTATCGGAAATATTATGTTGAAATATACTGCAATCTCACAAATCTCTGGTGATACTGCACATAAGACACTGAAAGTGTTACCAGAGGGCGTAACGGAATATGCTAATCGCGTATATTTTGTAAATTTCAAATCTTCACCCGCCGAGTTTAAGGAAACATTTAAGCTTGCATATTCATCGGCAGTGGTACCCGATTCAGCACACATCGAATTCAGAGTCTATGGTGACTTATTGACACCAATATTGCATAACCTGAATAATTGGCTGCACATACCAACAGATTGTGGCGAGCCAACTACATCAACACTAGTGGTAAATTATTTAGCGTTGCGATATTTGAAGGTAAACCAAAATTCATCAAAATTTTCACTCCAATTTCATTAATTTATTTCGTATTACCCTGTAGAACTCTAATAAACTTACACCTGCACTTGAGTCTACAATTAAACATAATCTGGAAAGTGCTTATCAAAATATTTTAGACTTTCAAAGCTATCATATACATTTCCGATCATTCAAAGAAATAGATAGTGGTTCCATCTGGTTAACTGCATATGTCATTCGTGCGTTACAAGAAGCCAAACAGCATATAAATATTGATAAGAAAATTCTGCAAAAAGGTTTAAGTTATTTAGCAAGCCAACAAGCGACAAATGGTAGCTTTGTAGAAGAACACAGTCGTGATCATGTTGCATTGACAGCGCAAGTTCTATTAGCATTTATAGTGAATATGAGTTTTGACGAATCCTACGGAACTAACATTGAAAAAGGTTTAAATTATGTCTTGGAGAATATAGAGAAAACTGATGATTTATACGTGAAAGCAATAGCCACTTATGTTCTTAACAAAGCTAAACATCCAAAAGTAGTGGTTCAACTGGAAAAATTAAAGTCTTTAGCAAAATTCGCTGACGATCGCATGTGGTGGTCGGAAAACGATGCCAGTGAAGCGAATGCTGATGACTGGTGGCGTAGGCCTTCTAGTAAGGATATAGAGATTACTTCATACATTTTACTCACGCTTCTCGACCAGGAAACAGAGACGGTGGAGACTGTTCTACCAATTGCGAAATGGTTAGTTGCGCAACGTAACAGTTACGGTGGATTCTCCTCGACTCGAGACACAGTCGTGGGTTTACAGGCCTTAATTAAATTCGCGGAGAAATTGGGTTCTGAGGCAACTGTTATAGATATCGAATTCACAGCCAAAGGTGACATAGAAAAACATAGCATGGTGAAAGTAAATAAAGAGAATGGTTTATTGCTGCAAAGTGAGGTGGTAAGTAAGCCACATTTTTTTCGGTTTTCCGGCATTGCTTAATTGTGTCAATATAAATTCCCGTTCACAGCTACCACAAAAAACTTACGCTGTTGATTTCCTCGCCCAAGGTGAGGGGGTCGCACTCATAGAAATCACATATCATTACAATACTCTGGAGAGGGCAAAGAGTCCCAGTTTCATTATCAACACTGTTATTAATAATGAAGTGCCTCCATTAAAACTGGAAATCAACATTTGCGTTGAGTACACGGGCGATGCTCAGGCACCTCATATGGCAGTTTTGGAAATCGCATTACCATCTGGTTATGTTGCCAATTTAGAAAGTATCAAGAACATATTGGCAGTCGAAGGTGTAGGTGTAAGTATTTATTTAAAGATATCAAATAAATTATTTTCGTTACAAAGATTTTATGCATTTCTAGCAAACGGAAACGAAAAATTCAAATTCAGTTATTGTGGTATATTTTGAGAGTCTTCATAAGCACGAAATGAAGTGTCTCCCCGTAGAAGCATTTAAATCGTTTGCCGTAGCTTTGCAAAAGCCAGTGCCAATTGTTGCTTATGATTATTATGACGCATCAAAGAAGGCTACCGTTTACTATGAGGTGATCTCGCAAATGTGTGATAATTGCGAGGATGACGAGGAATGCAAGAAGGCGTGTACTAAAAAACTCTAAAATTATTAAACATTTTTTAGAGCAAACATTTGTAAATAAATACCTGCATATATATATTTTTTCGAGTAATAGTTGTTTATAATTAGGCGTAGCAGGTATGAACATATATAAATAATCAGCGTGCATAGCAGAGCCAATTTAGCCATGCCTGTCTGTCTATGTACACGATAACTCGAGTAAAATTTGAGCTATCTTAGCCAAACGTGATACAAACTTTTCTTATGAGGCTAAGTTCTGAAATGGGGAAAATCGGTCAAGTAGACATGGTGCCTCCCATATAAATGAAATTTTTAAAATCGGTACCCACTATTAAAATAATCTTCAAAATAACTGTTGTACAAATGAGACGCTGAGAAGAAAAGTGGTATAACTTCTACGTTCGGAAAAAAGTGGAATAATTTTACTTAAGAGCAAAAGCAAAACGAAATATGTTCAAAACAAAAGTGAAACGAAATATGTTCAGAGCGAAAACGGAATAAAAAAACTATGCTGTTCTTGCTCTGAAAGAATTGTTATGCCATTTTTGTTCTTACTTTTAAGGCGTTTCATTTTCATTCTAAACCGTATTACTTATGCCATTCTAGCACTGACACAATAAATTATTTCACTTTTGCTCTTATATAAATTTTAGCCCGCTTTTCCTCTCAGCCTGTCATTTATCATTCGAAAATGATATAAAACCGAATCGTCCTCATTTGAGAGGTTGAGAGGAAACGTGGTATAACTTCTAACTTCAGAAAAAAATGGAATAATTTTACTTAAGAGCAAAAGCAAAGCGAAATATGTTCAGAGCAAAAATGAAACGAAATATGTTCAGAGCGAAAACGGAATAAAAAACTATGCTGTTCTTGCTCTGAAAAAATAGTTATACCATTTTTGCTCTTACTTTTAAGACGTTTCGTTTTCACTCTAAACCGTATTACTTATGCTATTCTTGCACTCACACTCTAAATTATTTCACTTTTGCTCTTATATAAATTTTAGCCCGCTTTTCCTCTCAGCCTGTCAAATTATCATTATTGGGTAATAACCACGCCTACCTCCCGTACAAGTGAAATCTTCAAACGACAATATCAAAGAAAACATTGATACCAATACAACGAAAATAGGTTTAGTTTCCAGTCAAAAAGTAATGTATCATGTGAAACCTTACAAAGTGTTATCAACAAAAATGCTGCGTTGTAAGTATGGCCACATCAATATAATTACCTATGGCTCGAAAGACTTAAGAATGTTACGAATAAGTAACTAAAGATCAAAAATGGGGAATGCCGGCTAAGTAGGCGGGGTACCTCTTATATAAATAAAATGTGACATGGAGGGAATTTCTAAAGCATATTACTAAATCGTTATATTTCCTTAAAATATTCTATGGAACAATTGTTTTGACAACGGCCAATAGCCATGCCTAGATCCTTTATAAATGCCATCTTGAAAGAATAAGGAAATATTGATACAAATCAACAAGGTATAGAGTTCAAGGTAGAAGTCGCATAACAACCACGTTAAATGCAAATAGGTGTTTCCTCAGGGGATGTGCAGCGTATATAAAATTCTGCCGCTGCAAAACTTAATATTTTCTCGCCGGACAGCAAGACTTGGCGAAGCCCAACTTGTTTGTATTAACTGCAATTTTAATGTAAATAAAAGTGAATTATTTACTAGCGAAGTTAGGAGGTGGAAAGTAACTTCTTGATGTATTTTGTTCTTGCACCGCCCCAGAGTTGGAATCTATATTGACTTAACCATTTGTTAATATAGTTGATCTCTGTAGTACAATCTGAGATTGGCTTTCGAATTAAGGAGCAAGCGGAGTGAGTTCTTTTCAGTTTTAGCTGGATTCTCTTTGTCGCAAATGTTTTTTCTAAGTCGGACGTCTACCGAGGTGTATTCCCAAGTACTTTATTTCATTGTGCTGTGGGATGCTCAAACGGTTGACTTTAGCTTTCTAGCTCATTGACCACTATTCGCCCAGGTTAGGTTGGAGTGGCTGTCGAGAAACACACTTAGTGCTCAGGAACGCTTCTCAGGAATACAGAGAACGCGGATTCTTTATTTAACCTCAAGTGCAGAACGAAGCTATTTTTTTGTGGTTAAACTGTTTGAAGTTGGATGCATTTAACCACATTTTTGTGGTCAACAACACTATGCTACTTTTCTACTACTATACTACTGCTCTTCAACAAAATACTATATTGGTCTCATTCTGTGTTTTCTTTTTAAACCAAAGTACCTTTACAAAAACACAAGCTTCTTTAGTACCGAGTTACAACAGTTTAATTTAAATAAATTTTCAGCTCTTCTTCCTTAGATTTTTCCTGCTGTGTAATGTAAATTCGTCTCACTCGTCGTACTTGAATTTTGTATATTTGCATACAATTTAAAAAAAGGTAAAACTTTTCAATTTGCAAAAATTTTACGCTCCAAGTGAAGTCTAACAACTTTTACTTATTATATAGTTACTGCTCATTTTTTTTGCTTTGTTTTGGTTGAAAAATAAAGATTGATTCTAAATCTCTAGACTAAAATTAAAATTGTGTATACTTGCATTAAACAATCAATGCCACAATTGATTGCATTAAAACAATACGAAACACCAAAAAAAAAAAAAATAAATCCAAAACAGAAATTACTTCTAATAGTTGGTAGTCTAAAAAAATATGTAAAAACCCAGTGGGAAATTATAATAGTTCAGACTGATTCTGGCTTATCTCAATTTACTTAGTTTTGAACATTTTAAGTAGACTGAGAGAAGCATGCACGATTTTACGGCTTCTGTAAAGGAGAATACTTAATATTAGCAACTTTATGTACATTTTATTTGCCGTCTGTGTTAGGACCTGCTAGTGTGTCAAATGGGCAACTTCTATCGCATTGCTAACTAATTTCATGCCGACTGAGAGTTGACACTATAATTTCACCCACTGTCCAGAGAAACGAGACTACCTTGGAACCTAAAGTGGGCGGTGACTTCCTGGTCAATGTATATACCAAACATGACTTGGTGCAACTTTTATCGCATTAGTAGAAAGTCTGCCTCTCAACGAAACATCCACTCAATTTCGGATAATGAATGATCACATGACTCTAATCAACTGTGAAGAGAGTTAAAGAGTATTGAGAAGAAAGAACTAACGCTAGCAGCTAATTGACTGTTCCCTTATAGTGCGGACATACGAGAGTGAATTTCGTTAAAATTCTGAATTTCAAATTTAGGGGGACACACACAAAATAAATTTCAAATTCGTTTTTCGACAGATTATAAGTTTGGAGAAGAAGGATTTTTGTGGGTGTTTTGTGTGAATATAAAAAATAAAAATGTTGCTTTTCAATTGGATTTGGACACCAAGAATTTATACAGCAATTATGAATAATTGAAGGAATGGCAAAGAGTTGCTCCCTGACACTAATATTTAGTTTTTTTCACTGAATAAATATTACAAAAGCAGCTCTTATAAAACCAAAATGCAAAATGCCGAAAAAATGTAATAGATTTACATTTTTCCTGTTTTTTACAACCTTGTGTTTAAGGGTTATTAGTTACTTTCGGTGCCCGGACATAACTCCCACGACCATAACGCCCAAAAAAAATTTTGGATGTTATGACCACCTTAGCAATGGCCATAACGCCCAAAATCATTTTAGGCGCTATGACCGCCCCAAAAACGGTCATAACGCCCAATGTAGAAGCGGTCGCAATGCCTAAGTTTTTTAGGCTTTATGACCGCTTTAGAAGCGGCCATAAGGCCCAACAATTATTTCTTGTTATATTTTGTTTTCAATAATGAAAATCGTGTTTTGATTAAAAATCAGCATTAAGCTTAGAATGTGTCGCTAAAATTTTGCTTAGCATCGTGTCAGTCATATATACGCTTTAGTTTTCAGTGACAATTGCGAATATGAAAAAGAACTATATTGAAGCTGATAATCGTCATTATTTTAGTGACGCTACATTCTTGGTCGTACCATTTTATGGGTATAAGCAATTACTTATAAAATAGTTTGAACAGAATAGACATGTAAGTCACAATAATATTTTCCACGTAAAAAATTTTTAAAACATCGCGTGATTTTTCTTTATTTTTGTAAAAAAAATTTCGCTTGCAACGCTTCTTTCAATCTTACATTTAAATTAGCCTGAATCAATACCTTGGTTTGTTTTTGTAAAAATATTTTGGATGACGCCCTTATTTCCATGCCATTCTTATTTACTATATCAGTATATTTTTCCCTTTTTTTATAGGTTTACCCATTCGCTTTCATACTAATGTCGACAAAAAACGGAAGAGTTTTTATTTAATAAAGCCAATCTGTGAAAAAGACTGAAATAAAGCTGCATTTTCTTATACATGAAAATTTGGTTTTGTTTTACTTTTGAAATTTTAAAGAAAGAATTACAAAAACGGTCATAGCGCCTAAAATGATTTTGGGCGTTATGGCCGTGGGCGTTATGTCCGGGCACCGTTACTTTCGGCATTTCAGGTGCATCTTTCTGAAATTCAGAATTCCATTTGACAGTTTTTGTATGGCAAAATTCCGCATTTCAGACGCGTTTCACGAAATGCTAAATTTTCCTGAAATTCACTGTCGTGTGTCTGCACTATTATAAAGTAAATCTAACTATTATAGTTAGGAAAGCCAGATTTTTGAACCGCGAAATCAGTACATTAGTCGTTGGAAATCAGTAAAAATCAGTACAGTTCTTAATGCTTTTATTATCTAGTAATTTCAATATAATATAGTGATATAAACGCCCTGAACTTTTTCTCCAATGTTGATTACGTATCAGTTTCCATATTTAGAGAATTGTGAGAGCTGAGGACAATATTCAAATTTAAAAAGTCATTTAAAAACTTACGTTAATCGACTTTTCTTCAAGCAAATATTGGTTTTCTCCCCTCGATAGCAGCAACGCGTATGTATTTTATTTTGTGAACATCAGAACAAAGAAACAAAAGAGTGAAACTGTCTGCAAAAACGATTTTAAGTCTATTAAGGTTAAGCACAGAAATTCTTATGATATTCATTTGAAAAAATCAGTACAAAATCACAACAAAATTCAAAAATCAGTACATTTCCGAACAAATTTCGAAAAATCAGTATTTAAAAAATAATCAGGACATGTACTGATGAAATCAGTACGTCTGGCTACCCTAATTATAGTCCAAAGAGTAGTAACTATAAGAATAACTCTCTTTACTGTTATTGTGCCCTATTTATATACTGGGGTAATTACTTACCACATTTCAGTTGTGTCTGTGTGGGTATTAACTTTTGAAAAGAGCATTTACTTAATTTTATACTTATACTCATTAAGAAGCAGCCTTTCTAATAGTTTTATGTATTATAGTATGCAGTAAAAATCAATTTCTTCATAGAAATTTTTTAGCAAAAATATTTTCATTGAATTTTCGCAAACATCTACACACAAACTATGAGTGAATTGTAGAGTATAAAGTGATTTTAACTGCAGTTTTAAGTACATTAAACTTTTCTTTTTCCCTCCATTTTGTTCTTTTTTTTTTCTTATAAAGTGAAAGTTTTCCATGTTAAAGAAGCAGTCTTCAACTACTTTTGCAACAACAAAAAATTATTCATATGAAGTGTTTAAACGGAAGTGCTTACGCTTAGGGGAAAAGTGGGGCAAGAGGAATAAAATATTGAAAGATGATCACAATCTTTAGGTCTATATTTCAATTTAAACGGAAAAAGTAGTACGTACTTATTATTTTAGTAGTTTTCTTTAAAAGATTTATGAATATTGAAATGCGGAAAACTTGAGTTTTTTGAAGAGTCTACACGAATTTATGCGCATTAAAACTTATAGCATAATTATCAGCGTATTTCAAATTTTATGGAATCAAAACAGAAAATTAACAATGCTCTAAAAAGTATGGAACATTTTAGCTTTCAAATACTTGGAAGTCATTCACAACGCATTCACAAAAAGTCTCAATTTTAAAATGCCGTTTTTGTTCTTTTATTTTAGTTTGACCCAAGGCGGATTTAACATGGTGGTAGCAGCACTACAACAAGTACAACGTAACAATAACAACACGCTACTTTGTTGTTGCTAAAAATCGTAATTGTCAAAAACACAGGAACAAATGTATGGAAAACAAACATAAGATTTTGACAGTTAAGATTATCTTTATATAAAAAAAACTAGAGAAGAAGAAGACAGAGCTGACGCTGCTATCACACCTGTTATTATTTCGCCATGGTTTGACCGTAATGGAGCTTGCAACCGCAAGAGCGATTTTATTTGCAGAAGCCGGGGTTGACGCTCTCTGCTTGAAAATGGAGCCAAAAAAAAAAAAATTTATGAAGAAGTTTAGACATAAAATATTAATATGTAAAAAGTTTCGATTTAAGATCTTATAAAATAAAAGTGTAAAAAAAAAATATAGTTGATTTTCAACCTGAAAAATAAGGAGGACTCTTTAACCTTTAAATGGATTTTAATGCATATTTGCACTGTCTCAAAAAAATTCTCGGGTTTTCAAATTTTTTCCTAAAAGAAACCTTTTTATAAATTCAATTCAAAGAATTGAATGGAATGACAACTATTGTACAGTTACAGAGGAATTATGTTTAACTCGAAAGCATGTTTTGCAAAAATTTTGAGCCACAAATTTAAAATAAGGTTTATTTATTTTCGAATTTTTATATAACAATTATATTGCCGTAATAAAAAGCTTGTGCCAAGCGGTATGGGATAATACCAAATAATTGTTTTTAAGAATTATTACATATATTTTTTAATTTATTCTCCAGATAATTCCCAAAGCTTACTGCAGTGGCCAACCATGTAAATCGAAATTACGGCAATTTAAATTATTTTATTTGAAAACTCGTAGAACAAATGTTGTTCGGAATCAATAAAACTACCTCTAAGTATATTTTTAATTAAAATTATTGCGCATTTAAGGGTTAAATTAATAGAAATTTTTTACTGTACTCGTGGGAGGGGTGTTACGTTTTGTTACGTTGCGTTACGACCAGAGGGTCAAATTACTGCATTCAAGGGAAAACGGTAAAAAATCAAGAAAAGCGGAATTAAATCAAGCCCATCCGTTAAGAAAGTCTGTTAGGGGGTTAAATACTTGTGATGGCCGAAAAATCTAAAATTTTTTTGTAGCATTTTCTCAAAGTACATCTTCTTGATAAAATATTTTCCAAATTTCATAGAGATCTGAACACTCGAACCAAAGTTACAGCGGTCAACAAGCGCAGTGACATTAGACCGCGTGGCATAAGGCCGCGATCAAAAAATGAAGTTAGGCCGCGCGGGCTAAAGTCATACGATCAAATGACCGCGCTGGATTTTTAATTCATAATAAGGTAACAAACAAACGAACGAAGTGAATGGAAATTTTTCTTTAGTTTTTTCTTTGAGTTTTGTTTCTCATTTTTTTCAACAAAGCAAATTGTTGTTTATTCTTAACTTCGGTAATATTTGCTTAAATTGAAATGTAACATTGGAACAAGCGCCGTATTATTTTTACAAAAATAAAGAAAAAATTAAAATACTTAATATTTTGAAAATTAATTTAGACCGCCATACAAAATGTATCGCTGCCTAATGTCACACGGTCTAATGTCCATCCCCCTGTCAACAGTGCCCTACTTACGACTACCTGAACATGGTGCCGAAAGTTTAAACCCGACTATCTTAAAATGTTGTTTTTCAAAAAATTCCATTGCGGTGAGAAAGGTTTCTCAAAAACCATTTCACCAGTCGATCTGAATTTTTACTGGCGAGTTTACTGGAGTTTTTTGGCAAATTTTCAGACCATTTCCAGATAATGGGTTTTTAAAGAATTGACGTTTCAATTACGTATGGATTTTTCAAAAGTAATTTTTAGAATTAAGCAAATTTACAATAAAATATCGAACATGGTAATTAAAATAGGAAATTTGCTGTTCTTTTTAATTATGGTATCAGACCGGAAATTATTTTTTTTTTTTGCACCAAAAGTTTAAAATCAGAATTTTAATAACTTCGACCATATAATATTTTTTTTTCAAAATTAAGCTTTAAGTATTTAAATAATGCTCCTAAAGTTTAAAAATGGGATCTGCATTAGTTTAGGAGATACATGAATTAAAGTACATAGCTACCACGCTCAGTGCAACACCTAAGTATCTATCTCCTAAACTAATGTAGATCCCATTTTAAAATTTTAAGGGTATTATTTAAATACTTTAAGCTAAATTTTGAAAAATATTTTTTTTTTAAATGGTCGCAGTTACTAAAAATCTGATTTTAAACTTTTATTTCCGGTTTGGTGCATAAAAAAAATTTTAATTTCCGGTCTGATTCCTTAATTGAAAAGAACAGAAAATTCCCTATTTAAATTACCATGTTCAATATTTTATTGTAAATTTGTTTGATTCTAAAAATTACTTTTGAAAAATCCATATTTCAATTACGTCAATTCTTTAAAAACCCATAATATTGGCAAATAAACTTCATACAAAAAAAAAATTGTGTGTTCACATTCATATTTTCTAGAAGTTCAATTAGGACGAATTTCAGAACTTCACATTTTTTTACGTTGTCCGCTTCACATAAAATGACTCATATGTCGCATGTATTTTTTTACACTTTTTTTTTTTTTTTTTGCACGGTTTTTAAGGAACGTATCTACCGTGTAAAAAAGAAATGGGTGTACCTTTTTTTAGCTTTAGAACGCAATCTAAAACGTATGAATATCTTTCACAAAAAAATTTTACAACTCAAAATAGAAAAGCATGAAAATCATACTTTTGAAATGCTTTAATTCGGGCAGGCGGGTGGTGGAGCTCAAGTTTGAGCTAAATGAGCTGAAATGACCTAGCTTTTCTGACAATACGACTCATATATAATGTAGTTGTACTAGCAAACTTTGGTTATATTTATTGCTCGTATCGACGTAACACTAGGCTAGGGGTAACTACCTATAAAACCTTGTCGTTTAGACGAACGATCTAGTGAGATAAACTAATTAAATTTTGTTTAATGTAGTTGATTCGTATTGTCGGACACAAAGTACATGAAGATTACTTTGAAAGTTAACCAATCTTGTTTGAACACATATGAATAAACCATATAACGATTTTGTGATTCCAGACTTAAGTAGGATTGGAAAAATTGAGACTAAAACAATTGACATGCCATTTTTTGTCAAGGATGTAGATAACTAATTTTGTTTATTACTTCTCTTTGCTTTTTTTCTAAACATTTTCAGTACACAAAAAATTTATGTTTATTTTAATTTCAACCAATAATATACTTATATCTTCCTTGGTTATTAATGATGTTTTGCCAACGTTGTGGTAATTTTTCAATTCTCTTGGAACAAAACGTTTTGTCCTTTATATTGAAATATGTGGTTATACTTGTTTTGATATTCCTTTTATCCCTATACTGTTTCTCATTGAAGAGCGATAGTAAGCCCCTAAATAGGTGGTAATTGCATGGTGTAATATCTCGGGAATACAGTGGATGAGGCATAACTTCCCAGCTAAGCTCCTATAGATTTTCCATGTTAAGTCTTGGAGCGTGTGATCGAGAGTTGTCAGAGTGAAACAAAACTTGTCTTCTTTTTATTAAGGAGGGTCGTTTTTTCGCCAATTCTTCATTTAAAGCTGTTAGCTGGCGGCAATACACTTCGGCTGTAATGGTTTGATTTGGTTGCAGCAATTCAAAGTACACTATTCCGGGCATATCCCACTATATCGACAACCGGATCTTTTTCGAATGCCATCCGGAGTTGGTTCTGGTGTCTGGTTTGCATCTACCCATTGCCGTTTTCGCACAACATTATCGTGTACAATACACTTCTAATCACCTGTTACAATTCGATTTAAGAAGGCATCATTTTTGTAGCGAGTAAATATTGACACTCTGTTGAAGCTCAGAAACCGACAGTTCGTGTGGTACCCACTTCCCAAACTTAGGCACTTTACCTACATATCTGCGTTAAATGTCGATGGACTCTGCTTCCACATGGGCACGGGATGGATCACATCCATCTCTAAATTTTTTGAACCATTTCCGCGCAGTCCTCACACTAACACTCTTTTCACCGCGGACCAAGTTTATCTCAGCAGTAGCTTTAATAGCATTTTTACCACTTTTAATGAAAAAGTATAAAATATGTCATTTGTACATGCTTACAAGTTCCATTTTTTTCGTTATCAAAAAAATGAGTGAAGTAAAAACAGTAAATAGAAAAATAATTTGTATACCCAATGAACAATATAACATCTGATTACAACTATGTGAAAAGACGCAAAGACTTGTGGATATGACCTGATATGTCACTTAAGTTTAACAACTTTTGGCGATTTCGATGCAATACCTGGCAACTCTGATGGCAAGTTGTATAAAGATCGCTCTCCAGAAATTGTGAAACGAGTTGAAGCAAATTAAACATAAGCATTCTCAGAGCGCATATTCTGTTACTCTCACCATATAATATAAAACTGCATATCGCTCGTTTGCTGTCAGACTGTCAATCCAAAAAATTCAAATCAAGTGGTAGTTCATTGAAAACTTTAAATGGGATTTGCAGAAAAGTCTGTTTTATCAAGCAATGGCAGTTTCTGCATTAAATGAGCGATATATATATATATAAATTAAGTCACTAACCTTTGATTTTAAGTTGATTTTTCAATTCCAAGATTTTTCTGTTTTTATAACCTACATACACATGAAAACACTGCAATTTCCCACCACAACGAAATAAAAAAAAAAAACACGCGTGAAATCTCAAGTGGATTTTGATTCAATACTGTATTTTTATTTTATTTTTTTTGCAAAACATTGAATAGCGCAAATAAGTATCAAAAAGTAAATACTCCTGCAGAAAGATGTCGCGAAGACAAAAATAACAACAAAGGTGTAAAACAAAAACACAACAAGATGGCGTAAGAAAAAATTACACGCGCGTTAGCAGACGAAAACAAAACACCAGCCGAATTACGGAATTGCAAATTGTGAACAATTATGATAAAACGAGATTTCCCGCAAACCGGAAAAACACAAACACTTAAATCTTACTTTGCATTTTTGGTAATAAAACAAAGGGAAATTGTAAACACTAATTGAAATTTATGATTTCTCTTGCATATTCTTTTTATGACATTTATACACATTCGACACCGCCACAATACTAAAGAACGTTGAAGATTTTATTTTATGAGCTCAACACGTGCGCACTCGTATAAAACCGTTACGTTAGCATCGACGTATCTTGCATAAACAACAAACACAAAACCGAAAAAAGAATTATATCTCGCAAATACACATAAAATCAACTACAACAATTCCGCCACCATCAACCTCTCACATTAACATCCGATTTGGCACTAAACTGCAGATATCGTCGTGTTGTCATTTTCGTATGCTGTGTATAGAAAAAGCAGCAGCAGCAGCAACAGCAGACACTACAGCAGGCAGACAGTAGCAGCAGCATCATCATCACACGATAGATATACCACCGCATACAAACCAGCAACAAAAATTTAGCAGAGTAGCATTAACACATCTGCAAAAAATGTATTTCTACATAGTTTTGCTCACGGCCGGCATTGCTATTAACATTACTGCAGCCGAATTTGTATCATTTCGTTGCACATATTTCGTGTTGTTCGTTTATTCAAATGCAGTTCTCGTTTTGCTCCATGTGTGTATGTGTATGAGTGTGAAAACGTGTGTGAGGGTGTGTTGGGGTGAAGCACTTTGTCGGCAAGCTGTTGTGTTTGCTTCGTATTTGCTTGCATTGCCCTAACATTACTGCTTCGATTCATGCTTCCTGTGAACACTCGGCAGTTTTTACTTGCTTAACATTTTTTGAGCATTATCTGTATACAGTTAATGTAATTTTTCGTTCTCTTCATTTGTAAATGATTGAAAAGAGTTTGCTCTTAAAGATATTAACATTTTGTGAATTGTGAATTTCATTTAGTAAGACTGGATCTAACATAATAAGCAAGTGCCAACAACTGTTTTCCTTTGAATGGCACTTCCGTTTCCGTTCTATGTAACTATGTTAAATTATATGCATATAAATTTAATAGAGTTATGTACACAGATGATATTCAAGAAAACAATTTGCAAAAATAATTACACTGTACGACAAAGATATAAAGAGGGGAAAATAATTAATTTGATAGGTGCGCGATTTTTTAACGATTCTAGAATAATATCATTCTATGAAATTTCGCGACCTAGTACGATTTCCTGGTATGAACTTTATTTCTTTCCACGTCAATCCCATTTCTTTAACCTCTTTGTCAAGGGTAGGTCTCCAAGTCGTGTTAGGGGTTCTTCGCCTCCTGCTACTCTAGGACTTGTCGATACACTCGGTATGTGGCCTTCGCAATTTGACTTCATTTGCGATTGAAATCTATTGGCATCTCTCGTCGGGATCTTCATCTCATATGATTTTTGGCCACCAAGTTTTCAAGGTGGGCCTGATGCATTTAATAACGAACACTTGGAGTTTATTTGTTAAAGCGTCAGCACCAACCATAGTATTCGGAATGATGATATTAGGCTAATGAAGCTTTCAGCATTCGGCATCCTCAGATTTGAAGCTAATGGTCGAATTGGCTGAACCTTGCTTTATTCTTTCTACCTTTTTCGGAGTTTTTAAAGAGGTCATTCAATTTGTTGGACAGCTGACAGACTTCATCCATATAAGCTAGATTTTTTAATTGCTCCAAGAGATTCCTCTACAATTAGAATTCATTGACACCCTTGACTTACAGATGTTAGCGATCCAAAGTTTCGAACACTACATTTGAATCCTTTATATTGAGCGAGATTCTTTTGCATTATAGTGAGTTCTAGATGGAATCTTAAGGTTGACTATCAAAAAATGTTGTGTTGACCGCTAACTTAATATGTAGGGTAAAAGGCCCTTCATAATCCTAAACGTATTTATTTAATCGGTGATTGAAATCAAACTTGTGATTTCCAGATTGCCACACCAATTTTCTCGATCCCACAGTTAAGTAATACTATTTTTTACTAGATTTCCATTGAAAGAGTCTTCCATTATCCGCTTAAAACCCAGAATTTTGCATATTGTGTCTGCAGAGCAGTTTCAGTGTAGCTTTGTTGTTATTTAAAAACTCGATCCCATGTACAATTTTTGCCGATTGCGGGAGATAGCGATGAGCCAGAGATATCGAGTTAAGGTTTTTGTGGAAATACCTTAACATCGTGATAACTGTTCTTCAAGGGAGGTGAGTATATTTGAGTTTCCCAATAATATTATAATAACGCACTCGAGAAATATATATAAAAAAAATTGGAGATGCAATTTAAAAAGAAAATTAGTCCAACTTTGTGTGACTCAAACCTTATGTTAAAATGACATCTAAAAGTGATACGCTATTACTGATATATAGATTCTTCCTTATTATCTTATTCCATTATTCGTTCTGGTCGGAAAGGACCAGACAATTTCTTCGTTAAATAGAAAATTCGTTATACAGAAATGTAGCAAATTTTTAAAATTAAAGTAATCAGTAATTTTCAATTTAATCACTGAGTACTGGCAACGGCTGCCAAGTAATGGTTTTTTTATTGCATTTGTGATTTTCAACGTTTGGTGATCCCCTAAATATGTTTTAATTTTTTCTCGGTATGAAGATTCATTGATATGCATAACGAAAAATAACTTGAAAAAATTTGTTATGTGGAGATCAAAAACGCATGAGAGTTCAACTTCATTAATTTTATGTGTATAGTTTTTGTAAAGAGCTTTCATTCTTCTTCCCCTTCCAGTTAAATCGAAAACCTAGCAGTTTTCTGTTAACATACAAGTTTCTGTTAACTCTGCTAAGTTTAAAAATCTCTGTTCTGCTAAAATTTTAAAATGATG
This sequence comes from Toxonevra muliebris, assembly GCA_963691655.1. Lineage (NCBI taxonomy): Eukaryota > Metazoa > Arthropoda > Insecta > Diptera > Pallopteridae > Toxonevra > Toxonevra muliebris. Next base: position 29,945,490 of record OY829329.1, read on the forward strand.
TTATCATTAACTGTAAAGGTTAATCATGTGTAATCTTTTCAGGTAAATGTTATTCTTCTGTTATTTACAAAGAATTAAAAAATTCGATCTTGTGTAAAGGTCTAATTATAGAAACTTAGCGTAGCTTAGACAACCAGTGTTGGGAAATGTAGGTTGTTTCACTTTTTCCAGTACTTTCTGGTTGAAAAAGTACCGAAGTCCCATGTAACCTATTCATTACCTTTTTACGCTCATAAAAATACAAAAAAGAAGCTGTGTTGAATATAAGTAACACGCTTCCTTTTCAAAATTCACAATTGAATTGAATACAAAAATTATTATTTACTAACAGATATTGTCATGTGCATATTGTTTATTTGAAAGAAACCAATTTACAGTTCACTAATTTAATAAACTTCTTTTATATGTTTTTTTTTAATTTTGGATAGAAGTACCCTTTTGGGGAAAAATACCTTTCCTTAGACAATTCGATACCATTTTACCAAAACTTTTTCCCTACCCTGTAGACAACTGTCACATAGTAATCTGTTACATACACTTTGTGTGTATCTGAGTAACATAACTTGGAAGTTTGTGGAATTTAATTTTTTTGCTGCTTTGTTAAGTGACATTTCGCAAAATCAGCGGTTTTATGTTTACTGTTTTATTTTTTATTGAGACGAAAGCGAGTATTTACATTTTCAATGATTACTTTGTTTATTAACTTTGTTTATTTACTATTTTACAATTATTTTCCCACTTCTAATATATTTTGCAGAGGTTTAGAAACCCCAAAACCTAAAGCAAATATTTCTCCATGATTTTTGTTTTATTGCAGAACGCGCCAGCAGCTGATAATTTTTGGCTGTTACAATATTACAATCAGTATTAAGCTTTGCTATGAGCTGCTATGCTACGTTAAGTTTCTATAATTAGACCTTAAGTCTTGTAAATCGAATCAAAGGCAATCAGCTCTAGGAATTTTTTTTACGCAGAGAGTGCTGAAGTCATGTATTACCCATAAGAATTTTGTACCGTTGATAACCTTTGTTTGGAAACATTCAAAAAATTAAGTCTTTTTGCGGTTGAACTCAAAGGAAAGCTCATACTCACAATGTCCAATAATTTTTTAATGCGAGATCTTTTAGTTGACCAATTTCGAGTTTCCAGTTCAATATTGCAAAAAATTATTTAGTATAATAGCTCAGGCCTAAATTTTTGTGAACAAATGCATATATGTACTTTAATTAAATACTTACAAAGAAATTTGGGAACAATTTGAATTTAAATAAAATAAAGCTTTAATATAACTTCTCCAAGCTTTTTTAAAAAAATTCACCAGTATTTTCTATTTCAAAGTCCTCTCCATTTATTTCTCCTTCGAGAAAAAACAACCCACGTCTAAAGTTTCCCACGCTTTTCGTCTTTGCAAAACATAAACACTTTTAAGCTCTAATTCTAACACTCTCCCTCTCTTGCTCACTCGTATGCAATGCAATGATATGCTTCTTGGCTCACAAAATGTAAATGCAAAGCTCTTTTGTAATTGTTTCTCACAAAAAGTTAGCTGGCACACACTCATATACAAACATTCTAATACACATTAGCAAATATGAAAGAAATTTTTTATTTACATTCTTTGTATTAGTATTTGTCGAGCAAAAATAGAAATGAACTCTTTCACAGTTTACACATGCATACATATATGTGTATGTGTTGAAAATTTATTTGCTTTCCTTTATTAATTTCCAACAACCAATCAACGTTTGGTACATTTATGAAAGCTTAAGCTCAAGAATTATTCTTTTCTTTTTTTGGGTTTTTTTCTAAACGCCCACACACACACTTACATACATTTTTACTAATAAAAAAAAAGGGCGCAAGTGTGTGAGAAGTAGAGACTGTGTGTTAAAAGTTTAAAAGAAGTAAGGGGAGCAATTTATATGCTTATTAATAAGGTTAGATTAATATACTTAGTTAGGTTTACGTGACAAATTATTAGGAAAGGGTTTGAGATTATTGTGATACACATATTTATATGAAAAAAAATTAATATCCCGGTATACACACGTAAGAATTTAAATATATCCAAACCATGAAATTACAGTGGTCTGAAAATCTATAATATGCACGCAAAATTTTCATTTCGTTTTTATTCAACTTCTGAAACTTTTTTATTATTTGTTTGAAATGTAGTGGTTCTGCGATTTCTCGGGCTGCTTAGCTTTAGCAAATTTTGCAAATTGCCTACTGACAATGACAACATCGCTTGTATCATACTTAATATTTACCCTGCTGCCGTCGTAGTAGTATAATTATTTTCAAGAAGTCCCTCAAAATGGGCGGGCCATGTCATGAGAGTGGTCGCCAAAATAGAGATCTTTATTAAGTCCAATGGGTTGAATCACCGTCAGTTCCAAAAATGTCCTACGCCTTTAGGCTCAGATTATAATGACGTTCATTTTATGCAGAAGTAAGATGGCTGACCCGTACCAAAATGTTAAAAAAAGTGTTTGAATTGCAGCAACAAATATCATCATTCTTTCCAAGCAAGTCAAAAAGTAGCCCACAGTTTAAAGACAAAGAGCGGTTTTGTGACTTTACATTTCTGGTCTAAGTGACGTTAATACTCATCTATAAGGGAAAGATTAGTTAATTAATAAGATGTATGATTATATTTCTGCATTTCAAATGAAACTTGGTTTTTGGGAACAACAGTTGAGGACAAAAAACTTTTTCATTTTTCTTTTTTTGCTCAAAAATTATATAAAAGTGGACGCTCGGGATTCTTAAGTTAGGAAAGACTTGTATGTAGCATTTTAAAACTTAAGATTTGACTTCAGTTTTCTAAATAGGTTTAGAATTAATTTTTGATCGATTGTTCTTCCCGTTTTTAGTACTTTTACCTAATAAAATGCTACTGCGTATGTATTTCTAAAACATTTTGTAGCTATAATAATTTAAAATTACTATGAAGCTTAGGAAAAAAATTAATAAATTCAACGGCTATGTAGCGTTGTAATAAAAAGGTACTTTCTTGATTTTAAAAACCGTCCATAAATCTTAAGTATTCGGATTCTTAAGTAGCCCAAAAACAAACTACTTAAGAATTCCGAGCGTCCACTGTATTTTGATTTTTATTTCTTTGTTCACATCTTTTTAATTTTTTTATTTTTGTATTTCTGATCGAAAGGAAAAAATTAAAATGTAAACGGCATCTATAAATAACCCATGAAAACAAAACAACAAAAACAGCAACAAGTCAACGCTTCTTTGTTGTTTTTGCTGACAAAAGTCGCTCCCGTAAAAAATTTTATTTCAATATAATTGAGATGCACAGCTAAAATAGAAATTCCAACATTTGGTTTGGAAGAGTTCTATAAAACGTATTTGGTACTCTATCGACGGTTTCGCTATTTGGAAACACTTACGCGTGCGAACAAGCGTCGTCTTAGCACTTTCGAGGGCCCTGAGGCAAAATTATTCCGGGGTCCTCAAATTTTTTCTCAATATTACAAAATTTAAATATTTGAATACTGCGCCAATTTCGATTGAGTTAGTACAAATTAAATTCATCTATGCCATCATTCGTTTATGCTTTGTACAATATTGTTGAACTTGAACGTTCTTTTTCATACAAATATGAAAGTATATGCGACTTAATAATCCACTCGACATGGCAAACAAAACCTACTGTTATCTCTATTTTCCCCTTATATTTGATTACATTCGCCTGAAAGTGTTGACCATACTTTCAAATAATTAATTTCGCTCGAACTGTTTATCAATAAATATCGCTATCACAAAAATTTAAATAAACTATAGAGTTATATTATCCTTTTTTGTGTTTTTTTTTTTTATTTTTTCCATGCAAAATTATTCTAGAATTTGAACATGAACTTCTTATGTTTATTTGGAAAACTGTTTGCGTATAGCGACAATTTCAGTCTAGATCAATTTTGATGTACTTAGTTTTGCAAAAGAAAGTATTTCTTGCTTTTTTACATTAATCCATTAAGTACGAAGCGTTGCAAAAACGCAGCATTTGGGCTTTTGGCTGTGCTAAGCCTCTGATGAAAAAAGTTTACTTGAAAATGACTAGAATTAGATTATAATTGATCATTCTAGATTATATCATATTTATTTTATGCCGAGTTTTTAATCTAGTATAAATTTTTCGCTCCGAAATTGAAAAATTTTTTCAAAAAATTTTTAAAATTCACTTAAAAATATTAAAAATTTAAAAGAGGTTGACATCCTTTTAATTCTAGCATTTTATGATCCTATATATGTGGGAATAAAATACACTATTCCCGTTTTATTTATTTAGTTCAATATTTCAGATTTTATTTATTTAGTTTGGGATTTTAAATTTATTGTTTGTATGTAGTTCGATATTTTAGTTGTTAATATTTGTTTTTTTTTTACATTTTAGGTGTTAACATTTTGTTTTTACACTTTAGGTTTTACTGTATTGAGTTCAATATTTAAGTTTTAATATATAATTATTTCTACATTTACAGCTTTTTCTTCACTTCAACAATAAATTCTTAAAAAAAGAGATGCGTGTGCATTTACGCCCGAATAACCACTAACTGTACTAGGTGAGCGTCCGTTTTTCGTTGTCTCTTCGTTATTTTTTAATACGTTCCAGTGTGGCCAACTCTTATTTTTGAAAATCCGCTAAAATGAACGCGTATTTTCTTTAAAAAAGCGCTAAAATTTTTCCTTATAGAAGTGTTAAACACAATTTTTATATACAGTAAAAACGAAATAATTCGTACCCCGTTAATTCGAAAAGCTCAATAATTCGTAACAAACTGCTGGTCCCTTGAAAAAATCGCTTTAATTCGCAAAAATTTTACACATTTTTGTCCCCTCGTTAATTCGTATTTTTTTTTCAATACTAGGTCTGTTTAACGTCTTATAAATTGAAATTGATTGTTGACTAACTTTCATAATTCATAATGCAAAGCAAAATTCTATGGAACTATGATTCGAAAAAAATCAATCATTGTAGATAGCTACGTTCATTTTTTTATGGAATTTTTTGTGTTTTTCGTGGTTGACAAGATACGCGAGAAGAGCCTTAAACTACAAAACCGTTAATTCGTATTTTGTCATTTGTCATATTTCATACACTTTGATTACGAAAAAATATACAGGGTAATAATTTATAACTATCACATATCGATGCCGAAGTCTATATGTTCTTCATTACTATCAGCTTCTTCTGGCCATAACGCACTCTTTAGTCTGAATTCAGAACCATTATTAACACTAGTGCTGTTTATTTACATCATCAGGTATTTTGTAGTTTTCACAAAATGAATTTTCATGTTTTAATCCATTTTTTAAAGAATTTTTTACTTGCGGTTACGAACTTTGATTTTAAATAAGTTCATTGCTCAATGTTTCGAAATGGATTATTTAACGGAACATTTAGTATCTTTTAAATTGAAAAAACGCGCTAAAAAACCCGCTGACCGCTAAATCACTTTTTCTCCGCGTTTTAATTTTCAAAAAGCACTAAATTTAGCGGGAAAAACGCTGAGTTGGCCACACTGATACGTTCGTCCAGTCCGAGTTGCCTTTGTCAGTTCGTTTGGCTCCGTTCCTACACATATTTTATAAATTCCTTTTCTAAACCCATTTCCGATCACTATTTGTTTTGCGAAAACGCAAAGCTGGGCCTAAGCACTGCACATTTTTCAATCACTGCATTTCGAAATTATGTTGAAAAAACTCCTTAATTTTATTGACAATAATTAAATAGTCACTAAATAATAGAAAATCCTAAACGAATTTCATATAAGATCCATACTCTTTCGAAAAATTAAAATAAATTTAATAACGCTCGTTTTAATTTTTTATTTCCAGTATATGTCGGTTAAAAGTTTAAGGTCTAGTGGTTATTGTTAGTAATGTACTTTATTATATCGTTGAATAACAGTCAAACTAAGTTAAGTAGTTAAGCTCATTCCAGCGCACCTAAATTGAAATATTAAGTTCAAATAACAAAAACTCTAAGGGCACGAACTTATTTCTTTAAAAGTAGAAAATTGGGTTTTTTCAATCTGTTTCCAATGGGAGGAATTATTAAATACCAAAATCTTTAAGACTGGTTGCACTTAAGTAAGGCGAAGAACTGGCGAATAGTATCATACAATGCAGTAAGTTTAGTTCCAACAATAAAGCACGGGAGTGGGAACATTATGGCTTTCCATGTATGGCAGCCTCCGATGTGGGCGAATTGATAGTGTGTATGATTCGCATGAACAGTGAATAATACATTTAAATGTGGCTAAAGCCATCCTTTTCGACATGGATTGGTGACAGTATTATGCGGAATACTTTATTTCGAAACGATACCACTAAAAAGGTATAACGGTGTTGGATTAGCCAGTACAGTCCCCATACCTAAATCACATCGTGAATTTGGGGAGCGTGTTGAAGAAAAATATAACTTTACAGGATTCACTAATGGTAGCGCTGAGAAGGGACCGGCTAAAAAATTTTTCGACAGTAGACTTCAATAAACTTATCATGTTCTTTAAGAAAACAAATTGGATTTAACCCCAATGGTAAATCCTTATCTTTTATTAAACATCCAGCATACCAGGGTTTTGCTGTATCAAAATGGCACTAACGAGGCTGATAGAGCTACGCAAGCGGTCACCACCCTAATCTAACCTAACCTAACCTAAAAGAAAGGTACACTTGGACATTTTGTCAAAACAGCTGATTTTATTTTTTTTTTTTTTTCGTTTGTTGTGCTTGATTTTTTTTTTAGTGATTTTTTTTATAAAAACCAAAGTTACTAATTTTGTATATCATTGTAGTGTATTTGGATATACCTATTTACAGTGGCGGATACAGGAAACATTTTGGGGGGAGGGGGATAAAAAATAAAAATTCTCCATATGAACCAAAACGCGGGCTGGAGCGTTTTTTTCTCGTTCGTGTATCATTTTTTTTTGTACTGATTCATAAACTTTATTTCGATGACTAAAAATTTCAAAGGTATGACCATGTAAAAACTTACTGGTACGTTACTCATTTTGGGGAAACCCTGTTCTTGTAGCAAAGCATTTCACAATTTCTATGATCTATTTCCAAGGTAAAGGATCGTGGAAAATATAACAATAGGATACATATAATGGGTCTCGAGAATTAGTAGGATTTTATGAATAATTTAAGGAGGCTGATTCCTACCCTCTATTCAAATTTTCTCTTCCTATCTGGGATTTTCTTTATATCGACAGGAAACCTTGGCAGATTCTGTAGGAGATTAATTTGACGCTAAAATGGCAGTATCGTCTGGATAAAATCGAATAAAGAGCAGAACCCAGATCACTGCCCTGTGGTACTCCGGCTTTCACTTGACATTTGGCTGATGTTTCATAATTTACTTTGACATAGAATGATAGGACTTTAAGACCAAATAAAATAGAGCTGGAAGTAAATTTTTTAATTTGTATAACAGCCCTTGATGCCAAACTTTTATATTTTAATGTCAAAAGATATGGCAGAGCAATATTTTTTGCGTTCCAGAAGGTCAGTGACAATATTGATGATATTGCTCAGGAGTACCGTGCTTATGACAATTGGTGATTCGGAACTATATTCTTATTTTCTTATATTATTAGCAATCTACTACTTCGAATATTTTCGAGAATATTGCCAGCAAACTTATAGGTCTATATGAGGGCACTGAGTTTTCAGGTTTTTTTGGTTTAGGTATCATTATTATTTCAGCACATTTCCATAGAGAAGGAAAGTGGTTTAATGAGCAAGATTATTCCTTTATGTACATAAATGTATGTATATACTTATTATTATATATTTAACTGTATATATACACTACATAGATTAAGAGAAGAAATGAATAAATAAAAAGTCCTCAATCTGAAGTCTATGAACTGAGAAGACGAGTTGTTGTTTTCGGAAAGTCAAGAAACATCACAATCATGAAGGCCGAGCGTTGTATTTTCGCAACGTACCTTATTAGTCAAAGGAGTAGGAGAAGAGATTATTTTCCTACTTTTTTTTCTTGGTTAGACCAAATGATAGGTCTGTGTGAAATTTCATTAATTTTTCTCCAGTCCTTTCAGGGTCGGTATTTAATGTGTTAAACCAGGCAAACGTTTGACCACCATCTCACCTACTGGGTAGCAACGATATGATCGAAGCTGTAGCACACTTGCTTGTTTACTTTCATTACTAAAAAAAATTAGGAAATATTATTTTTGAAATTTGGCCCTCCATGGTGTAGATGTGCTTTGCCTTCCCTAGCCATTAGCCATGTCTCCAATGACAATCAATGATGATGTTATGAAAATAAATGTTACTAATGGAGTTTTAAAAACTTTGTATGTTAGCCCGAGTCCCACAGTGTTGAACTTACCAAAAAGTTCCCGGAATAACCACCGTGTGGCGCTCCCATCTTTCTAATTTGAGTTCTGTTTTTTTTTTGTTAAGTTGGTACATCTGTTGTTGATATTCTCTCCAGCTTGACAAGTTACGTAGCCAAGAGTACATCTATCTCTGTGTGTGTTGGCGATTTTTTACAATCTATACATTTATTAGTGTAACTACAATTTTATTCCAGAAGATCCAGGAGTGCTACAGTATCATATTATATTTCAATTTAAAGAGATTGACGAGTAGGTTATCCAAAAATCAGATTTAAAATCGGTTAAGCCAATTCCAAAATATCGTTGTAAACAACAAATGAGTGAGAGAGAGAAGACGTTATCGGTTCAAAAGTGGTTGGTCGTGAGTCAATCGAAGATGATGAACGCAGTGGCAGACCATCGACATCGAAAACCGACAAAAACATTGAAAAGGAAAAGAAATTTTCCCTGTGACTTCTTTCTAATCAATCAAGTTAAAAAACCATTACGGGGAACGCGTTTCAGCAGCCGAGAGGAAGTAATGGAAAAATCGCAGGAAGCACTGATGGACATACCTAAAACCGAATATAAAAAATGTTTCGAGGATTGGATCAAGCGCTGGCATAAGTGTGTTGCAGTCGATGGGGATTACTTTGAAGGGGAAAATCTAGATTTGGATGAATAAACTTGTATTTTTAATTTTCTGAATAAATTCCGGAAACTTCGCACATCTGTGTTGTCTGATTGGCTACTGTCGTTGGCTCACCAAAGCTGCTCCCTGCTTCTGTTGAATTGTGGACAGTGAAAAAGGATATGTGTTGAGTCCTCGGTTTTGTTCTGGAAATTCGAGCGGAACGGATCCTCATGTAGTTTAAATCTGTAGAGATAGGCCTCAAAACTGCCTTTTTGGACTGCTCCCCTTTTCACGTCCATTTCGTCATGGTGCGCTATCTTTCTTTCTTTTTTGTTGTACTCGTAGGTCTCTCTCCAGTTTTGCTATAAAATATCCTCATCCGTGCATTCGAATCCTTCAAACTAACATCGGTTACATCAATACTGTAGAAGATCTCCACAAATTTGTTTTCAGATTGTTCGATTTCGATCAATCTTTGCGCCAGGACGATTCTTATTTAATCAGATAATCAAGCTGCCGCGGTCAAAGTTCTCAACTCCTGCGCAATTATGTTTATGTAAGTTCTTCAGAAAATATAAATTTTACAATAACTATCAGTTGTAAACCTAATAGTTCTTCATTGGATATTAGGATTACTATTTATTAGGTAAAATCCCTGGAAAAATTGTCATAATCCAAAAAATATACGGGACTTGGAGAATAGATAAAAATTTTTTGTGTATAGTTTATAAATCAAATTTTAAATTTTCACAATTTGTTTTCGTTTTCTTTTCATGTTTTAAACTCGTCATGATATTATTGTATTATATTTGATCAGGATTGCTATTAAAAAGTCTCTCGTTGATTAAATCGTTTGACTTAAAATCTTTCAGAGCCCAGCAACAAATTTTTGCGGGAAAAATCTGCAACGCTTTCGCTATTAATTTTTTTCAACAAAAACAGATTGATGCAAATGCAAATAATGCAAATCGAATAACTTAATTTTTTTGATTTATTTATTTGGGATTGAAAGGGTTAAAGATTAATGCAAAAACGCAAATACAAAACTTTTATAAACGAGATGTTGAAATAATAAGTAGCATTGCAAGGAGATAGGTATAAAAAATTTCTTTCTGCGTAATCTGCGACCACACCTTCTTTTTTTTATAAAAAACGCTATTTTCTATAATCAAGCTGGTAGGGTATAAAATCGTTTTGCGATTTTCCCTTACGGGCATATCTTTCAATGTCATGACAAGGACATTAAAATTTTCAGACATGCGCTTAATTAGTACTCCGTTAAGCACTTGGCTGACCACCAGCTGGAGTTTTTCTGGGTGAATTGGTGTATGTTTCTTGGCATCTTTTTATCGTTTTTGCTTTTGCAAAATCTTGCCATTATCTGCTTAGCAGAGATCGATGTTTCAAATATTAACTCCATGGAACTAGATCGAAGGAGGACCCATACTTACTTACTTACTTAGTTGGCTCTACAACCGATGATCGGTCTTGGCGGCCTCTATAAAGCCTCGCCAGTCGCTTATACAATGCGCGCGCCGGCGCCATTTAGTAAGGCCAAGTGCAGACAGGTACCCCTGTACCTGGTCTTTCCAACGGAGATTAGGTCTTCCTCTTCTGCGCGTTCCATCTCCGTAGCTCGAATAAAATACGCTTCTAGCCGGGGCACTTTCATCCATTCGCTCAACATAACCCAGCCAGCGAAGCCGCAGGAGTTTTATGCGCTTGACTACGTCAATATCGGCGTACAGCTCATACAGCTCATGGTTCCATCTTATATGATACACGTCGTCCACGCACACAGGACCATAGATCTTGCAAAGTATCCTTTTCTCGAACGCTCCCAACAGCCTCTCATCGTTGGTGGTTAATGTCCACGTCTCAGCGCCATACATTAGGACGGCAAGGATGAGTGACTTGAAGAGCGTTACTGCGACCCATACTGCTTACAATTTTTGGAGGAATCTAAAAATGACAAACACATACTTTTTTATTGCCCAGTTTTCGAAGAAAACGAACCAATATCGCTGAGACCTTGGAATAAACTCCAACGATAGCGAACACTTCGGAACATATATGTGCGAATTAAATCACTAGGATAAAGTACTATAATGCATTGAACGTCGGCGAAACACAGAGTGCACCCCACAGCAGAACATCAGCGGAAATAAGTATATTTTAGGGTTATTTCTGTCTCTCTCTATTCTTTTCGCTTTTCTGCAATCAAAAAATCCATAAATTAACAAATAAATAGCCGTGGCAAGTTTGGAAATGTGCATAAATTTGTTTACAGCATCAAAATCGGATCAGTATTTCGTCTTTCAAGTGAAATCGTTATAGAGTGAAGTCATCATAAGCTGATATGGTGCATGGATTTTTCAGTTAATTTTTTACTTGTCTTTACTTTTTCGATCTCTCCCCCTTTCTACTTAAATTTCAAGCTTTTACGAATATAAAAGCCTTAAAAAGTCTTAAGTACGTTTGATGAACTCGTATGCAGAGGAAACTGAGATAAATTGAAATGAGGACAACCAAAACAATTTGCAACTAATATTTTATTGCATATTTGCATATGCCAAGTGAAATAAAAACCGCAATTACAGTCACACAGAGCAGTTATGTATTCGCATATAGCCTCTCGGTAATCTTTAATTAGCTTCCTTATTGCTACGCATCTTAAACGCTTCTTTTAGGAAGCAGATTGGAAGCAAGTTGAGTTCGGTGTTTACGGGTGCGTCAAGAAATTCCCTCTTATTTCTTTGATGAAGTTTTCAGTGAATCCAAGTAAGTCAAAACATTTTCGTTTTTGTTAAGTAGTTAACTCGAATAGACCGAGAATAGCTTTGCTTTTTAATTTTAATAGAAGTAACTAAACCTATATCTATAGGCTTTTAGAAAGTACCCCTTATACCAAAAATTTTTATTACACCAGTTACACCAGTAGTGCCTGGTGATTTTTTAAAAAGAAAAGTAAAGTCCTCGTTTTTCTTTAAATATTTTTATTTATTATTTATGAATATAAGTATACCATAAGACGTAAAGAAAATAATAAAATTGTATTCTGCCATAGAAGGGAGTCAAGCATCCCAAACACAATCGGGAACAAGTCTCCAATAGTTGTAGGTACATTTTCCGAAAACACAAAATTTATGATTTAAAAAAACTGTTTTTTATTTCACAACCTCACTTACAAGGGCCAATGCGCTTTTGTCATCAGCAGAACTTTCAAATTGAAATTTAAGGTATTAATATGAACTAACTAATGATGTTGACGACCTCGATATTCTAGTGGGCAGTCCGCTAGACTTTCGTCCAAGGGGTTCGGGTCCGATTCCTGTTTTGTCTGGTGATTAATTCTCATAATCTTCTTGTATTCACTATCAATATGAAGTGTATGAAAATTATAAGAAAGTGTACAAGCACACATCCTGGTAGGCAATGTCAAAACCACCAAGTGATAACAAATTGTCACACTGCCGTTCGGTACCAGCTTTAAACTGTATGTCCAACCACGTGGGATCACAATGGGCCATTCTAGACAGCCACGCTAACCTAACCTAACGAATGACGTTGTCAGAGAGAGACGGAAAAAAAATTATTTGCAGATATTGGAAAATCCGATAGGGATCAAGTCTTCCGACGGATTAAGTGTCCCCAGTTTCCCCTAATGCAAGAATAGGCATTGAATACCACATTTTAATGAATTTAGAATGGTAGAAAGATGATATATTGGAGTGACGGTTTTAAATGGTCCGCCGTTGGGGGACGAAGATGGTGCATATATTTTTTTAAAACTGCTTTTAACTCAACAAACTTTTATTATTTTAAGTTAGTGTTAGGTTAATAATATAATTTTTTCGGATCATCAAGTACTAGCAGCAATTTTTTAGTAAGCTGTTCTTATGACGATAAGGAGGTATTACAGTTGCTACCTAAATTGAAATGGAATGCGAAGTTCGGTGATAAGTACGATGAAAGTACTGTCTCTTCAGAAAGAGCTGTGGGTGTGTTGATGAAGCGTGTAAAAACTACAATGACCTGGAGCTGACGTTAATGAGCACAAGCGGTAGAAAAGCTTATGGGAACATTTTACGGTTTAAATTTTCAAAACACCCACATCTTGACGCATGCATTAGAAATAAATTTCTTTACTTGGCAATCCTTCGCGTGGGCAAAGAATCGTTTCTGGAGTAACATCATTGAAGGCCCCTCAATGATAAGAAAGTCAACCATACTTTACTTCTTGAAATGTTCTTTCTATAGCAAACACTAATGGATGCCGGATCGTTTCATTTGCCCCTGATGTTGTAGTTAATAATACCATACTATGATCTGCGATCGATCTTATCAAAGGATAGGGTGACAAGAACAAAATTATTTGGCAGATATAAGTACCAGGATGGAATTCAATTGTTTAGAAGAATTGTTTGAAAGTCGTGTAAGAGCTAAACCGTGTTAATCAATATCATGCAAATCGAGGGTTGAGCGTACATAAATTAGAAGCTTATAACTTCTCAGTTGCACAAAACTTTTACTCTCCCTCTCTTAATCTCCACTTTCCTTTCAGCTTCGCAAAGTTATAATAAGAGCTTTCACATGAACTAAAAGCTTTCAGCGTACAAAGCGCATGCTTTGTCCACAAAGTTGTTAGTAAATGTACTATCTGAATAGAAAGTAGTAAAATAAAATAGTTAGTAAAAAAGTAACAAAATTTCATGACAAACAGCTGTAATTGCTAAACACAACCCAACCCCCAAATAAAACTTTAACGCTTTTTGCTCTTTGGTGTTTCGTTTCTGTTTCATTGTGTGTACTTACTACAAGCAACACACACACATACATCGCGTGGTATGTGGTGTGTGGTGTCACTTAGTGACGTGAAAGTTGACAGACAAAATAGAGGAAAAGTAAACGAAAAACAAGCAAAACTAACTATAGATTTCTTTGTTACTGAATCAAAGAGTTAATTAGTTAGTATGTAATAGTAGCAAAACGGAACGAAAGAAAAACAAGCGAAAAATTCACGAAACTTTAAATAATTAACCTTAATTGCTGTTTGGTGCTGCGATGACTGCAAGTGTGTGTGTGATAAGAAATTTATGCTGTGTGTGAAAAATATATGCTAAAAATTAAATAAAAAGAAAACTTCGATTTATTAAAAGGGAAAAATTTAAAGCATACTTTACAGCACTAGCACGTATACGAGATGATGTGGGAAAAAAGAAAAAAGAACAAAATGTATAAAATCCTTGACCGAAACCAATGACAGTGCAAACTTGTTTTCCTTTTTTTGTTGTTGTTGTTGGTTTTCTGCTGAGTTTGAACTTCATGTAATAACAAAAGAAGGAAGAAGAGGGCTGCTTAAAAAAAAAAACAAAACAACAAACAACTAAATAGTAGAAGAAATATAAAAGTAAAATCAAACTAAAAAATTCAATAAAATTATAGCCAAAGAAAAAAACAATAATAAGACAATAGAAAAATCGTAGCACATTCAACGCAAATGGAATGCAGTCAATTACAGTTTTTTATAGATTTTCAAATAGTAATACTACCGGTAATAATAATAAAAAAAATAATAACATTAATTATCGCATTGTCGTTGCTCTATTTATTCTACACTGTGCTAATGCTGCCCCAACTGATACAGTCTTTTGTGGTGTTGTTGTTGTTGCTGTTGTAGTTTCCATCTTATTACCTTCATTTTACTGGTTCTACTTTTACGCATTGCGGAAATCATCATTGCTGCTGCTGCTTTTTCCGATAATAATGGGTTCATGTTTCGGTCGTTGCTCGTCAAAGGATACGTATGCTGCCACAACATCCTGTCTGTGGTAAGTGGCGCGCGGCGTTTTCACTTAATTAAAATTCAATTTTACTTGCTTCTTTTGTTGCATACTTTTGCCCAGTAGAGAAAAAAAAGTGAGCAGATCTCCTAGAAAGTAATTCCGTTAAATAGTGAAACTGGAAATTCCAGCCTAAAAGCTAACAATTAAATTGAAATTGAGTTGATATAACTCAAAATCGCACAAGTCTATTTCCAGAAATTTTGGTTTTAAGAAAGCTAAGACAATCTACTATAAGTATACTAGAAGAAGTCGAAAAAAGGATTTTATGCAATATTGTGAAGATTTTTAGAAAAATGTCGAAACTCTAGAATGCATGAAAATCAAATTTGTTAAAATCACTTATGTATTTCCAAAAGCGTTGTTTTTACTTAATATCTGAAATGCCTAAGTCCAAAATAAAAACAGGATTATATTCTATAGTTTTTTTTTTGCAGTATTTCCAATAACTATTTCCTAATATTTCTAATTTTTCAGTTTTGAAACAACTTCATCAAATAAAAAGAAAGTTTTGATTTATAGCTACTCATATGAAACCAATGAATGGCTTGCCAAAGGCTTTGAGTCTTCATTTTCAGCCAGGGCATCAGCAAGTCTGAATTCACATCAAACATGAAGAAAGTTGAGGAATGACTTTCGGTAAAAGCATATGTATAGTAGTGCCACGCTTTCTTCCTGGTCAGTGTAGACTCTGACTAAAGATCTATGGTGTCTTTACTTTTTGACCGCGTAAGATTCTTTCTGGACTATTTGTATGAGCCTTAAATTTCAGAGTATATTTTTCACAAAACTTTGCATATTTCATTACCAACCATTGGTATATTGGGATATTTATGTAGGGGCTCTAAAAAATATAGGTTGCATTCTTTGAAGTTTTCCCACGTTTGTTCCCAATACGTCCAGATCGGTTTAGTAACCATTTTATAAAGAATCAATTTGTTGCCCAGGGTAAGGTTAGGTTAGAATAGAGTGGCTGTCGAGAGACACACTAAGGCCTGAACGGCCCACTATGATATCACATAGTTGGAACTACAGTTTAACGCCGATTCCGAACAGCGGTGTGGCAATTTTTTATCGGCTTGGTTGTTTTGCCATTACCAACCAAGGTGTGCACTTGTACACTTTCTTATAATTCTCATACACTTTATATTGATAGTGAATATAAGAAGGTTATGAAAATTAACCACCAGACGAAGGCGGGAATCGAACCCAAACCTCCCGGATAAAAGTCTAGTGCACTACCCACTAGACTATCGAGGTCCAGGGTAAACTTGGAGTCATTATGTAATAACTAGTGTAGGTTTGATGCTTTTAATTTTGGTGGGGTATTTTTTGCTTCAATATATCTTTTCCAGGTCAATCTTCGGTCGATGTCCATGCCTGGGTAGTTAACGTTCTCTTCTTAGGAAAAAGAGCAATTGTTATAAGCTTAAAGGGAGCAAGTTCCCCTTATTAATGTAAAAGTTAGTGTCCGACCGGAACCGACTTTTTCGGGCAAAACTAACTCTGAAATTTCCAACATCAATCAATTTTATCGAAATATCCGTTTATCTTTGCTCATAACGACAACTTGTATACTTACGTGTTGCACAAGAAGATATCGTAGTTTCGTACTAATGTACATTTTCTAAATAATTTAAATTTTGATTTATGCTGAGCCATATGCAAATGAGTTTATACTTGTTCAAAATACTTTGACAGTTTTGTGGTGATTGGTTTACATTTTCGCATTAAAAATTAATCTATTTGTCACTGTATACAAAAGGTTCGGGTTCGGCCAAATATTAAGTCCTATTTTTTTAAGAAACCAGTATTTTTGGCCGAAATCGTAAAAGAAATGCTTTTAGATTCATTTGCCATCTCTTTTATATAGGACACTAACCCATTTTCTACGGTTGCAAGAAGATCCTGTAGGTTTTTGAACCTAAAACTAGACCATTATCAAGCTGTCTAAAAGTAAGACATTTATAAACTGGCGTTAAAATTTTAGATGTAATGTTGTCCGAGGGTATTTAATAACCAGTTGAACTGTAACGTGCATCCTATTGGCATGTCCAGTATGGCGGCTAATCAGAATTGATTCAAATATCCAACCACATTTTAATATTTATAATAAATTATTATTATCAAAATAATATATGTATAATATAAAAAAAATATTTTAAATTCTGGGGGAGGGGGGAAGAGGAAGGGCTTCAGCCCCAATAGCCATTCCCCCTGGACACGATACTACTTATCTCCCATCTCTCTATAAATCAAGTCTTCGATTGGCACTTATTTAAATAAATTAAATTCTAATATCAAACAAACAAAAAAAGGGCTGTTCCGAAATCTACATTTTAAAAACATTACAAAGGGGCATGCAACTCAGCATACCCCGAACAGAACTGTCTGGATCCGCCAACGTTGGGAGATATAGCTATAAATTTGACTGATTGCTGTCCACTAAATTATTCCGACACGAAGATAGGACAGACAACTGCCGTATACATCTAGAGCACTTCTTTTGATGCATTCCCCACTTCTTATAGGATGTTTTCTTGCAACTTGATATTGATACATTAGCTATGGTTTACAGTAACAGAGTCTACCCAGAGCCCCGTTCATAAATTTACTCGTCACTCTTGACTTGTGGCGCGACTTGATTCCACTCATATCAAATTCTTTCAAAAAGGAACTATTAGCTGCAAACTAACATCCCCTTGCGGAGTACCTCTACTAAAGTACCTCTTGCTTAGGGACTGTTAGATCTGAATTAAATCTATGCTTTTGCTACTTTTGAATATGTTTATGAAAAAAGATTAATTTGTGGCGACTTTCCTTAATTTAATTTTAAGATACAAAATTAATTCTAGGATAAAAATGAACTAAATATGACCTAGCGCTGTACACATGCAATGTTAATAAAATAAAAGAGTATTAAAAATTATAAGTTGTGTTATTTTTCATTCAACTTAAAATTGTTTGGACCTGCGGAGCCCTAGCGTTCCATAGGCACATATTGTAGCCCCTGAAAATTCACCAAAACTCTCAGAGATTTTTAGGCCAAATTTTCTGTATTATTTTGCCATTCTCGAGCTCAAGTCTAACCATAGGTACTATTTTTTTTATCTACTGGGTATATATGCAAGTATGAGTTTGTGTAGGAAAAGTTCAACCAAACTTAATTTAAAATGATTAAAGCTTAAAATGTTTTAATAGACAATATTTCACCTTTTTTCTCTGATGATGCTTCGATGCGCTCCGGCTTCATAAAGTAAATACTAAAAATTATATTAAAAATTCGTTCGAAGAGAGAAGAAAATTTTATTTTATTTTATCAAAGCACATACACTAAGAAATTTAATTGAGTACATCTACTTTTGCTTTATGTATATAATTATGGAAAATTGATTAAAGTTTTTAATTAAAACAAAGGAAAAGAAAATTGACTTCAGTTTGCAAATTGTGGTTTCCCAACAGTCTCACTGTTAGCGCAGATTTGTAAGAAACTACTACAATAGTTGTGCAGTGTTTGTTTAAACAGGACCTAGAACTTTCAGAAGACGCTCGTCTTGTAATAAAATGTTTCTTCTTCTTCTTTTATAGCACAAATGCTCATGGAGGCCCTAGGCCGAGCTTTTAACTTTTGGACAATGAAATGCTACTTTATGAAAGTTTCGATAATGTAAATATGCCGTTGAAAAGCTAATGACCATAGCTATTTTTTTGTTGGCATCAAAAATTAAAATAAATGGAGTTAGTCAATTTTCTGAGGTGGAAAAAATTGGGTACATGGGGACACCACAAAAACTCAGTTAATAATAACAACAAAAGTCTAAAAATGAACTATAAACCCTAGGTTCTCATTGTTTATTAAATCTTTATTTGAGTTTTTACAAAACCCGAGATGAAAACATACTAAAATAAATTAACATAGTTTTCGGCGTCGCCGCGTCGTATTGGTTAATGTCCTGGACTGCTACGCAGGGTGTCTGGGTTCGATGCTTGGAACGGTCAAAATAGGAAAATAAAAGCAATTTTTACACGGTACCACCTTTTGGCTGGCAATGGCAAACCTCCAAGCAAGGATAGAAATAAATCGTCTTTGCAGTAACCGATGGGGTCTTCCTTTAGTGTTGGAGTTAGAGGGATCCAATCTTTATTTAAAGTCTTGGGAATACAAATCTTATGACTTCAAAATCAAAATAATAACCAATCGGTGATTCTAAAATAAATTTGTAACTGCATTTGAATTCTGGACTTAGGCACGCTGGCGACCGCTCCCAATGGTACATTCAATGCTAAGGAACATTTTTTTTTTGAAAGTGTGTAGGGTATTTAAAGTTCGAGAGCGTCCGGGCCTAGATTTCTATATTGTTTATTCAAAACTTAATGAAAGTGTAAATATACTTTTATAAAGTTTTTAATTGTTATCATTTATTGCCTTATACTATAACTTTACTCTGTAAGATATTTTGCTAAACCAATAGTTCAGAGAACATGAATCGCTGAACTGAAACTTACTGTCCAAGAGTAAAAATTTTTTTTTGAACCTGAAGATTTTATTGGATTTTAAAAATTTATTTCCACTTCTATTATTGTGGATGAGAAGAAACTTAGCTATGCTGTACCTTTTTAATTTGGCATCATTTTTGACTATTTTTCTAAAACACATGGGGAACAGAAATTTGACCAAAGAAATTTCGACCAAAATCGATAAGGCTAAAAAAAATTTATGAAAATATTTTGGTCTCATTTCCTTATGTTTAGGAAATACGACCAGAAAAAAAAAGAATTTCGGCCAACATTTTTTGACCGAGTTTCCTTTGGCATAATTTAAGCCAAAAAATCATTTGGAAATTCAACCAAAAAATTTTTGGTTGATTTTCCAATTTAAAAAGGAATTTCGGCCAAAATAGTATATATCATCTTTATCGGTAAATTTTATCAGAAAAGGAATATTTCTGAATTTAATCACAAAAGGCATGGTATTTTTGGTGTATGGTTGGTTTACAAACAAGTGTTTCAAACATATATAGGTTTTTGAGAATAATAGCACGAAATTCGAGCGAATTTTGTTACATTATTTTTTTAAACTCTCAAAAACTTAATGATTATATGTACTATACATAACGCTCGTATCTATACAGTTTTTCGCGGTAGTATACAGTTTTTTCAACTCCAAAACCGCGTACCGCCTTTTTTACCAAAATACCGCGTTTATACTAAGAAAATATATAAAATTTTTGAACGCTAGGAAAATCAAATTTATCAATCGCAATACAAAACTTGTTGCGAGTATACTTTTGAAAGAAGTGGAAACATTGAAGGCGATTCTTATCGTCAAATGTAACTTGAAATATCCATGCGTAGATTTCTATAAATACTTCATAGCAAAGCCGGAATCGCTTCGTCAAATTTCTTCTAAGCACAAATTCTATACAACTACAGAAGGAGATATGAAAATGGAGAACGAAGATGATTTAGATAATGGATAAATTGCTTTCCTTCTTAATTTTCATTGAAAAAAATTCATACCGCGAAATATACAGTTTTTTCAAATCGATTTACAGTTTTTTTTTAAATTTTTGGTAGAAATATACAGTTTTTGGTCCAAAAAAAGATACGAGCGTTAACCATACATCATAAAGATTTTGAGAATTAAAAAAAAATAGTAAAAAACTCACTCTAAGTTTTTACTTTTATTCTTTTAAATTCTCAAAACCTATAACAAAAAAAAAATTTAATGTAGGTAATTCAATTATTTTTTTTCAAAATTTAGGAATTTAGGTAGACTTTTGGTCGAATTTCTTTTTCTAAAACGCATTCCAACCAAAATCAATAAAAAATTCCGAACAAAATGTTTTGGCCCAAATTCTTTTCTATTTTTTTTTTTTGGTTGAAATTCCTTATTGATTTTGGGTCGAATTTCCTTTGGTCGAATTTCACAGTTGTTGTACTGTGTTTTTTTTTAACTATTTCATTGTTCCACCTCTCCCACAAAGCTCATTGATTGGTTTTCTTCACGCTGTTAAGAGAAATATGTAATTACTAACCACAAATTGGGTTATATCCAAAACAACGAATTTTCAAAAACAAAAAGCCTACAACGTACAACCACAAACTAAAATTTCGCATTTAGTTTGAGTACGGCTTTTAACCTAATTACATTTGCCAAATAAAATATTACGTTGTATTTGGTACATATATGTACTTGAACTGCATATGAGAGTGGATGAATGAATTAGCCAATGAAGCTTATATAGCAGAGCATATGCACACACTCAAAAGGTCATTGGCCTAAAAGTATGCTACAATTTTTGTATAAGCAATGGAATGGCATCAGACACTGAATTTTTGAAGGGATTAAGCAACAAGCTACTATTATTCATGCACCCTCTGCTTTTTTCTACTTTTTTGTTTAGACGTATTTATGTTTTCCACTTCCTTTTCTCATTTTTCTTAATCTGAACAACTAAACAAATATGTTTGGTATGTTGCATACTTGCAGGCGACGTCAAGCAACAGATGAACAAGAAGCAGAACTCATGTCGAATGCAAGTGAAAAATATAAGCGTGAAAATTTAATATATCGTATTATTAAATTTAAGCGAAAGGTAAGAAATGCAGTAATAAATACCGAGCTCAATATTTGAAGAATTTTTTTAATATATCTAGCAAAAACGGCCACAATTTATTGATAAATTTTGGGAACATAAAGATCTGAACTATGCCAAATTAACCACCAACACAAATGCTAACGATAAGTATGCAGCGTTTTCGATAGCTCAGAATTTCAATTAATAAATGTCATTAATTTTCTCTTTGTCTCTTTCTCTTGCTCTGTGTCTCCAGTCTCTCTGATATACAGCTACAAAATCTTGATGTCAATAATTTCTTCTGCAATACAACAACGCACGCAAAAGAGTCCGTATTCAATGCTACAGCAGCGGGAGGGGGAATGCAAACAGTAATCGGCTCGCGTGCAAGTTCTTCGCTTGACCTTGAGTGGGAGCATGAATATGTGCATGTGCACAATCCAGCATACTCACCATGCTGTGCTCAACACTGTGGCGCAGCCACTCTCCAGCAGGGACAGCTTAACAACAACAACAACTCACAAGACGATGACGACGACCATTACGACAATCACACGAGCCTGAATGCTGCAGATTCCTGGCAATTTCTACCAAACTATGACGATCAATTAAATTCAACTACGTCATTGCAATCACTCTCACTCTCTCAGCATGCAAAGCTTGCAGATGCAACAGCAGTAGGAGCGGGAATGGGAGCAACAATAATGCAAGAGAAAGTGTGCAAGATCTCAGTATCAGTAAAGGGAGCACATGCAAAACAAAATGGTGTTGGTGGGGGTGGGGGTGCTGGCATGCGTGGTGGTCCTTTTAGGCGTACTTCATCTGCACATAATTCATGGTCGCATATTTCTACGCCCGAATCATTGGAATGGGATCAAGATGAAGAGCAACAGCGTCAAATGCATGTTGAAGATGATGATTTAGGATATGAAACGTTAGAGTTATTGCATCAAATTGAACAGCTAAAAAATCAGGTACTCAATGAGACTGGCGACGGCTTATTATATGAAAGTACCAGAATCAACCATGGAATTAACGGTCATGCTGATAGTTGTGGCGAAAGTGATGAATTCCTTAATATCAGTTGATTTGTAATAACCTTTTGTTAAATATTAGAGCGAGCAATTACTTATAATACATAAGCAAGACAGGATTAATTTCATTACCTAATTAACATATGTATATGTATGTATAATCAAGTGCCTAGATGAAACATGTACTAAGAGTGGACAAGGAGTTGCTGTGGAGGAAGATGTTGCTGTATCACAATTAAATTATGTATTTGTATGATAAGTCTAAATTATTTTATATATTTAGACATAAAGTTTCTAGAAGACTTCCAAAGCAAATAACTAAATTATATAATAATTAGTTATAACTTTTTTAGTTTAATATTGTTATGTAACTAGTGCATAATGTATGTACATAAATGAAAACATTCAGTGCTTTTTAAATGTTCAAAGCTAAGCAGTAGAAAGAAATTATTTGAGCAGAGTATAAAATATGATACCATGGTACAATTGTAAACCTATTTGCTCTTAAAATAATTAAAGTACTACATGTAGAATTATAATTTACAACATGCCAAAGAATATAAAGTTTGTAGGCAGCAGCTTCTACTAAGCACGAGTTAAGTATACGTAAAATAAATCATAACATAATCTTACAGAAAGCGAGCGAAAAGTTCTAACACTAATTACACAGTCCTGCGAGGTTTTTAATAATTGAAAAAAAGCAGTGAATTGAAAGCAATGCCGGTTCAATACATACGAAAATTTTTTTAAGTTCTAACGAATGGAGTTAATGTTAATTAGTACAAACGACGCAAAATGGCAATTCCTATACCTACGATTATGATCCAAGTAAATCTGCCGAAAGAATAAGTGGTAACTGAATGGAATCATACCAGGCCATTTCAAATGATTGAAATCCTAAGCATTTTGAAAAATTTTAATATAAAAACGCAAATTTAAATATTTTTTTTTTATAAGTTTTATTTTAAATTGCTATTTTTACCTTTTAAATCGATCGAGGAATGTTTTTGATCCGATCTTTTAATTCTTAGAATTTTGGAAAACACTCACCTTAAAATGTCAAATGCACTTACGGTAATGGGGAGTCCCTGAGTCCGTACCCGTGGTCCGTTTTGGTCTGCTACGTCAAAATTGTTTGTTATTGATATCAAAAATTTTAAAATTGAAAAAAAAAAAAATTAAAAATGCAGTTCATATTTTTTTTCATCAAAACATCCATTTTTGCAAAACAAATTTTTCTATTTTTTTTATTTTTTAACTTTAAAAATTTAAAAAAAATTTTTTTTTTTCCTTCAATTAATTTAATTTTGCGTAATTTTGTTCATCCTTATTATCATCTTGAGAAAATTTCCTGGCTCAGGAACGGCTCAGCGACAACGTGCCATATGGCACCGCTAGGCATTACTGGGTTAAGCTAACAACGAGATAAAAGCGAACGCTAATAAGGAGGATAAAAAAAAATTACGAAAAAATAAAGTAATTAAAAACAGAGCAAAACGGACCTCGGTTTCGGACTCAGGGACCCCCCATTACCCTAAGTACACTTGTCCCGTCTCTGCTTATTTTTCCGTGTCGTAGGCATCTCGTAATCTCACAGAGTGTAATGCCTGAATTTTTTTTTTTTTAATACGGGAATTGATTTTACTCATTTTATATTCTTTAGTGTGATCGGTGTATAGGTGCAATTCTATTTTAATATTATTCTACATATTTAGCAAATTAAGCGCATATCTCATGTCCTGGACATTATTTATTTTAAAGTTATGCGTGTACAAGTAAAAAATGTATTTATAAAATAAATTTAAAAATAAAAGCAAATATTTATTGATATCGTATGTTGTGCACTAATGTAACTTTAAGCATAAAATGACAATGAAATTTTACAACAAAACTTAAAAAAAGGAATTCAAAATATAAAAAGTGCATATATGAAACTCCAACTGAGCATAAAATATTGTAGGAGTGAGCGTGCTCGTGTGCACAAATCGATTGTATTTCGCTCTCTCTCTCTATCTTAGTGAAAATCTTAGAGAGCTGGTAGGGAATCAGAGTAACCGTAAAAGTTGAAAAAAGCCCAAAAAAAAGGATAAATTGTGATCGCTACAGGCATAAATAATAAACATGAAAATTTTATTATACACCCCGTGCCAATAAAAACGCATCACTGCTTAAATTTAATGTTTTTGCAGTTTTCATCCTTCTTTAGTTAACAATTCATTTAATTTCAAAATTCTGTTTTTTTTACTCCATTTTGCTATTTTAGTACCAATTTAAATATGAAAAAATGGTACATTTCTTCTTTTCTGTTTTTCTCAATAAAACTTAATAAAATATTCCTATTATGAAAATTTTTTCTTGTAAGTAGTATACCTATTCTTCAGAATGGGGGTTTAGTCACTAAATTCTGACTGCACTATAATTTTCCAGTATTAACACTAGATTTATGGACAAAATTGCAACCCTATTTTTACTGAAATTCTTCATATCGGCGGGTGTTCGGAAAAATAGGTATACCACATACCGATATTTGATCTTACGGAATCTAACTGAAAATGGATTGGAAAAAATATTTATTTCAATAAATCACAAAATTTCGTCTTGATTTAAAAAAAAAATGTATTTTCTTTGTAAAATAAATCTAAAATTTTAAACCCGTAAAATTGACACATTATTTGATGTTGGGTGATTCCATGGTAACTCGCGTTACATTAGAAACAATATTTTAAGATTTAAGCTCACTTATTACCAATTCAATGCAAAAAACACGGCAGTGGTTTCTATTTAATAAATAACTTATAATTAATTAAATCTACTTCAAATTTGTCGTGGAAATTAAATACTTGTTTGACCAAAAATTCAAATATAATGGTAACTCGCGTTACATTTTGCGAAAAAAAAGGTTCAGCTAATTTTCGTTAATTGAATATTGTTAGGAATTGAAACAAGTATGATATGCAAAAAAAATTTACAAAAATAATTCGCATGAAATTATTCATAATCCATATAATGTAAGGTAACTCGCGTTACTTCCACGAAATTTTATTTGAACGATCGAGTATACCAAAATAACAAAATCTAAAATTACATATGAGATGTCTTATGTCAACCGGTCCAGAGCTCTGCCCAAAATTGTAAGCAATGAAAAGGTTCTGTATTCGCGAATAAGCGAATATAATTATTAATTTCTTTCTAGAAATGGGAAAATGTGTGATGACTGAGTTCAATGGTTTTTGGGTTCGCTAATTACGAATCTGAAGTCGGATTTTAAAAATTCAAAATGGCGGACAAATTTTTTAAAATTCATTGGATACGCTTGAAACTTGTGCAATCGGAGATTTTCGAGGTCGCTGGTATTGAATCTAAAATTGGATTCCCAAAATTCAAAAAGGCGAAACCAATAAGGCGAACAAATTCTAAAAAAAAATTATGGATTTCTATGAAACTTGGTACCTGGGGGTTTTTGTAGCCGCTGATCACAAATCTAAAGTCCGATTTTCCAAATTCGGAAAGGTTCAATTGAAATGAATACGCTTTGCCTTTTTGAGTGATTTTGATTATGATTCAGGCTTTGAATTGGTAGTCAAGGTTTTGAAATCTCAGTTTGGAAGCTCTTATGGACACAGTTTAAATATTTCCTTTATTCCCACCGATTAAATTTTTATAAGTTGATGTCGAAATTTTAAAATTAATTATAGCGCTCCCAATATGGCCCATCGAAAATTTAAATGAAAAGGAAAAGTAGGAAATGGTAAGGCTTTCGATTGCAGGAGTTGAAAATTATCCGGACAATACACACAAAATAAAAAATGATTCGGCCATTGAAGGCAAGAGTGGAGAAATAATCCAGCCGATAAAAGCAAGAGTGGAAAATGGAAAGTAGATTTCAACGAGTTTCTTAATGTTTTATTTAAAAAGACTCTCTGCATTTAAAATAGCATCTTCCGGTTTGGCTTATAGGCTAGCACGGGTGGCTTAGGTCCTCAAAACATCTCATATGCCATCACATGCTGTTGCATAGAAATGCCACTCTGGTACACTCTACATTAAAATCTTCTTTGTGATGGATGAGATTACTCATTTAAAATCTGTTCTTAAAGTGTTGCTTAGCTCCATCAGTAAAATAAATTATTTTACATACTTTTGTGCAGATATTTTTTATTCTTCCTAAATTTTGAAGAAGCTGGACAGATTCTTAGTAATAAAATGATGCTGTGAAAAATTTTCTTCAAAATGCATGTATCGGTCGATTGCCAAGAACTGGAAAATAATTTCAGAAATACTGTTCTCTTTAAAATCGAAGAAATTTTGTGTAAAATTTTTTCAGTCCCGGGGGAGAAGAAAACAATATGGTTCAAGATTTCGTCATAAACTTAATTTGAAACAATCTAATGATGATTATTTATTGATTTTAAAAACTTTTGACTACCATATTGAATTTGATTAAAACGAAAATTACCGCGTTACATCTAAAAAAAATTTTAAGTACTTTTTAGATAATTGAAATCAAGTTAATTTCTTCGAATTAATGTTCTTACAAATTAAAAAGAGAATATCAGCTTTCAAATAATTTGGATAAAAAACAAGAACAAAAAAAAATAAATTTTGGTAACTCGCGTTACAAATTATTATTTGTAATATTTTACAAATAACAATTTGTGCAAACTTTATATAACTTTCAATACTTTACGATGAAAGTGTCAGAAAGTGAAATTTACAGTTAAGATACTGTTTTGTGCATAATAAAACAAAAATTTTTCGTAATTTACATTTTCGTAGTTTTATAGATTGGGCTTTTAAAGATTAAATGGTTCAGACAAGAGAGAGGTATATTTAACTCCAATTCGGTAAAAAAAAAGTTATATAAGGGTTTGTGATGACAATTTATATAGTACGAGTTTAACTTAGTGCAATTCAATTTTGACTTCTCCTAAGTATCCAATTGAATTCTCTCTAACCTTTTAGTGGTAGTGGGATCTTATTTCTTCCGCCACTAATGCTTTAGTGGACGTAAAATTTGATATCCACTACCACTAAACGTTTAGTAGTAATGGAGCCTTACTCAATGATGATGATCGAAATTTATTCACTAAATCCCCAGTCTGATATTCTTTTACGGATTGAAATTTTGTCTTAGATTAACTGAAAACTTACAGGAATGCCAAACATATACAATAAAGAATACAAAGATGCGTTTTTATTGGCATGGGGTGTACATTTTTAAAAACCAAAAAGAAAACGTTTTCCAATTCTTTGGCCGTATCTGTGATTCAGAAGATACTGGCATAGATTTAGAACGCTTTTTATTATGTGTTGGCTTCTTGATGATGGTTATAGTTTCGTTTTCTTAACGAATTTTAAGATGTGATTAGTCAAATTAATTGTTTAGAAACTTTTTTTTCATGACAGGTATCATTGTCACTAGAATCATGAAACAAAAGACAGTTCACATTGTTAAATTGTTGATCAAACAGTTTGAGAGTTCAGAAGTGAAAAAACTATGACAAAATATTATTTTTCTATTCAAACATAAAGGCTGTCTGCTGTTGTTTTACTTACCATAGAAAATTGTCACCCACAAAATATGTTGCGAATGACAAAAAGATGTTGATTTAAAAAAAAAGATCATGGGACCTAGGTAGCAAAAACGGTTCATATTGACACATTAGGTGCACAAGGGTCACGCTGACGATAATTAGTTGCAAGTGAGCTGTCTAATGCGTAGATTGAGAGAATTCTACGTTCACTCAATGAAAGCTATTGGTCAATTGAGAGAAAGTATAGCGTGGAATATTTTCCTTCAGAGCTTGTTCATAAATATGAATCCTTTTGAAACGAACTATACTATATCGAGGTAATAACATTACTAATTACTGTATGCCCAATTAAGAATTAAACTATTTATAAAGCTAGAGTGGCTAGTACTGATACGACTCGCTAAAAACTTTTCACCAATTCACACGCTGCCACACTTATCATAAATGCTTTCATATTCTTTGACTTTCACCAATTAAATTAATTTTTCAACAATAAATTCGAATCAACTAAGAAGCGAAAACTATTTTCATGAAGCGTGTCAATGTCAATGTTGGATAGCCCTCCAAAAAAAAAAACAATTGCAGATTAAATATAATTAATAAATTTTATTAAAAAATATTGTTTTTAAATTAAGTTAATTACAATGAAAAAAAATTATAATATCTAAAATTATAAAAAAATGTCAAAATTTTAATATATTCTTAAACTTAAAAAACTAAAATTAAAACGTTATTTATAAAACAAACAAAAAAACAACAAATTTACAATTAAAAAAAATACAAATAAAATTAAAAAACATTTAAAAATTACTTTTTTTCTTCCTAATGGCATTCAAGTAAGAATATATTGGTGAGTACATGAGTAGGTAGGTAGGTAAGTCTTTTAAGCTAGTCAGAATTTTTCATTTTAACCAAAGATACCGGAAGTCTTCTGTTTGATTTTACCCCAGAAACCGCTTGGTTCAGCTTCAGCCTCAACTTCAATAGTCTGTAAACGAGAAATTAGCTTGGTATTAGTTTCTTTGGACTAGAAACGATTGTTTAATTCCGACTTACCGCAGCAGTAGTGCCACTAGCATCAACTTGTTTCTGGCTAGCAGAGAATGTGCCATCCACATTTTCCACCTGCACTTGTTGCTGCTGATCGAGCTCGTGTTGCCTGTAATCACCCAATTCAACTTGTTGTTGTTGACCGAAATCTTCAGCCTGTTGTTGATTATGGCCGCCGCCAGCATGTCCAGTGTAACTGCCATGTGAGTTGCCACTGCTGCCGTGTGCGTGTCTGCCACCGCCGCTATTCCACTCAACATCAGTTTCCACCTGTTGCTGTCCATCATTAGCACCGTGACTCCTCAATTTGCCATTCCATGCCTGCTCCACCTGTTGTTGCTGTCCAAAATCTTCAACTTCTTGCTGTTGCTGACCAATGTCAACCGTCAATGAATGTGGTGCCATGTCACGCTCACGTCCATAACGTGCAAGTGGTGTACCGGCACCAGCACTTACAGCAGCGCCGGTCGGTGCAGTAAATGTATACTCTTTCTTGGAATAACGATAACCACTTTGTACACCACCGCCGCCAGGCATAACACCACCACCGCTTACTGGTGGTAAATATTGCGGTGTTGATTGTTGTGTCGTAGGTAGACGCATTTGTGCTGAAGGTGCTGGATAGAGAGGATCTTGTCCTGCTACGCCGGGCTCATCCCCATCTGCGTTTTCATCATAGATATGTGGTGGTTGATCACCACGATCTTTTGAGATCACTTGTTGTGGAATAGCCGTGCGATTTGTCGAGCCGATACCGTTTTCGTGACCTCCATAGCCACCGAAGTCAAGGGGTATTAAGCCTTGAGCGAGCAGATAGAGTTTACGACGCCATGCCAAAAGTTCTTCTCCACTCAAGCCGGTCTTCCTTTTGAGTATCTGCATACGGCGAGCTTCCGATGCGCCCATCTTAACACGTTCATTTTCAGTGCTTGTCTGCTTGTGCATTATATACTGCAGGTAGAGGATTTCTTTGGCCCGGAAATCTTGCAATTGACTTAAATTCATGTGGTAATATTCGGCGATATGCATCAAACGTTCATATTCCTCGATTTGCCAACCCTCGAGAGTCTGCACAGCGATGGCATACTTGGATGCCAGCTCAGTGAGGAAATTTTCTTGACGCTGCAAGTCACGTAAATTCTTCATTGTAAAGTTTTGGGCTCTTATCAAGCCATAGAGACGATCACGTTCACGTCTCTGCCATGGTGCTACATTCAGCAAACTGATATTATCGAATAAGCCTTCTCGTTGCATTACATTGGTCTGCACACGTTGATAGGGTGCCAGCTGATTGAGCGAGACTCCATACATATTTGCCAACTGCTGTTGGTAAGAGTTATCGGCTGCAATAAATTCTAAAGTCTCCTCCAATGTGATGGTTATTTCAGCTGCAATATTTCTCAAACGCTGCCGTTCCTGCTCTTTCCAATCGTTCGTGCTCGTTTGTGTGCTTTGTACCAGACCCAAGTTCGATAAACGATTCAATTCATTACGTATCCACATCTCGAGCTCTTCAATATTCACATGATACCGATCGGCTAAAGTATTTAACGCAGTCTTATCACGCAACAATTGCTCCTCGATTACTTGTAAACTCATGCCCGGTTGGCGTTGCACAATGCGATAAAGACGTTCCTTTTCACGACGCTGCCATTCTGCCAATTCTTCGGTCACAATACGTTGTTGCTGCAGCAAGTGCTGCAATTCACGCTTGTACCATGCTTCGATTTGTTCAACAGTAACATGATATTGAGTAGCGAGGCGTTGTAAATGTGCACGATCGTTGATCAGCTGACGTTCAAGTTCTTCGATTGACCATTTCTGTTGTTTGCGTAGCTTATCGTTGATCAAGTTTTGTATGTATGCATTCTCTGACTGCTCCCATTCTTCAACAATATACGAGCCCGATTGTGGCGCATGTATATGGCCGAGTATGTGCAAGCGTGCGCCTTCTTGTTGTACCCATGTCTCGACCTCTTCGACGGTTACGTGATAGTCTTGAGCTATGCGTTGCAATCGATTCTTATCACGTTTCAGGAACTGATTGAATTCCTCATAGGTTGTTGCATTGTTCTGCTGTTTTAACCAATCTTGCAGACGATCACGTTCGATCTTCTGCCAATATGTTAACTGTTCCACTTGCAACAGCCCGGAGTTCTTCAGACGCTGCAGCTCATCACGCATCCAATTTTCGATTTGTTCAACGCTAACGCGATACTGCTGCGACAACTGTTGTAGACGAGTGCGATCGCGTTGCAGTTGTATCTCGAACTCTTCAAAGCTTAGGTTATTCTGCTGCTGCAGCAACATATCAATTAATCGTTTCTGCTCAGAATCTTGCCACTGCGTTAGACTTTCTACTTGCACCTCGCCGGTAGTTTTTAGGTTGACCAGTTGTTGACGCAGCCATTGTTCAATTTGTTCAACACTCACCGAGTACTGCTTAGCCAAATCTTGTAAGCGTGCACGCTCTTTCATTAGCTCCACCTCGTATTCAACATAGGTCAGCTGATTGTTTTGCTTGATGAGATCTTTCAAGCGTTGAGATTCAGCCACTTGCCATGCGGCTAATTGTTGTACTTGATTTTCTGAATCTTTACGTAAACGTTTTAGCTCTTCAATCATCCACGTTTCAATTTGCTCGATATTGATGCGATACTGATCGGCGAGTTGCTTCAAGTGTGTGCGATCATTCAACAACTTTTGCTCATACTCTGTGGTAGATAGGCCGTTATTGTATTGCTTGATCAATTGCTGTATATAGTCGCGTTCGACAATCTGCCAGTTTTGTAGATTTTCTACTTCAAATTTACCCTTTTGACGCAACTCTTCGATAACCTTCTTGACATATGCTTCAACTTCCACTACGCTCACGTGATATTGGGTGGCCAAATTGTTGAGGAAGAAACGATCATGCTGCACCTTTCGCTCGAATTCTTCAACAGTCACGCCTGATTGTTGTTGCAGCAAATTCATAATGCGTTGTTGTTCAGCCTTCTGCCATGATGTCAGCTGTTCAATATTCAGTTTACCTTGACGACGCAAGCGTTCCACCTCGGATTGTATCCATTTCTCGATCTCCTCAACGGAAGTGTGATATTTGAATGCCATAGTTTGCATGTGTTCACGATCCATTCGCAGTACCGATTCGAACTCTTCGACGCTCCACTGCTTGTTTTGTTTGATCAATTCTTCGAGACGAGCGCGTTCTGCTATTTGCCATGAAGTGAGATTATCAATTTGTAGCTGTCCATCATCACGCAAACGAGCCAATTCCTTTTTCATCCAGGTTTCGATTTCTTCTACCTGCACACTGTAATCGCGTGCCAACTTCTCGAGCAATTCACGGTCCGCCCGCAAACGCTGCTCCAATTGTTCGGTCGAGTGATATTGTTGTTGCGTTATTTGCTCCAGATAACGTCGTTCAACTTCTTGCCAATTTGTTAGTTTCTCATTCGGCTTGAGTAATCCCATGCTCACGAAACGCTGCTCTTCATTTTTTACCCACTGCTCGATCTCCTCGATTTGCACATTATGTTGCATGGCCAATACCTGCAAGCGTGCACGATCTTCAAGTAGCCATTTATGGAATTCTTCCACTGTGAAGTCACGCTCTTTCACCATGTTAGTTAAATTACCGCGCCATTCTGTCTGCCAATCTTTGAGCTTTTCCATTTCTATAAGACCTTGTTGTTGAAGCTTTTTAATTTCCTCCTTAATCCATTCTTCGATTTCTTCAACGCGTACTTGATGCTGATGCGCCAAGCTGTAGAGATGTGTTTGATCGGTCTTTATCTTCTCTTGTAGCTCTTCTATTGAGAGATTATTCTTATTAACTAAATCCAATAAACGCTCACGTTCGATTTTTTGCCAATTATTAAGTTGCTCTTGCATTTGCAGTAGTCCCAAACTCTGCAGACGTTCACCTTCCTTCTTGATCCACGTCTCAATTTCAGACGTTTGTACATTATAAGTGCGCGACAAATCTGCTAAACGTTGTCTATCTGTTAGCAGACGTTTTTCAAATTCCTCAATTGTTAGCTTATTCTCGTGGACAATCTTTAGTATTTCATTGCGTTCATTCTTCTGCCAGTCCTTAAGATCTTCTACTTTTATCAGTCCTTCACCTTGCAAACGCTGCAGTTCTTTCTTCAGCCATTCTTCAATCTCTTCAACGCGTACTTGATACGTGTTAGCCAATCTATACAAATGAGACTGGTCATTCTTGATCTTCTTCTCCAACTCCTCGACAGTGAGCTCATTTTGTTGCACAATTAAAAGCAGACGATCACGTTCCTTTTGCTGCCACTGCGCCAATTCCTTTTCGACTTCCTTGAGTAAGCCCTGCGATTGGAAATTCTTGATTTCATTCTTTATCCACTCTTCTACCTCGGAAACCTGCACTTTGTATGTTTTCGCCAAAGCTTCGAGACGTGCGCGATCACTCATAATCTTCGTTTGAAATTCTTCAATAGTTAAATCATTCTTATTTGCAATCGCCATCAAATGTTCACGCTCGCGCCTTTGCCACTCTTTAATGTCCATTTCAAGTTTGGTTTGCCCATCGTTATGCAAGCGTTCGACCTCTGCGCGTTGCCAATTTTCCAACTCTTCAATGCTTACATGATATTTGGAGGCTAGCGATTGTATATAAGTACGATCACGCGCCATTTGCGTTTCCAAATCTTGTACTGAACCACGATGTTGTTTGACAATATTCTCAAGACGCTCACGCTCTGAACTTTGCCATGCGGTAATGCGTGTCATTTCGTTGCGTTGCTCATCGATAATGCCACTCAAACGTCCCAACTCACCCTTTAGCCACTGCTCCATATCTTGTACGTTACCGCGATACTTCTGCTGTAGATCAACCAATTTTTGCTGATCTAACTTGATGGAGTTATGCAATTGTGAAATAGTAGAATTATGCTGACGTATGAGTTCCTCCAAACGTTCCTGTTCGTTGACATGAAGCGATCCAGAGTCAGGATGTTGAGCTATCATTGAATTGTTTTGGTCGTTAAAGTAAACATAAAGACGATTAAGTTCTTCGATCTGCCAATTCTGAAGCTCTTCAAGTGAAATGCGATATTGTGTTGCGAGCCGGGTGAGCTTATCTTGGTTCTCTCGCTGCCAACGTTCCAGCTCCTCGCGGGTTACGCTATTCTGATGAATCAGCCAATCCAGGCGGCCACATTCAACACGTTTCCAGCCTGTATATTTATTGTTTTGTGCCTGATATTGCCCCAAAAGTATGCGATAACGCTCCAATTCCTTACGATGCCACTCCTGTATCTCTTCGATGCTCGTATGATAACGTTCAGCCATGCCAAGCAACCGTTCCTCTTGCTGACGCTGCCACTCCTCCAGTTTTTGTGCAGAGGTATTGCCTTCGGTCAAAAACCAGAAAAAACGTTCACGCTCCTCACGCTTCCACGCTTCGCCACGTGGCACAGTCCATTCACCAAATGGACGCTCAGAATCGTATACCAATTTACCATCGACCCATTTTCTATTCAATTCGGAGCCCTGCATGGTATTAGTACCATCTGGATTTGTAATTATAGTTTGATTATAGCGACGTAGCGTAACTGTTGAACCACCTGATGCCGGCACAACGTAGCTGGGCCGATAAACGTGACTGCCAGTGTTGAAAGTTTCGACATCCGATGAACCACCGAATGGTACTTGCATCACTGCCGGCTTATAGGCATTGCTCGACCATTGTGTATCAACGTTCATCACGGGATTGTAACCGATAACGCTTGGTTCCATATTGTGATTAACCCAATCGTATATGGTTTTCTTGTGTGTCACTGTAGTTGAGGATCCACCTTCACCCGGTTGCATATAAACACGGACAGGGTAGACACTTGCACCGCCACCACTCATCATTGAACTACTGGTGAAACCATTATTCGCGGTGCCATAAGTGTTGTACATGGGCACCCTACCACCACCACTGGTGGTGACAATTGTACGATTACGGTTGAGCACGGTAAGGAGAGGACTATCAAATGAGCCATCGCCTGTAGTTTTCGAAGCTTCAGTGCAATTCTTATGAACCACATAAGTTTTACCATCGATTACTTTAACCTCAGCGGGGTAGGCGTAATTCTTTACTTCATCGTAATTAGATAAGTCAACGGGTTGAAAATGACCCAGCTCGACTTGTTGCTGTTGCTGACCAGCATCAAATTCAACATCTGCGCTATTGACATACGATTCTAAAAATTCCGCAGCTTTCCACTCGAAGAAATTCGTCGATGCAATTGTGGTATAGGCTAAAAGGCCTTTACGCATATCGGCGACTAGTTGTTCGCTTACACGGCGACAAAGCACATCCAATTCGGATGCAGTCTTGCCAGTGAGATTGATGATATTTGCTGTGGGAAGAAAAGCGTGAGAGTGAAACTAAATCGTCGAATTAATATTTCACTCTTGTGCTTACCACTCCATGGCGTGTTGTAAGTGTTACTGTAAGCAGTTGAGCTGCCCTGCGACATCATATTGTACTCTTGACGTAAGCGGTTACCAAACTGACGTACTTCATCTCGATGGCTGTTTCCCCATAAACTAAGTCTACAACAATCTTGGGAAGAAGACGACGACGCTGAAGATGACGAATATTGGGATTGCGATTGAGACGATTGGGTATAGCCAGAGGAATAACCAGCAGATGCTCGTCCCTGATAGGCGCTATAGCCAGCACTCCATTGTGCTAGAGACAATAGCAGCACAATTAGGCTGAAGGCTTTCATTTTTCAGTTTTTCACAGATGGATTTTTTTTAACAGTCTGTAATGAAAAAGTACAAAATGAAAAATATATGTGAATATGACTTTTTTAAAAGCGAAATGAATTAGCACATGTTTCAAAATATTTGCTTATTATTATTACTGTATATTTCCTATTGGTTAAGGAGATAAGACTTCTCTTGTTGTTGTAATTCAAAAATCTAGTTCAGTTATATTTGTATGCTTATTTCTGTAGTCTTCTGTGCCTAATACGTAATATTTTAATTTTCTAAATTATTATCTCAATGCGCTTCTTTTGAAAGTTCAAAATGTCATACATAAAAACGTTTTAATCACATTTAAAATTCTAAATAATTCTAAAATATAAAAGTATTTAAATGTGTTATTCCTATAGGTTTAGTAGTTTGAAGTTTTAAATTTAATGTTTTATGCAAGAAAAAAACAACTGAATTTTGTATTTTCTAAGTTGTTTTCATCCGGTTTGAAACAATTATTTAGAAAATATTTAAAAATTTTTTGATAAAAATGCACCTTAGATTTCTTAAATTCTAAGCACCATTCACTTTGATGTGGCATAAAATCGGTGTTAAATAAATTTTACTAGTATTGCTATAGGTATTCGGTTTTGTTATTTATTCTCATCTTTGCTGGTGACCAAACATTTGAAATTTTATGCTTTACTTTTTTGTCTTTGAAGTCAAGTTAAAAACCTAAGTGAAAGAATTTTTCGTAAATCCTTTCGCATTATTTTTTGAAAAAAAAAAATGCTTTAAATTATTAAGTACTAAGCGGAAATTTTTTTTTATCAAATATATTTATTAAAGATATGAGAATATGACAATCAAAAAATTGTTGTCCATAGCGCCATAGCTATGTTTTTTTTTAACCTAACATATATGGAGGTATGAAAATTGTTGTAATGATTGTGGAAGTTCTAAGTAACTATGATTTAAATACAAAAGGTATCTATGAAACCCTATTAAAATCCGGGCGTCAAAGAGTTAACATTAATTAAAATGTTTAAAATGATGTGAATCCAATCTTGCCTGTTTAGAAGATTCCAGTTGCGTACCGTTTCAAGTGCAGTAGAACAAGATGAAGCTGAAGGCGGAATGGTGGAAAGCTTTATTTGTCGCTTTAGAATATTTAGAAATATTTCATCAACTGATTTTGTTGAGATTGAAATATGGAAAAACAACATAGTCATTACTATCTTTATGCGCTATCAAGAGACTCTATTATTTCTTCAATCTCCTCAAAAGGCATAGTCGACAAAGGACATTTTTGTTGAAGATCCAAAAAATGCAGTAAAATGCGAAATTAAAAAAAAAAAATAACATGCAACCCGATTTCCCTCTATGTCACAAAAATTTTATTATTAATACTGTTGTACCACTGGGCACATTCCGTCTAAATTTCTCATAAATAGTATTCATTAATGTTAATAATATAATTTATTATATTTTTTAGTTGTATGTATGTATATAATAAATTACAAACATTATTGAATAAAAGTAATGGATTAAAAAAAAAAAATAAAATTACTACAAATTTCTCTCTCTATTAAACTTTCTCCTTTTTTTCTGCTAAATCCTACTTGATGGCTGATAAAATATATAAGTTTTTCAACCTCCCCCCCCGGCGACCTTGACAAAATGATGCTGGCGTGTGACATACCGTTAAGGAAGCTCCACAGCAGAAAATTCAAAAGCTGTTTTGAGAAATACATAAAGAAGAAAGTTTCCGATGAGTCCACAGTAAGAAAAATGTTGGTGAAAAACCTATTTTCATTTCAATTAATGAAACAACCGACCAAGCTGGACGTCATGTTCGTTCCATAGACAAAAAATTCATAATGTTGCAACCTTACAAATTGTGTGTGCTTTTAAAGAGAATACACCAAAAAAATAATTAAAATGGATGCAAGAAAGTCGTCCAATGTATCACAAAAATGTTGGATCGTTCGATTTTAGCTTTTGAATCTGTTGAGAAAAAAAACATCTGAAAATATGTTTTTAATGATATCCTGCTGAAAGTTACAGTTTTGTTTTCGCAATTTATCAAAAAAATTGTTGGTGATATTTTTTAATCAAGATTTAAATAGCTAAAAATTTACATTGTTTCCAAAGTTAAGTATTTTTGAAAATACAAAAACTAAAAATTGATGAATTTTGGGAGAGAAAATCTAGAAAATGTGTAAAAATACATTTTTTTTTCTCAATTTTAGAATGCGCATTTCTTTATTGAAATAAGCAAAAACATCCTCCGCTATCTTCCTCTATCATAAATTCATTCAATTTGAAAATAGTTCTAAACATGATTTTTTTCAACAAACATTGGAATTAACCTTTTTTGTCTGCAATCATGCTGGAAAATGAATAAAAGTGCAAAAAGTCAAAACTTTTATTCCAAAATTAAAGGACTTGAATAAAAGTTGTTCAACTTTCTAAAAAGTCCAATATCAACATAACATAACATAAGCCCATTGAGAAATTACATGGCTAGGTGCAGCTACAGGAAATTATAAGGGTTCCACTACACTCTTGTTGATGAATGCGGTCTAGATAAAGTCCTGGGAACTTAAGGGCTTAATTTAAAATACGTACACAAACATTTTTAAATGAATTCGATTTCTACTGTAAATTTCATATTGCCTTCAGAAAACTATGTACTAAGATTTGAACGGATGCAACTTTCTGAATCTCACCTCTCAACATCGAATCTAGTAAACTACTAATTTGTAAATGAAAAATGGAAATTTCACTTAAGAAAGAAATTCAAATAAATCACCTACAATTAAAAGTGAAAAACATTCTTTGATGTATCACCATTTTTATTTTTATGACATAGTAAACAACTTGAAAAAGTGATGCACATAAGTATATGTATATTAAGCATTTTATGTGAACTTATTTTTCATTTTACACATTTGTATTGCACTCGCACTTGAATTTCCATATAAAAATTTTAACATATGGTATTCTATAGTTTTGTTTCCATAATTTGAGACTACTGACTGTTTATATAAATAGAGCCATTAGAAATGAGAAGATACAAATGCATGACACCACAACAACACAGAAATCGTGACATCAGTCGTGCGAGGTGTGTGTGTGTGAATGCATCTTAGAATCTCGGCCATTCACCAACGACGACGGCAACTAAATAAATGAGTTGATTTAATGAAAAATATATGTCAAATGATGCACTCACCGCCACATATCAGAGCGGTGCGGAGGGATGATAGAAAATGCTCTTTGAATATTTTGAAAAAAAAAAAATTGTTTTTAATTTAGAAAGAAAACATGATTTTTTGTTATTTTTAAATTTTAGTATTTTTTGTGTGAAGCATAAAAATTGACCCAATTTTTTATTTTTTGCTTTTACTATGAATATGTTTAGCTAAAAAAAAAATTGAAGGAAACAAATTTAATGGCATGAAGCTCGCTCTATCTCCTGTATTGAGTTTTTCCTCCCCCTCATAGAAACTTGCAGAATTTATTTGACATTTGCTAGCATAAATTAAGTAATTAGTAGACTAATTTTTCAAGTAGTTTTTTTTTTTTTTTTTGTTATTCTGATAGGAATTCAAATTAATTTTCTATGGAAAGGCAAAGAACTTTTCAACTTATTTATTCATTAGTTGTACATATCAGTAGATGGTATTTGTTTTTTTTTTAAATTTATATGGCCCAACGCTCATGTGTATAGCAGTTTTTGGTTTATTGACGCTCAAAAACAATTAATTTACAAAGTCGTATAAGGTATGGCGTTCGAGAGAGCTGGTTTCCCAGCAATATTTGATTGCTCTATGCCAAACTTTGAGTCGTAAAATATCCGAAATTTTATAAGAAATATGTAATAAGAGGAGTCTCCTGATAGGTTTTTGGGAATGTAGTATTCTAGAAATATAATATTACTAGTCAGGAAGATGCACCACAGAACGGTGTTTCGTTTTCTTTTTGGCAGAAGCGTGTATTGTTGCTGCTCTCTATTTATTGCCTCTATTTTTGTATATTTCTTTGTATACCGCAGTAGAAATTATAGATATATGTAGATGGAACGTTGTTTAGAATTTTTCTGGCATCATTGTTCATTTAAGGCCTATTAATTTTAA
The DNA here is from genome assembly GCA_963691655.1 of Toxonevra muliebris. Taxonomy (NCBI): domain Eukaryota; kingdom Metazoa; phylum Arthropoda; class Insecta; order Diptera; family Pallopteridae; genus Toxonevra; species Toxonevra muliebris. The sequence continues at coordinate 29,985,415 of OY829329.1, forward strand.
TAGTTTAGAATTTCGTTCATTTTAATAATTTTGCTGGAAAATATCTTAACACAGATCCGTCGATGTGATCAAATTGATACACTTTTCAACTAAAAGTTGTTTCTTATGTTTAATAGTTCATATGAATAACTAAATAGTACTTATAACAAAAAAAAAGTGACGAAATTGTTTTCATTGAATAAAATGATAGAAAGGTTAATAACTCAATAAAAATAATCAGAAAATATAATATTTAAGATCAGTCAGCTTTATTTTAGTTGTGGCATTACATTGTATCAAATTGATACATCAACGAAGAATAATAATAGAAATTAATTTTCAAAATTGGTTTGGTTCAAAACCGATTTCCATCCCTGATTAAATTAGTATGAGATTTTAAAGCTCGAAACGAGAAGTTACCCAAACCTCAGATCCGTAATTAATCCTAAAAATTATAGTTCCTAAACTAAAAACGAATAAAAGCGATTTTTCTAATGGAATTACTATAAATATATTTCCCACAAAAATTATAACCAATAGTTATAAAAATAATTTCACATTTTTGGGAAATAAATTACTTCTTACATATAAATTAAAAACTAAACTATTGTGTATTTTTAAGGGAAAGTAAATTGTGTAAAGTTTTGCAAATATAAAATTTATCTTAAATTTGATCTCTGTATTTTTCTCACTTAACAAAAAAGTTGGCCACGCCGTTTTATAATTCTGAGGCAGAAAAATCCTGTTCCTTTTTATTTGCGGTGTTTGTGTTAAAAAAAAATAAATAAATAAAAATTCAACACCAATTTCAGATGAATTATATATGTGAAATATTAAAAAAAAAAATACAAAAATTTAATTTCTTTAAAGGAAAACTCACTTTATTATTTTCGAATGCTTTAATATTCCATCAAATAAATGAATAACCAAAATAAGAAAAAAAGAAGAAAATTTCACTTTTGTAGCAAGTTTACTTAAATAAACTGCACAAAAATATTACACAAAAAAAATTTAATATTTTCTGAATATCCTTTTTCCGCCTCACAAGGATCAAACTGAGATCACAATTCACTTAACACACGCACACACAAAGAATAAGCGCGCCGCGTACAAACGCTAAGCGTTTGAAAAAAAGACTACAAAGAACAAAAGCTGCCGAAATGCTGTATGCAACGCGTTTCGTTGCAAATGCTCAACTGACTAATGAAACACCAAAGAAACGAAACTTAAATATGAATTTTGTTTGAAAAAGTTCTATACGCTGAATGAGTGCAAAGTACATTCACACATACAAACATTCCTCTGAGCGTATAATTTAAAACAAAAAGAACTGAAAGTTAAATGATGCTCGAATGATTACGACGAGCAGAAAACTTTGAATGACGACATGACAATAACACACTCTCAATTCTTAGAATTTGTTAATGAAATCTGGCTTCGAAAAAAGCTTAAAATAGTTTATTATCAGTTGAGCGCCACGCGCTTATCTTTTTTGTTTTGACCAATATTTCATATTTGTGTAAAAAATATAGTTGGCTAATAGTTAACTTAAGATTCCGCAAAGCAATGCGACTGTGAGGTTATGTTCTCTGCAAATGGTAAGTTCCGTTCAAGTCTCGGTGATTCATTTTTGTGGTTTAGATTGTTTTTATTTGATTTGATTAGTTTTAACCAGTTTTGATTGTTATTTAGCTAATCGTCGCTTTTAAATTTTATTTGTTTTGAAGATATTTTAAAATATGTTGGTAATACCTACTAGGTATGTTTAAGAAAAATTTAAAAGCGCATTTTTGAACACTCTAAATTTACTGGTATAAACATATTCTTCAGAAATCTGTAAAAAATTTGAATACTTTATTAAGAACCACCATGTTTATAATTAGTTAATTCATTTATGATTTTTAATAGCTGAATGAAGTGAGCTTAAGCTCATACTGAAAAACTGATCGTCTGTTTTCAACAGCACATATTAATCATTAAAAGCTTATCACTTTTTTATTTCACTGTAATTTTGCCCAATATATTTAAAGATTCTTCGAATCCCATTATGTTGATTTGAGTAGCTAGCTCTTTAGAAAAATCCCAAATCTTTGGTAAAGTGTTCAATGAACTTGTTCTAAATTCACCATAATTGTTTTTGCTTGGTTTAGATAAGATGATAAGTGTATATATGCTTTAATATTTTCATATTTAACCCATTAAAGCCTAAACAAATACCCAATACCTTTTTTATTTACAAGAGAAAAGATGAGGCTATAAAGTTTTCCCAGAAAGTTTTAGAAAATTGGGTTCATAGTTGGTAATTTTTGTGGTTTGAAAATGGCAAATTTTCAATTTTTGGGTTACATTGGAAAATTAAAGAATCGGGGAACTTTTTAAAGTTATTTTAAAGTTATTCAGCTCTTATGATGTTACATCTAATAAAAGTAAAACTGGCTGTTCACACGGGAGCTAGCATGAACGCCTGCCTGAAAGAGAGAGGTATGTAGAAGAAATAGGTAGTAAGAAAGAGAGCCTGCCTTCTTTCAGACAGGCGTTCATGCTTACGCCGGGATGAATAATCACAAACGGTTCTTTTCGGGTTACTATCTTGGTCTATATTATACGTTTACCGTTTTGCATGACAATTGGTCAAAATTGGCATGATAATTATGTTATATGAAACATTTTATTGAGTACATGGGGAAATTTGGCTATCACTTATACACCATTTTTTTTATGATATTAAGATTTGGTATGGAGGTATCATTTTTGTAAGGCTTTCTGTTGTAAATATGAGTGGACTTGTAAAAGTGGACATGGCGCCTTCAAAACAAATGAAATAAGAATAATTAAAAACACAAATAATTAAGTTTTTTCGTCGTCATTAGATTGCTGGGCTTCAAACGTTGTACTTATAACGGTATATTTCTACTTGCAAAGATAGTTGCCACCTCCCTGTTTTCTGATTATTAAATACTATATTTATTTTTCATCTTAAATATTGATTATTACTTATTATTTTTAATACTTAACTTTCAGCTGTATAAACATGAAAACATTTAAATGGACGATTTACTTTTACATATGAGTAGAGATTATAAAAGCCTTACTTGGCAACTCGGATTTATACTAGCATTTAATATAATAATGCATGAGTTAGAAAGAGACAACAGGACTGTGTTCAAAATTTAGACAGTAGTGTAGTAATTTGCATCTTCATTAAGGTAAAATCACAATTTCGTAAAGTAAAATTAAGGCACATAGAAAGATTAACCCTTAACCCTTTCGTTGTTTTTGGCTAATATATTGTACAAAATTTTTTTCATATTTCACTACTTCTCATTTCAAACCTATCGGGAATTTTAAAAATAAAAAATTGTTTTTTAAATCAAGCATGTTTTTTCTCTTTATAATTTAAGTTTGAGCAAAAACGGGAGTACAGTTTATTTTTGGATTCGGCATAAAACTGTAGGTCCCTTCCATTCGTGTATAAATATAACTCACACAACATGAATGGATGCGAAAAGCTCGGCCTTGGCCCTCCATGGGCTGTTGTGCCATAACTATTATGGTAGTAGTAGTTTCTTACAGCACATGAGCTTTTGATTTCAAATTGTAATTTACTAATTTTGATTTGAGATTTTTCTGATTTAAGGATTGAAAAAACTGTACATAGTTTGAATTCTTTGAAAATAATCAAGAAAAACGGAAAAAGTAACTGTAAAAAAACTGCATTCAAGACTTTAAATCCAGGTGTCTCAAGTTGAAGTCTGGGAAGACGAGAAAACTGTTCTCCGTAAATACGAATAGAAATTTAATTTTTCATTACGGACAACCCGAAGAATTGATACAGGCACTAATGAGGTAGCTTTCTGAAGCAGCTAGCATTAAGCAAACCTCTACAATTCATCAACGGACTCTACGAGGTTATGATAGTAAAATGGCTGGAAAAATGTTTTTTTTATGTTAAATATTACTTTTTGCATAAAACATTTTACTAAACACGAAATTCATAACCGTCACTCATGAGATATAGATAATTACTTAACGTAATTTGGATTCTTAGAAACTATAACTGATGAATGAAAACTCCTACACATAAATATATGCATACATATACATTCATATTATTTGTATGTAATTCTTAAGTAGTAAAGGAAGTAAGAAATTGAAAATTTATAGTAATTTAAGTATCTCCCACTTATTAATATGAAAAAGGTAACTTTCAAACATAAAGCTTTAAATTTTAATATATTTTCGTAAATTCTTTAGCAGGGTATTTCGTAGTGTATACATTTTTATTTTAATTATTGATTATTGTATTATATGACTGATGTTATTGTATATCTTTAGAATAATTACTCGGTATATACGAAAACTTCAATTGCGAATTTTGTATTTTTAAGAATGATTTGGTGCATTTGTGGTTTGTCAAATGAGGTGTTCAATATATATATATACATTAGAGTGGATCGATTTTGTAATTCTTTTCATGGCAGCGTTTTTTGAGAAGAGGGAGAAAAACAAGATGACTGGCATGAAATTTAAAAAAAAAAATCCATACCCCCTATTTTGTATTTTTATAAAACTTATACTAACTTTTGCTTCTGAGCCTCGTTTGGAATATAGTTTATATCAAAACAGACTCCAAAAAAATGGGTTCATTGGTTTCTAATCTGATCTAAAAACTAATCCAAATAGCGCTCCAGAGCAAAAGTAGCGAAGTTGAATGCCGATCCATTCTAATAAATATACATATGGAAACCCCATAAAGGAGAGCAGAGAGCAGCACTAAGAGAAATGAAAACAAAACTCATTATTTGGAATCATTGAACAGATTTTTCCAAGTATTTCGGTGCAGAACTTAATAATTTCTAAATTTCTATTATGATTTATTTGGTTCAAAGTAACGAAAAAACAGTACAAAAAATCTCATAAAAAAGTATTTAGGCAGTATTTAGAGGCTTTTCCAAAAGAATCCAGATCACGATAGCTTATTGGTAGTGTCAAAATCAACCAAGTTTCATTTTTATGAAATGGTAGCAACAGTTTTGTTTTTGTATGAAACTTGAGGCGCCTTAACATGCATACAAAAATGCTATAATGCTATTCTGATGATTGACATTAATTCACTGAATGTAACTGCTTGTAGGTGTCATAAAAATAATGAATCAGCTTGTAATATATTAGAAAGTATTTAAAATTAATTATGCGGAATATAACAAAACAAAAATTCTGTTCATGTTTTAAAACTAAATGAAACATGAATTGCATTATATCATGACTTTTCAAAAGTTCAAGTGTTTTCAGCACAGTTATAGACAGTGTTTCCAATTTAGCGGGTTTCCAATTTGAATTAACCATAGACGGCAGTTTTTATTTTTTTTACATTAAGGTTTATCTTCGACGACGCCTTTTTTAACTCGATGACAATTGCTCCCTATATAAAATAATTCTGGTTTTATTATTGTGTTTTATTAAACACTTTATTACGTATTCAAAATTATTAATTGTTTAATTTTTTCAGTGCTTTTTATTACTTAAATACAAAATTAATTAATACATTGCTTTTTTTCGTTAACTTCACGTCGTCGACTAAGAAGTGCTGTCTAGGGTTAACTAAAAACCGCCGGCGGGTTTTTTTTTTGCCTTTTTATTTTATTTCAGCAGCATTTTTCTAACTTTTGTTTTTAATTTATGAATGCAATCTTGAGTTTCTTAGTTTTTCGTTATCGATAAATATTGATAGTAAAAAGTAGAGGCAAAAGAACCTGGTTCTATTATTAGGTATCAAAATCGTACCTCAAATTTAGTTAAAATTCAACATACAATAATGACAAAGAGATTATTGCTGAAATACTGGAAGATAATGACGAATAATGGTTGGATAAAAGCTTTAAAAAAAGTAAGGGTGTGTGTGAGTTAAGCTATATTTTAACAAAAATACTTATTTCCCTTGGTTTAGGAGGGAAGGGGGGCTAACTCCAAAATCACTCACCCACCTTAAACCCCCCTCCCACCGACCTTTAAATTATAAGTAGATTTCTTTTTGATCCTGTTTTTGTATGTTTTATCAAAAAATTTCAATATTCTAATTCTAGCAAAATTTGTTTCTCAATTTCGCTTTTTTTGACCACCAAGAATATAAATAATATAAATAATAGTTTTTTAACAAAGGTAAATGCATATTATGTGCTTATTTTTAAGTCGATTATTATTAATAACACAGACACAGTTTTTGCTAGACCCAGAATCAAAGTAGTAATTTTCCACGCAGTTTTTAACATTGAATGTGAACCGTAAGGACTTCGAGAAATTTTACTCCAAATTGTGTAGCACGCATGGGCGAACGTAGGCATAACCAACCAGACCTTCCAACAGATCATTTACAACCATTCATAGTAACAGTGCGAGTAACCCTCCTTAGGGTGTACCTCTTGCTACAAGCCCAAAGTTTTGCATTTACTGGGACTTTATAAAGTTAATTGCACGATAACAATATTTACATTGTTATATCGACACTAGGGTAAACACCTTCAGAAACAAAGACTTTCTCATTCTGTAAACTTATAGCGTTTTCTTTTCTCGATAAAATGTTGCATTTTATCTGCACCGTGCGAACGCTGTCAAATCTCGTGTTCTTTTCTAAAAAAGAGGCAGCCTTTTCAGAGAGTATTGTGTTCTTTTCTAAAAAAAATGTAGCCTTCGGAGCAGGAAAAAATGGAACACTTTTGCACTCAATTGAATGACGGGGTCAGAGTGTTGCCCTGCAAATGAGCTGCTTCTGACAGGGTAGCATTTTTATGTTTTTTTCTTACACTAAAAAGGTAACATTTTGGCATTTAAAAATTGTTGCCATCGCACGAGGCAAAAAAATGCAACATTTTTTCAATAAAAGAAAACGCTATTGGAAATGAAGGGCAGTTCCTATTCATTTGCATTTGGTACTCGTATATGCATGTTGATATTTGGAAATTTTTTTAAGGTCCGTCGGAAGTCATTTGTTTCGCTGTGAGAGACCACCCACGGAAATATATATCGATACCATTTCGACATTTTTATTCAATTTATAAATAGCTGTTAATGATCATTTGTAACCAGGGCACTATAATTTTTGAAACCGTCTGTAGTTTAACGAAAGGTTAATGATATATTGCATATCGCTCGTTTGCTGCAATATTGTTATAAGTAAAAAACCCCAATATTCGAGAAAATCGCATTTAAAGATTTTAGTGAAGCTACACTCGGTAGAACATAATAACGATACATTTTCTTCTCAGGAGGATTGTTCATAAAATACCGTGATTAAATAACAGTTATTTCTGTATACATAATTCGAAACTTTTTTTACTTTTTAAATTAAGTTTCTACCACTCCGCAGAATGCTATAACGACAAAGAATCTTCTCACGAGAAGAGTTTATAAGATATCGTTATGATTTTTATCATTCAGTTCTGCATACTTAACTCGAATTTTTTTTTTTGGATTATGACAGTCTTGCAGCAAACGAGCGATATGTCTTGAACGAGTATAAGTAACTAACTATTTAATGTATGCAATTATTATTAAATGTTAAAATACAAAACAAACAAGTTCTACCAAATCCTATTTTGTGGTTAAATCATAAAAGCGCTATATACATACATTAAGTAAGAATATGATTATAAAATATAAATAAGACATTAAAAACCCCTTTTATTTAAGATCTAGATTTAGTATATTGTACCTATTAATTTTTTCGATTTTTGAGTTCTTTTTGATTTTTCTCAACATTTTTGGCATCATTTTCAAAGAGGCATATCAAAAATGACAACTTGTAATACTTACAAGATCAAAACAATAAAAAGTAAAAAAATTAAACGGCATAAATAAATCACAAAAAACTAAAACAATTAGTCACGCGCAACTTTGTTAAAAAAATATAAAACAATCATAATAATCTAGAAATACATATGTATATGTTAAAAAAATCGACAGAAAATATCGAAACAACAAACGAAAGATAAATAAAAAAAATATAATTTAATGACACTTGAAATGTCAAATAAAAAGAACGTTTTAGCAGTAGTGTTAATTAATGATTATTTAATTTTGCAAAAAAGATATTAGACAGATGTGAGTGTAGCTAGTATATACAAAATATATTGAGTAGAATGATTCAAACACCGGTTATTTCATGTTTTAATGAATGAATTTTGATTTTTTCCAATGAAATACGTATGTAAATTTTACCATATAAACAAATAAAAAAACAAAACAAATAAATTCTATTCTTTGAAATTATTAATATTTAATATTATTTGATGTAGACATACACATCGACTCCTAACCGGCAAATTAACATAAGCGCCAAAAACTAAACGAGGAAAAAGTGCAGATACGACGCTATATGGTAAACTGAAAGTTCCCAACTGATCTTCTCTAGAATTGGTTAGAATAGAGATCTATAATTTTTTTGAAAAAATGGCGCTTATTTTAATTTAGCGGTTAGGTCCGATATGATTACAAATTTCAATCAGCAGATACCTACTTTATGCTAATTTGTAAAGAAAAAAATATACATACTTATACAGCTTATCAAAAAGTCTAGAATATTTACGAATATAAAATCGGAAAAAAGGAAAAGAGGCCAAGAGCATTTAAGGTCATCACAAAAAAGAAAGATTGATACTAAATAAATTGCTTGAATTACAAATAAATACAAATAAAATAAATTTTTTTTGGGAACCATTTTTTTAAATACATTTAGAGATAAGCGAGAGACCAAAAGAGATTTTCAAAGGAATTTAGCATTTTTTAATATACCTACCAAATACGTAAATTATACTATTGATTTTATTTTTTGAAGAAACTGTATATAGATTAATCTTGGACACAAGCGCAGATTCAGGGCATACGATTTAAGCAAAATGTGGTACGGTACAATAACGTATGTAAGGGGACACCCACACAAACAATACGGTCGGTAAGGTGCTTATATAACAACGATTTGGTCTGTAGATTATTTTACACAACAAAAAATTAGGCATTTGTAGTTGCTCTATTAGTAAGCGAATTAAATTGGTGGGTATTGTTTAATGCAAATACCTTGTGTTAACATCCCATAACCTTTTTATTTGTTGTAAAACACATAAGGCTGATTGCTATTAATGACAAATATTTAATTTATTTTATAAAAGCCAACGATTTTGTTTTTAAACATAGTAAATATCATATTTTATAAGTACACGCATTAAATGTTAAGGATTTCATTGTCAAATTGATTATAAAATCAGGTTTAGTAATATGAAAATTGATAATATAATTGTAATAATCAGAGTTTTCAAGAGCTTGACTAATTGCCTCTTGCCCATAATTAGTTGCGAATATTTGCCCTTTTTTTTAATATACCGTTAAAAATGAAATTTGTTATTATTATTACTTGAAACAACCGTGAGTTTCCACTTCCTTTGTATGGCTGTGGTTACATTGCGAGTATGCTCGGCGGACACCATGAAATTGTTATTGCACCGAACACAAAGAGAGAATCTTTATTCACTTTCACTCCGAACTCGATATGCTCGGTGTATTGCACACCGAGAATTCAGGGTGGCAATAAGCTATTTTACAAAATAGTATTATTACATACAAAATATAAACAGAGGAGTGCATTTCGATAAAAAGCAACTCTGCAATGAGCTGAATGTAACCACCTCGACCGAGCACGGCAGAAAATGTTTTGTGTTCGTCGAACATCGAGCACCAATATAACCAGGCACTATCCCTAAAAATTTGTTATCGCTTTGCAGCACTGCCACTTGCAGTTTGCCAAATTGCAAATTCCTGCATAGTGCTGAAAAAGAAGATCTCTGGATGTACTACAATAGTTTAGCAAAAAAAGTTATGACAAAGAAGAAAAAAGAAAAGCGATTAATGAGCAGAAAAAATAAAACATTTATTTTTAATCTTAATGGCAAATAAAGTTCAGCTATGGATAAGTGCATAAGTGTTGAGTGTTTCACAAAACAGTTTTATTATATTTTTTAATTTGTAGATTTATAAAAAGGAGCAATAGCTGTTTGAAACAGTGAACATTGTTTGTCAAATCAACCATAATAAGTAAGCAAAACTGAGACCCTAACCAAACTGTCCGAAAGTCGATTTACACGATGACTTTCACGTTCATCACATGGTGCTTTCATTGAAATGCTTCGTAAAATTCAGAAACTCGTAAAATGTTTTACACGTTTGCCTTTTTTTGTTAATAGCAATCCTTACTTTTTTAAATGGTGGAAAAAATTGGCCAACTTCGTCCAACCTTAGGAGAAAATCAATATTTACTAATACTCTTAAATACAAAAAAAAAAAATATTAGGAAATTTATTAAACTACTATTTCCACTTTTCAAAGCAATTTTTTTGGTACCATAATTTTCATGGCTCGGTCATCAAAACCGACGACTCGAAAGTCAGGCACTGCGACCTATAAGATCTATTGCACCAAAGCCCCAAGAAAGAAAGAAAGGAAGAGAGAATGAAAGATAGATAAGAAACATACCCAAGCCGAGAATCGAACTCGGGTCTCCAGAAACAAGAGACCACAGTGGCGATGCCCATGTTTGGTATACAAATTACATATGTTGGCGTACAAAATATTTGAATTGGTAAAAAAAGTTCTTGAAATTAAAAGAAAAAAACACAAGTTTTAGAAAAAGGGGAGTGACTAGAGGGTTAAATGATGGTTTTTAAGAATCTCTATTCTATTAATTTTGGCATTCGCTAACGTAAACATCCTTGGTTTTAATTAGTTCACGTTATCGAGAACCCACTGCATTTTTGAAACAGTTACTTTTGGCTGTTATGTCAATATTTAAATTTGTGTTAGTATTTTGCAAAGCAGACTGTTTTATAAAATATAATTAATTAGAAAATCTATTTTATTATATATATCTATGATAAAAGTAGGAACATTTTAAGTAGGTGAGCTTGCGTTGTATTTTAAATAGTGTTCTATCCCAAACCGAAAGAAATGATGGAGCATAGGTTCTTAATTGGCAATATTTAAAAAATAGTTGCACTGATATTTTAATTTAGTTTATTTTAATTTTGAAGCTTCTGCAAAAAAAAATTTATCTGAGAACCGAAATCGGTACCAAAAACCCGATTTTAGAATCAGCATACTATAACCCTTTAGCAAATGGTATTTTTAATTTTTAGTTAGGCGCGTCCAAATTCAAGCAATAATTTATATAGTATCTTAAAAGGTAAAAAAATTGGATAAGAACCGGTTTTATAAAAAAGGGTAACCGGTACCAAAAAAAAATTCTATTTTTGAAATCATTATGCCATAATCCTTTAGGAAATTAAGTTTCATTAAATTCAAATGACTCCTTCTATTTCTGTCCAACTTTTATATGGGGACGGAGCACTGTGCGTCGTGTGAACATACTATAAAATAAAATCAATTCATCTGTTAATTAATTTGAGATTTTTACTGTTGAAATGATATTTTTCAACGGAAACTTGATACTGGAATATTAAAAAAATATGAAAATATGAAATACCTCAGCTCTTAAATTTTGTTTTTGTAGTATTTGTGTAATTGATCTTGCGAAGTTTTTGATAAGAAAGTATGGCAAAAAAATGGAGCCTACCCCCCGTAATATTCGTAGAAGTTTCAGTAATATTAAATTTAACTATTGATTTTTATTCAAAAAACTACAGCACGTAGTACTGAAACTTCTACGAATTTTACAATGCAATGTTTCTTCTCTGCAATTCTTTATTTCTTAAAGTGGTTGCAGCCATAGAATACAATGGCGTGTAAAAATAAGAGCTTTAAGCATTATTGGAATGTCAAATCTTGAAATCAGCAGGCACCTTCAGGTTTTCAGACCTACTGTAATTAAATGCGATAATAGAGCTGATGGGGATGTAGCTGATTAACCAAGTTGTGTTGCCAGAATTAAGCAGGAGTGGAACTCCATTACGGACGATAACATCCTCGTTTTGTATGGTAGGTTTGAGTGCAGAGTAATTGCTTGTCACTAAAATCGGGGACTCCATACAAAAGATTAAAATATTATGGGTATTCAAACAAGGACGTAAACTTGCGTCGACCTAAAAAAGTGAGTTTACGGCATTGGATTCCTTGATCAGCCCTTACATCATAATATTGAAGCGCAAACGGCGCAAAAATTTTCCATACGATTTTGTGGTTACAATTTACGGCGATGTAAACTTATGCGGTATATGGCATTTGCGTCGGATTTACGTTGTTGTTTGAATACCCACATTATATTTATAAGATGAAATATTGTGAAATATATTACAATCACTTTTTTAAAAAAATTATGATGCGTTTAAATTTTGTAGCCACTTATATGGGGTAAAAATATGTAACATACATTTAATTTCTTACACATACATAAATGTACGTTGTGTTGTACACAGTAACATTTTATTACGTAAAAGCACTAAAAGCGAGAAGAACAATCGAACAAAAGTTAATTCTAAACCTACTCAGAAAACTTAAGCCAAATCTTAAGATTTTAGGAAGTTACATACAAGTCAAAAATTACTTAAGTTTGCTGGACAATTAAGATTTCCGAACTTAAGAATTCCGAGCGTGCACTGTATAATGAATGCATTATAATTTGAAAAGGAAAAAAGCGGCAAAGTGAAATATATTACTATATAAAAATGAGCTAATAAAGTTAAATTTAGCTGCATATCTAAGCGGATCTCACGTGAATAAACGCAGACTGAATATGTAAACGTAAATTAGTAAATCAAAGTTTATAAAAAAAGAAAAACGTAAACATAAACGTCATTAATTCAAAGAAATAGAAAGAGAGCCAGAGAGAGGGATTAGTCTAAGTTGCGTTCAATTGAACTTGAATTTAAAATTTAATTTTATGAATGAGAAGTTTGCGCCGATTGTTAGGCTCGACTCATATTTGTAATGAAATAATAAAGAATAACAAAAATAAAAAGCTTTTTTTATTTTTTATGTAAATATTACATTTTAGTAGTTCATTTAAAATATTAATAATAATAAATACTATTTATAGAGCTCTCTCTCTATCTCTCCCTGTATTTTTTAGATAGGTAAGAGTTTCATTGTGAATTGTTTTTGGGTTTTCATTCAGTTTTAAACACTCGTTTAAAATTAACTATACTTCGAGAGAACGTGAGTAAGTTAGTGAATATGTATTATGAAAGGTGACCATGGAGAAGGGGAAAAATTACCATGATTGAGAAATGGGCCATGAATAAGTACCTACCACTGAAAAAATCTCCGTTCAAAACAAATCCCAGAATTATTGAAAAAATAGGAATAATAAAAAAAATGTATGACTATATACTTATTTGCAGTTTATTGCAGATTATATATTTAATAATTATAAAAATTTGCCATATCTTCAATAACATTCAAAAATTCCACGAATTGATACAGGCTTTAAGTCGCAATATTATCTGATTGATGTTAAGTCTTTTTAACATTATTTTTGTTTTGCAAAATTTCAAAACACGTTTCAAGTTTATGGAATTAGGCGCTGTAGATACACTTTCAATTTCAATAATGCATGCAAATGTTTTCATGAGATCATAGTTTACATGCAAATGAATTTTTTAATGAATTAGTTCAGTCATTGGATAGATCCAAAACCTAACTAAATAAGTATATCAAAGTAACAACGAAAAATTTGAAAAACAAAAATAAATTAACTCATCCCGCATCATGTTTTAAAACGTATAAAGTGGAAAGGAATTTGAATTTTTTAATCATTTAAATTAATTTTTTTTTTGTACGTTGGCAGGTGGAAATCTTGCATAGATACCGTAATTAAATTTGATTTATATTAATTTATCATATCAGAAATGTAATAGTCACCCTAATTCTTGAATTAATTTAGTTTTTACTTTGAAACTTAGTTCCTTCCAGTTAAGTATGGAGTAACTCAATGAAGTGTTTTAGTACCTATTCCACAATTATTATAATTTTTACTTGAAAAGCGTTCACGAATGCAAACACCTGGTAAAGAGACGTAGAGTGAGAGAGTAAAAAGATCCGCCTCGTGCCAGAAGTTGAAAGTTTTTACCAAAGATATTTCTGCTGACAAAAACTACAAATAGAAATAAATAGAATATAACAAATGTAAAAAAATTACGGTAACAAACAACGACAAAATATAAAATCATAAAATTAAATTCCAAAAAATTTTAAAAAGTGGAAATTGGTATTGGTAATTCAATATCTGAGGGTTTTGTGAATATATTTATTCTTGACTTTAATTCATTTTAAAATTTCATTCATTTTTTCTTTGAAATATTTTTCTTAACAAAGAAGTTTTTGTTATTCTCTATTTTTACGCTCTTTGGCTGCACACCTGTTTACAAAAAGTGTTCAGAATCAAATGCTTCGTCTGCTTTCAAATGAGGAAAACTATTTCTGGAAACTGTCGAATGTAACAGCAAGAAGGCGTCTTTCGTCTCACTCCACTTTGGAACACATTTTGACAGTTTCAAGAAAAAAGTTTCGTCGTCTAAAAGCAACTTAATTTTGCAAATATTTGCTCTGTTTTTATTAGCTTTTCATACAACTCCTAAATATTGTATTTTAAATTTCTCCTGGTTGTTTTGGCTATTTCTGTGATCGCCGTAGCCAAGTGTAGAGGTGGAAAACTATCGATAAATTCGACTATTGATAGTTTGCGATACTAACAAGGAGTACTATAACTTTCATAAAAATTATAATTTTGAGGATTTTTCGAAAATAAATCTTTTTCGTAATTTGCGTAGCATTTTTACATAAATAACCTCAGTGGTTTTCTAGCAATGAAGAAATTTTATTGGTAAAAAAAATTTAATGTACATAAACAACATATGAATATGCCAAGCAGTTCACTATTGTACTTTGCTGCGTACAATAGTATTAATTTGTTAACCATTTATTTGCGTTCAAAAATAATAAAATTATTTGGATGAAGACGCTTTCGCTTTTCGCTTACCACAGGACCAGCTTTACTAAAAATACGCTCTGATTCTGAGGAAGTTGCAGATATACAAAAACGTTTCGTCATGCATTCCATAATGGGCTTGAAACCTTCTCATGTAATCTGTGTAAATATAAAGATAATACATCGCTTTCACAACCGAAATTCATCATAAATACGAAAACTCAAGTACCTTCTATACAAGAAGTGCATCAGCGTCTTGTGGTGAATTGGGTGTTTCAAAATATTGCCGCATCGAAAGAAAGGCATA
The DNA here is from genome assembly GCA_963691655.1 of Toxonevra muliebris. Taxonomy (NCBI): domain Eukaryota; kingdom Metazoa; phylum Arthropoda; class Insecta; order Diptera; family Pallopteridae; genus Toxonevra; species Toxonevra muliebris. The sequence continues at coordinate 30,000,624 of OY829329.1, forward strand.
CGCACCAATAGAATACCTTATCTTTTCGTCAAATAGAATAAGGATGAAATGATTTGCTGCGTGTATTTTACATTTATTTTTTAGATTTTTAGAAGGAAATTGAAAATTGAAGGAAAAAGTTCGTTAGTATTCGATAATGTCGTAAACTATCGATGGCCCACGATCGTGATAGATTGTCGATATTCCCATCGATAGTTTTTCACCTTTAGCTTAGTGGTAATTGTGTTGGACTGCTACGCATAGGTGACCGGGTTCATATCTCGTTCTCAAAAAATCAAAAATAGAATATAAAATTTTTTTGTACATGATACAAGCGGTACCGCTGGCAATGACAAACCTGCAAGAGTAAAAATTGTCTATTCGGATACGGTATAAAACTCTAGGTCGTAACGTATAGACTTTTTAGTACCTTTGCGGCTATTCACTCGGGCGCAAGCTTGAACGCCTGTCTGAAAGAGAGCGGTGGAAAAATAGGTAGTTGGAAAAAGACAGGCGAGTTTCTATCTCTTTCTTGCGCCCGTGTGAACAGCCACTTTGAAGAAAGAAGCAGTCCAAGTGGTAAGTGCGACGCCTAATTGCCGTCGAATTTTGCATAAAATTTTGTTTCTTTTTGACAAAAAGTCTTGTAATTTTGCACAAAGACAAAATAAAATGGTATAAAAATATCTGTAAAATTTTGTAAAAATCGACCACGCCCAACATCTATCTACAAAAAGTCTTGTAATTCAGCACAAGGACTACAAATAATAAAATACCAGCCGCCGCCCATCACTCATACAACCTAAACTCAATTTTGATATAAAACTTTATTTTTCGGAAAGCTTAAAAATAAGGAGAATTAATTAGAATATAAAAATATAACAACAACAATTATACCAAAAGTAACAATATTGCCAAATCAAAAATAAATTATAAGTTTTCTCTTAGTTTAAATATTACACATTTTCAATTAGGTCTCACTATACATAGGTTTTTATGCTTATGTCTTCGATTTTCTCAAAACTTGGGTCGTTTTGTAGATTTGGTCTAAGTAAATAAATTTTCGAGCGTAGCTCCATACAGTCGCTCCCTTACTAAAAAGCTGAATTTGCGCTTATAACTGAAGAGGAAGTTCCACAATTTTTTCATCCCATAAAGTTCTTTATATCATTTTAAAGGTAAATCAAGAAAAAATACAAAACTATAAATATAAATATTAATGTGGCCCATTTTGGGAAAGAATGCAAAAAATACAGAAATTAGATCATTTTTAGTCTGAATTTTTTATTTTTTTTTAATCTTACTATTTTTTCTTAAATATCATTTTTACATTTTTAAATTTATTAGTGTACTCGAATTGGGAATGTTTTTAAAAAACCAATTTTTCAAAAAACAAAAAAATCACTCATATGATACAGTGCATCAAAAAGTAGTACCAAAACGTGATCAAAACGACTCTTCGCTCAACTTCGCGCACTTTGAGCCATCCTTTTTATTAAGATAAGATATTAAAAAATTAGATGGAAACTTTAGATGTGATCTTTAGATTTTCTGCATCCCGAAACTCGCATAGTTCACTTTTTTCTTTATTTTCCATAATAGTATTCGCTGATGAACTTTTTTTTAAATACGTAAAATTGACATGCAATAAAAATTGCACCTAGTGAAAGACAACAAAAATCAATAAATTTTGAAGTGTAAAATCGGTTGAGAAACAAAAAAGTTATAGCCTTTTAAATTTGAGCCTTCCAAAAGTAAATTTTGCTCATAAGAGAAACAAGACGAAAACTCTCGACTTTGGGCATGTCCACAATCCACAAAAATCTGTTTTCTCCCAAATCCTTTTAATCAAAGTATTAACAACAGATCTGCATCAAAAAAATATTAATTTTTCAATTATCATTTTTAGTAATTTCCGAAATTTTCGACCATAAAAAAATGTCTGTTGTGTGTAGTTTTTCGGAGTTATTAAGGAAAAAGTGTAGTGTAATTTCAAAGTGTGCGTCAATGCCATAAATAAAAAAAATTATGTGTCTGCAGGCACTCACAGTAAAAGTGAAACTTGGTGAAAATTATTAGAAAACATTTATAACAAATTCTGTTGAAGTTTTTGCAGTCTTTTTCTCTCTATTTTGTTGTTTTTTTTTCTGTTGGTATTCTCTACACTTATCGGCACAAACACGACGTAGTACACGTATATAACACATGAAAGGAAAGCTCAGCAATTAAGCTATCTCACTAAAGCACATAAGATAAATCTACGAAAAGACGACTCTCTGCATGATTGTATGTAGCCGATCCTCATATGACCTCGTTCGCTAAACACTAACAGCATAACTTCGTTTCTTATTAGTTTCGTATGAGCGCAACAACAACACGATTTTCGTTGCAAAATTTGCTATTTACCCTCACTTAAAACAAATAATCTCAGTCCCACTCGGACTTCGTTTTTTGCCCTATTTATACTTATGTATATATAAGAAAAACAACTTAATATTATGTTATGAAAATGAATCGCCCGTTTATTTTCCATATACATATCAATTTGTTATACATTATTATAATAGTACAAACCAAAAAATTAAATTTTAAGTTTAATATGTATACATAGATGAAAGTTTATGTTTAATAAAAAAAGTTCTATATTCGAAACCAAAAAACAAAAAGCGTTGAAGTCTTACATTCAAGTTTGACGATACAAAAATTTTATGTAGATTATGTAGTGTTGTTATATATGAAATAAAAAGTAGTGAATTTCGTCGAAAATTGAGGAATTGGATTTTATTTTTTTGACAACACTAGAACGGAACTACTATTAAAGGGAGATACATGCATAGTGCTCACTGTACTCATAGCTTACAAAGATAGTTGGCAATGCTAATAGCATTTTTGGCATTGTTGTATATAAAAAGTATGAATTCCCAAATATGCAAACAAATAATTTTCTCTCTTTCGAACAAAAAAAATAACATTTGTGAGTACTTACTCTCTCAGAAATAACCTATTATCAAATTATTTTACCAAATTTAAATTTCAATTAATTGATTGAAATAAATGAACAAATAAAAAATAGTAGTAAAAAGCAGAATATAGTGAATCCAGTACGAACTTCCACACATGTGTGTGTATTTCTATTTTGTTTACATGCACAGCTGTTTTATAGATGACAAATGCCAACAATGCCAATGTCAAATATGAGCGAACAGGGGAAACACGTCAGATTCTGGAGACAGGTAGATGGAGAGATAGGTAGTTTTTAATTTTGTATTCGTGGTATTAAAACTTCGTAATATATTTACTAAACAATCAATAATAATTTTTGGATTTTGCAGTTAACGAAAATGCAAATTAATAGCAAAAAAAAATATAGTGGTGTAGGAAAAGAAAAACGAAAAAATTGTTAAAAGTAAACGCCCATTCACACAACACGCATACACATATTTGCAAAATCGAAATGAACACTACTGTTATTCCCACAAAGTCTGGAGCACATTCACCCTACGAAGCACACATCAATAGTCGGAAAAATTCAAGCGCCTCCAACTCTTTGGCCGAGCGCACTCACCAACACCCCCATCATCAGAATCCACACAGGTCACGCCCCTTTTTACAAATATCCTGTAGCAGCTTAGTGATATTCATAGCAGGCACCTTCGTAGCATTTGCTTTTTATGAACTCGCACGCTTGGGTGGACCATTGGGCACACTGCTGCGTCAACAATCAAAGCAGCTGCAACATTTGCCTGAAGAGCACTATCTCCAGACACGTGATGATTTTGCTATATACAAGTATTCATTTGGCGGAGGAGGAGGTGTCGACATCGCCGACCATGAGCAGGCATTTCAAGAGTTTTATGCAGCCGATGCGCTCAGAACTGCCAGCTCATCAAAAACCACCACGGACGATACAAATCTGAAAGAGGCTTTAGGTTCTCTTAAACTTGCGGAGGAGATGCGTACTGCTGGGAAAGATGAAAAAGCGCAGCGTCTATTCGAGCATGCATTTGCACTGGCACCTAAAGATCCTGAAGTGCTGATACGCTATGGCGAGTATTTAGAGCATAGTCAGCGCGATATTGTGCTAGCAGATCAATTTTATTTTCAGGTAAAAGCGGAATTTAAATATCTTTGCTTTTTATATACAATTTCTTCTCTTCTCCCCCACACAGGCTTTAAATATTAACCCTAGCAATAGTGAAGCGGTAGCAAATCGTCAACGTACCGCTGCCATAGTACAAACAATCGATGAGCGGCGGCTGCAGCTGTTGGATATGAAACGCGATGCACTCTCGGGCATACATGAATCCAATTCTGCTTTAAGACGCGCTAAGAAAGAGGCTTATTTTCAGCATATCTATCATTCCGTGGGTATTGAGGGCAATACGATGACACTCGCACAGACACGCTCTGTATTAGAGACGCGCATGGCTGTTGATGGCAAGTCAATAGATGAGCATAATGAGATTTTGGGCTTGGATTTGGCCATGAAGTACATTAATGCCAGCTTAGTGAATAAGTAAGTGTATTTGCAAAAGAAAAACAACACTTTGCTACATTCAATATGTATAGGGAGTTAAGGCGATATAGTTAAACTGGAAGTAAAAAATTATTTCTTGCTCCATTTACCAAATTTTTCCATTACTTTTAGATATTTTTAGACCTACTTTAATACATTTCATACTTTGGGTGATTCTAGTGATTAAAACTTAATATGTAAGTGTTCGATTTTTTAAAATCGTTCTTTGTTGGAATCCATAGGGCTTGCGGCTTTACAAAAAATTTTTAATTGTGAAAATCTATGAAGTTGTAGGCGATTATACGATCGGATATATTTTTTAAAATTTTCCCTTTTTTAGCGTTTCAAAAATTTTTAGCGCTCAATACATGAGGTTTTCTTTTTTCATTTATTTCATTTATATACATATATTTTACTTCATTCTAAATTATATTTTATCAAAATTTGGGAAAAAGCGAATAAGTTATGGCTAAAAATATTTAGCACAGTATTTTTTTAATATTTTTCTTTATTTACAATATTTTATAAATTAATTTAAAAAATATATCCTTAAGAAGCTCTGTACTGAGGGCCAATTGCACCTTCATATAGTGTGGTGTGTCTCTAAAATGTTTATCAGTTTTAAGTTATTCTTCTTGATAAGTCTAAATCTGATTAGAGTGTTAATTTTTGCCTTTATTAGAATTAAGTAGAATTTTAGCCATGTGCTTTTTCGATTTTGATATTTTGTTTTTTTAAGATAACACGCATTTTTCAAATTTTACAGGAAAAGCAAGAAACATTTTGTTATTTAGAGTACTGCTTCGTGAATTTTTTTATTTAAACTAAAAGAAAAGATCGTAAGTTTTCGGTGCAGGTCTCTAAAATTTTTGGCATAGACGAAAGTGGGCACGTTTTATCATAATCCATCAAAAGCTCGATATTGAAAAATTTTATATTAGGGTCTTAGCAAATTAAGGCAACGATATGTAGTTTAATAATATGAACAGAAATAAACTGTTTTTTTTTTGAGTGCAATGATTTAAAATCTTTAAAAACTGTTAAAAAATTCATACTTTTGACCATTACCCGTAATTACTCAACCTAAGTTTTGACTATTTGAGTCACGCAAAGTTAGAAATTTAGAATAAGTGTATTCAAATGGCCCTAAAAAAAACTCGAACTGATAGAAAATTTGATAAACGGAGAAGTCTTTATTTTTACAACTAAATATAAGTCTTTGTAGCATAGTGTGATGGCATTTATTGTTTAGATTAACTTGATTTCTTTATTTTCCCTTTCTATTCTCAGAATGGAAGTAACACTTAAAGATATTATGGAAATACATCGTCGCGTTTTAGGGCATGTTGATCCTATTGAAGGCGGTGAATTTCGGCGCACTCAGGTGTATGTGGGTGGGCATGTGCCACCCGGTCCCGGAGACTTGGCGATACTAATGCAACGTTTTGAAAATTGGTTGAACGCAGAACATACCATATCATTGCATCCGGTGAAGTAAGTATGATAAAGCTACAAAGCAAAATATCACATATATAAGAAAAACTCGCAGTGGCGTAGTGTGCTGGACTTTTACGCAAGATCCCCGGGTTCGATGCTCCAAAATAGATTAAAAAGAATATTATGTACAGCACGCAGTGGTTCCATATCGCAAAAAGCTAACCAAAATAGGGAAACATTCAGTAGGGTAGGTTTGAGTAGGGTAGGTTCTCAAAAAATAAAAAGGCGACTACAAAATGGCTGACACTTTTTTTGAAAGTATTGAACTCTGAACAGGGATTTTTGGGTTCGCTGATTACGAGCAGTCGAGTTTTGAAAAAAATCGTGGCCCCAAAAATTGGAGACAAATTTTGTGATAAACTGTAAAATTTTCGTAAAATTCACTATGGTGGGGTTGTCGAGTTCCATGATTACAAATCTGTAATAAAACTTTGAGGAAACACAATGGACGACAAATTTTCTGGAAATTTGTTTTCTATTTTTCTAAAATTCACTATGGGAGTTTTTTAAATTAAGTTTTTACAGATTTGAGGACACCTCGGTGGCCAAATGGTAGAGTGCTAGACTGGAAACCCAGCTGCCTCGGGTTCAACTCCCAAGCGATGTATAATTGCTATAATAAATAGTGAAAGGAAAAGTTAACCACTTCGGTGGCTTAGTGAAGCAGGTGTGTGTATAGCAGATTTGAAGTTGAAAACCCAACCAGCAAGTACACATTGATTTGAACAAGCAGCTATGGGGTAGTTTCTGCAAAAAAAGATAACATACATGGTAAATTTTTGCAAATATTAAAATTAGAAAAAAAAAATGTAGCGCGGCAGAGTACATTAAGGCTACTCAAATTTTGGTTACCAAGTAAGCTAATACATTCGATACACCAGAAAGAAAAAACATGTGCAGATAATAACTGTAAAAAATCTTATTCTCGACTATAAATCTTGACGGTTTCATGCATACTGTAATTAAGAATTCGATTCAAATTAAAAACAGCTGCTAACATTTTTTTTATTAGAGTAAAATGAAAAAGTTTTCTTACAGAACAAATGCGGAACAATTAACTTTACCAATAGGTAAACATTTCTCTTAGAATATTTTTTAAAAATCTGTACTATATTTATAGCTAACAGTTGAAATATTTTAGTTTTCACTAATAGAAGCCATTGTACAAGCCTACACGAGTAGAATCCAAATTCGCGTGTCAAAATTCTAAATTTTCCGGGTACCCACGCATTTTTCACCCTAGTCCAGGTTCGGTCTGTGGTCACTAATTTCCACGGCATATCCTAATGTTTTAAAAAGTGAAAACAGGCTAACAAAACTCCACATTCGCGTTTCTAGTAGCATGAATTGCTGACAAAAGCCTTTAATTTTTTTTCTTTTGGCCAGCTTTTTCGGGTTTGAGTCTAATGTGCAACACCACCTTTTGGCTGGCAATGGCAAATCCCCAAGAGTAAAAATTTCTAATAGAAGCTTTTCCTTTCTCCGTTCGGTTTCGACATAAAACATTAAGTCTCTTCCATTTGTCTACAAATATAATTCGCACAACATGAATGAATGAAAAAAGCTCAGTCAGGGCCCCACAGTATGTTGTGCCATAAAAGACGACAAGAAGAGAAAACAATAAAAGAAAATTGAATTTCACTTTAATTTTACAGACACGCTGCTCTGGCTCACTATAAACTGGTGCACATACATCCCTTTATCGATGGCAATGGACGCACATCACGTCTGTTAATGAATACACTATTAATGCGCGCTGGCTATCCACCTGTAATTATACCAAAGCAACAAAGGTTTGTGCAGTCAATCAGCACCAAAATTTCTTGAAACTGAGTTTAAATTCATTTATAATAAAACTTTGTACCCTTTTTCTCTTTTTTCAAAGACATAAATATTATCAATTTCTACAATTAGCCAACGAAGGTGACATACGTCCTTTTATACGTTTCATTGCCGATTGCACCGAAAAAACGCTGGACTTATATTTATGGGCCACCAGCGATTTACCACAACAAATACCAATGCTTGTACAAACCGAACATGAGCTAGCAAATGTTGATAAGATCGTAACGCCTACAGCAGATGCGGGAGGAGTAGCTGCTGATTTCTTTGAATCCGGTTCGGGTGAAATTCCCTAACATTTATTTATAAATTTGTTGAATATTTTTAGTTTTAGTTTACTCGTGAACTATTGTGAACTGTTAGCAAAAATTTAATTTATTAATACATACATATTTGTTTATTCATATAATATTTTTAGGAAACCTTAACTAAACGATATTAATTGTATATACTTTATACTGAGACTGTGATCTTCAAAAATTCAAAAAATAATAATAAGATGATGGTAAAAACTAAGCATATCTTAAAGGAATACCAAAAAAAAAAAGAAAAAAAAAAACAACATTATATTTAATAAATATTTGCACAAATTATGGTATTATTGTATTTATAAATAAAATCAAAGTCTAGTTACTTGTAAAATATGTTAATAAGTAGCAAATATTTTTCGTTCCAACTGAGTTGTTAGTTGCGTATTGAGAGTATATCACTTTCGCTCAATGAAAACCAATGGCTGCGATGGTGGGATATTTTCTCTTTCCGCGCAGCATTGCAAATATCAAACAACTCTTAATCATTATTTAAGTGAAACCTAAAAACCGTCAGTCGTGTGCTAAAACTCAACAGTTTTACTCACAAATGAGATTTAGACGGTTTAAACTCAAAAAGGAGTTTCCGCACATGCTTGAAGCTGTAAATTTTATATGTGATTCGAAAAAAAAGCACAATTTTTAACGAAACTGATTTCTATAATGAATGAAATTTCATACCATTAATATTTGAATCTACATGCTTATTAAAATTATTATTATGATGTTGTATACTATTTAATAAAAGTCAGCAATTAGAAAAGTCTTTGTTTTATTATCGTATACAAACAAATGTGATGCATATGAAAGCAGTTATTTCTGTGGTGAAAAGCAATAATCGCCTAAGTCACCTTTAAACAAAATTGAGTTATACATCTTATCGTATTCTTCTAATTCCAATGCACAAGTACATAAAATCCCCGAAATTCTGTTTTTTAATACAAAAGGTATAAAAAATAAACGTATTTGCTTACGTAGAGTGGCAACCAATCATATTAACTTCAAATTGTGTTTAACGAAATGAGATTTTCAGACTTAACCGATTACTGCTTTTGACCACAGATTTATTATTATAATTTGTATGAACATTTTCAATTCCTGTTTTAGTTTTTTATAATTTTGCTTTTGATTGCAAATAATCTTTATAGGTTACCTCACGCCACCATTCGGGACGTTCAAAAACGCCGGGTGTTGAAACAATCACACGTTGTAAATGTTGATAAATCTATAATAAATAATAGTAATAATTAATTTAATACTGGTACTAATGAAGATTTCTTTGCAAAAGAAATTACATTGCCGTCACTCATGCCGAGCGGTGAATTTAATATGAAATCCGTTGGTGCTATAGCGTCAATCAAAGATATCGCTTCATCTTTCAGTATGGGCAGTGAGGCTAAAATTCCAAGTTGATATAATTCAGCATGATTGCTTTCACGGAAATAGCCACCTTGATAGTAGATACCAATGTGTTTTGTTATTAAATTAGCACCAAATAACGAAAGCACTTTGTTGAGCACATTTTTTTCATTGGATTGTTGTTGATCGTTGATAAATGTATAGAATACATAGAAAATTGTGCGCTGTGTGAAAAATAAAAGAAAATTAGATATAAATGTAAAGAAGTGAAGGCTCAATATCAGAGGTTAGGGAAGATTTTATCATTAGTATTGATAAAAAGCTAAATAGCCAATCAATACCCAAATAACTACGAGTACGACAAGGAAACTGTCACAAAATGTATACCTTAAGGAGGGTTATTTGCATGCTTCTTTAATTATTCGTTGTCAAGCAAATCTTTATGGTATCCACGCAAAAACGAGTCTTTTAAGATATTCAAACTATTCAAACAATGCAAATCTTCCTTCTTATTGAATAAACATTTTCGAGTTCTAACAGAAATACTCTCAGGTTTTAGTCTTTGATTTGATTGAATATTGACTGCTTGGAAAATGTGATTGGTTTCTATGATATTTCTATTTAAAGCTATCAAACTCGGTTGAAAGGAAAATAAACTTAAGTTGTTGTTCCTTTTCAGCACAGATATGATGTTAATTACAATTTTTTTGGTCCGATGGATTAAAATTGGCTTCGATTTTTTGAGCACTTTCTTTTTACTTAACCCAACCTTTTACTGTCGTTAAAAGTTGGGCGAAGTTGAAGCTTTTTCTACCTGTGCTCATTACTTAGCCTCTAAAAGATTTCATTTCAAAGTTGTTGCCTCACCTGTGCATAAATTATGGACAGCTGCTGTGCATTGAAAACTTGTATATTATTACGCGTACGAAAAGCATCCATACCCTGCTGCTTTAAGCTTTCGAATCGCTTAACCGTAACATCCAATTGCCAGGCACACAACCAATTGAGTGCTTTCAAAAGATCTGTAATGAAGAGAATCATACAATACATCACTAAATAAGGACAAAAACTACCAGAGATAGCTTTAGGCCACTCATATTTAGATAAAAACTCATTCGTATAGTGTATAACCTACTTTTTGGTTCCATTACCTCCTGCGCTGTACGCTCTTCCGCCTTGGAACGCAGTATCTGCTCCATATCCTTAAGGAAAGCAACGGAACCCATTGGTGATACTTCCTCAAAGTTAGCGCCACTGCGCCGCAAACCAATCAGCCAATTCGATGCCTGCTGTATGAGTGTATTATTCTCTCCTTCATAGGTACAATTTGCATCGTTATCATTGCGTAAATCACCTAGGCCTGCAACTTTTAAATAACCATGACCACCGCATGCCTCGCGACATTCTTGTATACCATCACGTGCAGCCCATGTGGATATTGGTTTGGTCGCAGAAGAAACTGCATGTATTTCCATACCCAAATTGGAGACATCCTCACCCATGAAGGTGCGCATAGTCATGTCGACATTCTCGGTGCCGATCCACATAGTGAAAATGCGCAACGCGTAGGCAGTAACCAAATGAGGCAACAGACGATATTGCTGACGACGAAAAAAGGGAAATAGAAAATCAATATATTTTAACTTGAGGACGTTTTAAGAGCGTCGCTTTTACTTGTGATTGATATTCAATGACAGGCCATTCATCAGAAGTTTCATCGGGTCCAAATTGCTTGCGACATGCGGAGTATCTGGTAGCTATGGTAATTGCTTTACCTAAAGCTACGTAAGCTAACGAGCAAATATTAACACGTCCTGCAGATAAAGCTCCCAGTGACGCACCCAATCGTTTGCGATTATCCTTGATGGGACTAGTGTAATTACCTGAATGAGTTATTGTTTTTTTTTTATGATCATGATTTACATATTAATATTTATGGGAAAAGTTACCATTCTCATCAATATCACCAGTTTTGGAGAGTAAGTTTTCTTTGGGAATGCGATACTGATGGAACATCACAAAGCTTTGAAAGAAATAGAATACAAAATTAAATTCAAAACAAAAAACTTACAAGTTCTTTCTTTTTCACCCATTATCAATGCCGTTTAATCCAATTTTTTCGCCCATATCACCCACCGTAACACCTGGAAATGGTAATAATGTACGTTCATCACGTATAGCCACCAAAAATGCATTCAGTCCATGATATGTATCATCAGGTACATAAAGTTGTGCATAAACAATGGCATGCGTACAGGTTTTACCCAAATTACCCACCCAACACTTGGCTGCCTCAAAGTCGGGAGTATTTATAATAAACTCCTGCGTCTTTGAATCGTAAGTAGCACGTGTACGCATGCCGCGCGCATTTGTGCCATGCGAAAATTCCGTTAAAGCAAATGCACCAACAATTTCATTATTAGCAATTTTACCAGCATATTTTGCTAAACGTTCAGTGCCCAGCGAGAGTATGGTACTCGGGAACATGCCATTCGATAGTGAATATTTAACGGAGAAACCGAATTCATAGCTGAAGATACCCTGTGCCATGGCGAGCGAAAGGCGCGGTGCGGAAATGTACTGTAAAGGAGAGAAAAACCAAAATTAAAGTATATTGAAGTTAAGTTTTTATGAACTATTATATTAGGGTATTAATATATATACCTCATTAAGTCCATAAAATTGTTGATCCCATAGTAATTGACAACGTTTATTGGCCAATTGACGTGTGCGTTCTAAGTCAGGAGTTTCAGGTTCATGCTGAAAATCAGGATGTTTCTCCATATAACTCCAGATGCGGTGCTATAAAAGAAATATTCAAATTAGTGTAAGAATCCGCCATACATTTTTGAAATTTGTTGGTTATTGTTGCACATTATATGAAAATTTCACTAATATGGAGTGTACGCGGATTGCAAAACCTACCGCTAGAGTGCACCTCTTAACTGAAATTTGCCTGGCACAATATGGCCTCTAGTTATCCAATTTCTATGATTCGTTCAGTAACGAATTATCGCTTTTTGGCAAAAATTGTTTATGGGTTCTGGTAAACACCGATTGAGTGCAATTTTATTTCAAATGTAGTACTAAAGCCATTACAACTTAAGTTCTAATCCACAATCGCCTACTGCAAGGAGACAATTTGTGAAACATTTGAGTTTGTCAAATCTATCAGTAAATGCCATTTCACATATAAATTAAATATTAAAATTTTAATAATTGTTTCAATATTCTGTAAAAACGATTCCAAGCTCAATTTGTAGCGTTGAGTTTTGAAACACCAGCTTTCTTATTACAAATACCGAGAAATCGAAGCCCCTTACTTCGAAAGTGAATAGTTGGTTAAATAGCTATAAAAAAGTGAATTTACCAAAGTAAATTGTAGATAAATATGATAACAAATACAAGAGCAATAATAAGAACAAACAAAAGGGAACCCCACCTGCGTATATTCACATAATATTAGTAAATATAATGATGGCATGATAATAAAATGTACAAGTCGAATATGTACAAAAAAAAAACTTAATCATATCTATGCACAAATAAATGTCATGAAGGAATTATTCTAGATATTTAATATATGTATAAATACATTTATATATTAAGGGTATTCATGATCTTTACGAGTAAAATTTTTGCTTTTAAAGAATTGGACCGAAAAACTATGAAACCAACTATTAAAACAAATTTCTCTATGCTTTAAGTGGTAATAAAATAATGATATCAACACATGTAACATGTGACTTTTGGCCAGCAACAGCAAACATGAGCAATTGTGCGAGAGAGATAGAGAGGTGGAAAAGTAAGCAGTGAGGAAGAGATATAAATTTTACGCAGAAAATCACATGAAAATTAAAAATCGGCTTAACGAAGTATGTTTCGTGTCCAAAGTATTCTGATTTGGTAACTATGCTTACATGTTGAAGCGACCACATTTTTATTATTTTTTTTTTTGTTTTTTTGTTATTAACATTATTTTTATTTATATTAAAAAAAACAGAAGCTACAACAACTACAGCTATGACAAAATGTCGAGCTGGACCAAAACCTCTTTATTTTTTGAGAATAAAAGAACGCAAGCACAAAGCAAAAATTAAGCTAAAATGACAAAATTCCATTTTCACCGTTCCATTTTAATTGAAAAAACTGCGCAATTGAATAAGTGTATGCACGACGGTCGTCGCTATGACGGTCATACTTGCGCCAATGTAACAGCCCCTAATAAATAGAGTTTAAATAGTTTAAATAGTTTAAATAGTTTAAATAGCATCTATACAGTTCTCTGGCATTTTTATGCCATTAACATTAGTCACACAAAATAATGAAGACCGAGACAGAATTAAAAATATTCACATTATTTTTTGTGCTAAGTGTAATAAATAAATGCGAAGAAGCGGGGTAATTGTGTGAAATATTATTTGGAGAACACAGTGCCAGAAGAGGCCTTCAACGTCATTTTATGATTAAATTTATAAAAAGGTAAATTCTTTTTTGAGTATGCAAGGCATTCGGGATCGACTATTTTTTGGCAGAAGGTAAGATTTTTGTGCGAAAAATGTTTAATTAATAATAAAGTTATTTTAACAACACTACTTGTAGCATTATTTCAAAAAAATATTAACTGTCACCTCTAAAAGTTATACACAATCTTCTTTAAGCATGAACAAATATTTTCAGACTAGTTAATTGAAAAAAAATGCTTGTTGTTTTTAAATTGCTTTCTTTAAAATAAATTTTTTTGACGATTTGTATTGATTTCCTGTGTTGTATAAAAATATAACTTAAGCATCCAATGCCATATTATATAAGTTATTGAACTAACAGTTTTAATAAAAAGTGTCCCTGAAGATGCTGAAAGGATCCAGCGAAACGTCGAACAAAAATGATGGAATAATCCCTTTTTAAAATTCATTATTTGATCGATTATTTATTTTTTAAAAAAACACTTCAAATTTTTGAGGAATTTAATTTGTTTACAACTTTCGCAAAGCGAACAAAAATCTTTTGATTTATCTTACGTGATAATTTTTCCTTACTTTCCTGAAATTCTGCAGCTCGCAAATTTTTACAAGTACAGCATGCGGCTGGTTGGGTATTCTGGGTATTTTGAGAAGATTTAACTCTGATTGAGATAAAAATTTAATGGAAAGCAATAGCAATTGAGAACAACTTGCATGTTTTCATTTCTCAACTCTTTTGTAACGAACTGTACTGAACCATGTAATTATCGTGTATGCTATATTTTTAAGTTAAGAATTTAAAATTTTCAAAAAATATATTTGTACGAAACTTCGATAGGTACAAAACCAAACGAAAGTACAAGACCACGTAAAACAGAAAAACAGTTTTTAATATCGGTAAAAGTGATTACTCGAAAACTATGCAATGGATTAGCCCGAAGTTTTGCACACTCTGGGTTTTTCAGAACCAAAAACAAATATCATTTAATAATTTTCCACATAGGCTTTGACGCTGAATCCAAATCCGGCAACAGAATTTCAATTCTACACATCAACTCATTTTTGACTTGGGAAAACCCTTAATATAATCAACATTAATCAGTAGTTAATAAAAGTGTACTCGGTAACTATTTGGCAATAAAACATTTCATCTTATACCAGAGGTACATGCAAACTTGGGAGACTGAGATTATAGAAGTGCATGTTTGAAGATTATTATCCTTATATTAAATCTAATCTAAGAAAGATTAAGCTTTTTTATTGTAAAAACACTAAGAAATAGACTTTAGATTATCAAATTCTTGCCGGCAAGATTAGAACACCCAAAAACTTAATCAAAACTACATAATTTGCAATAAGTTTGAAAACACAAATATATAGGCATATATTTAGCAAAAGTGAACTTTGAATCGCTAGTGCTAGTTGCAGTTTAAAGCGCCTATCGATAGAATAAATTATTACATTTGAGACTCAATTTCATCAGGTTTTTTAATGCTGCTATCCAATTATTTTACTGTTGAAAGAAACTATTGTTCCAACCTATATATAAACGCTCTACTCACCTTTAAACGTATATGCTCCTCACCCTCTAGCAGAATATTCATACGTTTATAACAAAACGATGATTTCTTGCGATATTCCGATAGGGGACCACTTTTAAAATCCGGGAATATTGTCTTATCCTCGAGTATATTCTTGGGTGGTGCTGTCGATTCATGTGCCGTATTTTCACTACAGTTTTTCAAATAAGAAAGTAAATTATATAAAGCCGACATCTTTTTAAATTGGCTGTTGTGTTGTGCAAAGTTCGACGAATGTGTTAATTGTGTGATTTGATTTTTAGTAATTTTCGATAGATACATCGTTGCAATAATAATGTGTGCGAGTAACAAGAAAAACTAAATTGAACTAAAAATTGAATTGAATTGAAAGCAAACGCTTACGAATGTACTAACTAATTAATAAAAAATATATGCATAATATTAAAATGTATTTAATTACTTTTACATATACAGACGTGTCTGCAATATTGAAGTATGGATGTACTATAAAATTGTACTACGTTTGAATATCTATACCATACTTACATATCAATACCATTTGTAAGTGCAACCATGATGACGTTTTCGTTATTGCTAGTTTTCTTTAATTTCCTTTGATTTCTGGTTCCTCTTCTACTTTTTGCTATAACTAATTGAAAATATTTAACTGCGTTAAGTATGTAACTACAAAATAAAACTGTTATTTACTAACTTCAGTGCCAACCACTACCACCACACATCAACAAGGCTCAAATGCAACTACTTATTATTACCGAATTCAACAAACAAATGAACACGTATATTTTTTTATATTTTAGCCATAAGCAAATATTGTTGTTTAACCTTTTTTATAACTTTACTTTATAGCTTATCGCCAACTATCAATAAGCTATCAAATTTTGCAATAATTTTTAAAGTATTGTATATTTTCTATTTCTTGTAGAATTTGTTGCTTTTGGAATTTGTTCTTCTAGTCGCATATACTTTAGCTATTATTATTTTTCTTACAAATAATCACAAATTAAGTTATATTTGAAGTCTTTAAACTAAGAGAAGAAAATAAAATTAATTCACAACAAACTGTGAAGCAGATAGCGTTTGTTCATATTCCATTGAGAGAGATATGAAGAGAGCGCGCTAGTTCATATCAATTAACCCGATTTCTGTGTTGTCATACAAGCCCAATCAAACCGTCCGACCGCCGACTTAATTGAGAGAATGAGCACAACAAAAACAACAACTATCTGCGTCAAGAATAAGAAGAACATAAGCAAAACGATATCGAACTCTTAGAGCAAAATTAAATTTCGAAAATCGAATTTTTAAGCACCATGAGCATCTTTCCAGAATTTTATTAATGCCCACTGTAAACGATTTTCTTATAGCTGTGGGCCACAATTAGGGCTATGGCGAAGTTTTTAAAACACTTCCTCACCGTACACTGAAGTAATGGAGTTCCATACTAAGCAATCAGACAGGATATCGAAGAATCACTTTTGTATTGTCCTTGCCAAAGCAATGCATGTTAAAGGGAATACGCAGTTTCTAAGCTTGAGCTTACACCAGTGACCAGTGTAGATTGCAGTAAGTCTAGCAGTATCGGTACGATCTCTGTTGATGAGCTCACGAGGATGAAGGTTACGTCACACGTTAAGTAATACCGGATGTTAATGACTTCCACCTCCGATTTATCATTACCTTCAATGTTCCTATGTCCTAAAACCCAGATGAGAGTGATGTCAGCATACTGATTAACTAGTGGTGGATCGAAGAGCTTTTATTGCCGCTTAAAAGAAAATACATAAAACCTTCTCCTGCGCTTACGGTAATTTGGCGGGTAGGTTTATCGATGTGTTTTCGTACTAAAGCTTCGTAATACTTGGATTTTTTGTGAAAAATATGGCAATGTTTCCTCTCTCACAAGAGAGACAACGAGCTGACGTTGTACGCAAATAGAATAGAATCTATTGCTACGTCTTTGACGCGAGCATCAAGAATTTCTTTAAAGCATGTCCATATAACTTGTTGTTGACGTTAAAGTCGAACGGTTTAGTTGTGTTGTGCAAAATCTGGCATTAATAAGAGAAAACAAAAAAACATTGTTTGCCCAAGACCAATATATAAATACATATATAAAAAAAGCTGTTTGTCATCAAAAAACGTCAAACGATATAAAATAAGATTGTTCATTTCTAAAATAAAACCTCTTACTGCATGAGGAGTCCCACAGAACAGCTGATTGTTTGACACTTTCAATATTTTTACCCGAAGAACGTTTACGAAGAGAAACACAATAATTAGCAACAAATATTCGTTTAACCAAAATTTAAATAAACATTTTTGAAAATAAGGCAACAACAGACTTTCGAAACTCCAAATTGTGTTAAATTGATACCAACGCAAAAATCGGGTTAAACAATAATTTGATATCTGTATGTAAAAATATTATTAGTCGGATTCACGGGTACACAACTGTTGGCAACGATAATCGATACGTGAATGAGTTTTTACAAAAGTAGCAAATGTAGGTAACAGACAGCTGTTATCTGCCGTTTCTTATTGTATATTGTATTGCCCCAAAAACGCAGTTAATCTCCACCTGCTCGATTTTTTATAATTTTTATTGATTACAAATCGAATTTTTACAAACACGTATTTGCATAAGCAGCGGTTTAGAACTAATAATCAGAAAATGTTGAGTAAGTTGCGTGGTATATTTTCGCAACTTAAAATGGCGTTCGCTTAGGCGTAGCACAAAGTTGTTTTCTATATTCAGAACCAAAATTCAAAACTGTTTTTAACAGTTGGGTGCCCGTGAATGCGCTAATTGTCTCTTGTTGCTTATTTTGCTCTCACCCACAGTTTTACTCTTTTCACAATTGTCAGTATGACATTTGGCATTTTTATTATTTATTTATTTTTTGGAAGCAGCTGGTAAAATATCAGCTGTGTGTGTTGTAGCTTACATCCAAATTTATTATTCTTTTCGACTGCTAAGACTTCTCAGTTTTGGTAGCGAAAGTTCGTTGATTTCATACATCACACAGAAACTACAAGTATTCATTTACAACATTGCAGAGAAAATTTATTGACTGGATAGTAAGGAAATGCCTGCACTGACGCGTGATGTGATAATAAAGAAGGAGGACGAGGAGTTCTGAGCAACACAAGTAATTAAATCATGTGTTGTACACGATAGTGAATTAGAAACCTTAGTGCTATAAGAATTGAATGACGTAAGCTCTATAACAAAGGAAAACGGAACGGACAATAGCAAGCATACAAGGATAAACAAACAGCATTTGTATGTATGTTAAAGAAATCAGAAAGGCGACAGTATCTCACCTTTACCTGCTGCATCAAGGATTTTCAAAAGCTTAACAGAAGCAGGACCAAAACTTAGAATGGCGTTGAAGAAATCAGACGACAGCTTCACTTGTAATGAAAAGGAAAGAGTAGAACCACTCCTTGAAACGCACTTCACAGAAAACAGAAAAAAACATAGTAGACAGACTAAGGTCGTCTTTATACCAAAAGTGGGCAAGAAGGATACCACTAATTGTAAGTCCTTCAGACCTATAAGCTTAACTTCGTTTATTTTGAAAATACTCAAAGTCCACTAAGACAGCCAAAGAAGACTAGATATTACTAGGAGATGGTGCATATCAGTACGTTTAAATATTAATCCGGCAAAGACCACTATAGTTCCCTTTGTTCACTCCGGCGCTACAGAGCAATTTCACTAGACGGAGAAGTTATTGCGCAAACCCAAGAGGTTAAATATCTGGGCTTATTACTAGGTAGAAAACTCACTTGGAAGACTCGTTTTGAGTAAGTAACAAATAAAGCCACACTCACTGTAATGGTATGCAGAAAACTTAGAAAAGGTTGATGGTAGGATCTATAGGGCCTGAAAACCGAGATAATCTCGGCAACAGACAACTATCTTTTGTCTGTTTCCAAGACAGAATGATTAATTGCATAACTTTGAAAAATACTTTGTTGCGACACTTAGTAGTAAGAATGAATAGGTGAGCTTAGAATATAACCACACATTCAAAGAACACACGATTAAATGGTATACAGATGGGCCACAAGCCGAGAGAGGACTTAGAACAGGAGTATTTGGGCCAAGGACCAAACACTCTAAGCCGATCTGGACGTATCCTTACATTTTTCAAGCTGAGATTCATGCAATCAATAAATATGTGTTATTTAACCTAGATACATCTTATAAGATATTACTATCATGTCGGGCAATCAAGGATAACACACTAAACTCTTTTGATACCACCTCTAAATTAGTGGGTAAGCTCAATCAACTGGGAAAGAACAATAAAGTCACTCTATGTTGGGTCCCTGGACATATAAGAACAGAGGGGAACGAACAAGCAGACGAGCTTGCTAAAAAGAGGGCAGCAACCGCGTTCATAGGGCCTGAATCTTTTTGTTGAATAGGAGATAGCGTAATCTGCAATGCTGAAAACACTTCTGTAAAGTATGTAGTATATGAAATGCCTTTGCAAGTATCAAATTTACAGAACCGGATCGATATCCGTGGGTCCAAAATAAAGTGGATAGACAAGAATAGGGACTTGGAACTAAAATCAGTATTCTACCCCGGCTAGTCCTCTAAAAATAAATACATTGTCTACTAAATATTTATTGGATCTAGTGGCAAGTAACCAGTGGTGACTAACTAGTTGTTCGAACACAATTTGAAATGTGATGAATCTTGGAATCAGGTACCAAACGATTGTTTAGAAAAACAATATTTAAAGTAGAATCTTCAAAACAAAAGCAAAGTGATTTATCGAATATAAAAACTTAACGCAAAAACTACAAGTACATTATGAAATTGCAGGCGGACCATATACAAAGAAAATTTTAATGAAATTCAATGAGCATGAACTCTAGAAACAGAATCTTGATCCTGAAGAACTATTATTGATTTTGAGTTATGGAAATACATTTAGTTAAGGCAAACTCTAAGTTAGCCAAAGTATGGTAAGCTAAGGGTGAAGGGTGAAACAGCGTCGGTTTTATGAAGAATAGCTAATGATATACTTAAAGACAAGTAGAGTTATGAACTGTTTAGGCCAATAAAATATCAAAGGTTTTTATATTCCTGCCAATCGATTTTCATTTCGAAAATCCTACGAATAACTGCAGTTAAGCAGAGATCAAACATGACGTTTTGCAGCCAAATTAGCAAATAGCAATAACTACGTTAAAAATTATCACATCAGTCCAATGCCTACCTCCTATTAAAATAAACTAAGAATAGGTATGAACATGTAATTTTACTTTGTTTTTACCTACTACTTATTTATGATCGGAATAGAACCAGGCATATCTCTCATACGTATGAAATTTTAAAAATGATATAACGTGGAATTCATTGATGATATGATCATCACCTTATAGGTATCCTGTCACGGTCTGTAACTTACCATGCTTACCTTCCACATCATGTCTTCTCTTTAAACGTACAGACTTATCAGAACGTACAGGTTTATCATGAAATGCCGTAGATGTAAACAGCCTCGACAAAAATGTAATTTTATCTATACATTTATTAGTGCAACTACATCCTTATTCCAGTAGATCCAGAAGTGCTACACTATCGTATTATATATCAATTGAAAGAGCTTGACGTTACTCGTTAGCCAAAAATTATCAAATTAGATTGCTTCTTTCATAAAATAGTTGAAATTGGCAGTTTGAACGGCATTTTCTGAATCTGTATGCGCGTTGGCAGAAATTACAAGTTCAACTTCAAGATTTATCACCTAATTTATTGTACAGAAGTTATACTTTCCCTATATCTTTTCAAAACAATCAAAGCTCTTACATTTTATTTTAAATAAACTTTTTATTTATACTTATACACTTAAATAACATGAAACGTTTTTTATATTTATTTTGTTATACTCTTTTATAGTGTTTTTTAATTATTATTAATTAATTTTTATGAGATAACTGAATGTACTTATAGTTTTTAAATAAAAGTTTTTTGTTGATTTCCAATAGTATAAATAATTCTATGAAGAGCTTAAACTCCTTACTAGTCACATTCTTATTAATAAGTATATGGGGGAAAAGAAAAAAAATCAAATGCTTTATGTAATTCTAAAATTGTTTTAAAATTTGTTTACCCTCATAGCATAATTAGAGGCGTAATACTTATATTTTAATATAAATGAAGGTAACACGTAGATGTAGATTTCGTAAATAGAAAATTTTTCTTGATTCGTTTCTTCTAAATTGTTGTCTAATAGCAAATAATAAAGGCTAAACTTAGTTAAAATTGTAATAATACTTTTTGCGTTTTTCTTTTTATCAGTTTTATGTATACATTTACATCATAATTCCATTTATGTTTGTATATTTATAAAAAGCATAAAAATATGCATGCAAAATTCTAATAAGCTAAGTATCTTATAATCTCATATATCTCATTTAGGTATATTTCATATATACTTATTACTTAAAAATACATACTTCTTTGATCTAGTTATTATAATAATTGACACTTTAAAGTGTTTGCATGATGAAAAAAAAGTAAGTATATGTAGTATAATTTCATCTTTACAACCATTCTTACAAATCAGTATACTATTTTGTAACTACTTGAAGCGAATTTATGTTTTTCCTTAAGCAGTGTTAATCAAAAATTTAAAAGTTTTCAACAAATTGTGAAAATTTGCGACACATTTTTTCCAAATATTGCACTTATCTTATGTATGATCAATTTTATTAATTTAGTTTTTCTCACTAACTTTGAGCTAAGAAATAAAAAAAAAACAATTTCTGCAGACATGAGCCGAAATCTTTAATGGAGAAAGAGTGGTTCAGCTGACTGTTTAAAATTTATAAAAAAGCTTCAAACTCTCGAAAAAAGTAGAAGAAATTCATTCATTTTTACAAAAGGAAAGAAAGACGAATATTAAAGTTTTTCAATCGAATTCGTAAATTTTATAGAAGGGAAAATACCCAACGTAAAATTCAAAGAATTGAAGACATTTAAATCTGCATTACTGACA
Source organism: Toxonevra muliebris (assembly GCA_963691655.1). Lineage (NCBI taxonomy): Eukaryota > Metazoa > Arthropoda > Insecta > Diptera > Pallopteridae > Toxonevra > Toxonevra muliebris. The sequence continues at coordinate 30,023,175 of OY829329.1, forward strand.
CGACAAATATTGAAATATGGGAAATTGAGAAAACAACAAAGATCCTGATCGCCTGAGTAACTTAATCCACTGAGAAAATAATTTAAGTAGATTTTTAACTAAGAATGTCTTTATTTGGTAAATACTTACATTTTAACCTTATTAAAGATAAAAAAAAACAAACGATCAGCAAAATTTTAAGCGACTGACAGGAAAACTTAAATTAGTCAATCGTTTACCATTACTAGGCCCCAAAAAGCTAATATTTTATTCTTTGAAGCATTAAATTCAGTGGAATCCAGCGCTGCTATCTTTGACACCACTGGTTTCAGCGCACGTCTGCTATTATTATCATAATTTCTAATATTTTATGTAAATTTTAATTTATTTAGTTTAGCATATTTTTTAGTTTATTTATTTGAGTTCTACTTGGTTAGTTTTTTGAACGTGTTTTTTTTTTTATTTTTTATATTATTAAATAAATATTAATTCATTGTTTATAAGCTTTCGTTTGATTTAAAAAAGATTTTTTTTAACTGTACAATTTATGCTTTTTAGCTTAAAAGGAAATATGACTTGCTCTAAAAAAATTTTACAGCATTGATAGATAGAGAGTTTTAAGATCTTGTTAATACACAGGTAGGCATCGGCCCATCACTTTTCTAAGCTTCACTTTGTTTGCCTCACTCATGATTAAAAATTAATGAGCGCTTTTTCATTAAATGTTGTGAATGTAGTAAACTCATATCTTTCTCTTTAATAGTTATGACTCACAGTATTGGTTCCTTAAAAAACTGAGAATTTTTTCTTCGAAAAAAACTTTATCATTGGAGGAACTCAGAAGGTTGAAACGAAACGAAACTCATCAAAGCGATTATATGAAAACGCTTACCGTACCAACGAACAAGTGTGTTGAATATTTAAAAGGTTTATAATAGAGAGAAATGCTGATCTACTTTCATTCACTAGATATTTTCTATAATGATATGCTCATATGGATATAGGACCCAAAAGAGTGTGAGCGGATTTTAATTGCTCTACGCACTCTGTTTGAAAAATATTTTTGCCTTACTTCATAATAACTGGATATAAAATCAAAAAATTGACACTTCGGGAGAGGATGCCAAAACTGATGATACTTTTCTAAAATGCCGACTTTTTTCGACTATCTATATAAATAAATCTTAAAAATAATTCGATAAAAAGATCAAACACGGCTATAATTTCAATATAATTCAAGCATGCAGAATCGATTATTTTTTCTATTAGATATGAATTAAGTTTTCTAATGATACAGGAATGAAAATTAATCTTCCCCAATTACAAGTAATCTATGAAAAGCCCACACGATTTATGAATAAATTTTTAAAATTTTTAAAAATCGGATCCGACACGGACAAGTAAACGTACGAGAAAAGTAACAAAAGTTTGTAGTCAGAAAAAAGAGTTGCAGACGATTTCAAAGAAATATCGCTCCAATTTTCTTTAATAATAAAAAATGTACAACAATCTTTGCTATCTATACACAAAATCCAGGATAAGCGAAATTTTATTTGACAGTATAACTTCTGGCCTAAATTTTTGGTTTACACTTTTGTTAGTTGGTCCTTTATTTTTTCAATTACAACTTTTCTCCTGTAATGTGCCCATATGCAAACCAACCTCATCATCATCAATAATAGTAAATTCTTCTGCTACTTCCGATTCCACTCCATCGGCTTCACCGTCACCTTCATCTTGTGCCTTCTTCTTCCCTTTTCGCCTTTTCACACCATTATTCATTTCATATCATCGACTTTGGCACGAACTAGCCGCCGAAGATGATGAGAAACCTGATTGTAAACTGGTCATGGAACCTTTATAGTTAACAGAACTTAAAATTTCATAGAAGAAGTTTAATTGCGCTGGTCCATCAGCACCCATTGAAGGGCTAAACCATTGCATAACATAACTATCGGTATAATGCATAACATGAGAGCCCTGAAAGCATGAAAATAATTTGGATCATAAATCGACAATTAATATTTAATGCCAAATAACACTTACTTGCACACTTTCTTTGTGACGGCATATTAATGTTGGTTCTTCTTTGAAAAAATGTTCGCCTTCAGTGAAGTCGCTGAGGTCGAAAAATGATACAGCAGAATCTATAAAAACACCGTAAATTAGGCTTGGTCTCGTGTTCATTGGATTTTTTTTTTGATTCACTTTAATCTCTTCTTAGACTCACCATGTTTATTTGGCAATTCCTTTGTGACACGATATAGCGTGAAGTGTAAATCACTGCGTATTACATCGAAATCCCAAGTTAAAACGCTTTTCGGATCCTCGTTACGTATAACGACTTCATGTATGTAGCCTGTGCGCAGTTCAACAGTTTTATATAAATTCTGATGTTCATGCCCACTTCCTAATTGTCCTTTTCCGGCGGGTATTAACGCTGCGGCTGCTTCTTGTCCATGCGGCTGCTGTTGTTCGTCATCCTCTTCAATTGAATTCATTTTATAGAGTGTTTTTGGAACGAGGCCACCTTCATGTATAAGCGTCTGTATTCGGGATTTTTAAATAAGTAAGAACAGAAAGGATAACATTTTATATTTTTATGGTGTAATTTTATAAATTTAAAGTAACACTGAACAAAAATATAGTACATAAATATAGTACGTAAGCAAATTTGCGCGGAGGAACAATCCAACTTTGCTTTTGAGACTTACAGATATACATATATATGAAATACAATATCATTGTGTGAATACATAACAAAATGATGCCTATAAAATAGTCTTGGCCACGCGAGCTTAAAAAATTTCGCACTTTCAAGGCTCATGTCATCATGTTGGCCACAAAAACAATGCTATAAAGGGGAATTCAAGACAACTGGTGTTTATTGTGATATACGCTCAATTGCTTTGTTGTTTTTGTCATTATTGATATTCTAAGTACAATTTTACCTTTTTCCGACTTTTTTGTTCTTCAATGTACTTTAGGCACTACCGAAACATTTTAGGTACAATTTGGAGTCATTCCGTTTTTTTCACATTTGGAGAACAAATTTTACAAGTCGTTAATTTATATATAGAGTATATGTTTTGAGATGTTTATCGAATCTACCAGGGAGTTTTATCTATGTTTGTCACAGCATTTTCTTGGTGCAAACAAAATGCTGAAAAAAACTTTTACCTAAACTTACGCTGCTAAACAAACTAGTAATCTAATCAAAACTTAAATTTTTCGGTTTTGATGTATCTAAACGAATGATTTTAATTTACGAAATAAAGATTTGGAGGCTAACTAGAAGCGTGTGTAACAGGCCATGCAGTGGCATGCTTACATTGTGTAATTGTACAAGAACCTATATATTATCTTATTTTATTCGATACACAAGATATGATCATTTAACACTGAATTCATAATTAAAGAATTTTTTTTTTAAGATAAGTTTTTTTTCGCAAAATTTGAAGCTTTGCCAACTGAGCCTAGATCCAGCTACTAATAAAAGGGCATCACATATATACTGCATTTTACCTCTAATTTCATACACTTCAGGTTTGCTGGTTTGTTGCTTTTTGTAGCACGGTATTACCTACGATAAAGTCAAACTCACTGATTTATAACTTGAGACTATCTTAGGTTTCCTTATATTGTCTCGTGCTGCTCTTTAATCTCTTCGGCTAGTTATACTTGTGTGCTTGCCTTTAACTACTTCTAACTAACTATGACTTATCTACTTCTTGCTGCCCTTGTCTGCTCTTTATTTTTGGAGCCATAATAGAGCCATGTGTTTCGTATAAATTCAATAAAAGATGAAAAACCTTAGAGATGAAACCTACTTTTATAATGAAATTTTAAAGTAGCAAGCCTTAGAACGCTGCTAGCTTAATTTTAGATATTAGCTTAATTGGTGCCTGCAGTTATAGCAGTTCTACTGATTTTGAAACTTTCTTTTGGTTATTTGATAGACATTTACAATAATAAAGTGGATAATAATGAATGAATGAGAGAGCCTTAACCCCAGGCGCTGGAACAATAACACTTTGCAGGGGATTCGCAACGTAGTGGATACTAAAATTTACGAAGTTTGTAATGTTTTTATAATTTATGTATGTATACGTTTCAAAAGAGTTAATATATTCTAATTTCCGCATGGAGAGTATATTTTACATTCAATGCTTTCAATTGACCAGTAACAGCGTTTGGTTTCCATGAAGCGAAAGAGTGTAAAATCATCTCAGTATACGTGCGCCGTAAAAGTATCAACTCCATTGAAATGAACTATGCATGTATGTATGTATTTGCACTTATGTGACTGACACAGTGACTGAGAAAGAAAATTGCGTTTAATATTTAGCGCTTACACAATCGCATTTAGCTAAATAACAATACGTGAAATATTTTAGATTAATTTGTTCCACATACGATATATACGCCAGAGTAGGCTTAAGAAGATTTAATAAGAAATTTTAAAAAAAATATTAAAATTTTAGATATTTATGAACACTAGTTATTAAAAATAATTAACATCAACAATTATTTACATAGAGTTCTAAAAATAATAGTAGAGAACTTGCACAATCATGACGTACCTTACATGGGCCTCCCAGGAAATCGGGTATAATCTCAGAATCGATATATTGCTCCAAACCGTCTTGCATATGCAAACAATCTGGACCACCATAGAAAAGAAATTTAGAGCGTGTATTCTCGTCTGCAGGGTAGCGAAAAATAATACAAAATATTAGAACTTTTAGTTTAAATATGCGGAAGTTACTTCTTACGTATAAATGCGCTAACGATGGTCCAAGCTATGGGAAATACTCTGGGTGCACGCACCACTAATACGCGGCCCATTGTTTCAGGATAATTACGTTCAACAGTTTCAATGATATTCAGCAGCGCCTTAACACCCGGACGCCAAAGGTGACGCATTGAAAGACCATCCAAATCGACAATCAAACACCAGCTGAGCACAGGCTTTCCAAGGTTCTCAGCCGATTCTTTAATCTTCTGCATTCCCTCTTCGCAGATGTGGAGTGACTAAATTAAGAAAGGAAAAAAGTGAATAAATTAGAACGTTAGCGTGCACAAATGGGCTTACTTAACTTACCAATTTCAACAGTCCCTCTGCACCGATAGATTTCAACAATCCCTTCACATCCATATGCCCTAAACGCAGTATATAAATAGGACGTCCATCTTTATCGTAATGATGCCACCCGCCTGGAAAATGATTTACCACCACCGATGGCACTTTGTACTCTTTCACCAAACTATCAATGTTATGTTCTTTGCGCCATTTCAAAGAATCTTTGAGCATGGCAAACGCTTGATTCACGTGCCAATCGCGTGCTGTCAAAAAACGCAGTATGGTCTGATAACTTGGCATTTTATCCAAGTCGTCGACACCATCCAGCATTTTTCGCAGCTCCAGCAACTTGGATTCTTGCATTGGTGATAATTGCCCTAAATTTTTGGCAATAAAATCACCATCGAGTAGTATGTGGTGATGTTCGTGAGCAGATGATTTACGTCGTTCAGTGCCAACACTAGCGCCACCATTTTTCTCTTTCACCTCATCATCTAGGTCTTCTTCATCGATTGTTGTAATTGCAACTTCATCCAGTGTTGGCACCCAACGCTCCACTTCTGTGACACCATCTGCTTTTAATTGTTCTATAAAATATTCTATAATTTCTTTGCCTTTTAAGGTGGTCTGCGTATATTGTTTCATGCCCATTTTTTCCATTGAATGCTCAAAGCCAAAGAAATTTTTTATATCCAATGTTGCTGTCTGATCGAAACATGTCCATTCAGGATTGTCCGGGTGCGAATAATAACGACAACGTTCAAATATTTCTATGCGCGATGAGAAACTTTCATTCACAGCCTCAATGTTGAGCGTACGATTGGCCATATCGAGGTAATTGTGTTGTAAAAAATATACAAAATCAACACCGATCAATTTCTTGAATATGTACGGAGCATCTACGGCCAACTTACAGCGTCGACTTGTGTTACGTTTGGCACCATTCTCGAGTATTTCGTCTTTGACGATTTCACAGTCGAGTACGATGGGCATTTGTGGGCATTTGGGAAAGCGGCGTTCGTAGGCCTGAAAATGAGATGAGAAAGAGATAAGTAGTTGAAAATATATTTTAGGCTAAGATAGCTGATGACTTTTGATCAATAACATCAAAACGCACAGTAAGCAAACTAAAAATAGTCGGGCGCTCATCGACTATAGCCGATCGAGATCTAAGAAGCTAAGAAGTTTTCGATGTTGATTCAAGTCTTCAACAGTGTTGCCAGAAACTTAGCTCTAAAAATCGCATTTTCTTCTGCAAAACACCCTTTTCATCCTATTTTAAAAACCAAAAATCCTGTATCTTCACTCAAAGCTTACTGCAGTATCCCTAGCATGGATTTACTTTAAATATTCAGAAAAATAAAATAATGTAAATTGCAGTGTTGGGGTTGTTGACATGATATGCCCCGCTAGGGATAACAAGAAATGAGGAAGAATGACATTCTAACTCAACATTGTGCAATAACAGTGTAATTTGATACTTTCTGGCATATCATGATTAACAGCAAACAGTTTTGCGAACTCGATTCCTTGTCTACTCTTTACGCTTCTATCTCTGAAGCAAGTGTACACAATAAACCGACGTATATTGCCGTGTGTCTCCCCATTATGGTCGCCATACAATTAAAAGTTTAATTGAAGCGTTCCCTTTCGTGGTTTACTACTCTACTACTAGATTTCTAGCTGCAATCTTTGCATAACTCATCACAAAATCTTAATCGACAAGTAAATATTAATATTTAATTTAATTACACAATATAATTAGAGAAGAAAATAATGTTCAAGCATCAAATTGACATTAACATAACCCATCCCTTGATTTACAATGTAGATACGTTCCATGGCAAATCGTATAAATCAAAACGGTGAGAAATTAAGCTCTGCACACACATACGAAATGATGCTAGGCTCAGCTAATAAAAATGTTCATCATATATCAGGATACGAAGAACTATCCGTTTCATTTTGCTCCTTAGAAATTAATTCTCATATAATTTTAATGTTTAATTTGTTTACAGCTGAACTCTTTTGATTCTAAAATTAAGTTTTTCGGTACGCGAACCAAATTCAATTCAAATTGAATAGTTTGCGAATCGAAATTTCGACTTAAGGGGTTATATACGTTTTTGTACGGGAAACTTAGGGCATATTTGTGATTTTTCAAATAATTTATTTGAAACTAGCATAACAGGTATACATAGTACCAATTCTTACGAAAAAATATTTAAAGTTGTAGCTCTTGTCTTGATGCGCGTTTTTTCTGCAGAGTCTGGCGGTGATCACGATTGAATGCCAACAACTCAACTGCAATCAAAAAGACAAAAAATTTACAGTTGCGTACCACAGCGCCGAGTACTTGAACGAAAAATTTTAGAAAAAAAAACTTTTTCTCATACGGAAACCATGATGCAAAAAAAAAAAGAGTCGATTTTTTGAGTCTCAAAAATGTTTTTAAAAAAATTATTAGTTCAGACAAATACTGCACATGAAAAAATGATCGTTCTAGTACTCCGTATTGCAACTAGGAAAAAAATTTAAAAAAAAATTAGATGAATTGGTCAAGTAGTTTCAAAAAACATCATTCGGAGAAAATCACGTTTAAAGTTTTGAGTGTACTTTATTCATGAACAGTAGCGCGCTACAAATCGAGTTACTACTTACGATCTACTGCTCGGATTGACTTGAAACTTTGAACATAAACTCTTGAAAGTATGTTTGTTCGAAATAAGTCATAAAAAGTTTTTCGATTTTTTGACTCATGAAAACGTATATTTAACGTAAATTTTTTAGTTGTTTCAAATTCGTAACAGATTCAAATAAGAACAAAGAGGTCCCAAATTCAATTTTAGAAATTTATTTTATAACAAAAATTTATGAATTGATGAAAAAAACAAAATAATTTTATGACAATAAAAAAACAAATAAAGAAATGAAAGAACTACTACATTCTGAATAATAAAAGAAAATTGTACTTTTTCTCCATTTTGTTGCTTTAACTTGTTATTTAATTTTACAAATAGTAAATTACTTACTGTCTCCATCGCAACACCATATTGAAGAACAGTGAATGTAGTCGTTACACCACGGAAACAATTAAAAGGATTGCATTGTATGAAATGAGGGAAAAACTATATTCTAAAGCGAAGCCATGTATCGTATAAATCGAGGGATGGATGTATGCCAATGTACCACGAAATTATTATGAAGAAAAGTTTCTTTATTCCCCCAATTTCCCCCACACATAAATATAACTTAAAAATAACAATTTACCGCCTTATATTATGTGGCAAACTGTTGGCCTTTCATTCTGCATACACTTGAACTTACTTTGTATGCATAAAATACTTCTCTTTCTTTTTTAGGTTATTTTTAGTTGTAAATAGGAACAACAAAAATTTATATGAGATTTTGTAATAGAAATATAGAATAAATCACATTTTTATTCGATTACAAAATATGCGCATATATTTAAATGAAAATGAAAAAAGAGGAAAATTATTTAAATTACGTACTTCTAAAATTAAAACGAACATTTATGTATTTCTATTAATACTCTACATGAAATTCATGAAGCATATTAGAATCAAACGACAAGGTGGCGAATGAGTTAAAAGTTTCGAAAGGCGAAAAAGCTGGGAAATCATAAATTGGAAAGGTTTAGCTCAATATTAAAACGATGCCGCTTTTTTTCTTGAGTGCATTACCAATTTATTCTCAAAAAGACTTTCTGAGGGCAAATTGAGACAATTTTTCAGATATAAATTCTGCCAATGGATAGGACAACTTACCCAATATAAACATTTTTTGCAAGTCAGACGTTCAAAAAAATTAACAACAGAATCTGAAGTTCAAGGTGCAAGATCTAACTCACACGTTGAGAATGTTAAAATTTGAAATCAAAGAGTATCTATAAATTTGGAAAGGGACGGTAGACCATTTCCTTAACCCTTTCAGTCATAACGTCCTCTACAGAGGATAAGCTTTGATAGCTAATAAATATGTTTTAAATTTCATAGTCTACTAATAAAATTATATATATTCAGTTCTGTTAAGTATTTTTCATGTTTTTGGATTACCGAACATTTGAAATTTCGTGCTTGTGCTGTTATTTTAAAAGTTTTTGTCTTTGAAGTCAAGTCAAAAATATATGTCCAAAAATTGATCTTGATGATTTGGTTGAAATATTTTCACAAAAAATCAACAATTCATTTCTAAGTGGAAATATTTCTTTCCTAGTATATTTATAAAAGATAAAAAAATATGAAAATTCGAAAATTGAAGAAAAATCATTAATGGATTTTTGTCTATAGCTTCAGATTTTTGTTCAAGCTTCAATAAAGGTTGAACAAGGATATTCAGACGCGTGAAACTTGTTTATTTTAGTTGTAGAAGCCCTAAGCAATCATGAATTTTACGCAAACTTATCTATCGACCCCAATTAAAAAGATGAACTAAAATGGTTAATATCTGTCCAGCTTTCTGTTGAACCAGATTTGGCATATTTGACACTGTAGTGTTGAGAGACGAACACCTGAGCTCTTTGATACCGCAGGATCTGCTCAGGTTTATTAATAAATCTAATACATTTAAAGAATACCAAAAGGGAATACATGATATAGTACAATGGACGTAAAACTTGCCTGAGTGCTGTATAATTGAATTTCCTTTGCAGTCGCAACAAAAAAAGTCTATAAGTCGCAGAAATAAATCAATAATACTGTTGTTTGTTAATTTTCTGAATAATTTCTGTTTGTTATTTTTAGCAAGTAGATTTTTTGTTGTTTGTTCTCTTTGCCCAATTATTAGTTGTTTACACGAAAATTTTGGTGAAAATATTTTTTCACATGCTTAAATATTTGATTGAGTGTTAATATAATAAACAAATTTGGTTTTGTTTTTGGGGAATTAAAAAAACACACAACTTTTTTGTATTTTCTATATGAAAAACAAAAATTTAAATTTTTAACAACAATGCATTCCATTTGATCTACAATGTTCTATTTCAAAAACCCGCTACGCATAAGAATATGCAAGTATTTTTTAGTAATAATTAGGATTTCAATGCAATTAAAAAAGTTCTATCATAAAAATCAAATTACATATTCCGCAACCACTGCCAAAGTGGGAGTTTCAAAAAACTAACTCTCAAAAGCCCCAAACTAAAACTTTTATATACCAAGTGTAGAAATTTTAAACTTCATTTAACTTTTATTATGATGGCATAAGAAATTAGTTAGTCTTTTGTAATTTCATGAATGGAAGTAGAAGTTTTTCATTACAAAATTATTTTAATAGCAATATTTAAGAATCAATTTTGAAAAGGAGAAGTTGGCGAAGAAAACAATTAACTCTACTTAAGTTTGAAGTTAATTTTGGGCTAACAAACAAATAGTTAATGAGATTTTTCTTTAAAAACTCATTGCATTATAAAATCTTTCAAAATCTATATTTGTGGAACAAGTTCCCTAACTAAGCAGTATTTTGAACCTTCCTCTGTTCCCAAAATTTCAGAGTCGATGTGTCTGGTAGAACCGTTCAACTGGAATAATCGCAAGATAATAGTAAGTACATATATAAGAGAAAATTGTATTCTGTGTCCTTTTTGTCATATATTCTTTAAGCTTCAATGTGTGCCACTGTGTGAAATGCGGAATTAGGTCGCATCTTCCATTACTGTTCAATGTACGGTGGGTGCTACGCAAGGTAAATGTCATATTTTGACTTTGTCCTCCAGGTTATGATGCAGGCTCTTTAAATAAGCTAGCATATTGTTAATTTAACTCAATCTTATTCAAAAGTGCGTCTAAAGTTTTAGTTGAAAACGCTACCTGACACTTCTCCAATCTTGATGATTTATTTGTCTAACAGTTTCAGGGGTAAAATCTTATACTTAAGCCTACAAAATAATGAGTTCGACCGAACGTTCGGCATTGGCCAGGTTCGGTAATAAATTTGGTGTTCCGCTTCAATTCGGCTTCGGTCAAAAATTAGCCGAACAAAAGAATATTGTCACCAAAGTCCCTCTTTCTGGTTAAAAATAATTACAGCCAAGTATCTTTCCGATCCGCGCCGCTCGAAGCCAAACGACTTTAGTAGTAGTTGTTTTGTTATTATTTGAATATCTCGAAAACTATATCTCATCCCACTCTGAAATTTTTACACAATTTTCCTAACACTTCAATAAATATTTGCAGACTAAAAAAATTTAAAAAAAAGTGTCCAAGTTTGGAAAAATTCAATTTGTTTATAAAATTTCCAGAATTCATATGTTGAATAACAAAAACAATTTTATGTTATTTTTTCGATAAGTTTCTGCGATATACGAACTTTTATTAGTTGGAAATTTTTTCATACAATGGTTAGTTTTTGAATAATTAGGGATTGAAAAAACGTTCTATTTTTACAACTCCAAGACTTTAAAATATCGTAACCTGAAAATAAAAAACATCACATTGAAATAAAAAAAATACGTGTCGATTAATTTTTTCTCAAGAATGCAAGAAAAAATTTTGGTTGAAATTAAAATTTTAGTTGTAAGTCTGACATGGAACCACCCATATAGAGACGGGCAAATCAGACGGCCGTTTCAGAATCCGCCACGATTCCTCATCAGTGATCTTAGTGATAGTTCTTAATCTTTCAATATCCTTTTTAAGCTACTAATATTTGAAATCATAACCCAGAATTACAGATTTGATTCCAAATATCTTCACTGAATAGAGATATTGAAAGAAACTACCACTACCGTTCTTTATACTTATGTTGCATAACAGTTCGTTATTTGAAAGTCTAGTACATGAGAGAGTGTGCGTGTGTGAGAAAATGATTCTAGGTGTAATTTTTTCAGAACGGGTCCCAGCGTGACCGTTGATAAATTTCAAAAAGTTGCAAAAAAAAAAGTATCACTGAGAGTAAAAAAGTCTCATCCAATTTTTTTTTTAATAAAAGGAACATTTATTTCATTTCGCAGCAGTTTGCATATAAAAAAACTGTATTGATGTATTGAAAGTAAAAAAAATCAATTATCTCAAGTAATTAATACATTAAGGTACTTCAAGAAAAAAAGTTGTTGTACACCTCCAAGAAATAACCTCGGCTAATCATAACATAATATGATGATTCCCAAAATATTTCAGCTGTACCAATTACCGTCCCATTTTGAAAAAACTCTAAAAATCGCATTTTCTCAAGTCTGCTAGCAGATTTAAAAAAATGTGTATGCAGAACTCTAGCATTTTTCAGTATCTATCATTTGTGAACTTTTAATTGGCCAAACAATTTTCCCAAAGTCAGTGTGGCAAATTTGAAAATAGCAATAAGTTTGTAAAAAACCTTTTTTTTTTTAATCGTTGTGATTTTTTTTTATACAAAGTAGATAAATTAATTATTCGGAATGGCGGACAAGGCATTTCAAATTTTTGTGTCAAAATATTTTTTTCAACGTACGCAGAACGTGCAGAGTACGCTCTGAACTCAAAAAGAAACACAATTACGTTTGGTCTGAATACTTAGAGCTAAAAAGAAACACGATAACGTTTTTTGACAACTCGTGCTCTGGTCAGAGCTAATAAAGAAAAACGCCTATAGTCAAGTCTCAAACCCCCAACCAGTGTTGTATATATTTATAATTTTATGAGATTAAGCATTTGACTTCTTTCATTAGAGTATAAGTTATTTAAGATTATAAATATAAATATTTTAATACCGGGACTAATGTAATTTGTTATAAATATTTCGGGTTTATTTTGTCATTTAAAAATTTATCGAGACAAATTACTGAAAGTAGTAGAAAGTTTAAACAATCCAGACGAATCGAGATTGTCTGGTAACCGTCATTGTTAGACATTCTTTCGGAGTACAATTGGCCAACAAGGCTTAAATATTCATTACAAATTATAACATTTTCTGTAAATAAAATGATACCGAAATTTCGACAATAAATTATGATTTTTTTTAATTTTGGCCGAAATTCCACAACTCTGTTATTGCTCCTTGCAAGCACAAAAATAATCTAATAAACATTATCCGATTTCAAAAATTATTTTTGCATTATGTTTGTATTTGCAAGGAGCAATAACCGAGCTGTAGAATTTGAAAAAATTTTCGGCGACAAGATTTTTAAAAATCATAATTTATTGTGGAAGTTTCGGTGCTTTCAAGACCATTTTGGAACCTGGAGATGTTATCTGATTTCAAAAATTTGTTTATTTATTTTGTTCATCCTAGATGTGCACAAAGCCATTTTTGGCTATTTTTCGTGTCCCAAAATGTTTTTTTATTTGCTCAATTTTGTTACATACTGTATATCATGGCATAATTTTATTTTTATCATTGATCACTGTATTTTCTCTCCTGTCATTTACAGATTGAATGTCACGCAAGAAACTTATAGTTTTAAAATAAAAATCTTTGGCTTACATATGATTTTCTTTGATTTTTTTTTGGCAGACTTCTTGTCATGCATGTGTTAAAGATTACTGGCTTATTTTCAATGCCAAATTCAAAGGAAAATTCTTTTTTTTATTTATATATGTATGTACGCAGCGGGAAGAGAAGCACTCCAAAAGCGCTTCTTTACTTACACTAGAGCGCTGTCTGTCAGCAGTAAGCGCCTTCTCTTTATAGTACAGTTCATATATTTTTTACATTACATGTCATAGGAAGCGCTGGCATTAAGCTTCCAGGAAGCGTTAAAAGAGGCGCAGTAAAAGTGGTTATAAAAAGCGTAAAATAAGCATTTTTAGAAGCGGTATGGGAAGAGCAATCCTTCATTTTTTCATTATTTGCCTACTTGTACTTTATATATTTATTATTTATATTTACACACTTATATGAAAATATTAGATTAATAAAATCCAACATTATGGTTTAGCAAACATTGATGTTTGGTGAACCATGAAAATGTAGCAATAACAAATCAACTTATATTTACTTTCATATGAACCATATGAGAATTACAAACTACAAAAATCTATCATTATTTTTTTCTATCCGTTTGAATGCTTTCCCTAGCCTTCCTTGGAAGCGCTCTTTCGCATATTTGAAAGCGCTCTCGGGAATCTTAATGTCAGAGCTTACAATTTTCCCTGTTACTTGCTTCAACGAGAGCACAAAGAGAGCGGTCCCAAAGAGCTTTTTTGGGTAGCGCTCCCAATTTTCCCATTGGGTATGCCTATACATAAACTTATAAATATAAATACATACACTAGCGGTCAGAAAAACCGCACCACCCACCAATTTCAAGAAAACCGTTTAAAATGGGACTTAAACCTGATTTTGTTTTAGTAAATAGCATTTTTTTTATTTTTGGGAACAAAATTGCAAAAGAAACATCATACATACACACAAATTTTATTACTTTTTAATTAAAACAAAAATATGGAAGAAATTTCACGTTTTTGAGAGTATTGATTAAATGGATGTAAAAATAAAAATATTTGTTATTTTTTGAAGGTGTAAACTAAGATTAATTTGTTTCATAATAGAGTCATAAGCAAAATTATTTAGTTTGATGGTGCCCGTCTCTTAGCCTTTCTTATGGCCGTTATCTTGAATGGCATAGAGTCGACAAGCACTTTAAGGATATCATTCGTTATTTTTTTAATTCTAAACTTTTTTCAGAACTCCAACAAGAATTTTTTTATTCTTTGGCATGTTTTAGGCAACTTTCCGTTCCATTATATGACAAAATTCTAATATCATCGAAAACATTTTGAATCTGCAAACAAATAAGGATGACTAATCTAAATTTTTTACTATTTCTAAAGTTATCAAACATCAGGCATTAATTGCTAACTAAACCCTTCCAATTTGGCGCGATAAGATGCCGCAAAAGTCGTCCGGAAAAATAACGTCATTAATGAGCGAAAGCGCACCACAACTGGCTTACAGCAATTGCTCCATAAAATTGTAGCCATATTTTTGGGCGTTCACAGTCCCTTCAATATAGTATAAAGGACCCATACAAACTATCTGACTTTGTGGGAATTTGACTATTTTAAATACAGAGTTAATTTTCTATTGTTCTATATCTGAGCAACGCAAGTACCGAAGATTAAATGCGCATAAAAAATTGAGTTTAATTTGTCCAATCATATTACTTTTCTCGAGTCTGCCAAAGTTCAATTGCTGTAGTTTTTAGCCCATGCCAGGCGATTTGTTTCCATCCAATTCGTCAACAACGACTTTTTGGCTGATCGTCTCAAATACATACCGAACTTTTGTTTCTTTCTGCGTAAGTTTTCGACATTTATGTTCACGTTGTAATAACTCTTTAGCTCAGTCCATATTGTGACTACACTTTTTAATCTATAATTTATGGTTCTCTTTCAGGTTATGCAATTTTCTCTCGTATTTGCCTTCCATAGTCTTCTTGATTCTTTTGTCCATTCAAGCGGGTATAAATTTCCTTTTTTCTGAATCATTCCAACGTTAGTCGAATGTAGGCATCAGATTTCTTCAGGTATTTAACTTTATGACACTCCTTGATACCTAAGAACAAACATTTCGACGTTTTGGTGGCGCCGACAATTGATTATACTTTGCAGTTGTTTTTGGCAATTTTTCAAAAATTCTTCTTTTCGCCAAACAAGCGCAATAAAAAATGGTACATTCCGCTTAAATTCTTGAAACATAAACAAGGGAATCTCCTTTACAAAGAAAGAGAAATTTGGGCAAAGTTAGGAAATATTACCGAAATTCCAGCAGTATTGCAAGTGGTGCGATTTTTGTGACCGCCAGTGTATGTACACTTATGGATCCAAGGTTTATTTCTTCTAAATAAGTAAGTTAAGTAATGCATTTTTGTTCGGGGAATTACGATTCATGTGTCAAAAAAAAAGAACAAATAATGGTTTTTGTGATGAATCCCCTACCCTGAATCCGGAAGTGCATATGTACGTGCATAAATATAAATTTACTTAGAAATCTGTTAAGTCCTTTCTTTAGATGCTTTTATTATTTTGGTGCCGCTTGCTTTACTCCTTCAGTTCTACAACAACAAAAAAATGGAATGGCAAACAATAGTTATGAAAATGAGTAGAAAATCACGACTAAATGTCGTGTTTGTAAAAAGTAAAAAATGAGCACACATACACACAAACACACGCACGCTTGCATATAGACATACATTAAACCACATACATATAAATAACAGTTTTTTGCAATTTTTATATCATGCCACTGCAGCACAGTAGTAGCAATGGCCTGTCTTCAATTATAGACCGGAAATACTGAAATGAATGAATATGTATGAATGCGTGTGTACTTGTTGTAATCTCGTGTGCACATTCACGTAAGGGCACATTAATTTACTGGACACTGGCGCACAGCAATGAATCGCACTAAATGATGATGGTGTGATTATTTTAGGTAGGCGTGTTTGCAAATGTGTGGGTGAGCAGAAAGTAAACGCAAAAAAATGGACAAATGGCGTATATTAAAGAAATGCATGTCATGTCCTTGTGCTGCATTAAAATTGTTTCCTTATTTCAACGCACTTTCTATTTTTTGCACTCGCCCTCTCTATCATCTATATTTATAAGTACATGCAAATATGTGAGTGGGTAGAGAGAAATATTCAATGTTTCGCATGTCGAGAACGGTGACGAGTGTAGGTGGTGCTTGGTAACTAAAGGTATATGAAATAAATTTTATATAATATCTTTATTGCCCGTTCGACATTACACATGAAGTTCAACAGCATTGACATTTTAAAGTTGATCCACAAAATGAAAAGAAGCAGCAACTACCTGCCTGCCTGCCTGTTCCCATATACATGCTATTAAACATATACCTTAAAATTGTAAGCAATATGGCGTTAAATATTTGTTATTTTTTATTTACTATAGGTACATAAATATAATCATATTAATAAATAATTGTTTTGGAACTTTCATGACATTTTTATGTTTCACTGTGTACACTACACATGCCGACAATAAATAATAGTTTCTTGTAAAATTCTTATTTACTCAAAAGACATTTAACATTGTGCTGACAAAGTATTGGAAAAATTAATATTTATATGCATTTTCTCATAACAATTAATAAATTGTTTTTTTAGCCCTCAATGTGGGGCTTAAATTATAGTTCGATAACACAAAGTGGGAAGCATTAGCAGATCAAAGATTATTGCTTGTGAACTCTTTTAAAGAACGGAAATACTTACATAAACTTATTCCCTTCTGCATTATTTGATTTCGCTGGTTATAGGGAGTATTAGAAAGGGGAATGGGAACCCACATACTCTAAAATCACATGAAAAATTGTTCATGTGATTCGAATTCAGAAAATACCGAAATGACGAATCGTAGATCCACACTTTATACAAAAAATTATAGAAAAGTTTGTCCTGAAGAATCGAACTCATATATTTGTCACATAAAATATAATAAATCAATTGTTAACCTTAGGTGCTTGGCTCTCTAGAGTAGTCAAAGAAGAAATAAATTATTGGGCTCTTAAAGTAAGGTCAATGAATTTTGGTTTCAAACATACAGAGTCACCCACAAGGGGTGGTTTTGGTTGTAGTAGTAGTGCTTGGTATGAAAATAAGAGTAAGGACATTATAAACATTATGAACATTGTATTAGTCTATTAAAAAAACATTTAACGATGTTCTTTCAAACTAGCGACACAGAAATGTGATTTGATGTTGATGCCCAACTTGGTGAGCTTAAAGTCACCAGAATGAAAATAAAAGTAATCAGAAGCCAAAAATTAATACCAAAATTTCGAATAGTAAAGGAAAATAGTTAAGAAATGAAGGATACAATTATTATTGCAATTAAAAATGACTAATGTATAATACACAATGTAAACTAACCAAACAATGTGCACCACAAAGAACTTTTCTACTTTGAGAAAACTGTATGTAAATTTTTTTCTTAGCTCTTTTTTGAGGTAGGTAGATAACTAGAGCCACTGTGAATTTTCCCACAAAACCGAAAGCAGCTGTTGCACTGGTATATGCATGTGCTTAATATATGTATAGTTGTCCGACTTTTTGTATTTCAGATTAAATAATTTACAATAGCATGCTTGTTTTAAAATTTGTTTTGTAGTCCTTTCCATGAAAATATCAACCTTGACCCTTGTGAATATGAGGTGAATGTAAAACAAAAGTAAAAAAGAGAAAAAACTAAAACAAAAGTAAAAGTTGAGGTTACGAGGTTTTTGTTGCGCTACTACTAACTGCGGGTACTACAAAGGCATGAAAATTATATACTTCTTTAGTTTGATAGAAATTTTCTACGATTAATTAGTAAGAGAAGAAGCTACCTTTGGAAATTTAATTGAAACATTTAAAATAAATCAATAAACCCCGCTAGCTATCAACGATTAGAGGACGGACGAAAATCTGTCTGAAAATACGTCCAAATACAAATTAGTTTCAAATTTAAATGTCGATTATTTACTCTTTGAATTGTGGATTTTTCGTACGACTACGAACATCGACGCACGCTATTAATATCGGCAAGTAGATTTAGGTGTCCGCCCGCTCCTTAGTATTTGAAATATGAAAAATGTTGGTTGATGGTGTGGTAAGGATTCTTTCAATCAAATTGAATTCCAGTGTACTGTATACCAAAAGTATCTAGTAGATAAAACATTTTATCAACTTTTTTCACTTGTGCGTTTAATTGCGTGTTAAATAGGTTTGCGTGCGTGGCGTTTTATTTAATCTTCACTTTTTCATAGCATAAACTTGTCATAGTCTTTTTCGGATACTTGAATGATAAAGATAAATAGTGTAACTTTTTTCAATCAATTGGTTTTATTTTACTTTTACGTTATTTTTGTTAATAAAGTCGAACAGATTAATGCGCATATTAAAGTTTTGTGTATGACAAGATACAACACACTGCATTTTAATGTTAAGATCCTTGAACTTGACAATTCAGATGCTTTCCAAAGTTTTTCGTTAGAAAAGGGACATAAAACACTAGCCACACACCAAGGATTGTGTGCCAGGATACTAGTTATTTTTCAAATTAAGTTAATCTAGTAACAGAGAACTCCGATAATTACTTGCCATTTTAGCTTAATAATTGATAAAATTGTTTTAAAAATACTAGTGATTTAAAGGGATTATAGGGATTGAAGCTTATCCTATCCTTTACCCTTCATGGAGCTCATTACTCTCAAACTTTCCCTTCTCAAATACGTTTTGTAAGATTACTTTGTAAACAATAGTGGCTCCGTGAAACGAACTAACAACCATAGATATCCGCACTACGTAGTACAACAATGGTAAATAAAAAATTGTTCGCAATAAACTATTGTTTTTTTTAAATTATTTTCAGCACCTACTTAAAGGGCATTGCGAACCATTCATGTTAAAATTTCCCCAGCAGTTATATAGCCTAGAATAAACCTTATACAAGGCAAGGGAGTTCATAAAAAAACTCCACCAAATGAAAATCTAGAACTGGGGGAACTGTCAAGGGTTACAGAAAACACAAAAAAAATATTTTTTCCTAACTGAGCCAAACATATGTTGTAGCACCCAAGGCTTCTCCCACAAAAAAAAAAAAAAATAATAAGAAATAAATATATTGGATCCAAAAGAGGTGTGGAATTTTCTAAAATAAAGTCTTGAGAAAATGATACTAATTTAATTATCAACTATATACAATTGAATGCAACAAGTTTGTTTGTTTGTCCTTTACGCATTTCCAGAATTCAAGCCAGATCTTAGTCAAAAGAAGCACGCATATCTGAAAAGGAGGCATGACACCTCATTATGGGGTATCTCATGAGACATTTGTGGTACAATACTAAGATTTGATAGGAAAGTAATATTTTTCATTTGTATTATGTGGAAAAAATATGGACAGGCTTGGGCGTGCACGGAGCACCTACCCTGAAAACGAGTTATTGAAACGATGTAACTGGGGAGCCATATAAAACAATGAAATCTTTTGTGTGTAAAGCAAGCTCCTAAAAAAGTTTTTGATTGCTTCATCCCTGGTAGCTCATCCCAGAATTCTTTTACAGCATGGTTAGAGACTTTTTCCTTATTCCAAAAAAGTGTTCTGGTCCTACAAATGGGGTTTCGAACCCCTTTTTGCTAGTTCAGT
Organism: Toxonevra muliebris; assembly: GCA_963691655.1. Taxonomy (NCBI): domain Eukaryota; kingdom Metazoa; phylum Arthropoda; class Insecta; order Diptera; family Pallopteridae; genus Toxonevra; species Toxonevra muliebris. The sequence goes on from OY829329.1 coordinate 30,043,320, forward strand.
TTGAAAAAAGTGACTATTTTGCATTGTACAAACAAGGTGAGAATCCTTTTTTGTATAGTATGTTCATTATTAAGCACACATTGTAGTACGAATCCAAACACAAATTTTTTAGTAAGAACAATAACATTTTATGCCAATTCCAATATTTAGTATGACTATGGAGGTGAATTTTTTGGACATAGTCTGTGACGTGGTGTTAAGTCTTACCTTTTAATTTTACTAAAAAGTTGTAGTAAAAAAAATGTTTTCTGACAATTATTTGCTCATTGCAAACAATCAATTTTTAATTCAAATAAAACCAAGTTTATAAAAATTTTTTTGTTAAGTTCAACAAAACTGGCACTTTATTTCTTAAGCCTTTTTTTTTTATTTTGAAAACAGCACAAATTCAAAAAAAAATGTGGACAAATTTACCACCACCTCCACAGGTTAAAGATTAAGGCAACTAATTTTGCCATGTTTGCTACATTTTCGACAGTGGTTTGTCTTGGCTAAATTTGTAGTCATATAAATGATAATAATCCTTATTATTGTCTTTATTACGCTTTGTTTTTACTTACATATTCCATGACTCAATAAATCTCATTATCTAAAAAAAAAGAATACAAATTTTCTAAATTTAATGTAATCGTTACTCTTCATAATGACGGAACAAATGTGCCAGCGACTAGATTTGGGTGGAGAAAAAAATGGGTAATTTTATTGAACAAAATCTATGTGCTGTTTAAATGGGAAACATAAAAACCCGATGAGCGACCTCGAAAATATTGCGTCCTTGCGCCTGTGCTTTGTGAAATTTCTTTTTACAACATAAGTGATGTTTTAGACAGAAGTCGCGAGAAAATCGCGCTACACGAAATATTTGAAAAATAAAAACTAGTCCCAATGTCCTCTACATATTTCATGGCGGTAAATCACAATCTGAAATAAAAACTTATTTTAGCAAGATTTTTAAAAGGTTTAAGTATCTTGATAACCGTGCCATTTACAAGGATATTTTAGGTTAGGTTACATTAGAGTGGCTTTCGAGAGACACACTTAGACCTGGACGGCCCATTGTGTTGGACCTACAGTTTAACGCCGTGGTTTTGCCATTAGCAACCAAGCTGTGTACTTGTACACTTTCTTATAATTCTCATACACTTCATATTGATAGTAAATATAAGAAGGTTATGAGAATTAACCACCAGACGAAGACGGGAATCGAACAAGAACAAAGTATAATAATGTTTCCACGCTTCATTATACATATTTTATTCGCTATTACTGACCGACTTAAAGTCAATTGAGAATTTTTTAGGAGATACTGCTTGGTGATGTGGTTTCCGCACTAAAAATTACTTTAAGGACAATCACGAGGAAAGTTTTAATTACATCTTCTAAAAACCCTGCGAAGTGACACCAAATCATATCACACTTTGAGCATTCTTTTCCAGGTAATAAAGTTGTTAGTATTGTTTGTTGAATTTGGCTACGTTGAGAAATTTTTTCGTTTATTAAATAACCGAATCAAATTTGTAACTTTTGTTTTAGTTTTTATAAAAAAAAAACATACAATGAATTGTTGATTGCATTTTAACTATTTAAAACTGAATAAAATAGCATTCGACTAAACGAAATGCGCGAACTGTAGTATACAATTGCTTGCTAAACTAACTGTAGATAATTATACACTTAGTTGTGTGGTTTAAGAATTGTATTACTATTATTATTTTGCTTATTATTTTTTATGCTATTAGCATGCAATGCAAACATATTTTGTAAAATAATCAAACAAAAGAACAAGCCTCATAATGTAATTGAAAACTTTTACGTTTGCTTTTCAGCGTATCGATTTTATATAAGGCTTCATTAGTAACTTAAACCATCAAAATAGGTCAACATTATTTAAGTTAAACAGAGGTTAAAGTTTTTCACGTGCCAAATGAAAAATATTCACTTATTTCCAATTTTAATTGAATTTGGATGTAACTAAATTGAAGAGTAAATTAATTTATTAGTTCACACACAAATTTCAGCAATATCTATTGGCCAGTGTGGTCAACTCCGCGCTTTTCCCACTAAATTTAGTGCTTTTGAAAATTAAAACGCCGAAAAAAGTGATTTAGCGCTCAGCGCGTTTTTAGCGCGTTTTTTTTTTCAATTTAATTGCTCTGCTAAATAATCCATTTCCTGAATAATCCTAACAACATTTTTTATCGAAACAATGAGCCAAATCAATTCAATAAATTCTTTACTTCATATAAAGAATGGATTAAAACATGAAAATTCGTTTTGTGAAAACTACAAAATATCTGATGATGTAAATAAACAGCACTAGTGTTTATAATGCTTCTGAATTCAGACTAAAGAGTGTGGTATGGCCAGAAGAAGCTGATAGTAATAATAATATATGTGATTTAAAAAAATATTTATGTATAAATATGTTCCTATAGTTATAAATTATTACTCTGTATATTTTTAGTGATCAAAGTGAATAAAATACTCTTATTCCATTATCTTATTTTAGTTTTTCTTGTGATTGTATAATTTAGAAATGCTGTTAATTGATGATTGTATAATAAAGAAATTAATTAAAACCTTAAAAATACATGTATTTAATTAATTTTCATTTTAATATATAAAAAAATTTGTGTTTAACACTCTTCTAAAGAACAAATTAAGCGCTTTTTTAAAGAAAATATGCGTTTTATTCCTCATTTTAGTGGATTTTGAAAAACAAAAGTTGGCCACATTGCTATTGGCTCACTTTACTTAGTACAAGTTAATTAAGCTATTTGAAATATTCAGATTTATGCATTAGTGACAATTCAATTTTGCTTAGGGTGAGAACACTGGCCTATTTATTATTTTTGCTAGACACTTTTTATTAAATAATAAGGTAATCAATTGTGTGCATTAAATTTAATTCTTACTGCATTTATTTATTGTGCTTATTTATATTTGAATGGTAAACTTGTAGACTTCAGTTTGTACGTTTGTTGACTTTATTCGTTCGAGTATTTTATATATTTGAGATTTTGAATTTCTCGCATGCATGCATAAATAAACAATTTCCTCATTAGTAGCCTTAGTAAATAAGATAAAATTTTTATAAAATGACAAAAATAGGTTCATTTTTTGCTTAAACAATTGAAAAATGCGCAAGATGCACGTGATCATTGTCACTAGCGATTAAGATTGGTTAAATACATTCAAGGTTATATTAATAAATATAATGAATTTTATAAAATATATAAATAAGATAACACGAGCTTAACGTTTCACACATTATAAATTAATTCAATTTAAGATATGGTAATTTTCCTGTATATGCATTCAAATAAAAGTTTCGAGTTGAAGCACGATACTGTGTGCCGACTATAACTGTGCACAATTAAAGTATGACAAATGTTGTATTCGTGTGCTTATTTAACTTAACCCAGTGTCAGCACGTGCAATTGCGTAAAAATCAATACATTCACTCTTTTTCACTAACACTCTAGCACATTTAATACTTGCAACGTAATTTGAAAGGCAGTAAATTTTTGACACTTGCTGCAAGTGTAATGCCAAAAAGGCAAAAACAGTACTGCCGCCTATGTGTTTTTTAAAATTTGTATTGACATTTTAGTAAGTAGTTTTTTTTAGGTTAAAATTCAATTCTTTTTATTTCTATTTCTAAAAATATATAATGGAACATCATTACATAGTAACATCATTATAGTATTATCACAAGTATTTACGATCAAATTTTTTAAGCACCATTTGGGATTTATGGTATTAAAATAAATTTACCATTTGCAAAAATTTACTTGGCGCGTATCATGAGCAACCCTTTAAAGTATTTGCGTAAATATTGTATATTGATCAGCTGTTTGGTGCCATTCGATATAATTATAAATAAAATTTTAATATGGGAAAAATATGTGGAAAAATTATAAATCAAGCTATTGGAACAAACTGCTGTTAACGATTTATTAATTAAAGTTAAAAATCTCAGCTGAGAGCTTTGGCAGGTTGTATTAACATAAGCATAAGTTCACGTAAATTACGGCTCGTGTAAATATTTACCCATACAAATTTTGGCAGGTCATTCGCGAGCTGGTAAATATATGCAGCTTAGGCTCTTGAAGGGGAACCAAATTAACAAAATAAAAAATATTAAAAGTTTCCTTAATATGAATAGTTCTCGCAAAACAAGAAATACACCGAGTGGTTTCTGCATCATCGACATTATGAAAATGAACATGTACTTGCACGTGTAGCATCCACGCCACTTGCAGTTAGTTTTAGAAATTTTCAAAAATGTTTAAAAATAATACGTATTCTCAACTTGCAGCAGTTTACTTGCACGTGTGGGCGCGAGGTAAACGAAAAAGAAATATTTTTTTTTTCTAACGGCATACATTTATTTGAAAAAATCTATCCAACTTACCCACAATTGCGTTATATGTTTGTTTGTACTTTATAGTGCGGACACACGAGAATTAATTTCAAGCAAATTTAGCATTTCGATGAAATCATCTGAAATGCGGAATTTTGCCGTACAAAAACTGTCAAATGCAATTCTGCATCTCAACGAAATGCACTTGAATACAGAAAATAACTAGCAACCCTCAAACACAAGATTGTAAAAAATAGGACAAATTTAAGATCTATTACACTTTTTAGACATTTCGGATTTTGTTTTCCCCCCGCTACTTTTAATTATTGTTAAATTTTTTTTTTGATTGTGTTTGAATCTCACATGTTCTAATAGCTAAGAGTATTAATCAGCTGACGTTCGCTCATTAGTTTTGTTTCTGCAGTTGAGGTGAACGAACGTTTTCAAATTTGCATGGGGTCCATAAGCAGGTGCGCGAGTAACGACGGGTTAAGTGAAAAAATAAAATAATGGAGTCGGAGAGTAACTCATTGCCACTCCTCCAATTATCCATAATTGTTATATAAATTCACAATTGATACGCATCATTTTTATTCACACAAAACACACACAAAAATTCTTTTTTCTCTCCAAACTTATAATATGTCAAAAAAAGAATTTGAAATTTCTTTTTTGTCGTGAGTCCACCTAAATTTGAAATTCAGAATATCCACGAAATTTACTCTCGTGTGTCCGCACTATTATGAAAGTTTTTAAAAAACGTGGCTATCGAGCTGTTCACAGCAGCTCGACTTTCACAAGACAGTACGATTCGGACTTCGAATATCACTATTTTTACTGACAGTCAGGCTGCAATGAAAGCAATGAAAATGTTTTCCTGGACATAGCAATATGGAAGGGAACGAAAAAGCAGATGAAATGGTCAGAAGGGGCTCTGAAATGGACATAAACGAGGCGGATATCTCTCTATAATCTCCGATGTGTGAACTATTTAGGAGAATAGACGAGTACACTATCGCGGTGTCAAATGACGCTTGGACTATCCTAAATGACTGTGAAGTTTCTCGGGGCCCTATGGACAAGGTTAAATAGGAAGAAGATAAATACCCTCTTCGAGCACAACAAATCTGCAGCACAACAAGTCTGCTCACAGGAGTCATAACTGGACATTGCGTTGTTGCACTAATGCTCTAACGGTGGCGTATTCCGACGAGTGGACTGAAATTGTCATGATGAAGAGACAGAATCGATTTTTCACTTTCTATGTCAATGTCCAAGGCTGCAGATAAAAGAGATTATAAAACTGGAACTATCTTTAGTTTTCACGTGCAAATGGAATTCCATTTTCTTACATTCTTGTTAAGCTGCTACAGGTGTGTATTGGAAAAATTCAATTGTTTGGATGCATTCGTTTCTGTGTTCTGTGTGCTTTCAACTGATAAAGTCGATTTTTCATTCGGATTTGTTTCGTGTGCGTAATGCATGAAATGTGTAAAAACCTTAGTGGTCTTGAGTCGGCACCAAACAGGTGGTCCTAAGTCGGCTTCTTTTTTTTTTTTTGTTGCTTTTGTTGTTATTTGTATGTTATCTTAATTTGTTGTGCTTTAAATGCATGTAGCTTGTCTTTTGTCGGTTTTTCGATTTAATCAGTGAAACCGACGCCGGCTTAGGACCACCATTTTGAGAAATAGCAAAAATTGACTTCTTCACTTTGCGCTGCATTGCATTGCGACTACAAAAATTACTCTCCACAGCTCCGAACGACATAGAATTATAGAAAAAAGATCGTAGTTCTTGACCAAAGGCATTAAAATGCCATTAAATCCTGTTTACCCCCCGTTTTTGGCAAAAACTCTTAGGGTGCCGACTTAGGACCACTCTCCCCTATATATTCGCACATGCCTTCCAAACCTAACCTAATCATATGCAACAGATCATGAATTCCACTATTACAATCAATTGCATATGTAAAATCGTAACAGTTTTCTCGCTGTAGCGTGGCCAAAGAGCATTGAGATAACTAGGTAGTAAGAGCAATATGATTTATGCCTCATATTAAATGAAGTACTCATCTTCGTTCGTTAGCCATTGTCTTTTTCTCTCTTTCGAGAATGAATTTTACTAATGCGATCTACTCTGTACTAATATAATATAAGACAGGCTCTATCTCTGTCTGAATGCGTTTTCCAGATTTGCATTTATTTTCTCAATACTTAATCTAATAATATTTTCACCTCAATAAATTCTGAAATTATTCACATTAGTATACTTTTTGCCTTTAAAGCACGCATTCAATTCAATCAGCTTTTCCAGTTGAGGAATTTTTATACATATTTTATTTAATTCAACAATGCCGCTTATACAACGAGTAGAGCTATAGAAATCTGACTTCTATTACTAAATGAATTAATTATGTGTGAATTTATCATCAACTGCTAGTATGTTTCTGGTCACTTTGTTCTATTATATACAAAAAAGTTTTAACAAGCTTTTTATATTGCATACACTCTCCCACAGAGATACAATCCTCTCTTCCTTTATATATACATATGTATGTATGTACTTGACATGCATTAAGAATGCAATTAAAGAGCCCTTTTTTGTTGGTACGTACCAATATTAGTACGAATGCACATTTATGCAAATATGCCATTAAAAGTGTCAAGTGCCTTGGTAATTATGCACGTATGTACAGTAAGCCAAAAAAGTTTTCACTCCTTGTGGAATTTTTAACATAAACCGTGAATGAAAACTAAATTAGATGAGGGCATAAAATGAAATTTTGGGTATATTTTAAAATGAGTAACGTAAAATGTTTAAATTTTGGGACGAAAACTATATGTTGGCATTGAAAATTTGCTTAGTACAAAGTAGACAGGAGAGGGTCGAAAAGTAATGCTTTCTTCTTATAATCAAACATGCTAGAAGCGACCAACTTGACATTGAATACCAATAGTGCAATTTATCGCCATTTTCAGTTTTTTCGTGTCTACCTCCGAAAGTCTTTTTGTTTCAGATTAATTTAAATTAATTTAATTGTCAATGTTTGCAGATAGTTTAAAACCCAAAACCAACCCAATGTTTTCTATTTCACTTAAAATCTGCTCACCAAGCCCATTGCAAATTCCATTTTTTGCCTATACCTATATTTTAAACGACAATTTTTGTTATTGTAACATAAGTTTTCAGGATTCCGCTGTTTTTTTTTATATTTCAGGCAATCTTTATAGCATGTTTTACCGATTTTCCAAATATCATCCTATAATGGTTGTTTTTACCGCAACGTGAGTCGAAAAATATATTAAAACTCATGCTTTGCACTCATATCTACTTCCTCTTTGATCCTTTTTTTAATGCATAAAAATTATAGGGGTATATTACTGTCATAAAATATAAAATTTGTGATAGGGTGTTTAAAGTTTTGTTGCCTTGAAATCTGAAGCATTTAAAAAATTAAAAAAAAATTAAAAAGTTTTGTGTTTTATTCAGATTTTAAGAAAATCATTCACGGTTTTCTTTTGCGCTTTGTTTTAAAAATTCATTCCAAGGTGTGAACATTTTTTGGACATCCTGTATGTAATAGTTAAAAAAAAAAGAATTTAGCTAGGACTTAACAAGCATAATAATCATAAAAAATACCTCCTGCCATGACCGGCAGTTGTTTGTAACAGCTTTTGTTCGTACTACATAATTTACTAACTAGCCAACATTTTGTCGTCCATTTTTTATTTTAATTTTTAATTTATAATAAACGGCAATTTGTTATGCACTTTTATGTGCTCGCTGACTATTATTTTCTTGGCTTCATTTCAACATCACAAAAACATAAAAATAAATGAATAAATATTTATTTCAAATACTTAAATGCACTATGTATGTAAGTATGTACAGCTAGAGTTTAAGTTCATGGTCAATGATATTAAATGATAAACTTGTACTCCCCTCAAATGAAAAAATACTCCCATTTAGTACTCATATTTTTTGTGGTAGCTTAACCCAGTTGAACTTAGGATGATCGTAGGAGTAATCATCGAGCGCTCCAAAGCAAGCAATGGATTACTCCTTATTGATCCAGAGCTCTTGCATTTTGTTCGCCTTTTCAACATTGCATGTACTAGGGCATGGAGTACTCGTTTTATCCTCCAAAAGGAGTAATAAAAGAGGACACGATTACGAGCATGAGCTCACTTGCATCTCATAGAAAAACAAAACTCCAAAGTTGTTGTTGCCATGACGCCATGCACTAGTTGTCTAAAACGCCAGTAAGCACGCAGCCACTTGTGGGTCAAGGTTCAAATCCCAAAAAATTCTTTTTTTAATTTGTGACCTAAGTTCAAATCATATAAATTAAATTTTTTTTCCCAATGTCAATGTGAAACAAGGCGCTTACTAACTGAGCCAAATAAGCAAATATATTTTTGTTGAATTTTGTTTCTTTACTCTTGCAATGTTTCCAGCACTGTTGTACTGTTTTTTAGCTCTTTGAGGCACACGATTTTAAAGAAAATAAAAAGCCTAGTTGCACAGGATTTTTTGGCCAACTTAATGAGAAACTGTAAATAAAATTTTTAACTGTATGACTATAAGCGAATTCAACTTTTCGGGATGGGTTAAAATATGAACCATGCATAAAAAACTAAGCAAAAGCTGGGACAGTTTTTACCCTACCTAACCCTAAAGAGTTAACTAAGCAAGAGAGAGTACGATATACAAATTTGATCGACTCAATCAGGCTGTCTTACACAATTATGAAATTGTGTTACTGAAAGCCAAAACATTTTGTTACTGTATATTAGAGTTTCTCGTTTATTGTTCCTTTTGGATTAATCAAATCATTGCTCTTTTGAGGAGTACGCACTATGTGTGCAACTGGGAATTTTTCGTAGAAGGAATTTCTATTGCAAAAAATCTGTGTATATAATATTGTTCAAATTGTTATTACTTATTTTTCAAAATAAAACAATAAAATTTTGTTTTAAAAACATAAATTTAGAAAAAAATAAGAAGTTGAATATATACAGTAACACTACAAATTTCCTTTAATTTTGTTGGTAAATGCAGAGAGTTTTAATAGTTTTAAAAAGATTTTGCTAAACTTTTTTTTCGGAACCTGTTTTCTGGTGACAATTTGGGACCGATTTTTCAAGTAATATTGGAAAAGTTTATTCCTACTGCGGAAATTAACTTTTTTAAAAAATCCAAGGATTCGTTTTTGGATAAAAAAAAGTTTTCGCTTTGACTTCCAACATTTTTTTTTTATTTGCTCCATAAATGCATAGATGTTTCTACACAATTGCATTTTCAGCTCATTTCATATGTGTGCCTCCAAGGAGCTACGTATCCGTAAAGGGGCGACTCAAAAAACATAATTTCCCCCTTATTTTATTCGTATTATTTCATTTTTCCACAATGTGTCATTGGAGCAAAAACCTTTGTCATAAAACCCAGAAAGTTTTCAAACAATTACATCTTCTCCAAGGACAGGCTCATAGTAAAAAAAAAAAATAGAGGAAACTAAATTTTTTGAGTCCCCTTTTTAAGGCGACTCTGATCCTTGTATAGCTACTGAAGTCAATTGACAGGTATAGAATATTTGGGGGACATTTGTGCACTAATACTATATTGATATGTCAGCGCATTGGACATTGGGGTATTTTTTGAAGGACATAGGTTTGGTATTTGGTACAAAGAAGAGGGTTAAGGTCAAACATCCTCATTATTACTTGACCAATCAGTCCCAAATTGTCACTAGAAAACAGTTCTCGAAAAAAAAAAAATTTGGCAATATCTTTTTAAAACTGTTAAAACTGCATTTACAAACAAAATTAAAGGAAATTTATGGTGTTTCTAATGGTTTGGCGATATACTGTAGATTCCCACTATTCGCTTAGTTTGATTACACTGTGCAACAATATATGGGGCCATGTTCGGATTCAGCGTAACGAATATGATAGCTGAAAAATACTTGACCTAACAATAAAAACTCTATATAGGGTTTTGACAAGTCTTGGTTGGGCGTTCGGTACAGCCCGTTGAAGCTGGTGCTCATGAATTAGCATTTTCTGTATTTTTGGGATATAACCGTGCATTTTTCGATGTTTACGTCAGAGAATCTATTGTAGGAAAAAGTGTAATGATTTTTCTGTTTTAAATCAGTAGAAAATCCAAAACATGACCCACCAGCAAGATCCGTTTTCTTGAAGAGGGCAACTGTAACACCAATTTTAGTTTTTTTAATATTTTTGTATTTATTTTTATGTATATTTTATTATATTTTACTGTATACTTTTAGCCTATGCTTTTGGAATAAAAAAAAAGAAGTAAATTTTCTGAAAAATCTAGACCAGAAAGTGGCCTTAAGTGAAATAGCCAGAGAAGTGTACGATGAGAGGATCAGATAGTGAGAGTAATATGGTTTGTGTTCTTTTAGAATAATCAAACTAAAAGCGATTTTAAGTTTAAAAGTCACTTTTAGTTGATTGTTTGTTAGTAGTAGGGCTGTAAAAAGAGATCAATGAAAAAATGACAAAGTATCGTCTGCGTGAAAATTTTGTCGTATCTGATTGCACATCGCCTCCTTAGATTTAATATAACCGTATTCAGTACTACTGATTTTAGCAGCTTCTCTACTAAAATCTTTAGTGTAGAAGACCGTATTGTGGGGAAAGGTGAATTTTGTTTTTGCTCTAGATTAGAGTAATATACTATATCCAGTAGTGTCAGTCTAGCAGCTTTAGCGCAGGATTTGTCTGCTTTTAATAGTTTTTGACAAAAATTCTACTACCTTTCTCTCCCCCTGATAAAGAACCATGAACTCTTAGTGTGCAAATATCCTAAGATAACATAAAATGCTAAATTAGATTTACTAAAAAATAAGCTTATCTTAGATATAAATGTATTACATAATTGATTAGTTTTTCTTCGACGTAAACATTTAAATAAATTAATGATTAGATTACCAATAATTGTCTTTATTTTCCAATTTAAATTTATACATACATTCAATGAAAAAAATCAAAAAAAAAATCTTAAAAATAAAATTAAGGCACAAAAAAAAAAATTAATAAATTGAGAATATAAACTCAACATGGTACATAACCGTCTGTTAGAAAAAGCTGAATACGTGGAATATGCAGAACATGCTTTAAAGTTCACTTTCGATGGAAATGAAAACATTCCGAGTTAACTAATTCCTTTTTTACTACGTTTATATCAACTCGCTTTCAATGGTGTCTGTCTGTCTGTCAGTCTGTTCGGTACAAATTTAGCAATCGATTTTAAACTAACTTCCCGATGAGCTAGAGACTTGAAATTTTAAATATAGTTCAGAACTGGAAGACAATGCAATATGAAGTATCTAAAATATATATAAATATAAATCATACAAGTATTTTCGTCCTACTGAAATTCACAATTACAAATTTTCAGGACAATCTGTATGGGATAAGGAATCAATATGTGGTTGTGAATCTGTGTGGGGTTAGGAGAAATTATTTTATACTTTTTAGTCCATTTTATAAACGTGGTATATTAAAAATATTTTTTATTTAAATTATTTTAAAGTTAAATTTTTTATCATTCCATTGCAAAAATTGTACTGTCATGACCTTAACGCTAATTTACAATCATACTCCATTGCATGATATTGTAAAAAAATCTAAACTGGTTATTGAAGTTCACATTTTAGCAAAATATTGAATCAGTACAAATAACACAATTTCGATAAAAAGTCAATAACATTTTAATAAACAATTGATGAAAAAATCATAATAATTGAAGCAGTGATTTCTAAATTAACAGACAGTCCACACAAAAACAAAAAAAAAGAGACATTATTGAAATAAAAATAAATCGTTATAGTTCAAAAATGTTAACATGTGCAAATACAATTTCAAGATTAGAACTATTAATAAAACATTTATAAGTACTTTTAAGTAAACTATATACCAGTAAAAATTCTTTGTTGACACTCACCCTATGAAAAAATATACAAAAATTGTATAATTTCGTTTAAGATTATGCAAAAAAAAATCCAAATTATACAGAAACTATAGCGCCGTAAAATTTTTTTAATGTTTTAACGTTACTCCATTGGCTTTCCCTGGGGAAGGCTATAAAATTTTTTATGTGGCGCTTGAATTGATGACTTTAACCTAGCTTATCAAAGCGAGTAAAATATATTTCTCAACCCCATATGTACATATTGCTGTTTGCCTCAAATACCATAGTTCATTGGCGTCTCTTCTAATTCACACTTTAGTAACTACAAAGCAGTATCGGAAATTAGTTTGCTCTTTTTATCAGTTTTCTTGTCATCTAGACTACTAAAACACTCTTACAACAGCGGCGCGCATTGCGAAATGCAACAATGAATTTTTTTTTAAATTGGCCAAAACTAACATATCCATCCACTTTTAAATTAATTCTCGATTTTGCCTTCCTCGGAGAAAGGATACCTCATTATCAGTATCAAGAGAAAAAATAATTGAATAAATTACTTAGTTCAATTTCATTTTATTTCATTGATTGCGTTGCTATTCCTGCAAACATCACCAGCTGACTCTCTTTCCTGCGATACCAGTTCCATAAACGATGCATTGATTGAAGGTTCAAAAGTTCCTACCCACTTTCGTTTCTGTTTCAAATTATTTTGAAATAATTATTGCCAACTTAAACTTAACTAGGGACTGTGTCGAATAAAATTGCCTATTACATTTCTTCAAATACTGTGTTAGCGAAATATTTAAATTGCAAACTTTTGATCTTGTTAGCTTCGAATCAAATTTTATGTGTAACTTATGCACATTCAATGAAAGATTGTATAAAAACGAATAAAAAAGAAAACTAAAATTCTTATGGGAGAAGTTTCTCAGTCACTTGCCTATCATTTCACCACATATACAAAATTTAATATAAGCAATAATTAAAAAAATGTCCTTCCTTCGCATGTTTGGTATAAGTTACGCCTTCGTGAACAGAGCAGATTTTTAAATCCTAGAAGAAATTTCGAGCCCTATTAATGAAACTAATACTAGGCACGATGCTTAGTAGAATCCCTAAGCTCCCAAGAGGAGTAAAGAAAAAAATTTAATGAAAAATTTAGCACAAGAGGAAACGAAATAAAATAAACAAATAATACAACGCCTGTTGTTTGAGTAAATTAGATATTTTTTTTTAAATTTAATTCATAAAATATACACAAAAAATACTGTCTATTCTGTGTCCCGAGGAAAAATGCAAATACCGCATATTTTTTTAATTTTGGTAATTTGTCCTGAGATAAGAAAAAATAAATATGGCAACCATAATATACAGTATTGCTCAGACAAAAGTTACCACCATACAAAATTATGAATTATTTTTTTTAGGTTTAGTCTTTTGCAATTTATAAGCACTTATTGATTCGTTTTGGTTTGCAACCTTTGTTTTTTTTTAGATGTTCTTAGTAGACATTGCTGATCTTGTGATCGTTTTTTAATTTTGTGGTAATTCATGTATAAGTGCGGTCAAATAATATTCGCAACAATTAACTTGTGAGCAAAGAAGTATGATTATGACATTCACGACGGAAAATTATTCAACGAAGAAGATTGCATGACGGATAGGATACATCCACGTCACTGCCCTTAAATTGTATAAAAGATTTGATGCCACAAAGACAACGAAAATGGCCCTAGGGACTGGATTAAAGAATAAGAAAACCACCAGCAGAATGGACCACAATTTAAAAAACTTAGGCCTTAAATCTTGATTTTCGTTTTCAGGGAAGTTGAGCTCTGAGATGAAGGAAAAATTTGGAGTCAATTTTAGTACTTGTACAGTACGTAAAATATTGGTGGATGCGGGTTTACGATCAAGGAAGCCAAGAAAAAAAAAAACATTTTTGCACACAAAAATACACGTTGCTTGGAGAAGCGTAATTTTTACGGATGAGTCGAAAATAAACTCCAATCAATCTGATGACGTCCAGTATGTTCGCAGGAGAACGCACGAAGATTTGGTCCTCAAGACTATAATATTTTGGAGCAAATTCCTACCGAGTTTTATGGTATGAAGTGGCATTTTGTATTACGCCTACAGCGACCTGGCATGTATTAACGGCATTCTAAATACTCAAGAGTATATCGGTATAATAAAAGGTTTTTTGGAGCCATCAATTGATGCCTTGTTCCCAGTAATTATCAATCCGATATTCCAAGACAATTCTGCGCTACGCCATAGAGTAAAAAATGTAAATTCAATATTTTTCATAATTAAAAATCGATGCTTTTTTAATAACAATCAAATTTATAGCAATCTCAATATTTTTCTGTGGCATGTAAAGGAATATCTGAACATAGCTGGTATAAAAATGCTATCATGGCCTGCAAACAGCCCCAATCTAAGCCCCATTGAAACTGTTGGACGGCCTTGAAAACACATGTGTAACCGAGGCTTGAAATACAGAAATAAAGCTTGACTATTGAAAAAAGTTAATAAACTTCATGTCAGACAGAATTTTAGCTGTTAGAAATGCCCGAGGAGGTCATACTAAATACTAATATACTTGTTTTAGGTCGCTTTATAGCATGTATGGTAATGTTTGGAATAAAAAAAAACACTTTGTGTAAAAAATTCGATTTGATATTTTTATGTTCATCATACGCCCCCATTGCAAATTCGGTTAAGTTCTCTAAAACGGAAACTAGCAGTGCTAACGTTTTTCAATTAGAATGTAAATTTTTATGAACATTAACAGTTTAAATTTTGGAAAAAAAACACGTTCTGCAAAAAAATATCTGATTTTTTATTTATTATATTTATTATTAATTTCAAAAATATATGGGGTGGTAACTTTTATCTGAGCAATTCTGCATAAGTATATTTTGTATAATTATACAGAAAGTTAAAACACTGGTCATAGTATTCTTTCGAAATTAACTGAAACTACTTCTTCAGAGAATTTTTACAAAATTTAATACACATTCTCTAGGTAATGCAACAGGAAAAAAAATCGTAACTTCTATGACTTCTTTTTGTACCAAATTGTAAAGTTTTGCAGTATTTTTTTTTACATCATGCATCTTTCAGTTAATTCATTGATATTTAATATGAATTTGTTTGAACGGTATTTTTTTTTTTGAGCATATCCATCAACAGTGACGCACACCACCAACTAATCACACTTAATTAAAAGCGAAACTCCTATTACGTTAATAGCAAATAAATGAAAAACAAAACATAATAATAAATAGCATTTTAACAAATTATCATGTCCAAAGAAATGCATACGCAAATATTCACAATGTTTATATAATTAATAAATTAATATATCTACATATCGATATGTGGAAATAATAAAAGACATTATGTACACAGTCAATTTAACATTAATTAGTAATTTCTGTTTATCAATATATCTAGATACACGTACATAGATATGAATGACGATAGCATTGTTTTTCCCCCTCGCAATCAAAACACTATACGCTCTACGTTGCATTTATATTTTTACATACAGCAATCCACAACTATTTGCGTTTACAAAAATATACAAAGTGTGGATTTAGAAAGTGGATAAAAATTTACAGCAAAAGTAAAAAAAAAGTAGAACCAATTAAGAGACGCAATTGATGAGAGAATTTTCCACATTTTGAACGGAAAGTGTATTTTTTTTTAATTTAGAACTCATTTAAGCGAGTGATTACTGTATTTATATTGCTAAATATTTTTTCGATGCCAATAATAAACTAAATAAATATAAACTATATAAATATAAATACAAGTGTGAATAATGATGACTTTTCATTAAATATGAACGTGAACATTTTCTGATTACCTCTTTGCGGTGAATGTGTGTGGGTGCAGGTGGCGTAGGTGGTAACCCAAAAAATAAATAATGCAGTCGTGTAGATAATATTTTAATACTAGAAACTATAGTGATAAGAAAAAGTAGCCCATCGTTCAACGTTCGAGAATATTGAGACTTTTTAAAATACTATTTAGTTTACTTAAAAAAAAAAACAAAAACAAATTCTCCAAGTTCATGCGCTCGCAGAAAATTTTTTATAAATTAGAAATGCTTAAAATGCTTAAAAATAGCTGCTTTCATCTCTCAAACAAATTGTTTTTAATATTATTGTGTGAAAAATGTAAATAACTTGTTTCATATATTTATTTTTAAATACCTTGTATGAATTCTTTAATTTGTATTTCCATGACTCAAAGTATACCCCAATATATTTATAAATATGTGAATATCAGGGGTGGATATACAAAGGCGAACGAGTGAGGGTTTGTGACCATTATTGGTATCAACTTTGTGCAAAACCAAAAAATATTTAAAAAAATTTAAATATTTTGAAAAACATATTTCGATGACATAAAGAATTTGTTGACACAGAAGAAACTTCAAATTCCAAGCCAGAAGTCCGATGAAATATTAAACAGAAAAAACGTGTATATTTGGAACAATAAACACAACACATTTGCGACAAACGTCAAGACAGCATGAGACAAAGCCGCAAGTGTACCCTGTTCTTGCGTGAATGACTCATGTCGGTGGACCTATGTAAAATAGAAAACTTCTGCTGATAAAGGTTTTACAGTCGATAGCGATGTATGTTGCCCTAGTTTTGACGGACGCCATAGGATCAACCCGCAACGGAAAACCTAAAAGCGAGGATCTTTCAAGAGTAACAACGAAAGTCGGTCATTAAACACGGAGATTGATTTACAACGTAAATAAATGGGCCAACTGGGAACACTAATTTATCGACTATTACCAAAAGAAAGAATATTTAGGAGTTACTATATAAATATCCGTGTCGATGTTTGTAGTAATACACAATCTGAGGCTGCATCCGTCCATTAAATAGTGTTGTATAGATTTTTTGAAAATTGTTCTCATTTTACAAATAATTTTAGGTCCGCCACTGATTCTCATAAAATTTGTCATCATTTCCTTATTGTACTCATACATATTCATATGTAAATTAACTGATTAATTAAACGGATTATAAAAACAAAACTTTTGCAACCATGAGTATAATGCAACTACAACAATTGGCAAATTTAGTCTCCATTAAGAGAAAATTTAAAGTACGATAAAATTTTTTATTCACAATAAACATTGATTTCGAATTAAAAATTTTAAATTTCAAATGTTTGCTATAAGAAAATAATTATTTAAAAAAATAATTAAAAAAATGTTTAATATACATTTTTAAACGGACTAAAAAATAGGGGAAACTGGGGCATTGTGGACCACAGGGAATTACGAACCAGACTCATATTTTTCCCCCTAGTAGTAGACAGCTGCAAATAACTGTCATCACCTCGCCTCATGTTAAGCTAATTTTCCCTTTAGTACTCGACTTGTGTACACGCACTGTTAAAGTGCGGACACACGATAGACACATTTCAGGCAAATTTAACATTTTGCTGAAATGCGTCTGAAATGCAATATATAAAAGTGTCAAATGAAATTCTTCATTTCAATGAAATGAAATGCGTCTGAAATGAAGAAATTAACTAGCAACCCTCAAACGCGAAGTTGTAAAAAACAGGAAGAATTTAAGATTTAAGATAATTGAAAAGAGTAATTATTTTGAGAAAAACATGCTAAACGCAACGCGAAATCGCTAAAATAATTGGAATTTCACAAAAAGGAGTCGCGATAACATTGAAAAGATACGCTGAAACCGAAAAAGACCAACAAAAATGATGATAGACATATTTTGACCATAATTACCAATGACAGGTTCAAAACGGCACCAGATATTGCAGCAGAAATCAATAAAACTTTGCCCAGGCCAATTTCAGTTACAACAGTGAAACGAAGAGTAATTGCAAAAGGCATGGTTGGCCGTGTTGCAGCGAAAAACCCTCAACTGCGTCCTGTAAATAAACAAAAACGTTTGAAATTTGCAAAAGAACACGAATCGCTCAATGGAAATCGGTACTGTGGACGGATGAATCATTATAGCTCTATTTCTGACTCACAGTGGGTCTACTGTGGGTCAGTCTCCTTAATCAACCAACCAAAAGTAGAAAAACTGCGGCGACAATTGAAAACGGATCTGTATCTGATTGCAAAAAGGTTATTTTATACATATATTTTTGTATTCATTTTTCTAATTAACACGTAAATAGGTTTGGATGGATTAGAAGCCAAATATTAGGAACAAAATGGCGCAGAACTCCAACGCTAGAGCGACCCGCGACGCCCTATAAGTTCGTTTTGACTTCCACAGAAGAGTCAATTGCCCAAATATGTGGAATTTACACGATAATTGAAGGTGTAACCGGAACTACACAGTTTGGTCCCCCTTCCACTTTTGAAAATGTAGACAGCACAAGCTCCAATGAGGAAATGCCGTCCACCTCGATAGGTGCTGTGGTCGTTGCTGCTTCTTCTGCTGCCCCTAGTACCGCCACCTTTTGTTAATGTTCGCCTTTTAATTTTTACGCTGGCATATTGGTTTTTGGCTTCAATATTTAGCGCATATACAATTAAAGCATTAATATTTTTAAATTTTCACAACTTGTTTTGTTTTTTTCCTTGCGCCAACAATCAGCTGATTGAAAATTACAGCGAGTTGCAAAAATTACAACGAGTTCAAACAAAATAGTGAATCTGAATTCACTCGGTTTCTAGAACACCAAAAACAATTTCACTCGATTTCAAATTAACTTTCGAATTCACTTTCACTCGGATTCTGGAACATGCCGAAATAACAATAAAATGTTTTGCTTTTCAATACAGCCATTTACACTATTGTAGTTAATACACATCCGTCGTTGGTATTAAATTGATACATTTTTCATATACATATGTATAATTGTGTGTGCGTTTACGATGGAATAAAATAATAAAAAAATATAATAAAATTGTTTTTATTGAATAAAAACAATCAGCTTAATTTTAGTTGCCAAAATGAACGACGGGTATGTGTTAATACTAGGCAGTATTTCTATATTTTCAAGCAGATTGTGGGAAAACTAGGGTTAACTTCAGATAAGTGATCAGCACCCTAAAACCGTAGGAAATTTTCAGGACGAAGATAAAAGCTTAAATTTTGATGCACTGCAGTATATAACTCTGTAGCAACTAAATTTCAAACAAACTTCAATTTGGACTGCTATTTGTCCCAGCCATATTAGGCCACAATTTTTAGGTTGTGTTACAGTGGGCAGCCTGATGTTCTTGAGACGGGCAAGACTTTTTTAGACGGTAGTGCTCGGACATAACGCCCACGGCCATAGTGCCCAAAAAAATGTTGGGCGTTATGACCGCCCCAGGAATGGCCATAACGCCCAAAATCATTCATAACACCCAGTGGACGTTGACCGTTTTTATGATTATTTCATTAAAATTTTAAAAGTAAAACGAAGATAGTTCTTTATTATATTCATATTCGCAATTGGCAGTGAAAACAAAAGCGTATGTACGCCTGGCAAGATGTTAAGCAAAATGTTAGTGAGACGTTCTAAACGTAATGCTGATTTCTAAAAGTAGCTGCTTTTTAATCAAAACACGACTTTCATTATTGAAAACAAAATATAACAAGAAATAGTTGTTGGGCCTTATGGCCGCTTCCAAAGCGGTCGTAAAGCCTAAAATAATTAGGCGTATCGACCGCTTCTACACAGGGCGTTATGACCTTTTTCGGGGCGGTCATAGTGCCCAAAAAAATGTTGGGCCGAGCATCTGGTCGTGCCTTCCTGAGCTTTCGTAATGTATCTATTTAAGAGCCATATTCGCAAATGATGTTTTGGCAAAATTTTAACCACTTTTTTCAAACCAAAATTTTTACAAACTCAGGCTGCATTTAGACCGCTTGAGCGAATGAAAACCATTTCGCGTAAAAATTGCGTTACTTAATATGCCCCTAATGCGCCCCTTTCATCACGTTTTACTCCATTTCCCCGATTTGTTGTTGTTTTGGTGTTAGGGCTTTAGCAAATCAAGGCAGCGATATGTGATTGAGCATTCTGCATATCTCCCACAGCCCACCCTAATGATACGCCACAGCATCCAGCACCACTTACATTTCTTCATTTGTTAATAAAGGCTGTCCTTTATGTCCCCATGTCCCCATAAACATGCAGTTTTAAAAGCTTCCGTGCATTGCACAATCACAGCCTTTGCAATGCAACACTAACATTGTATTTTCTTCCCTTTCACAAATTTTAATTATAATTTGGATTCTGCAAAAAATATTTAAATGCAATTAATAACAAAAACATATGCAGCGAATATACTTCAAAAATAAGACCCTGACTTGCAGCAAGCTGTTGTGCTAATGATGTTATATGTATATAGATATTTAAGTACAGATAAATATATGTAGATGGATAATATGCTTATTTCAGTATAAACAATGTATAGCATCGCATAATAGAACGAAAACCTTCATACATACGTATACGAGTATGTAATTTGTTTTTGTTTTTTGCAGTCGAAACATTTATTGTTTAGTTTTAGTAACTACGCTTAATTTCTATTTTTACTATTTAGTTAAGGGAAATGATGCCATTTAATTACCTAGTATTGTAATGTTTTTTTCTTTTTTTTTTTTGTTTTGTAAAATTATAGCTTAAGGTATAATTTTCAATTTCAATGCATTTTTGAAGTTTTCTTTCTGCAGTTTACTATAATTACAAAAAAATAGGCGCACGCTTTTGTATTATATATGCATATATCAAGTGTCGAAAAAAAATAAATATTGTTAATAAAATATTTACACTAAGTAGAATTAGTTTTACACATTCAGTGCGATCAAGCAGCCCCTTCGGCAAATGTCACTTCTTCAACTGGAACCTGCAGTTGACAACAGCCTGGGCATATTCTACAGATGTGACTCTATTTTCAGATCTAAAAAACGACTAAACGAGCGACCTGATAAGCAATTTCGCAATTCTGGAACTACAATAATAGAAACTAAAGAATGTATTTGGGGTTTTTGTATTTCCGAAAACAAACATATCGATAATCTGTTTTTAGAGCAGCACCTTCCCTGGGCCAATCAAAAACTCGGTATTGAAAAATTTGATGTTGGAGCCTTAGCAAATTGGAGCAGCGAGATGTATTTCGTTGTGCAAGATTTCCTAAGCGATTTTGAAGAGAAACATATCTGTAATCCATTATCACTAGGTTTACCATAATTTATTTTGTCAAAAAATTACATTGATTTGTAATCCTAGAAAGTTAATCATATTTTTTGCATACTTTGTAGGTAATCTTCGTCGAATCGACGACGTCATATTTAACTTCAATTGCTGGAAAGAATATATTGCGTACACAATATAGCCTACTTTACTAATCATATTTAAAATGGTTTGTTTATTTTTAAGCAACATGCTTCGGGGTACAACGAAGAGGAATTTGAAAAAATTTGTGTATGGTGGTTGTCGAATCGACGAAGATTATCGTTCCAGGGTTAAATGAAACATTCGTCGTCCAGATCTGCATTTTTCAGAAGGGACAAAAATTGGGGTCAATTCTATAGTTGGGGTTGAGCAAGATCGCTCAATCATCTGCTTTTACTGATTGCTATGGCTTTAATGCATATGATAGCATTGCCCAAGTGGGGATGTCCACCCACACAGGTGATTAATGAGGAGTGAATACTCTTAGGTTAAGGAGTTGTAGAAATTAAACCAAATCTCTGCAAGAACTTATACTCAGCAGAACACAGACTGATATAGTAAGATTAACTATTAATTAAGTAGCGGTCACTGGCCAATAGGCGTTCATGCATTCAAAATAGGCATCCCCTTCAACAACCAGTGCAGCAACTGTAACGAAAGCAGTGAGAAAGAGAGCTTTGAACAAGTGTCCAGCTCTTGCAAAAGCCAAACTCCGCCAGCTAGCGAAATTTTCATCGACCTCAAAGATTTACCCACAGTAAACTTCAATGAACTTATCATGTTCTTAAACAAAACAGAATGGACTTAACCCCGTTGGTAAATCCTTATCCGAAATGAAATATCCGGCATACCAGGGTTTTGTGGTATCAGAATAGTATTAATGTGGTAAAACCTAATGCAAAAAAGTTTCGATAGATTTCATAGTCAAAAGAGAGAAAATGTTCACTTGCAGTTAGTAATAGTTATAACGGAATTTATGATCTAGAAAGCTAAACTGAGGCGGAACTGTGGTATGGTACTGCTGCCATCATCTATCTTATAACTTATTTTTTGGATGAAATGTGCTCTTCACATATATTTTTGGCTACTTTCCTTGGCAGAGCCAACACGTGCCAAGGGTTCATATATTACGCAATTAAATTCAAACATTTAAAATAAATATTAAAATTTATACACACATACAAACACGCAGGGCGTGGCGTAAAAAAAAAACAAATCTCACAAAAATAGCTTATAAAATAAATTAAATTTGTTTAAAGCTATCTGCATTATACTTATACATACATATGTATAGCAATTGCTTTACATGCAAAAATACAATGCAAATCAACAACAAATTAGTATCTAGTATATATGTACAATATATTTGCATTATATAAAAACAAAGCAAAGAAATACTCGCAAATTTTTGCAATGAGAAACAATTTCCGTATATTTAGTTTTCGTTTAATAATTTACTACAATCATAAGATTTGCCTTCCAAAAATTTGACACTTGTGTAGAAACTATTTGCTGTTTGTTAATTAAGATTAATTGAAGATTGTTTACTATGAAGATACTGTAATTCAAAGTGAAAATGTGAAAGATACTGATATTTTTAATGGCGCTAC
Organism: Toxonevra muliebris; assembly: GCA_963691655.1. NCBI lineage: Eukaryota > Metazoa > Arthropoda > Insecta > Diptera > Pallopteridae > Toxonevra > Toxonevra muliebris. Next base: position 30,066,429 of record OY829329.1, read on the forward strand.
GCACTGTAAATGAATTTGATACTTTTAAGCGTTACATCAAAAGCAGAAGCCGCGACAGTTAGCCTAAAGACTTGTAGTAGTAGAAACAAAGACTTATACCAAAAATAAATGCAAAATGCTTTAGGTAAACATAATTTGATTTTAGTTTTCTACTATACATTTTGAGTTATAAATTATAATGTGGCAGTGGGTAGCAACTCACCTTCATCACCAACTCGAAGGGATATTTGTAAACCCTTACGGGCGATTGGAATTTCTGCACCATATTCGCTTTTCTATTGGTTGTTGTTGTTCACTTTTGGCTTCCGTTTTAATAAATAACTTTTATTTGCCCAGTGGATTTGTTAAAAATCAATTTCAAGCTGAGAAAGGTTGCACCTTCTAATTATTTGTTTTTAATATCTTTATGAACGAAAAGTTTAGCACTTCAATAAATATCGTCGCTTCAACAACTTAACTTCCAATTCTTAATGTATGAATGTAGAATCTATATCACCAGGTTTTTTTCTTTTTGATGATGAACAGGAAAATGCACAGCACTTTTATACATACATTCATGCAAATACACAATACTAAAACACTGGGACTTTACTTTTATATAATTTTTCAACAAAAAAAGAAAGCGCGCCGTCTAACTTTTTTTTGCAATTATTTCTTTTTCTTCTTTTACTTTGCAAAAATTATGTATTCTACTTATTTTATGAAGAAAGAAGGTACGTACTTCATACACTGAAGCAAGTTACAAAAAAAAGTAGCTGCAAATTTTGTCACACGACCGTACCGCAAGACTTTTAGAAAGTAAGTAAAAAAAACAATATTTTTCATTCACTTCACAGTCGCCTGAGTGCACTTCTCTCTCACTCACTCAGTATCTACAACCAAAGTAGCGAGCTACGTTAATTGAGAGACTCCCTCCTCAATTGAGAACTGCGCGTTGAGTTGTTGCTGCTATCGTCCACAATATGCGTTCTCTTTAAATACACATGAATGATATAAGTAAACCTTGAGGTGAGGTTATGTTGCCTTATTATAATGTTGTTTTCTGTCTTTGTTGCTTTTCTTTCTGCTTAACTCAATGAGTGATTTTTTTTTTTTTGTTATAAACTAATAATTATACGCAATGTAGTTGCTAATAATAAAAGTTTAAATATTTTAACACGTCCGGTGTTTTGAACTTTTCTAATCGAAATAAAGATTTGCATAAAAATCATATATCTTCTCACAGTTGTAGTAAGCAGTGAATGACAGTACAAAACGAAGAGCACAATAGCTGCTGATGAAGACGATGACAAAAACTACAAACAGTGCGATGGGTGGTAGAGCTAACACGGGGGATGGGAGAGGATAGAAAGGTCGGAGCGTAATTTTGTATACCAGTATACATTTGTTTTGAATAGTGGCTTTTGTCTAGTGCGGCAGTAGCAGCAGCACAATATTAACAGCTGCTTTTTTATATACATGATCTTATTGTTGTTATAATACAATAAAAAAGTTGTTGGATTGGTTTTTCATCTGCTTTCATGGTTCATTCAATGTTCCCAGTATTTTTGCTTCGTTTTATAGTGTTGGAAGGTTGTTTTCAATCTCATTGAATTCTTGATACTACAATTATTTTGGATGTATTGTACATAAATTTTAACAAATTAATAGTTTAATATTTATATAAATTGATAACAAAATTCAATACAATTTGCACACAAATCATTTTGTAAATACCATTAAAAAATATATTCATACATATTGTACAAGCTTGGTAATATAAATAACAAATATTTTTCATTGACATATATTGTAAGTATTATAATAAGTATAAAATTTTCAAGATCAACATATAAATTAGCAAAACATATAATATAAAATATTCTTTTTATAAACAATATGTGGAAATTAATTTTTTATTTCAATTTGCCATAGACTGCAATTCTGTGAAAACATAAATAAGGCATATTAATTTTTGAACTTCTGGTGCAAGTTTAACTTTAAAATCTCTTAAATAAAAACTTGGTGCAAGTACTGGGTTTTAGACAAAAATTTCTCGATCATATCGAGCCATAACCATCAAAGCCATAACTAGTATTTTAAAGATAATGAATTAAACTTTCATTTAAGTTTATCTTAAAATCGGTTATAGGGTAGAAGGAAGTACGTCAAAAATAAATAAATAAATTTTTTTTTGGCCAAAAATAAATGTAAATTTTTTTTTTAAAGAAAGGTGAGGTTAAATATTAATTTTTATAAAAATTTAGTATTTTAAGACCTAAAAAAAATGTTCACGTTTTGTTATCTTTGAGTCGAGTTAAAATGTTTTTCAAATCGTTCATAATTTAATTGCTTAAAACCAATTACGTTTGTGACAGTGTATTTTGTGATAAATTATTTTCTTTATTCTACAAAATTTTGGCAGGGATATCCAAAAATTTAAATGGATAACTGTTTATAAACTCTTTTATTTTAATCCGAATTAATGTAATGTGAAAAACAATAATCAAAATAATTTTTATAAAATCACCGATAAATTCGACTTACAATGTTTATAATAATAATATAATAAAAATAGCTTTTCAGTTGATTTAACCCTTTTGTCAATCATTTCATCAATCACACAAGCATTCAAATTCTTCAAAATTTATTAAAAATGTTCAATAGAAAATAATACATCAAATGGTTTTCTGAAGAGCTAACTACTTTATATATTTTTGGAGGAGAATTTCATGCCGAGTGTAAGAAAAAAATTACTCTCATAAATTTAAAGATTTTTTTCGCGAGGCTTTGAATTAAAACTATAAAATACAAAAATTTATACAAACTAATAGGATTAAAATTAAAGAAATATAAAAAATCTAAATTAAAAAGTAAACTTGTTTCCATCTTGATATTGGATGGTAACGAGCACACTGCTGCAATCCAAAAGCACCCTAACATTTTGAAGGTTGTACAGAACGAATAAAATTCATCTATTTTAAGTTGAATATGATGTCCATTTAAATATTTTGGGACATTTTTTTTCTTTTTAATTCAATTTTCTTTATTGCAATCTGTCTGCTTGGACATTCAACAATATTTTTAATACAATATATTCAATTCGAAAATATAATACATTAAATTATTAACATTTAAGAAAACTATTTTTAAGGAACTTGGACGGAATGCACCCAGTGGTACAGTATTGATAACAATAATTAATAGTGAGTGGTAGTTATGATTTTATTACGTGACCAGGTCTTGCGGTGTTTTTCTTTTAAGTCGAGTGAAACCAGTTTTTTGCTTCATTAGGTTAGACGCCAGTTTGTTAGGGTGGAAAAATAGTCTTTCTTTCTAGCGAGATGCTCCGATCTTGATTTCTTCTTTAAAAGTTGGGATTTTTAAGTCGCGATGGAGTTGTGCGTTAGTGACATACCATGGTGAAGAGTTTTGGATAGGAAACGCTGGAGAATTTCTATATTAGAGTTTGCTGCTGTTCCCCATAATTGGATTCCATATGTCCTAATGGGCTTAAGGATGGGCTTGTATAGCAAAATTTTGTTGTTTAACGACAATTTCGATTTGTTGTTTATTAGCCAAAGAGACGTCTAAGTTTTCAGCCCAGTGCTTTACGTTTTGTAAAAATATGACTTTGCCACATCAATTTCGGGTCTAAACGGATTCCTAAATATTTTACTTAGCCCGACTGAGATATTTGAACACCATTTAGTTGAACAGGGGGACATATATCTCGCCTCGTTGTGAACGTCACTTGAACTGACTTCGTTTCATTGGCTTGGATTCTCCAATTTTTAAGCCATTGCTTGATATCATCACGACTCCTCTGAAGTTTAGTAGATGCTAAGTTTGGATTTGCATCAAGGGTTATTGCAGCAGTATCATCAGCGAATGTACCAATTACTACACCTGCTGTTATGTGTAAGTCGTGAGTGTACAAAAGGTACAATATGGGGCCCATAATGCTGCCCTGAGGTACGCCACGTTAATTTTGTGGATGCGAGTTACATCTTCCCCTTGTTTTACACAGAAGTGTCTATCATTAAGGAATGATTTGATTAATATATAATAATTTATTGGGATCATTTTTTTTATTTTGAACAATAAACCATCATGCCAGACGCGGTCGAACGCTTGTGAAATATCAAGAAAGGCTGCCGTATAAAATTCTTTATTTTATAAAGCGTTGTGGATTTTTTTAACTAATCTACGGACTTGTTCGATTGTACTTGCTTGCGTAACCCGAATTGATGTGCTGGAATTAAATTCTTCTTTCCGATAGCATTAGCATTCGGCATTAGCCTTTTTAAAAGTAGAATTTCCATTATTTTTGATGTGATGGGAAGAAGACTTATCGGTCAAAACATCGGTCATCATCTTAATTTGTGCAACTTTCCCTTGCGGAAGAAAGAATCCTTTTATGTGTATGGCATTGAACAACTGGGTTAAGAAGATGATGCCTTTTTCGGTAATTCTATGAGTACCTTCGCTTCGTAACCTGGAGCTTTACAAGGGTGTAAGTTTTTTACTGCTGTGCTAACTGCATTCTTTAAAATTTTACGTATCGGCAGATCATTTGATATACTTAGTCTAAAGTAGATTTTACATTGCGCAGTATATTTTTGGGAGCTTCTTCTTTATTTCGCACGAAAACCGAGGTCAGATGGCTTGCATAAACGTCAGCTTTTTCAGCGTCAGTTCTAGAACCGTCGGGTTTTTGTAATGGTGGATTATGTAATACCGGCATCTTTAAGTTTTTAGTTGCTTTCCACAACGAATAGTCTGTTGTTTTTGTTGGATCGAGTTTTGTGAAATATCTTTGTAATTGTTGATTATTGGTGTCACTTAAAAAGCCTTTCAGATGTTTTGTGGCAGCATTTAATAGTTTTTTATCACTAGGAAGTCTAGTTTGTTGCCACCATTTGCGAGCCAGTCTTTTTTCTTTTATTTGTTCTTTAATTTTATTTGAGATAAAAGATGTTGATGAGTTACGAGTATTTAATTCAGGCCTTGAGTTCCAGGCTGATTTTAGAATGCATGAAATAAAGTGTTTTGTGGCTTCAGTGATATCTTCCTCTGATTTTAGTGAAATTTTCGTGTTGAGCTAAAGTATATCCAATTTGTATTTTTATTGTAAAGGCTACATTTATTTAGGGTTTGTTGCAAGGAATTATTAAGTGTGATAACAACCAGAGAATGATCTGAAGATAAATCAAAACTAGAATTACAAGTAATATCGGTGGTTAATATGCCTTTTAATATACAGAAGTCAATTAGACCTGGCTTTTTCTTGACATCTGTAGGCGAGTATGTTGGTTCACCAAATGAAGTTAGTTAGATTTTGTTTTCGAAATGCAGTAAAAAGTTGACACCCTTTGCGAGTTGTCATGCGAGATCCCCAGTGTATGTGCTTAGCTTTATAGACGCCACTAGCAATGAATCTGTTGCCGAGAGACTTAAATAATTTTTAGTATTTTTTGTATTTTTTACTTTTTATTACATTTTTCGGAGGACTTTATATTACTGATATAGTAAGTGGGCCTTTGCCGTCGTCAACTATGATATTTTAGCTCTTATTTGTGAAATGCGTTTCAGAGATTAGAAATATATCTATTTGTTGGGTGTTTAAATAAGATTTCACTTCTAGTGAATAATGTGATAGTCCGTTTGCGTTCCATATTACAATTTTTAAGTAATCTAACATAGTTTAGTAGTAAACGGACATTTGAGTTAAAAGTTCTTAGAACAAAGAAAATAATGTATCACAAAATACACTGCCACAAACTTGATATACTTTTAAGAGTCATACCATGAACGAATTAGAAAAAGTTTTGATAAAAAAAATATTTCCTTAACTCAAGAACGAAAATTCAATAAAAAAAATAAAATATGAATAACTTCGGCTATCCCGCATTTTTTTAGAGACAATACCAAATACGTGCCATTTAAGATGTTTTGAAATTGTGAGATGAAATTTCTAGAAACTTTCAAATATCTCGAGTAATAATTTAAGCATTTCGTTGAGGAAATACTTTAGTGCCAAAAGTTTCTTTTTGTGCCTGGAGCGGGGGTAATAAAATTAACACAAAAGGGGGGCACTAACGTTAGTACTAATGTATTTACTCTGCAGAATGCTTAAATTTTGATTATGGAAATTTTTTGTAGAGTGCTTATTACTCGTAATATTTGAAACTTTGAGGTAAAAAACACAAAAATTTCAAGTGAAAGAGCTCACCCGGTGTGTCTTTAATATAAGATAAATTATTATATTAAAAAATTGATTACAAAAATAAAAATATATTCTACAGCCATTTTCAATTAATTAATAAGAAAAAATTTATTCTAACTAGGTTTTATATTTTACTAATAAGGCGAACTAAGCGGGCTCGGATTTTAATCAATGAAATTAAGAATCACCAGTCGTATTGTTGAAAGTTCAATGAATACAACCTAACAAGATGATAGCGGTAGCATTAGGGCAAGTGGGGATAATTTTTTCGCCTTTTATACTTAAGCCCATATGTGCTGGAGAAATAATGATGCTTTTGGCATCAGTAGATGATTCAAAACCACATCACAATATGTGTCTATAATACACTTAAAAACTCAACCTTTAAGGAAGTAATATGGCATAAGTGCGGGTAACGTAGCAAAAAATATTAAATAATAATAAATGAACTAAATTGCAATTTAAGTGGTGAGAAATGTTTATTTAATGTTCAAAATTAACAATCGAAACCATTTTTAGTCTGAATCTGATTCGCAGTTTGTATAAATGGAATAACTGCCAGGTATGTTAGCACATTTTAAATGAACTTCTCTTTTGCATTCCGAACATTTAATTGATTAAATTCAGATTTAGTTTTTTGGGCATAGAGCTCAAACAAATTATGCAGTAGTTCTCTTCTGATGATGAAATATTATTATTTTTTATTTATTTTTTCATTGCTGGTGGTGTTTTTTTCGTTGCTAATTCCTTTAGCTCTTTTCATTTATCAGTCAAAATCGAACTCTTAATCGGATTTCGGCCACGATTTGACTTTTTATGTTGATATGGTTTTATGCAAAGGACCAATTTTATTTAAAGATGCTATTAATGGCGCACTTGAACGGCTTATAACTCCAGATGAGGAGGCATTCGCAGATTCAGAAGTGTTTACTTCAATCTAAAGCTAGTGTCACATTGTTCTCGATGACATTTGCCACGTTACCCTCACAAATGCATGCCACGTTACCCAGAAACGTCATTTTCGATAAAATGTTACACGCAATCCAAACACGTTAAGAATCGTTAAAAATCATTGTACATTTATTTCAATAGATAAAAGAAAAACCAATATTTTGGATATATTTAGCTCAATAAAAGCGTAAAACTAATATTAAATTAGAAACTAGAAATTTACACTTTTTCACCGAAAGAAGTAAATTATGCATGCAAAGTTAATAGTCTTCTGAGAAATGAGCCGCTCTATAAAGCTTAAGTATGAACAACTTGACAGATATCTAGCTGTCATGCACACAAAATGAATGCCAATTGCCACGTTACCCCCACTGCTAAATTGCTCCTACTTGCCGTAATAGTTTATGTAAAACTAGGATTACTAGTTAATTAAATTATGCATTTTTTTTTCATTTTAAATTTTAACCTTTTTTTCTTTATTTAATTTTTCTGTGTCAGCCATTTCCCTTTTTGATTTAATTTAAATTTTTCTTTTTTTTGACTTTTGTAATTTATGCTTTAGATTATATTAAATTAATACTTTTACTAATCTGCAACTAAAACATTTTTGCTATTTGCAAAGAATTTTGCTGCTTTTAGTTTAACTTACCTATAAACGCATGTATAATTTGGATGCCCATGGTTAGATTCAAATTTAAAACGAACAAATTTTACACGAATCAATGTTTTAATTGGAAATGATTGCACACAGCTACCATTATTTGCAAATTCAAACGAACCTAAACAGAATTCCAGATCATAACGGTTTCCATCAATGCCCTATAAAAGCAATTATTATGAATTCACAAAAAAAAAAAATAAAAAACTAAATGCTTACATAAACGTAAAACTTTCGTGGTGCACTCGATATATCGTCAACGGGCGACTGCAACCGCGAGATATGGGACACCTCAATAATTTCAATAAAAATCTATAAATTAAAAACATGTCAGTAAAGGTAAACCAACTCTTCAGATTCATTCACCTCTTTGGCCAACTTGACCGTAACTTCAGATTTGTTATTTCTAAAGCCAAAGCAATGGCCTGGTTCCATGCTCTGACGTAGCATACATACTGGAGGATTTGAACTAAAATCTAAATTCAGAAGCTGTTTAACGATATTTGTAGGGCAAATCGGAACTGCCACTACTGCGTGTATCCGTGCACCCAAATCCTCGGACGCATAATTTATACGACGCTCGATCACTTGTCCTCCACCCCCACATTCAGCAGAATCTGTTTGAGTTACTGCATTGCGTCGACCCAAACGTGCACATTCTGAACCTTTTAATTGTTTCTTCAATGAATACAAATCATCCCAAATGCCCGCCAATTTTTTCTTTAAAATCCCTTCAATCACTTCGGTTAATTGCTTATTGTCGCCGCCGCTAACACTGCCACTTTTGCAATCAGTTCCAGAATGCAGTATAACATGCTTTGGTATTCAACAAAAAACCACAATTATTTTATGTAGATCCTTGAAAATTAATAAAATTTACGCCTTACTGAAATTTCGTCCACTTCCTCGCGCAGCCTGGCGATAGCTCGATTATTTTGCAAATTTCCCGATATTAACGTATATATAAATACACTAATTAAAAACGATGTTATAAGATAGCAAATACAAATTCGTGTTCGATTATTTTCCATTGCTTTAATACAAAACAAATTACATATTTTTCAAATAAGTTTGTGATAGAAAAATTATTTGATGTCCGTTAATTGACGTTTTTTTTTGGACTGAAACTAAGAAATCATTCACAATAGTAGAAAATAGAATATACACAGAAGCAAGTAGCAAATACGACGAAATCTTTGTCGCAATAAATTATTGAAAACGTTGATTTTTTGTGGTTCAAACGGATTATCGTATCCACTGAACTAGCTCGACTTAAGTCGCAAAAAAATGCAAGTTGTTAAATTTTTTGCTACAATTTGAGTTGTTTTGGGTTACGTCGTCGAAATAATGTATTTTTGCGCAACGAATTTCTATAATTTTCTCATTTCGACTTGAGTCGCTAAATTTTGAGATTAATCTATACGTTATTTTCGCAATTATCTTTTTATTTACAATCTTTTACTTTTCCTAGCCACAATTTTCTTAAATCGCAACATTGCTTTTATTCCATTCACAATCCCTGCAACCATATTGACAGATTTATCATCAATTAGACTGTGGTTATATTGCGAATATGCTCGGCGAACACCATGAAATTGTTGTTGCACCGAAGACAAAGAGAGAGTCTTTACTCACTCTCACACCGAACACGATATGCTCGGTGTATTGTACACCGAGCACGCCTATAGTATTCAGTATTCAAAAGTGACACAATTCCAACTCCACCGTTCCTTTTTGATTAGAAAAAGTTCGTCATGGTTGCACTCATGTGAACACGACACGCCTGCCCACGCTTTTCATGCTTGCTCCCGTCTGAACAGCCACTTCAGCAACAAGCGAAACTGGTCGCACATTACGTGCGAAAACAGCTGATTCCGCTTTAAATGAATTAAAAATGGAAAGCTACGTCAAAAAACATTATTTTATATTTTATTGAAAGATTTGGAACAGGAAAATATCAGTATGACAAAAGAAACCTTTTTATTACTATCGGAAAATGAAAGACAATGGATGCGTACAATAGATTTGATTTGTAAATAGTCAATCAACTGAATGCCATATACACACTAAGGATGTGCAAATCGATTTTGACTTTAATCGAAATCAATATTTAATCGACTTTTAGCACAAAATTTCAACTTTTTATGATCAACTTTAAACCGTCAAACTTGATCGAAAGTCGACTTTTACTTTCGACTTTTAGTGTAAAATTTTTTTAAAACTACCAATTCAGTTCTCACATTTAAATTTTACAAACATTTTTCCAAATGTGGATTTGTAGTACATGCATTTGCAGCTTTATATATTAGTAATTTTTGACATTTTATTTTAAAATAGTTCTAAAATAGTCTCTCTCTTTAGCCGACTGTGTATTATTATACTTCACACATCCACAGGTTATGCCATGGCAGAAGAATTAAGATGGTAGGTGCATTTTGACAAGTAAGAGGAACTTTGACAATTGGGAAATAATTTGTTTTGATACTATTCTTATTTTTACAACAGCGTTGTATTTTCATGGTTCAATTTTTAAGTGAGAATTTATAAGAAAATAATTTGCATAGTATTGCATGTACATAGGGAGAATTAGTTTCTGCTTTTAATATTATTTATTAACTATATTTATTAACATGTTCAAGGTATATGCTTTTAAAGAAAACAAATTAAATAATATTATTTATATTTTTTATTGTAAATAAAATTTATAACTAGTACTAAGTAGTAAAAGTAGTATAATAATCTACTTTAACTCTCTTTTTTGTACCCATTCCATAAAATGCACCTCTAAAATGTTCTTCTTACTTGTAAAAATTTAAAATGGCGACTGTTCGAAAAAATGCATCTACTTCTAAATACTTCTACCATGGACTATCCCATTCATCCGCACAAAATTCACATACGAAGACGAATAATAAATGTCAAATTATAACGCCGGAATAATTAAAAAGTCGATGAATGGAACAATGGAAGGAGGAGAAGGAATCGGCTGGTTGCTGGTCATGAATGTATTCCATTTAAAAACAAAATCATTATGCTTTAAAATATTCATTTTATATTCCACTCAATAAAAATAATAGGTTGAACATGTGTTCTATAAAGCTGCCTGTAAATCTGGCAAATAAATTTCACAAGAACCCTATTTTGAACAGCATTTCAGCAAACCCAATGTATATCTAATAATCTGATTTAGACTCGCACGCAACGGCTCATATATTGTAAATAAATACACATATATAAATAATTCATATTAAAATTCTCTAGTTTCGTTTTCTTTTATTCCATGCACCAAAAATTCGAAAAAAGACGTTTAATTGATTTTCATGAACTTACAAAGTCGATTAATCGACTTTGAATTTCTGATCGAATTTCGCTTCGATTTTTCTTTCCAGTTGCACATGTATTGGCATATATATTGATTTGATGTATAATTTATATGCTTAGGTACATAATTCAAAACAAAGCTTGATTTACAATTTTCGGTATATTTTCACAAAATCAAAACAGCTGATACATACAAAACAACTGATTGTTTGACACTTTTAACACTTTTTCCCGAAGAAAAAGTGCGGGCTGTTTCGTGCAAAAAGAAAACAAATTCTCTCTCATACACAATGTATACGTTAAAGTAACGCAAGAAGTTGGGCAACTCTCAACATTGCCATACGATGAGAGTGAGTAGAGAGTGTTGCAGCTATCAGCTGATTAATTTGGTATGATTGTTAGTTTTGTTTGTATTGTGTCACCTCTCTCCTTCGCTTACTTCGTGTCAATTGTATACTTCACTCTCACGTACACAACGGACTCTATCTGCCAAAGCCTTAAGACCCAATTTTTTCTGATATCTCACAAACGAATTTCCGAATTCTCAAGGAGGCTTGTGTGACTCTATTCTACCAGTATTTTATTGGTAGATGTTCGGCTGAGATATGTAATTCGATTCCAATAGTTCATGTGTTCACCAGAACGTGGATTCGGTATCCCAAGGCACCATGCATTTCAGAGATAATTCTGTTCTCTGCCGTTCCACGCATATATGGAATATGCTCTCTGAAACCGTTTTTCTTGATTTTTATGACCTTTCCAAATTTAAAGTAAGCGTTTACAACTTTTCTTTCTCTTTTCTCCTATCACTTATCTGTTTTCCTTCCTCCATCAACGCAATGCTTTGCGTCCTTAGGGGTACCCCCTGCATGTGGATTTCTTAATTAAAAATAACTATTTTTTTATTAAAGTTTTTGGCTAAATGATCGGTCACGTTTCGGTCGATACAGTGCAAATCCTAAGCCAAGGCAAATTAGGGCTGTTCACAAGCTATCGTACATATAGTTGTAAAGTTGTATAATTTTGTATGAAAAATGAGAGGATTTACGACAAATGAGAGTATACGGCACACAAATAAGGCACCGGGTCTGTGGGAGGAATCCGGAAATCCATCGCTGCCTAATTCCAATTTCTTTAGTTCCATATTTTGTGAGGGTTGTGAAATTATGTGCGTGGAAGTCAAATACAGTTTTATGATTGAAAAGTTTCTCTAAAAAAAAGTATGGCAGCACCAATGAAAAGTTAATGTAGAAGAAAATAGAGGTAAAACGAAATAAATATTTGACATTTGTAAAACACAGTCCACCTTCATACGATAAAAATTTTGTTGAAATACACCAAAAGTTATTTAATAAAATATCCGCAAATGTCAATGTGAAAATTGCAAATTAGAGGGGATCAGCATAAAATATTTAAATCAAAAATAAGAATCACACATGAAGGAATTTATGTATTTGCAAAATAAACAACAACTGCGAAATTTATCGCCTACCGTCAGCCAACATAATTATTTAGAAGTTGCTCCAGTTCCAACAATAGCCGACAACGACGACACTGCTAGTTGCAGAGGTATGCCTTGCTGGTATTATGATAAAAATGAACTGCGTGATGCGCCCTCTATACAGGATGGCATCTCATTTGAGACGGAACGTCGCTATCGCAAAGAGGGTGCACGCTTCATCATGACATGTGGCACTCAAATGGGGTTGGGCCATAACACCATGGCCACGGGAGTAGTTTATTTTCATCGTTTCTATATGTTTCATTCGTTTAAGAGTTTCCCACGTTATGTGACCGCATGCTGTTGTCTGTTTCTTGCGGGCAAAGTGGAAGAGACGCCGAAGAAGTGTCGCGATATAATTAAAACTGCGCGTGCATTGCTGCACGACAATCACTTTTATTCATTTGGCGAAGATCCCAAAGAAGTAAGCATAAAAGGCTGGTTAATTTTTGAATGTATGCTAACTTTTCTAATCTCAGGAGGTCATGACACTGGAACGTATTTTACTACAAACTATTAAATTTGACTTGCAAGTTGAACACCCATACACATTTCTACTCAAATATGCCAAATGCTTCAAGGGAGATCAGCAAAAGCTGCAAAAAATGGTGCAAATGGCTTGGAATTTTGTAAATGATTCACTCAGCACTGTGGTTTGTCTGCAATGGGAGCCGGAAATCATTGCCGTTGCGCTCATACATCTCGCCAGTAAACTGAGTAAATTCACTGTAGTCGATTGGGTAGGACGACAGTCGTATCACATGCGTTGGTGGGATATGTTCGTCTCGGATGTTACAATGGAAATCTTGGAAGACGTTTGTCATCAAGTTTTAGATTTGTATCAATCAAATCAAAAAGAATCCACTGAACCTACACAGAGCCCACCGCAGAAACCGCCCAGTCGTGCTGATAGTCCAACACCGTTGAAAGCATTACCCAACACCAGTAGTATAGGTGGTGGTAGTTCACCAAGTTCTGCACAAAAAAACAAACCTACACCAACCGCTCCAAATGTGACATCCTCCTCAACCGTGAGCATACCTGTTATTCCTAGCGCAATCAATACATCAGCTACCATTGAAATAAATAATATTCAAACAATTAAATCGCTCGCCAATTCAACGCCTGCCCTACCACCGGGTGTAGATCCTATGTCTGTAGCAGCGTTGGCTTCTTCTGGCTATAACATGTATGCTCCGCCGCCACCAGTTGTGCCGCATCAAATGCATCCCATTTATAGTGCCGCACCTGGACCACCGCCACCTCCCCCACATGGCTATGGCGCTCCCGGTGGCGTTGCATCGTCTGCAAATCCTGCAGTTGTATTGCCATTGCCGTTAGCTCCTCCACCACCAATGGCGCCTTATGGGGCTGGACCACCCCCGCCGCCTAATGCATGGCCCAGTGCAATGCCCACACGTGTGCCACCGCCGCCGCCTCCAAACACTTCGGGCGGCGGTTATTACCAACAGGGCCCAGCTTATGGACGACAACAGCAGCAGCAGCAGCGTTATTAACGCGCTGCAATTTCGCGCTGGTAGCTGATTGTTTTCTTTAAGTTGATTATTGCACTTTGTTTTTTAATTTTTCATTTATTCAGCGAAATACTAAAACAACTTCTATATAGCACTAGAGAATCGGCCAAGAAAGATCAATAGTACTGGTCTAGAGTAACAAAACTCTAAAAGGGTTTTGCAATGTTAGCTAGCTTTTAAAAGATATAGTCGTTCAAAGTTTGCCTCTTGCAGCTTATTTTTTAAAAGTCTACTTGAATGATATTTCATATTTTTTTTACTACTTCAGCGAGAATAAAGCTATTAACAATTTTAACATTATATTAGTTTTCCATATTAAGAAGTTTAAACTGTTCATTACATGACTTTTGTAAAAAACAAGCAGTAATACTGTTAACAAAAATGAATAGAATTTAATAAAGTTTGTATTATCAAATTGTTGTTTTTATTATAAACAGAAAATAGAATTGAAAAATACACTAAAACAGCACAACTTTGAAAGGCTATAACATTTAAAAGCGAGTTAACTTTTTAAACCCCTCTTAGGGTTTTGTTACTCTAGACCAGTACTATCGACTTGTGTTGGTCGCTTCTCCGTTAGATTCCAAGGCCCTAAAATTGTTGCACAGTGTAATTTGTGCTTTACGATGTTCGGTTACAATTTTTATCATTTTGTAAAAAAAAGGCTTAATAAATTGTAATAAAGCGTAAATTTATTAAAAACTGTAAGAGAATATGTATGTTTTGTTTTTCTATTGTTTGCTTTCTGCTATTGCTTTTTGATGTTTTTCCAATTGGTAACAATGTTTGAATAAGTTTGAGGCTAAATATTTCCTTGCTGCTCTATTTCTCAGGACTACGGAATGGATAGCATTTTTCACATTAACGTAATTTTAACGACATATTTTTGTTTTCTGTTTTTAATATTAATTATACTGTTATAATTAACATTTCTTTAAATATATATGTATGGTATATATAAATATGTATAAGTATACAGATTTTTCGTCCCGAAGGTCAACATGAAACGAAGTGGTAGAAGAGGTTAAGACAAGTACAATATTGTGTGGGCTGGGTCTATTTTCATTTCCTCATAAACTATAGAAGATTAAAGACTTGCGTCTTGTGCCGACTTCTCACCATTACTTTTAAATTGGATAACAAATAAGCAAAATTTGTTACCCGTTGAAAGTCAGTAAATAGACATTCTAAATAAGGATGTTAACATTTCAATTATTGATTTGTGCTGTTAGAGGATAAACTTCAAAGTTTTTGTTTAATAAAAAGCTTAAAAATTGAATTTTGAATTGAATATTGACGTCATTATTACGTTTTTATGTAAAGAACCAATAAGTTATTATTGAATTTCCATAAAATATATTTGATATAAAATATTATGTACAAAAAAATTTTAATTTGTTGTCAACTTTAGACGTTTATAACAAGCTTAAACAAAACTCCAGAATCTTTAACCATCTATAGCAGGCAAACGGGTGAAAATATACCTTCCACTAAATACGATTTTTACTTACCTTTACTTCCCCTCTTTCGTATTGAGCATCGGGTCGAAATCATATATAAAGATAATTACAATTACTTAATTTTTTTTAAATATATTTCATATACATATAAGGTGGGTTTCATATTTATAACCAAAGTGTTAACAACGTGTGTTTGGAAAAAAAAATTGTCGGTGTAGAAATAAAGGTACTGTTTCACAAATATAACGCTTTTTTCAGCGGTGCAGCTAAAACGGAATCTTGATTCGCAGCGATTTGGTGTTATGTAATGATTCAAGTCACTAATTTTTAGTATGAAATAACCAGTGACTGTGATGTAACTATATCTAAAAAAAAATGTATGTATATACGACTCGGTTCATGATTTGCCAGGCAGTTTCATTGGTTAATAAAATAGCAGATCTTACCATTAAGCTTATGACTATAATTTAATTGAAATTAGCCTTCTTACCAATCACTTGTTATTTGATTCCATTATTTGATTGTTATTTAATTGTCCCATTTATTGTTTGTGCAACATGTGAGGCTATGTGGAACTCAGTGCTACTATCCAAGGTCATTTTGCATATGTAAGCGAACTGTTTATCACCAAAATTTGTGCTATTCTATGGTAACTTCGAATTCTGCGCCCAATTTAAAAAATTTCAATATTTTCTTTTCCAAAAACAAGACCCTTTTGTAATTTATGGTATCAAATAAAATGTTTTTGATTGCAGTCAAAAAAATACAAATTCGTACTGACGTTATAATATTGAAACAATGAATTTTCTATTATTTGCCATATATACTAACAACATTGGTACAATCATTTTTGAACAGATCAAGAGTATTTCACATGAACAATATTTTGTCCAAATACACTTTGCTAACAAGACCTTTGGTTGAACAGTATTAATATGAAACACACCTAATGCAGATGTATATATTATGTAAGCTACTATATACTTCTTGTAGTACAAGTGATTGTGTGTAAGTATGAGTTATAAATATGTATGTATTGCAGTTATTACATTTAAATAAAATAAACAGCATATTTTCTTCTACGTCATTAATTAATAGTTATTAATATTACTTATTTGTTTATATATATAAATATATATAATATTAGCATATAGTATTTAGTATTGTGTATTGTAGTCAGTTAATTTTTTTATATTTATATTTTATTGAATATGTGCTTTACGATTGTATTATAGTTGTGTGTGTGTGCATGTATGTATTTCATATTTGATAAAAATTTACTGCTTTGCACACCGCTGCTTTTTTTTTTGCTTGTTTGTTGTTTTTGAAATTTCAAAACATTCGCATGAACTAGAAACAGTATTTGTAGTTTTGTTGCTGTTGGTTTTTTGTTTAACATTTTTTTGTTACATTCAAATAGCCACTTGGGTAATACTGTGGAATTGAGATATATTCGGGTATTGGCCGCTTTGGAGTACATGAGCGTTGTTGTGCCTGCCGTATGATGTTTGCAACTTTACCTGAAAGTTATGAACAATTTTTAAAAAATTTTAATGCAGTTGAGTGATGAAAGCCACGGATATATACCCAAAACATTCGCATCCATAAACCGTTTATCCAATTGCTTTAATAGTTCCAAATTTTTGGTGTGTGTCCATTGGTGTAGAATATCATCAACTTTTACACATACCATTTCAGTTTGAGTGATATTTGTATCCTGCAGAAAAAAAATATTAAGTAAATATAGCTACAGACGTTTTTTCTTTTTTAATAGAATTGATTTTCTGGTTAATTAAAAAAAAAAATTAAGCAAAACCAAACAAATATTCGGGGGTAGTAGTTATGAGAAATATTTAAAAAAAAGCCAGATACCCATTGTTTTTAACCCTTATAAATATTTGTTAAAAATAACAATTACTGCAAATGGCTTTTTTTTGGTTGCCCATAACAATTGCTGCACAAGCAATTTATAACATATTGCCTGTAGGTTCAACCATGTGGTATCACAATGGGCCGTTCAGGCCTAAGTGTGTCTCTAGACAGCCATTTTAACCAAACCTACTCATAACCGCTATTGCTACCAACATTTTTTTTTTTGGCTACGCATAATAATTATCGCCAACAAAATATTTTTTTTTTGTTTTAGTTATTCATAACCAATTTCGCACCCGAATATTTGTTTTTGGTTTTTGGACCAAAAATAATGATAATTTTACAAAATTTAATGGAATAAATCGACTTGTTCCAAATGTCGGATAGCATAATGATACTGGTTGCATGCTTTACTAAAGCAAATTAATTATTATTTATAGATCATTGTTTAATTTTTATGTTTTTGATTAACCAAAAAAATTATTTTTTGATTTTGGAATAAATAAAAAACTTATAAATGAGTTGTTGTTGGTATGCATTGATAAAAACGCTTCACAAAATTGCATTGCTTTCACATGAAGTTCAGCACTATAAGCTGTACAGTTAGTAAATCAGTTACTCAACTGTAAAGCACAAATTGATCAAGGTGAACCAACCACTTTTCAGAAAGTGTTTGCTCAGACGCTAATTGTCCTTTAAATGTTTCAGATTTTTCAAATTGTCTGATTCTACTAATGTGTTTGGGAAGCATATTTTTTATATTTTTATAGAAAATCTAATGGCTAAATGCGTGAGGAATTCAATTGCGCACTTCATTTTGACTAATTGAATTAAAATTATTGAATTTTAAATTTCACCAAACAATTCTGAACTTAAATCAGAGCCTGAAAATAAGTCTTATTTTTTCAGTTAAGTCAGACTGTAAACTTATATATTAAAAAATAAATGTTTAAGATTACTCCTAATGTTTTTTTAATGTTTAACTCCTGGCAAAAGGAGTAATACGAAAATTACAACCAATTTATCCAAATTAAAATATTTTATTTTGAATGTTGTTTGAAATTTTTTTGTGAAGTGAAAGTCTTAAAAAATCGAGAAATTTTTTAAAAAAGTGAAGTGCTTTTTGAATTTTTCTGGTTTTATGTGCCAAAAAATCTATTATCATTGCAATTAAAAAAAAAAGTATCCTATAGACATCTTATGCACATTAGCTTTCTAAGAAACAAAAAAATAATTAAATTTGGTCCAGTGGTTTTTGAGCCAAATCTGAACTTACAATTTTCATACAATCAATTTTATATATTAGTATAGATAAATAAAAGTTAAGAGTCTTCCTAAACTTTTATAAAAAAAGTTAGCATTTAGGAGTCCTTCAAAACTCTTTTTTTAAAAAGTCTTTGCAATCCTACTAAATATTTCTTACTATTTTCTGCTACTACCTTTTATCACAATTTTCTAATTCTTTTTGTACTACTATTTTTTAAATGTTTTTTTACTACTTGTTTTTACTAATATTTTTTACTACTTTTTAACTACTTTTCCCACTACTAAAATTTAAAATTACAAAAACGATTTGAAATTAGTGAAAGATCACAGGAAAATAGTAATACATAATTGTGATAGAAAATAGTAGTAGAAATAAAAAAGTAGTAGTCTTCAAAGAATTTCAAAAATAATTTTAAAAATTTAAAGTCTTTAAAGACTCTTATAATTTTACTTTTAAAATAAAAGTTATTGAGTAAGAGTTTAAAGAGTTAAAAGCTAATAGGAACTCTTATTTTGGACACTTTTTGATAAAAGTTATTAGAGTTTTATGCTCTGACTTAAATTGACGAACTTTGAAATCAGTTTGACAATTGCTAAATCGATTTAGCTCTTTTGAATTCATTTTGGCACTCTCTGAAATCAATTTAATTATTTTGAACTCAAATTGAAATGGTTTGGTATCAAATGATGCGGAGAGGTATAAGTGATCCCTTATCATGCTGTCGAAGGCGGTTATATAACACTGTGCAACACATTTTTCTAACAGCACGGGTCTAGAGTAACAAACTCCTAAAGGGGTTTTTCGAAGTTAGCTCGCTTTTAAAAGATATAGGCATTCAAAGTTTGCATCTTGCAGCTGGAATGATATTTGATATTTTTACTACTTTCTTTAGCGAAATAAGAACAAAAAATGTTATTAACAATTATAATATTATATGAGTTTTCCATATAAAGAAGTTTAAACTATCTATTACATGAATTTTTAAAAAATAAAAAATAAGCAATAATACTATTAATAAAAATATTTAGAATTTAAAAAAGTTTGTATTTTCAAATTGTTATTTTTATTTAAACAGAAAATAGAATTGAAAAATACACTAAAACAGCTCAACTTTGAAATGCTATAACATTTAAGCTTTTAAACTAACTTTATAAGCCCCTCTTGGGGTTTTGTTACTCTAGATTAGTCCTATCGACCTGTGTTGGTCGCTTTTCCGTTAGATTCCGCGACCCTAAAATTGTTGCACAGTGTATTTTGCAGAAGTGCTCTTACAAGCGTTTTGTAAGCTTCTCGTCCCGGTCTTAAACAACTCAGCAGGCAGGGCATTCGCAAACATAGCCTTATTATGCTTCAGCCTAGCGATGACTATGGAGACCTGGTCATAGTCGGGTGATAATACATCAATATCGTCAGTAATTGGAGTTACCAGAACAATTTTCTCCCTGGCGGGATAATTGCCGTATTCGCCATTTAAACACATCATACCCTGTATAACTATCACTAGATTTCTGTCTTCGTCCTTGCAGGAACAGGGGGGAAAAATTGTCAGATTGTTGTTTACGAAGATCTTTTAAGAATGTACCGATATATATAAGTTTTAAAGTAATAAATGTACTCAAGTTAATTAAATAACTTTTGGAAAAATTGTTTACACAAGTGAAATTTCTTATGTCCGCCTATAACTTAAACAATCTCAGCCTAACTTTGAACAGGTATATCTCATAGTCAAACCCAGGCTATGATGTTTTCGGAAAACTTAAAATTGTGCAAATTTTAGCCACCCCTCCTAAACGAAATTTGCATTTAAGCAAAATTAAAATACGAACACAAATTTTCTACTGAGTATAAGGCCTACCTGTGTTCAAAATTTGAAGGAAATCAAATGAGGTCGACTTCCTGCTTTTTCATTCGAAAAAGCTGAATTAAAATTCTTCCTTTCCAAATTGCTCTTTTTGAAACAAATTTGACACTTTCCGAAACCAATGTGGCGCTTGCTCTATTCAAGTTGACTACTTGGAATTCACATTGAGTTTATCTGAAACTAATTTTAGTTTCTTAATCCAAATTCTTCATTTCCAAATAAAATTGACGCTTTCAGAATTTAAATTGACTATTTTAACGCTTATTCAATTTTAAAATGTTGTATATTCCCTTTTGTGGTTACCTTTTTAAATTGAACTTCCACTTGATGCCGCGTTGCCATTTCAATTAAACGTTTCAATTTTGAATGATTGCAATTCTTTTTAGATTCATGCAGAATGAAATGTTTTAGATTTTTGAATTCTTTAACATTGCGATTAAGGTTAGCCGAAGAGGAGTGAGGGTGCTGGTGCTTATTAAAATGAGACTTCAAAAGTTCAACATTGTACGAGATATGAAGTTTATCCTGCAATGAAATATTATTTCAAATAAAGAATTGAGTATTAATTCATTACAATAAAATAAATACCAGTGCCTGCACTAGCGTCTCTTCATTTAAATTCATTGTAGAAATTGTAACAATTTCCTTATCAGTCAACAATAAATTTTTGAGCAGCTGCAATATAGCGCATGAAAACAAGAAAAAAGAAAAGGAGGTCAATGAAATACAAAGCCAAAGATTTATAATATATTCAATGATAAGAATGAAACTTACATGCTCGCCGCCGCCGGCGTTTCCAATAAAGTTATCACACGTAGCCCTTCTTTGGTTTACAACTCCGATGCCACCACTGCTGTTGCCGCTGCCATCATTTTTCAACATCATCATCATATCAACAACATCTCCCCTAGCAGTACCACTGCCAACACCATCAGTTGTTGCTAGTTGTAAAGCTGCTGGTGTTGTTGGTATTCGATTTTTAATTGGTGTTGTCCAACAACAATCATTATCTTTTTTACGCGCTGCGTTGCTGCTATTCAAGAACTCATTTGCTGCCTCAAAAATGCATTCATCACCAGCGGAGCTGCCACCACGCACACCCTCGCCACCAAAGAACAACGGGGAACCACTGCGACAACGCGCTTGTGCTTGTGCTGCTTGTTCAGCGCGTGCATAAATCGCTATGCTGCTACTATGTTTGCTGCGGCACTTGGCGCATGCATTCGGATCCATTTCTTTGCCGATTGTATTGGCCAGGAATTCACTTTCCAAACAATCCAGGCATGTCTCATCGTTTGCATTAAAATCATCGCACGTATTGGCGATGACAGTCACATTCGACGATGAGACACAGTCATCGGCGGCGGTCGGTGGTGCTGAGCGAAATTCGGTGCAGCTTACGCTGCGCTCATCAAAACTGGAGCTATTGCATAGCGCTGGAGCGAACGAAGAACGCAGCGAGGTGCGTGACTTAGAGGAGTTCTTGGAAGATGTGGACGATGATGTGGAAAATGTGGACAAACGTTTGGGTTTGGCGCCTGAAAATTAATCAAAATATTGATAAAATTGTATAGCTTGAAACCTGAGAAAGCATGGTTGTTTATGTAATATCTTCTATGTGTTACCCGTAATCTTTGATGGACTCGTTTTTACTTCTTGTTCCTCCCTAATCTCACGGCCGAAACTGGCAAGTATCGCATTTGGCAGTGAATGCGATACCGTCGTGGCGGAAGCTGCTGCCGCTGCTACATTATCGACAATATCACTGCTGCTGATACCCAACACTGATGCTCGATCACTGCGCGTACATTCGAAAACATCACAGTCTCCATTTTCTCCACCTTTAATTTGATCTAAATGTAGAGTGATGCATGCAAAATTCTTGCTCATCATCGATTGTGATTGTAATGTTTGGGGCGGCGGTGGCAATTCATCGTCAATGGGCGAGCTAAAGAGTTGATGACGCGCAGTCGCGCTGCTAGTAGTGGTGGTGGGTGTAGCATGCAAACTCATCGTAGTTGCTGAATGGCGTCCACTTAGATGGCATGAGTCACGCTGAAGCAAAAATGCATCGGCATGCGGTGGCGCTAATTCCACCGAACCATATTCCACTTCGGAGAGTGGATCCGGTTCGAAATCCATTTCGAGAAAATCGGTTTCATCATCGATGAGGCCAGCGTCACCCGCGCCTCCACCACGACGCGTGAGAGCATCTAAAGCAAGATCAAAATCTGCACCATCTCCACGATACGCATACATGCAATCGTCTGAGTTGAGTGAAATCTCTTCAGCCTCCACATCATCGTCATCGTCTTCGAGCAGTATGAGATCGTCTGGATAGTAGTTCTCGCTGGAGTAACTGAGATTTTCGGTGGAGTTGTTGATGGAAGCGGCGCCGCTGCGATTTGAGTGTTGGGAATGCCCACCGCCGCAGTCACCACCACTTGGTGGTGTCAGTGACGCAGCACCTGCAACACCAATGGCAACGTAGTACGCATCAAAGCTAATGCTGTCGACATCTGCTGCTGCAGGTTTGGGTATCTCAATTGACGCAGCTGGCGTTGCTATTGTAGGCATTGCGTGCGTTTGTTGTTGGTTGCCCAGTGCGCTTAAGGGTGTTGTTGTGTTAGTTGCAGTCACAGCACCATTCTGTTGTAAATGTTGTTGCTGCGCATAGTAAATGATGGTGAAAGGGTGGGAATGGTAGTTGATTTGAGGGTTGAGAGTTGGTTGGGGTAGTGGAAGCAAAGAAAAAACAAATTAATGTAAATACAATTTGTGTTTTGCCATTGAAAATAATGACAAACCTTTTCCATAATTTGTTGCGTGGTTGACACGAGACACGCACCTACTTCTTCGCCTCCTCCTTTATCTAGCCTTGTACTGCCGGCATCAGCTGCCGCGTTCACATTTGCTGCTGCATCATTATTGTGTTTGTTGTAATTCGAGCAGGACACAGAACCGCCCACGCTCACTACGGCTGCAGCAGCTGCTGTTGCTGTGTCGCAACACTCACAGTTCCAAAGCTTTTTTTGTGCATTTCCTTGTTGTTCCTTTGTGTTATTCATTGCTACTGCTGCATTGTGCTTTTGTTGCTGCTCCGCCGCCGCCGTTGTCGTCACTACTGTCGTTTCTTTTGACGTCAACGTCGTCATCACCTCTAACGAATTGTTGTTGTTACAAGCATGTATTTTCCATCCATCCTGATGTCCAGCCTTGCAACATTTCCGATCTAAATCAGTATTTATTATGTTTGCAGTAGCATTTTTGAATATTTTTGCATTACTTTTGGTAGACTCGCTTAAATTTTCCATTTTTTTCAGTTCAGTGATTGTTTGAAAAATCTACTGAAATATTTTTCGCCTATTTTTTTTGCGTCGGCGAATTTTATTTCCTTTTACGTATCTCTCCACGCGTTACGCTCACACACATTAGTGGATGCTTTTAGATAATGCACTTTCGTATCATTTTCTAGTTACTTTTATTTTTACAAAATATATTAAATTTAAAATTCTGTTTTTCCTTTCCTTTGGGCAAAATTCACTAGCAACAACTTTTTCTCCTTCACTTCTATCGTTTTGCCTGATTTTCTTATACAATTTTCGTGCTCTTCTTTTTCTTATATGCGTTCTCTTTCTAACCTCTTTGGAAGAAATATGCTAATTTGACGTTTTCCCATTTGTTTTGATTTTTATTATTGTTTGCTTTGGCTTTCGTATTGTTATTCGTTTACAGGCGTATTCACAATAGTTCTTATGCTGATGGGGGAATATTACATTCACAGTGATCAGCTGACCATTTGAAAATTTTATAGAAAAAAAGAAAAGCAAGCAATTCAAATTCAGTAATTTTTTATTTAGAGTGCAGAAATGTCTTCTTATTCGTTTCAAGGCACCTCTAGAGTGTGGATACCCCGCAATGAAGAAGAAAATCGTGTCATATTCTCTGCACGAAAGCAGGTGAGTGCTGAAATAAAGTGTGCTAATGGAATGGAACTGCTTAAGATTTTAGTTAGGTAAACGCTATTTCTACCATAGTCATGGACCTTTCCCTGCTTATTTGTTCTTAGACAAAAGCTGAGCTACCTTATCCATTTGCAGGCTGTATTCCTTGGATTAGTTCCTTACTTTACAATACACAAATTAAATTTTCACTCTTTATCCACAGGAAACTGGCATTAAAATGCCCGTGGTCTTCAAACCCGTGTATCTCGCAAATGCCGAGTTTGAGGTAGAAAAATGGAGCCTCAAGAAATTAACACGTTTGCTGCGTCTCTATGGTGCACATCGTTGCTTGTGGGATATAAGCGATTCTGGGAATCGTAATAGAAAACTACGAAAGGCCGCGTTGATTGATATAACCGCAGCTATGGGTAGTGAAGTGACACGTGCGCAGGTAGTACAGAAAATTAATGTGCTACGTGCCACGTATCGCTATGAAAAGCGGCGTATCAAACAGCGTATACGTAAGGGTATAGGAGCGAAAACGAAATTAAAATGGTTCGCACTGGCAGATGCTTTTCTCAGGAATGTGCCACGTACGGAAAAATACAGAAAAAATGAGGTGAACTTTTAAATATTTCAGTGGTCACAAGGCATAACAACACAACTCGAGTTTTGTGGAATTCGAGTTATTATAATTGAAATCCTTATATCCGATTCCATACTGTGTGAAAATTTTATGAATATCGGTTCAGTGGTTTACAAGATATTAAAGGAAAAATAGCACAACTCAAATTGATTTCTATTAGCATTTGAATTTTTGAAGTGCTCTACTGTAAAATTCAAAAAACTGACTTATGCTGTTATGCCTTGTGAACACAGATTTAGTATAAATTATTGATTAAATTGTAGTGTAACTACAAATATTTAGGGCTTCGCTATTAGGATGCTTGCGCCAAATTAAAATTACCATTTTTTTTATTATATTAGAATGCTGATACTGATTCCGATTTAGAAGACACCATTGTTTTTACTATTGATCCAGAAACGTTAATACCACTCGATGAAGAGGTGGAGGAAGAGCTTCAGGTAGATGACAGACAAAGTTATCTGCATGACGAATTTATACAGCATGATTTCATTAAAATGGAAGAAGATGATGTGATTAAACTATTTGTTGAAGCTGTCTTTATATATAATTTAACTTTACACATTTTTTTTTATTAGAGCCCTTTGGAAGAATGTGGATTTCTAAATGAACTTATCCCCATTGCAACTATAAAGCATGAAAAATTACTGACAATTAAAGCAGAGCAATGTAGAGAAACAACTAGCCCATCACCAGCTCCCAAACAAATATGGACTGCCAAAGAATCGTTACAATTTGTGCGTTTGTTAAACGAGTACCCAATCTTATTTAACGCTGAAGCCAACGAATCTAAAGAGCAGCTGCGCGCTTTGAAGGAAATAGCTAATGCAATGCAAATAAACGAACAGCGAATTGAAAAACGTGTGCATACTTTTAGGCGCACATACGCGGAAGAAAAACTGAAATGCGCAAAAAACAAAAGCTATAAGCCCAGCTTTGTGTGGTGGATAGAAGCAGAAAGATTTATGGAGCCGAATTTAAATAATATGCAAATAGAGACAGCAACACATTTTGTTGATGCTGATGATGAGCCGCTACATATGCATATTAAGCAAGAGAGTGATGAGTTTCAACTACAATCTGCGTCACCTGCAACGCCTATTAATCCTATACCCTCAGTAGCTCCGCCATCGGTGTACAATGCAGAAATGGAGGAAGCTTTAGAGTCACTTTTCTCTTCAAATACAAGTGAAACCACAGATTTTAATAGTTCTAGTTTAAGTTTAGCAAGTAAGAAAAGTATCAAAACTGAGAAAGATAATGATGAATTCATAGAAGAATCAGAAGTTCAACCTTCGCCAGCTATATCATCAGCAGCTCCGTCACCAGCACCCCAACCACCTACAACTCATCTGCATACCGCGAATGTTGGCAAGCCACCTGCGAAGCTAACCAATGACTCTGGTACCAACTCTAGCACCAAACTAATTTGGAATGGACTCGAAGATGATCTACTCGAAGGGAAGTGGTCCCTCAAACATTCTGTTAAATTTCTACGTCTGTATGGTGCACACCGTTGTCTCTGGGATCTAAACGATCCTGACTATCGTTCACGTGAGCTACGTAATGCTGCCATTGAAGATATTGCTGCAGCAATGGGTTATAATTTGAATGCTGATTATGTTGCCAAGAAAATTAAAATATTCCGTATTACTTACATGCAACATCGTAAACGTATGTTGGAGGCAATTAAGGAAGGTAAAGAACCTGAGATACAATTACGATGGTTTCCTTTGGCTGATAGTTTCTTGAGACCACACATTGGGTTGCGTTGTATTAAAGAACGTGAATGTGAAATGCCACAATTTGATTTTCAATATGTTTATGCTAACTTGAATTTAATTGATCCAGCGTTGTTGACGGATTTTCGTGGTAAGGGTACACAAAATCAAATTGAAATTGGTGGTGGTGGACAAGAATCTTTACAGAAAGGAGAGGAGCATGAGGTGTACGAGGCTGTAAATAATATAAATGACATGACCTGAAAATGCAAAAGTTTTGTGATTTATAATTGTGATAGTATAGACAAAATAAATATAGTAAAAGTTTAAGGGTTAAAATATTTAGTAGTTAAGGCAAAAACGAAAAAAAAAACAATAAATTTATAAATACCATTCATATGTGGGTGCGAGGTATTTATAAATGGCCGCCTAAAATACACAATTTTTGTTTTTTGTTCGCTGAATATTTTTTATAACATTAAACTTTTTCAGGTGACATTATAATTTACACGTTTGCTAAATGAATAAGTATTTAACACAAAAATCTTGCTTTTTTGTTCGTACTTCTTATTTCTTTTGGCTCTTTATGGAGTATAGGGCCTCAACAAACCTTTTCCATCAATTGCAGGCTCTCCGAATGAGTTTCCTGTGGGCTATGCTTGCTTTTCAAGAGTTCGTTTCCAGGTGTGTCTCGGCCCCCTTCGGCTGCATTGAAAGTTCTAAGTTAGTGCTGCCGACCCCGACGAAATTATGCAAATCTTCAGGACTTGCAATCCAGAACTACCGACGAATGAGTGGAGGTTTGTAAAAATAGAAAGCGGTAACGACACTTAGGACGCAGTAGAAACGAAACGTGCTACGATGAAGGTGTTACTGCTGCTGACTAAGGAAATCCTCGGATCAAAACCTATAGAACCGACTCTGAAGCTGTTGATTTTCTCGCGTCGGCAGCTCAATCCGAACTTGGCGAGATAGAAAACGAGCTTGAGGCAACAAGCAATGTTGATAGCGTGATGAGCGGGGGGGATGGATACATATCTTCGGGTTCTGAACTGGGCAAAACTTTGAGGAGAATGTGCTCAGAATGGGATCTGCTTAACGCTTCACAAGAAGACCCTAGTAGTTGATGCGTCTCCTGCAAATAAACCTCCACCACAGTTAGGCAGGTTGGGCTGCACTCCGGAATCATCTGACAGAACACCAGCCAGACTTTTTACTCATCCAGGAGCCGAACATAGACCTCTGGGAGCACACTGGACAGCTACAAGTGATGAGTGAAATACAGCATCGTATGTGAAACTGGATCGGGCATATGCTGAGGCGACCTAGTACCAATATTACACGATACCAGCAATAACCTAGAGGCGAACTATCGCACAAAAAAAAAGTATATTTTAATGCAGATAAAAAAAGTTACCAAAACACGTATTCGCTATCACAGTTATTCTAACGCGAAGAGAGAAACTTTACGTAAATAAAAAAATCAATAATACCATTTTCTGTTTGAATTTGTGATGATAAAGTCGTGTATTTGAAGATTTTTTGTTTTTCAACGGGTTCACTTTCGGACTTAATGGGTTAAGAAGTTTAGTGTCTTCAAAAGAGACTTTACTAAATAATAACCAATTGGTGACTCTAAAAAGACTTCTAATTACATTTTGTATTCTGGATTCAAATATTGAATGCATTCTTTTACAGCTCTGGTAATCAATATAAACATTTGCTAAAATATTACAAAAAAAAAATTTTAAATTGTTTAACCCTTTCAGTACATCTTTTTAATCGAGCTCGAAAATTTATTTTAAAAAAAGTATAAGAGCATTAGTGCAATAAGATTTACATTAATCTTTTATAGCACAACAACAATTGAATTAACAATTTGAAAGTAATAAATAATAAACATCGAGATAAAAAAAAATAAAAATAATAAAATATTTAACAAATCAAAAAGAATAGACTAAAAAATACAAAAAGAGAAAGAGAGAAAAAAAATGAATGTTAATGGGTTATTTAGAGAAATAATCAAAAATGGAGGTTTTAAACTTTGCAAAGCTGATAATTGATCTAAAATGCCGTGGTAACGAGTTCCAGATTCTTATGGCGCTAATGAAAAAAAGCCGACTGGTGTTTAAATAATTAAAACTAGGCACAATAAGTTGTTTGGTTCTACTCGAATGTGCAAACTTCAGATTAATATAGAGATAGTTAAGAGTCATATTATATATTAGTTTGTGTAAAAAATGCTCTAAAGTCATCCCAGTCGCAGCCAAGTATATCTTTTCTCCTGCTGGATATATGTTTAAATATTCTTAAACCAAAAACATATAAGTTAAAAGCAATCTGCAACTTATGGAGAGATTGGGAGTCAAGTTCACAGTATACAAGTTCAGAATACATAAACAGAGGGACAACAGGTTGTTTTACAAGTAACTTTCTGGTCTCCAAGGGAGAAAAAATAGCAGACATACGTAAACTACGCAATACAAAATAAACTTTAGACACAACATTATTAATATGATGGGCGCAAGTAAGCGATGAGTTGATGTGTATACCTAAATTTCGAATTCTAGCTACGAACTGCAACTGCACTTGACCAACATAAAGAGGAGGTATGTCACACAACATAATTTTGTCCCTAGTCCCTATGTATGGGGAGCACAAACGATTTAATGGCATTAAGGCAGAGATCATTTTTATTAGTCCATTCAAAAATGGCGTTTAAATCTTCGTTAACTCTGTCACTAAAATCTTCAACAAGGCCGATGTGACGGGTGAGATATAACTGTATATCATCAGCGTACGCATGCATTGTAACATGACTACAAACAGAAAAAACATCATTAATAAACATAGAAAACAGAAGAGGACCAAGATAGGACCCCTGAGGAACACCTGACCGAATTGCTTTTTCATCAGAAAGATTGTGGCCAACCTTAACCCGCTGTACCCGTCCGTATAAATAACAGCCCAGTAACCTAGTAGCACACTCAGAAAACCCAAAGAAATGCTGAAGTTTGTCACACAATAATAAATGGTTCACACTGTCAAATGCTTTTGAAAAGTCTAACAAACAAAGTAATGTCAGTAAATTATCGTCGTAGGAAATCCTAATGCAATCCATAATCTTTATCATTGCAGTGGAACAACCAAGACCAAGGCACGTCTAAATCCAGACTGGAGGGGGCTTGAGTCACCATCAGATTTTCAAAAACTTTAGACAATACTGGTAGAAAGCTTATGGGTCGAAAGTCTTGTGGTTCAACAGGGTTAGATTTCTTGCCGAATGGAATCACAGTGCTACGCTTTCACTTTGTAGGAAAGCATGAGGTGGTAAAGCAATGATTGATTATGTGTGTGATGGGAGTAATAATATATGGCAAAACCATTTTTAAGAACTTAATCTACATAAAATTATTAATGACATCAATTCCAGTAACTGCGGAGAAATCAAAAAATGTATCAACACGATTTCCAGAGAAAGTAATTTCCGAGTTGGTTGCCCCTTATAGAGAAGATATAAAATAATCGTTAAGATGATTTGCTCAGTCTAGACCTATAAAAATATTGTTTACACTGTCGTATTAGTAAGGTTGCACGGTTACGTGCACTGGTGTAAGAGGCTCAGCTTTCACATGTAGGATGCTTTTTCCATTTAAAGTGTATTCGGTTACGTAATTTTTTGGCAGACTTTAGACGTTGGTTATACCAGGGACATGCATTATTAATAATTTTTACTTATGTTAAACATGATAAGGATAAGACTTCTACAACAAGCACAAAAAAGTTTCAGATTTCTGCATATCCTTGTTTGTCTCTTATTACAAGTTGAAAAATTAAACTTCTGAAGCAATAGACAAAAAAGGCTTAACACTTATTCCTTAATTTTTAGATTTTTATGTTCTCTTATCTTTTGCAACCGTACTTGAAAAGTAATATTTCCACTTAGCAATAAATTATAGATATTTTTATTAAAATAATATAACCAGATTTGATGTTCAATTTTGCGCATCGATTTTTGAATTGACTTCAAAGCCAAAAATTCTTAAAAAAAGCATAAGCACGAAATTTTAGACCTTTTCACCTTATTAATGAAATGATGTATAGTTTTGACATAATCGTATTTAAAAATGTTTTTTTTTTTCATTATAGGTAAAGCATTTTTTTTACATTAAAAAAGTGCCACAATCCAATATTTTTAACAAATAGCGAAAGTCGTAAATAGAATCGACTAAGGGTGCTCTCGTTAGAAAATAATGTTTAAATGTTATATGTACAGTATGTGGCCATTGAAATATGAACGCAAACATTTATTAGAAATTTAGTATTTAGAAATTTTTTAAATTTTAGATAAGTAAACCCTTTTTTGTAGTCAAATGAACTAAATACAGTGTTTTCAACAAGAGCGTGTTTGACTTAATTGTACGAACAAGTTTAAGTATCAAGTTGGACTTCTTTTTCAACATTCAACATTTCATTGCGAATGGCGCTGTATAACCTTTCAAACAATCGCAATAACCATTTCGTTGTATAAATAATTCTTAAGCAAATAGCTTAAGAAGTTGAAGGCATTTGTAAAGAAATGGAACCAGCTTTTTTTAAGACACCACAATGTTTATGACTCACAAAATCATTGTGCTTCTAGCGCAATATCATAGCAGTAGGATTCGGTGAGAGGCTGAGTTTTTGAGGCCCATTCTACCATTAGACTTGAAGCAGATCAACAAAAAATGGCATTGAAGGTCATTCATATATCCCTTTGTACAATCCAAAGTCGTTTAAATAAATTTCAAATTGAAATCTGAGCTACCATAACCAAACCCTTACTGACGGCAAAACAAACAAAAAAATGGCAGAGGGCTGTCGAACATATGGATGATGATTGAATCGATGTGGCCTTTACAGACGAATCTTTTTTTTTGGACAGCAGGTGCCATAAGACGTGCCTTGTCTATAAAGTACAGTAAGATGGTTCTGAGATTAGTTAAGCATCCAGGAAAAGCTCATATTTGGGGATGCTTTTCAAAACAGAATTTCGACATCATGTTTATGAGAAATTAGGATACCCAGTACATGATCCATTTATACCAGCATAAACTCTTGTCTTCTGCCAATAACTGGTTTAGGAAAGGAAATCAAAACTGAGTGCTTTAAGAGGGCAGGACCCTAAACATCAAAGTCACTGGTGCAGTAAGTGAAAAAAAGAAAAAAGGACAAAAATTTTGAGCTACGCCTCTCAATCTCCAGATGCTAACTACATTGAAAATTTTTGTGCAATTATTAAGCTTAAGATAAGCAATACCCAATTGAATCGACAGCTTAAATCAAAATGGTGGCATTTGCCGCAATTGTATACCGTGAAGCTAGAGATAATATGAGCTCACGTTATTACGAAATTACTCAAAATTATTGTAACTGGACACTATATTAATATGTCAGCGCATTGGTTAAAAAATGTTTAAAAATAATATGAGATATTTTTTTAAGGCCGTACATGCTCTTGTTGAAAAGACTGTATATATTGGATGAGTATTTATGTTAGCAATAATGAGGGATTGGGAATCCATAGCACCTGCTAGTTTCTGCCAGCAGGGGTTTACATTCCTTGTTTAAAAGGAAATATATATATTTTTTTTAAAATAGATTATTTTTGTGGCTATTGTTGCAATGATTTACGCGTAAGTAAAATTAGTTTAAAGCGGAAAATTTAAATAAGGAAATATCTCTCTGAGGCTTCACATTAAAAAATACGTTTTTATACGTTGGTTCGGTCTTCGCGATGATTTGATCCTTTTTTACGAAATAGACAAAAAAGTCGAGGTATCCGCGGAAAAAAGCACAAGTTGCTGTTTTATAACGGAGAAGAAATTCAGCTATGCCAAAATTTCAGAAATAGTGAGAATATGTGAAAGTTCTGTCGCAAATATAGCAAAAACTATGGATAATTTGAAGACATCCAACAGCATTCCTACCAACAAGCGCGATAACTGCTGCGGAAAAAGAAAAACAATGGCTGAACAAATCGAAAAATTATTAGAAATGCTCTATGACAATGTAATGCAGCTTCTCGATATATCTTAAAAGATTTAAATGATAGCGGTATCGACATATCACTGAGAAAACTGCGCCGATGAATCAAATAAATTCGCTAGCCTGCAGGAGTACTGCAGAAAAACTACCAAAACTAAAAAAGACTACATTGGGCCCAGCTTCATAAAGCTATTCCTAATGGAATACAGTCAGTTCATTTTTCTCTGAAATTTTTTTTTTTATGTATCTTAAAGCATATACAGTAAATTCAAAAATTTTTTTAAATCTAAAGGTTATCTTCAGCGATGAGTACCGGCTAGAAGCGGTGGCTAAGGCTAAAAATTAGTCCCCAGGAGGTCCCATTAGCCGTATTTAGATGAGTGTGTGGTTCCAATTGTAGAGCATCCAACATCAGTGATATTTAAAGCTTCATCACAGCTGAAGGTGCCGATCCAACTTATGTTAGAGTTGAAATAATGCGCTTTGCAATGCATATTTGAGTGCCTTACAGCATCCTGCAGAAGAATACGTCTTTATGCAAGATGGATCGCCATGCCATACGCCCCGAGTGAGTAGCAATCCCTGAAATTCATTAAATTTGTAGGTCCTGCGTTGGCCTGGCAATTCTCCAAATCCTATTGAGAACGGTTGGACCTATCTAAAATCAGTTGTCTACAGTTGTAGAGATAATACAACAGCTAACGGAAAACATCGAAAATGTGTGGAAAAACTACGATCCTTTGAAACATATGATTCAAAAATGTATTGAAAATATTCCGAAGCTCATACGAGATGTTATAAAATCCAAAGGAGGGAGCACTTAATATTAATTTTAAAATATTATCCTTTTATATAATGCTGAGAAAACCTTTAACTAACCAATAACAGCAATTTGAAAAAATCCAACCAAATTTATTGTTGTAGATTTGCGTTTTATTTACGGTTGGACAAATTTTCAAAAAATTTTCTCCTCGTTCATAATTCATTGGCCATATACTGTACATCATTTCATTACTAAGGTGACGATATAATGATATTAGTAAAATTTGTATAGCAAAAGTAAGGGTTAACGTATGTTATCAAATTACTGAAAGGGTTAACCACTTTTTTATTTCCAAAATTCTAACTAAATATTAAGACATTTTCAAATTTTGTGTGTATAAATTGAACTATTTTTGAAAGTGAATTATCACATTTATCTTCTTCTCTACCTACGCCACTAGTGTCCAGCAAGTGCTCAAATAATCTGTGCCGCTGCACACCTCTCAAAATCTAGTACCATCTTCAACATGACTCTTGATTTTCTCAATATTTTATTTAATATTTCCTAATTCTCATTAGCTGAAACTACTGTTGCATATCACATTTAACTATGTATATTCATCTATTACACACTCATATGTGCATCATCTAAATCCACATTTCATACAACCTGCAGACGGCTTTTACATCAAACTTGAACTTGTACTTCAGTGCTATGCAGTATATAGTATTTTTCATCAACAAACATTGACATTATATATTTATTTAGTTAGTTTTATAGCTTCAACTCAAAATAGCTGGTTTATGCCGCAAGCGCACATAGAGTACACTCAAGAAAGTTTCAGCCATGAATGCCTCAAATTGTTGTCTTATAAACGTATCTCATGTTGCTTGTTATGTGATACTATTATTGAATGATTAAATTACATACAAGTTTAATCATTTATACATGTACATAAACCGGCCTACATAATGTACTTACTAGTTACTTGTACTAACTGCACCATGCCACATATTTTTGAAGCTTACAGGCTATATACATACATATGTACATAGACTGGGTTTTTACTTGTGAAAGAGTCTTTAAGTTTTTTTTTACGGATGTTTAACTGTTAGTCTCAGGTTTCTGTAACTGCATCTATGGCATAGTATATAAAAATGTATGTATGCCTATGTTTGGCATAACTTGTGTATTTACAATATATAATGCCATAAGCGTGTGCACATATTATGTATACGCTTCGATGAAGTGTGATAAGGTGAAGAAACTTTATCGCAAAGCATAAAAAACGTGTGCAATATACATACAAAGTTCAAATTATTTCACATTTCAAAGTATGCTCTTAATAAAAAAGGTTAATTAGGGTGTATCTATACAGGAGAGAAGTTGTTTTCTATGCACACCTTTTCCCCCCGGAAGTGATTATAAATGCCATAAAAAGTTAAGTTTTGTAGTATTACTTATTTACTAACTGCAATCCTCTTCTCCTAGTGGAGCATAGACCCTCAACAATTGATCTGAATCTAAGTCGGTTTGGTGCTTCACGGCATATATCAGTCCAGCTATATTTGGCAGAGTTAAGTACTGCTTCAACAGTTCTTCGCCAGGTTTTTGCTGGTGCACCAGGACGTCGAGAGCCTTGAGGGTTCCAACGTAGAGCTTGGCGTGCAATACTGTTGGGGTTCTTACGGAGAGTATGGCCAATCCATCGCCATTTTCGTCTTTTAACCTCCCCTACTGCCGATGCTTGACTTGTGCGGCTCCATAGTTCTTCATTAGAGATACGACGTGGCCACCAAACTTTCAAAATCCGTCTCATACACTTGTTGATAAACATCTGAATACGTGCCTCAATTCGGTTAGAACATTTCCACGTCTCAGAACCGTAGTATAAAACAGATTTCACATTTGAATTGAAGATTCGTAACTTCGTTCTCAGTGCAATTTGGTTTGACTTCCAAATATTGCTTAGCAAGCCGAAGGCAGATTTAACCTTATTAACTCTGACACTGACATCTTCATCGGCACCAGTTTTATTTGATACAACGCTCCCCAGATACGTAAAACATTGCACACACTCGATATCTTCATCTTCGAGTTTAAGATTAGGAAATGTGATACTGCAATACCCGCTGTTCATAAACTTGGTTTTCTTAATGCTGATTTTCAAGCCGGCTTTCCTCGCACTTGTCTTCAGCTGCACTAAATTTGAATGCAAATCACTTAATTTGTGAATCATCAAACACACATCGTCCGCATATTCAAGATCTTCGAGCTGCCACGTTTACCACTTAATGTTGAGCGCATAACCTCGTCAAGAGCGAGTATAAACAACAAAGGAGATAGAATGCAAAAGGGTCCGATAGCATTTCATTATGCAGCACACGATAGCTAAAACTTACACGATAAGCCTCCCATATGTAAGCTCTTCTGATACTGTCAAATGCCTTTTAAAAATCTATTAAAGCGGCATATATTGATGTCCGAAACTCGTTAAATTGTTCAAATATAATTCGTACGGTATTTATCAAATCCACACACGATCGACGCGGTCGAAATCCATATTGATTTTCACGCACGCTCTTCTCTGCCGCTTCTAATATGCGCCCCAGAACGATTTTAGTAAGAATTTTACTGGGGATCGGCAGTAGTGTAATGCCACGGTAGTTATCGCAATCAGAGTAATCCCCCTTTGGGATTTTAACAAGTATTCCTTCGTTCCAAGAGATAGGAATAACCTCGTCAGTCCATATTTTAGTTAATATTGGAAGCCATATGTTTGCTGTCAGCTCTGGATCGCATTTCAAAAACTCTGCGCAGATGTTACAATTTCCAGGTGCTTTCGCACTTTTTAAACTTTTGATTGCTGAGCTGATTTCGGATTTAGATGGAGTTGAGATGTTTATTCCTCGAAGATAATTTGTGGAATTTAAGGTGTCAATTGAGTCGGTGACGTTCATCAAACCAAGTGGGTTATTTAAGACCTCCTTGAAGTGCTCAGACCACCGTAAAAGTTGTTCATTTAAATCCGTGATCATTTTGCCACATTTGCTTTTAATAGGGCGCTTACAGCTAATGTTCTTGCCTGATAAGGTTTTAGTGATGTCATATTAAAGATGTATAAATTTGTAATGAGGTTTCTCGGATATGCACAGCGCCATCTCTTGCGAAATAGTAAAGAAACATTTCTTATTATGATACGATTTTTCGTTTTGATTTATAGAAAAACTGCAATTGTAAGAGATTCCATCGAATTCCTTTCTTACAACTACATTACGCGTCAATGTAGATACATTACAACTCTCCATGGAGAGGTCTGTCATTAATTTTGACAGAAATGCCGACGTGGCAACGACGTGAAATTGGTATTATTAATTTCATCATGAGCATGAAATTGTACCGAAAAATTCGAATTATGAGAGAATGGCATAATTGATTCCAAGTGAATAGAAACATTGGCAGTTTTTTATGATAACTTTGGAGGCTAGCTACAAACCGAAGCCAATATGAAAGGTTGGCGGAAATGATGAGTGAGCATCTAAACAACACTCAAGGCTCCCCAAAACCTTAAAGGAAAGTTTTTGGGGAAGAGGTTACTGTGCAAACAATTCCTTGGAACTGCTCAGGTTCCATATACGCGCGACGTGATCACTCCTTGGATACTGAGCGTCAACACATTTGTTTTGCACATGATAACGCCGAGGAATCGCTTTATCGTAAAAAATATTTTTTTTCTTTCAGTGCCAAGCCCAATTTTTACTCAGCAAGTAACCGACATCTTTTCAAAGTTTTGAACACTGTTGATAGCGACATTCCAATTTCTAAGTCTTTGCTGACACCATGTTAAGGTCCACCCTCAGGCAGAAATCGCAGAGCACCAATTATGCAGCCTAGTGCTGTGACTCCGGATTTGTATCAAGTACATTCTGCACCACATTCTATACATATTTGAACGAGTCTTTGTTCAGCCGGAAGTTTTTTGTGAAACTCAAAAAGAGGATGAGCGCCATATTACTAACATGGTCTCACAGTTCGACGGAACTATGATGCCGCGTGTTGCCACCCTGGTCTAAAATGTTATGCTCTACTCTTAAGCACCTGTTGTGGCAATTTTATTTGCGAACAATTTCTTTTCGATTTTTCTTTATTTGTTAAAAAGGCTGAATTTCATTTGAATAGTTGCCAAAATTGTAAACACGAAACAGATGACTTTAATCTATTGGTGGTCCCATATAATCACTAAGGAGCAAGCTAACAACTATTTGCAAATCTACGATCGTGTGCATCAGCCGGTTAACTGAAGATCCTACATCAAGAATGTCATTTCTGCGCACAGGCTGACTTCGCTGATGGTAAGCGTCGGAGATAATAGCGAACCAGTGGCAAGGAAAGCTGCGTTTTTGTGTAATAACAAATCGGAATCTGTGAGATTATTTTCTGCTGTTACCGAAAAGAGTGTCAACACAGTTGAAACACCAGCACAAAAGGTAGGGTCATGTTCTAATACAAAATGCATAGGCCTAGCGAAAGCAAGCATATTGCTTGTACTGTAGTGACAAGAGAATCGTGCACTCTAGACATTTCCTCGAGTGTTACATTAAACAAATAATCACACCAGGGAGTCTCACACGGTACTTGCTCATAGCTCGTTCGTGGCATGATACACAATCAACGTCATACTAGCATTTCGATAACATCGCCAACGAAAAGATGAGCAAGAACACAGACCCGCCTTGTAAAGGTAGTGCCGCAAATATCCATCAGGTTAGAGTATCTCAGGAGGTGGTTTTCGGACGAATGTATAAAGGAGTGTGCATCGTGCATTCTGTACAGCACGGATTGCTAGTATGTATAAAAATTTCCATTTACTTTGTCCACATTTGAAGTTCATACATTACGTCGCCACCAATGAATCAGTGGTGTTAACCAAGTTGCTTTCTGGCAATGCGCAATGGCGTTAAAGCTACTGTTTTTATTGTAAATAAATCCAAAGAGAGCGAGTCAAACAATTTTTGGGGGTTTAGCTAATAGTACTAGCAACCGCACGGTTGTGTAGTTCCAGTTACTTTGCTATTAATGATCACTCCCAGTTATCTCACAGTCTTGAAGATGTTGATTTTACTATCTGACACTTCTTGTCTCTTGAGGTGTCAAATACAGTGTTAAAGTACTTCCCGCTCACCGGCTCACCAGCTTCGCATATCGCTTCCGTGATCTAGTGATAGCATGCGAGACTCTTGTCTCTAAGGTTTCGGGTTCGATTACTGGCTAGGCTAGGATTATCCCATTGACCATTAAAAACAACAACAAAAAAAGTATGGATGACATCCTCCCTTTTTGCAGATTAACCGCCCGTTGATGAGGTCTTTCCAGTCTTAGAAGGAAAAATAAGAAGAAGAAAAATAAACTATCTCGTAGCCTCATTCTAATAAGGCTGAAAATATTCTATATATTCCTTATGGCTCCAAATATGTGAAAGGCATAATAGTATATTTCATTCCATTTAAGGTTACAATCCTTTCTGCTTCCAATCTTTCAACCTTTTATGATTTGAAGCTACCTTTCGTTTAAGAGTTTAGAGCAGCGGTTCTCAACTGTGCTCATTCTTCCCCCCTCCCCCCTTTTTGAATCCGCGGCAAACCCGCGCCTCCCCTACTTTGATTTTGACAACAACAATTCTTATGCTGGTTTAATATTTTTTAATTAAATCATACCAGCCTGGATAGTAGTTCGGAGGAGGCTCTGGTTAGTCTTCGTCAAAGATAAACTAGGCTAGTAAATTTATTTAGTGACGATGTGAAGATTTGGTGAAGGATGGTGAAGTTTTAGTTGGAAACTCGCTAGCAAAAACTAACCAAATAATAAATCGAGCCAATCATGTCATTATCTTAAGTGATTCCTAATGTTAAAGTTTGTGATAGTAAAAGGTAGTCGAGAAACCCACCAAAGGAAAAAAAAAATTCTATAAAAAAAAGAGAAGACAATGGCGGTGATTTGGAATAAAAAGACGGTGATTTGGAAGTCGAAGGAAAATTAGAGAAACTTGTGAGGGCCTCGTTGGTAGTGTGATATTTAGTGCTGCTACGAACCTTAAGTTCTTCGAAAATGGTATTTTACATTCGATTTTTTTTAACAATTTGTTGTATTTTTGCAGTTTAAGTCAGAAATGAAAAATGTGAAACTAAGAGGTGCATATTGTAGCTCTTAACATATAAGAAAAGGTGACGAATTTTCCACTTTTCCACATTTAAAAATTTCGGCATGGTTGTACTCATGTGAACACGACAGGCCTGCCCATGCCTTTCATGCTGAACCGTCTGAACACCCACATAGTTATTACCTGAGCTTCAACATTTTGGCTTCTACATATATCAATGACTACATAGCGCTCGTATCTTTTTCGGACGAAAAACTGTATATTTCGCTATACATATTATTTTTATCTGTATCGTCTTCGTTCTCCATTCCAATTTCTTTTTCCGTAGTTGTTGTATTGAATTTGTCTTTGAAGAAATTTGACGAAGCAATTCCGGCTTTGTTATGAGGTATGTTTAATTCGGAGGTGACTTATATTTTTTTAACTATAGATTTTTTAAATAAGAACACGGTAGTAGAATTCGGTTTAAATTTAATTTATAAAGTTTATTAAGGGGAAATAACGAAAAATTAAAATATACAAAATGTGGAGATCGCAACCGGCACGGTAAAAAATATTCATAAGAATAGAAAAAATAATATAGAAAAGGATAGAACGGGAGAATAGTGTAAGAAGAGAAACTGAGAAGAGAAATAGAAAAAAGAGTGTTGGGGAAGGGCCCAAACATAGAAATAAATACAATAGAAATTAAGAAGTAGAGTGGATGGCTTATACATATATATTATCGATTGCGTCTTGTAGCCGCCTCAACGTCTGAACCACATCGTCCAACAAACTCTTGACTTCGATGTATGGTGCGAGTAGCGGGAGATGCAAGAGGGGGTGCACGCACAAATGCACTTGATTGCGTCGGGGTCAGGCGACTCTCTCGGTCTGCACACGCTGCTGAGGTACGGGCCTGGACACCGGATGGATTAGAGTATGGTGGTCTAAGGCGCACTTCCTGCACCTGCTGTCCTATGTACAATGAGCGGTGGTGTGGGCGGTCGCCAGGCAATTAAGGCAGTAGCCATGTGCCCTGGCCGCTTGCGCTCGCTGGTTTGGGGTCATCGCCAGGAAGCCGCGACAGATCCGCAATGAGTGGTAGCGGAAGCACAGTCTGCACTGTCGTACGTTTACCGGCGAGGCATGTTGAGCCTCGAGAGATGCAGCTTCAGGCTGGCCTGGTTGATCGTACAAGATGCGTCTGCAGCTTGGTCCTGTGGAATACTGGAAAAGTGGAAGAATTAGTATGGGACTACTAAAAGTGAATAGAAATACGAATTCTACTGGGTCTGAGTTTTACGCGAGAGGTAAAATACACAATTTCACGATGGGACGTGTT
This sequence comes from Toxonevra muliebris, assembly GCA_963691655.1. Taxonomy (NCBI): domain Eukaryota; kingdom Metazoa; phylum Arthropoda; class Insecta; order Diptera; family Pallopteridae; genus Toxonevra; species Toxonevra muliebris. The sequence goes on from OY829329.1 coordinate 30,107,645, forward strand.
ATTACACCGTTTTGAGTGCGAAAATCAACAACGCGAATGTGGTTATCGAGACGCCAGCCATTTGGGGGAAGGAGTTCGTCTTTTATAACTACAGGATCTTTCTGCGGATGTTTCCATTTATACCGCTTTTGAAGATCCCTCAGGTATTCAATTTTCCAGCGGCGGCTGAATTGATGATGTAATAAATAAATAGAATAGAAATTAAGAAGAAGAGTGGATGGCTTATACAAGGTATTTATAGAATCCAACGCATGAATCAATGTTTTCACTTCTATCGAAAGTATATTCGCAACGTGTGACCATTGCTTTGTCAGACATTTTGCATTACGATTGATAAATTTGAATTTCCAAGCTTTAAAAAAATTTAATTTTATATATTTTTCTTAGTATAAACGCGGTATTTCGGTAAAAAAAAAAGAAGTGGTATGCGATTTGAAGTCTAAAAAACAGTATACTACTGCGAAAAACTGTATAGATAGAAAACTGTATACACGAAGGTAGGTTCCGTGCTTTCATAATTTGCAGTTTATTGTTATTATTATCTACTAAGCTCAGTTCATCAACAGAATCCGAATGATTGTCTTTAAAAAATTAAAAGATTTACTATCCAATTAACTTGTATTTAGTGCCACCTACATAAAACCACAGATTTACACAACACTCACAACAAAACATCGATTACACAGGCCTGCGAAATTTTGCTTTTATTAAGATGATCGAAAATAAGCAGTAATTTCTTACGTACATTTGTAGGGTTAATTCGAATCGGCATACAGAATTTTTCTCTCACGTCAGGGTTTCGATAAATTTTAGCTAAGTTTTGGCTAATTTCTATTCTTTATAAATTCAAATTTTAGTGGTAATTTTTATTAATTTTTGTTTACTAGTTTCGTTAAAAACTGTTGGTATTTTCCTTTTGGCCCATACTAGGAAAAATGTTGACCAGAACCATCAGAATTTTGAAAACCTAAAGCAATAAAAAATGTAAATCTTAATGCAATATTTTATTTTCAATATGTATGTCATGAAAAAATAATCGAATAATCGAATCGGGATAAACTAATAATAGCACTTTAGTACAAAACCAGTAGTAAAGATCGAAAATTAGGTTTTGGAAACTGTCGAAAATTTACGGTTAGAACTTTTCAAAATTGTAGTAAATTTCAAGATTGGATCAAAAACTTGGCTAGGACGGTGCAAAACATAAATAATAATAACAGATCAAAAACAGTTGTAGTTTAGGCCGAAATATTACTGGCCCCTAGCGAAATTAATAAAAAAGAATTGTGAAAAAAAATGTTTCTAGACAGCTCAAAATTGGCCTTCTTGTACTTTTGCATTAAGAAGTCTTGACGTGATGTATCCTTATACGGATTCAACGCACAAATTTATGTAGGTTCATGGAAAGGAACCATTAGTAGTTTTCAATCTTTGAAAACTTCGCAGGCTTGTGTTATCTTACCTTTCAAATGTAAGTAAATAAATTGCTCGCTACCTTTATGTTTCCTTATAAATTTAACTGCAAACAAGTTAAAAATTTTCGATTTAAAAACCCAACTATGACAAAAAAGGAATTATGCAAATTCGTCGTCGCTTATAATTTACCTTTCCCCAAACGTAGTAGAAATTGACCCAAATCGAATTGTGGAATTGTTCGGCAAATATACATGCGATGAGCTATAGACCGACAGCCTATTAGTTTCAGTGTAAATACACAGGGAAGTAGTGATTTATTTGATTTTTTACATACAAAACAGAAATGTATACACACAACATTCTCGAGCTCGAACATGCAACAAGTATGAGAGCAAACTTTGAGTTGGTTGCAGCCACTGGAATGCGAAGTTTGAAAGCTAAAAGAGCAGTGGAAAGTGGAGTGAGCAGGGTCTCGGAATTAGCTGCTTACCAAAGCCAAGTTAAAACTGATGCAAACGTAAAAAACATAATGAAAACAGTTTAACAATAAAAACCGCGCCAATGTTGAAGCAGAAGAACAACTAAAAAAACATTCCAGCAACAAAAAATTTGCATAATACTGAGTTAGTTGCAGTAGCAATAGCAGCAGCAGCAGCGGTTTGGGGAATTTGCAATTAAATCAAGTAGCAACTAAAATAACAACAAATAATTGAATTGAGCAAAAAGTATAGAGATATAGATTTGCAACAACGTAAAAATAACTTGTTTTTTGGGTTAACAAAAGGTGGTAGCAGTATATAGCTTAAAGAAGAAGAAAGAAGGAATAAAGCAATGTGAAGCGTAATGCAATTCAACTTTTGATATTTAAAAAAAAGGAAAAACAATGATTCTAGCTAGCAGTACCTACCTAAGTGAATGATGTATATTAATAATTACGATTGTATTGAAGCAAAACCTCAAGCACCTCAATTGCATAAGTAACACAAAACACAAAAAATAATTTACAATTTATCATTGTAAACTGCTGATGTTGTTGTTGTCGTTTGAATGAATGTATCTTTTTATCTATCCATTGTTGTCTCTTCACTCTATAGCTGAATGTAGTTAGCCTCTTTAGTAAGTAGCCAACAGCTTATATTGTATCTTGATAGTAGATCGATCGCATTGTGTTGGCCAGTCTCTGAAAAATGTTCTTAGACTCTTGCTTCATTGAATAATATCCAAGAACCTTGCTTTTTTTCTTTTTTTGTTCTGCTTGTTTTTGTTATTCTTTTTTATACTAACTTAAAATTTCTTGTCTTGTCTATGGAATTTCGTAAGAATTCTTTCTTACTTGTCTGTCTGGTTTTTTTTCCATCGTTTTTATTCCTTTTTGCTCTTTTCTCGAGTCTTTTTCTCTGTTTCGAGTCTTAATCACCAGCGGATTCCTATGTGTTCTTTTTTTTTTTTTTGCTTTTTAACTGTATCTGTTATTTACAAGTCGATATCGCTTGTAGATAAAAAGCTATAGTTATCTACTTTGAAGCATTGCAATTTTTATTTTTCGCTGGTTTGCATATTTTATACGTTGCTATATTGCACTCGCTATTAAACCGCGGTAGTTTCTACTTCTCTCCTTCAACTTCTTTGTGGTTTTCCGCGTTTTTGTTTCAAAAAATAGAAATAAAATGTTTGTATGTTATAAATTGTTGTACATTACACATTCTTAAGTTTTACATTACAAATGTAAACAGGCTTATAAATCCCACCAGGACCGCACGGGAAGACCTGGCGCTCATGTCGGTGATTTCGGGGCCTTTAATTGATTAAGAATCTCCTTAATTTATTTGATGAAAACGCATAATTTGTCTCTGTTCTTACACTTTTCCGAAAAGCCTTGCCGTTTTATTGGACATGTCTCTAATTTCATCTCACCTTTAGATATTAAAAAGACGCTGGATATTGCCTACAAAAATGTTTTCTACTATTTGAAAACATTGCTGTTATAATTTTGGTTTGGAATCATAGAAAAAAATTAACCTCGGTTTAGGTATTTTATAATGATTCCTTAAATATTTCAGGTCTAGCGTTAATCCTTCGTGAGCTGGAAAAAAACCTCTAAAAAAACTGACAAATAAAATATACTTGAAAATAATTGAACTTTGTGTAAAAAATCTTCTTCACATCTGCTAACAAACTCGAGATAATAAGTACTTTATTGTAGTTTGAGTGATGTTTTTCATACGATTTTTATGAAAATTAAAATAATTCCGTAAGTTTTTGTTAGCAGATTTTTCAAATATTTGAATGCAGCACCTAATCATTTCGAATATCTATTATTTTCGGGCCAAAAGTAGACTACAGAAAAATGTTCAACTAAAAAAGGTTTTTGAAGGTTTTTTCAGAACGTGCAGGCCACTCAACCAATCAATTTTTGGCAATCTCTCCGTAAATCTATAAAAAAGGTTTTGGTAAAGTTTTTCCATTCAATCGATAATATCAAGAAACTCCGCTGGGCTTGGGAAGATACTATACAAGGAACACTCTAGTATTTGAAGTCCGCGCAGAGTATGGATTAATGCGGGACACTATCCTAAAATGTGCCTAGCAGATTCCTTATCTTCTCTGCAAAAGAAAGATTTCTCAGTTGTGATTGATAATTCAATTCACAGTGTCCTGTTAGAATTCATGTAATGATTCTTAGGTTATTCTTCGCCATGTTCATACATTCCTTTAAGTTTTTAAACTATATGTTCCGTTAAGTGCTTTCGAATATTTTAAGTCTGGTAGAAATCTAAATGTGCTTTATTTTAAGTCTTTATTGTTTAAACATTTTTCGGCAAAAATTTGTAAATCTATCAAGATTGTATCTCAAATATTTTGATACTATCTCTTCATAACATTTTAAAATCGCTCTGGTTATTTATGTAGCAATTATTTAATATCTGTTTTTGCTACAATCTGTCAAATGCGCCCTGCATTCGTTTCAATCTTTACTTTTCTTTTTTTATCTATTATCAAGTCTAGTAGTTCTTTATCTTAAATAACTTAATTTCTTTCTTTACTGCAAGTTTTCTTCTTAAGCTGTTGTAGTTAGGTATCTATTTATTTTTATATTTATATCTTATTTTTAAGTACTGGAAAAGATTCCATATCTTAATGCACTACTATATTTCTTATTGAATAAATTAAATTGAAAATTAGATTTTTCTAGTATAACTTTCTTTGCTGTACTTCCTTTTTCTTAACGAATAAGGAGAAGGTTTCTCTTCCCATCCCGCAGAATGGTTCTAGTCCCACGAAAGGACTTTGCTCATTTTCTTTTGATTCCAATATGCTCCGGGCTCCACAGGATCTAAACCCGATTATTATCGTTGAGCGTACTTGGTTTATCTTGACACTAGACCCACTATAATCTGAAGAATTTGTGTGCTGAAGTTCCATTAGAGTTCATTGTTTCGGACTTAATGTTTACAAATAAATAAAAGTACGTGGGTCATCGAGCCTCGCTCTGGAAACAAAACATTTTATTAGACTTTATTTAACAATTTATTTTTACTAGAATACTAAATAAAAAAAATATAAACTAAAAAAATCTGACCACATTGCAGGATTCGAGCTCCCGCACTCCGGTGTGGTAGATTTACGCTCTAGCCACTGAGCTATTGAGAAAGTGATCTCTGTTGTGCGTAAAAACACGGAGAAACGAATTTTCTCAGAAATGCGATCTAGCTAGTTTGATTTTTCGCTTCCGTAAACCCTTATATTGTAAATTTCATTGAAATCGTTAAAGCTCTTTTTGAGAACGAAATTACAAACAAATATATAAATATTGCACGTACAATAGTATAAGAGGGAATTAAAATTTGTGGTACAGTGTACCTCCTAATCACACATACTCATATAAGTAACTTCTTCTTCAAAGATTTTGTTAATTTGTTTTTTTTTTTTTATATACGCAAAAAAAAAGATACGAAAAATAAGAAAAATGAGCATAATTTATGATGCCATTAACCTTTGGAACAAAAACAACAATAACAAACAAACAACAATTTTTTTATTTTACTTGTCATTTCTCCATACATCTCCATGCATACATATGTAGATATCTACAAGTGTATGTGCCCATCAACAACAAATTTCTATCTTCTATCTACTATATCTCCATATACATATCTCCCAAAAGCTCAACTACTCTCTAGGTCTTGCGTCTTTTATTTAATTTTTAGTTTGAATTCCAATGTGTCTCTGCCGTCTACAATACACTACGCCTTTGCTGTCAATTGCATTTTAATTTCTTTTTTCAGACCCTCCTTCCTGCCCTCCCTTCCCCCATTTGTTCGCCATTGCCTAGTTGTTTATAGTATTTTTTATTGTTTGTCTTTCTGTTAGTTTCTTATGATTCTATGCAGTTTTTTCTTTTTCTAGTTTGTTTCTTGCCTTCTCAAACCCAACTTGCATTTTTTTCTTCTTCCAATTCTTTGTTGTATATGTTTTTGTTGTAGATGGAGACCCTCTCTCTTGCACATATTCCATCAAAGTCGTGCTTAATTGCTTCATTGATTTTTTCAAGGTTTCATTAGTTTCTTTTATTTTCTTTTTATTTATAGTAGATTTCTTGTAGTAGATATCTTTTTGTAATCTGTTCTTTTTTTTAGCCGGAAGGTCTTTTTTTTGGAACATTTCTTACCTTGATCTATCTTTCTCTTTAGACTGTGGTCTCCTCTCTGCGTGTGTTTTAATATCGTTTTTTGTTATTAATGTTATATGCTATCATTATTATTATAAGTATTGTTTTTTTGTTTCGCATTAACTTTTAATTTGCTAAAGTTTTTTCTATGATTTAGAAAGTTAAGATGATTAGTTTACTAGCAGATAGTTTATATTAAATTATAACCACCTTTCTCTTCTTCAATTCGTTTATGTAGAACAAAAATATTCTTATTTTTCCCATTTCCTGGAAGAAAGATATGGAAAAATTCATGCGAATTTATGCATTTCTAATGATCGTTATGTTTAATCATTAAACTTTTTGCTTTACTGGTACAGTAACTTAATGCAAAACTTAGTATCTTGGTGCAGATATTTCATTATGATTTTCTCTGTAATTTCTTCTGTTTCAGTTTTTTCTTACAGAGAGAAAATAACACTTGCTTTCAAACGACCAATCACAGTCATAGCCAAGAGAGAGAGAGAGACCAATACTGTGATATTTCATTATGAATATCGAATTTCGATTTATTTTCTCTCTTTCTTACCGAGAAAAAATATCTAAGTATAACTATAATTTCTATTACGAGTTTAAACGGGGTCGTTTTGTTATTTTGGGGTATCCGGTTATCCGAAGCAGTTCGTACTCTCACTGTAAGCCTGATATACGGCGGATCCTTGTAACCTGAGCAACCAAAATGAAGATGAGGTACCCAATCTTCTTGGGCTTTCAGGTCAGAGTTAACGGGAAGGAAGATTTCTCAGAACCATTCGTGTCACAGGCAACGTAAGCATTGACATATCGCTCGTTTGCTGCAAGACTGTCATAATCCAAAAAAAAAATCGAATTAAGTATGCAGAACTAACCGCTTTTTAATGCTTTACCTTGTGTAAAAAATAATGAGAGTATCTTATAAACTCTTTTTGTGAGACGATTTTTTTTTGTTATATAAGAAAATGTATCATTATTGTGTTCTACTGAGCGTAACTTCACTGAAATCTTTAAATGCGATTTTCTCCAAAATTGGGTTTTTGACTTATGACAGACTTGCAGCAAAGGAGCGATATAAAATGCTGGCTAGAGATACATCGTTGTATAAATTGTATAATTTGTAAATATTTATGCGTAAACTAGAGCAAAAATAATGTGAACAATCCTGCTTTCAAAACCACAAGCTATTGCCATCATCCACGTTTCTGCGACATACATTACGACTACTTCAGTGAGGAATTTAAGAGCTAATTTTGGATATTTCTTGATGTTGTCTTAGCAACTCGTTATATCTCTAATGAGGTGTTCTTTTCGAAGCCAACGAGTGGTTGGATACAAAATCGCAGACAAATTTAAAATCATATAGTTCAATGGTTGGAATATACTTAGTTTTACTGTCGTTTGAAAAATTCTGCCACTGATGGTTCGTGTAAAATAAGCAAAGTACAAGACACATGATCGTGAGTTACCTTAGCAATCTTGGTTTAAAGAGTTCAGATATTCATTGTCTACTCTTACAGCTCAGCGTGAATTTCAAAGAGTCATTTTGCGATAGCTGACTGCATATCAACGATCTTATGGCATAAAAAAGCTCGGCTCGTCACTTAACTGGGTGTGTGACACCCGAGAAACAACAAATCCTTGAAATAAAACTAAATTTTTTTTTAGTTTTCTTTTTTAATTTCATAAAACGTATTTTAAATGCAAACAAATAAATAATATAAAAATATTTTCTTCTTCTTAAATATATTTTTTTGAAACACAAAGTTACGATCAACAAAATTTACCTTAAATCACTGCACGGCTCGGGTGTAATACACCCATGTTTATTGACGCCGGGTTAACGTTGTCAATTTCTTGCGTGAAGTAAAAAAAAAAATATGGTGTATGTCGACTTGATAGGATTTTTCAATTTTAGATTTGGCAGAGTGTGAACATATGGTCAATGGTCGATAATTAAATTTAAATCGAAAAATGGGACGATTCGAAAGTCAGGCACTGCGACCTATAAAATATTTTTTATCAATGCCACAAATTGTGAACGAATGAATGGAAGAAAGATAGATAAGAAGCACCCTTGCCGAAAAACGAACCCGGGATCCCAGAGACAAGTACGCAGCCACTAGACCATCGAGGCGGTTGTCATTGGCCACTAATGTTTTTGAAAGATTTAAGTCGTTCGTATATAATGCAGAAAGAATTTTGTTGATATTTAGAACGAATTTCTTATAGATAGGGATTGTTTAAATAATCCAGTATACCATACTCTGCCGAATACCTGAGAAAGCCTCCGTGAAGTATTGCTTATTTTTAAATTACGCGCTCATGCTCTCAGCAAATCTCTTGATTTGTTGCTGTGGTTTGTCTTATTAAAAAAAAATCCCATTTCTTTGGCTGTAATGAGAAGAAGAATAATAGTTTAACAAGATTTTAAATTTACAGTATTTTTTCTGGTTTTAGGATCATGGCGATTTGCACTATTTTTTTCCGTTGTGTGAAGAATTCAATGTGTTAAAAAGTAAATTTCTTCAATTGGTAATTTTTTTTTTTTTAGATTTCAACTGTGAGGCATGTCATGTGAAGCGGACAACGAAAAAAAAGTAGGGTTCTGAAGTTCGTTGAAATTCGGTCTAAGGTATAATTGAACCTGCAAAAAATATGAATGTAGACACACAATTTTTCTTTTGTGTGAAGTTTATTTGTCAAGTTATGGGTTTTTAAAGAATTGATATGATTGAAATATGGATTCTTCAAAAGTAATTTTTAGAATTAAACAAATTTACAATAAAATATTATTATAATATTCATTATTTCTTTAATGACTACAATTGTTTCAACTTTAGAAATTCTTTTTATATTCAGATTCAGTTAGCCTAAAGTTTTGTAAGCTATATCATCAACTCTTGTAGATTCTTCGTTTATATTCATTGTAAACATTTCTCCAAGGTGTTTGCAGAAACTTCAGTTTTTTTGAGGGTTGCACTTAGGTCATTTGTTGTATTATTTTCGTTCAGGCTAATGTAATACGATTGAACGCTTAATTTTTTTTAATTGGAAGAAGTGTATTTAGTGTCTCGAAAAGCTGCTCTGGTAAACTCATTGACTACGATGTACCGCTACCCGACCATAACGATATCTTAGCATCCATCGCTCGGCATTTATGAGTATTTATTATTTGTGAGTTTTTATTTGGCCAAAAGCAAAGGTGTTATGATTCGGTTCAGTTTAGTATACGGTCTCTCTGAATACTGTTTCAGTTCAAAACTGGTTCAAAAATCATGCAAAGTAAAATTTGTATTGCCGATATTGTATTCGAAGCATTCACTTGTATGGGATAGTCTGTACCAAGATTGGTTTTGATTGCTCAAGTAAACGCATACAAAGAGACGAACATTGCTAGATCGACATGGGCATTACAAACAATCGTTACTTGATCAAAACCAATTTACCCATCACACAGATTTTTTAGGGTATAAAAATCAGTGCCGCAAAGTGTAATGATGGAGATAATTTTTTGGCGTGTACCAAACCATTTTTTTAAACAAAACTGGTTTGGTTCAAGCTAAATAAAACAGAAATGGTTTGGTTCATGATTTGGCTCGGGTCATGTAAGTTGCGGATAGTTCGGTTTAAAATTGGTTTGGTTCAAATCAGGTTTCCATCCCTGGCTTAAAATAGCCTACAGAAAAATTCCCACATACAAAAGTAGATTTTTTAAAAAAATGCTCACGAACCTCCGAAATATGTGGAGGACGGACCATCATAAAACAAGCCGAGATACATTTTTAGAGGGGTGCAACAACAGATTTTTTTGGTGATGCCCTTTAACATTAAGTGAAAAATTAGACTTAATGAAAACTGCTGGTTCTACTAAAAATTATTCTATTTTTGAAATCAGTGTACCATTATTCATTTAGTAATGAATATCATTCAATTCTGATAACTCTTTTCATTTTTGTCTAACTTTTGTATGGGATCAGCGCACTGTGTGGTGGGGTGTTGGACAAAGTATTACCGTTGACAATTATACATTCGAAGTCGTTAAGTGTTTTATCTGTATATAGGATCCAGTATTAACAACAACAGCATTGCCAGCCTTGAGATAAAACAAAGAATAGCTTTTGCCAATAAGCAATACTACGACCTTTTTAGGCTATTGAGAAGGACGACGGGCGAAAATAACGCTTTAGTGGTTTATCCTTATTTTTCATATATTCAGCCGATTTCAACCCGTTGAAACAAATTCAAGACTCACAGATTAAAGTGCTGCCATTAGCTATTTATATGACATATGCTTACTTTGTTCGGCCTTTCTCGCACTTTTTCATACATAAACATAAGTATATTGTTTTAAAATTATATTAACGAGCACGTCTTCAGAACATCTATCTAAGTCAGCTGTTCTTGGCATCTGTAGTCTGACTCTAATTATCTTATTTCTTCAGTGATCTGAATTTCAAACTTATTACGAGCGCACAAATATGAAATTTAATTTGTGGAAATGTAAAAATAATTGCACAAAATGGAAGTGGAGCTTAAGAAGTTGACTGTCGACACCTTTCCTGTAGTTAAATCAATAAGTAGCTTAAAAATGTTGCTTCCTCTAAGAACATACGTAGTCCATATAAACAATTATACGATCGTATAAAGAATTGTGCCGAGAAAAAACTTTTATGTACAAACGTATGAGGAACAAGTATCAGTATAGCTATGTATGTTTAAAAGTAGCTGCTGCCGCTGCTGCAAAAGTATCTTTATCTTCCATGCTACGGCATTGTATGCCATTTAACCAGTTTTTCTGCTAGCTTGCTTTTTTTTTGGATTGTTATTAACACTTTTTTCGTGTTGTTGTTCTGTTATTATTTTTATTAAAGTTCAGCTTAAAGATTCCAAAACGAAAAGATTCCAAAACGAACATGTATGAGTTGCAAGTTGCAAAGAGGTGGCGACTCAATAAGCACAGAGAGATACCTGAAGAAGAAATGGAAAGAAAAATAAAGTAACTTTGTGCAGGTATGAATTCACATTTAGTTACTTTTTAACGCTGAAGTTATGCGCAAGTCAAAATTTTATATACTATAGCAAAACAAAATAAAAATTTTCTCTAAAGAGAGCTTTGTATAAATTTAGATAAAAAGTATATAAAAAAAGAAAGAACGAAAGAAAGAAAACTGCGCCGCGCGTGCGCAATAATTAGAAATATTATTGCGGTTATGAGTAATTAAAATTAATGAGAATTATGTTAAGCAACATAGAAAAATGCTTAAGAATTTAAAAGAAGTTTCTAAAAAAAAATAATTCTAATGAAATAATTTACAAAAATGAAGTGAAAGAAATAGCGCAAAGTGAAAGAAAATAGCAAAAAAAAAAAATATTTAATAATAAATTAAAAAAATTAGAAATTTTGTGTTAAAACAAAAGCAATACTAATTCAATAGTTACCCATCAGTTTGTGTGTAAATTTTAACTAAAATCAAAAGTTTATTTGAAAAGCAAAAGAAGCTGTTAAATTTGCGTCTTCATATATCAAATTTTTTGTCTGCAACAAAAAAAAAAAAAAAAAAACAAGAGGTGCTAATAGCGTAAAATAAATAAATTTTGAAAAAAAAATCTGTGAAATTTGTGTATTAATTTTATGCAAATCAGTCATCCATTAATATCAATCAGCAACTTCTCATCCAACCAACAACCACACAATTTCAACAATCAACAATTTTTCTACTGCATGTCTTCCTTATACCATTCCATCAACGACTTTTAAACATTTGGAAACATATTATGTGGATTACCTTATATCTTAGATCAATCAATACATACATATCATACACACACTTCTCCACACACACATACAACGAAAGGATATTTTTTACGTTATATTTGAGCTATAACGATAAATAAGTAAGTTGCACATGTTATTCAGTTTAAAATTTACTTAGATTTATTAAAAAAAAAAAAAAACAAAACTACAGTGAATAAAATTTTTTTTAATATAATCTAAGAAATGCGCTTATACAACTACGCTGAAATTGTTACCATGTTACCATATTGAGTAGAATTTTCTCTGGAATTTTCTCTCTCTTCGCTTGTTAGCAAATATTATTTTTTTTGAAGTCAATAATACTTTCAATTTATATGAAATATTGTGGGTGACTGGAGATGATATGGCATTAAGTAAGGCTAGGTGGTTACTGTAATAACACCTGGGTGATCTACTACCTCTCCTGTATAAGTTCAATAAACGCTGTTTTGGTGCCAACATCTCCTCATTTTGTTTAAAGCAAATTCGTGAGGCTAAGGAATTGGGGAAGTTTTGCAGTCTCGGTTAAGTCTGGTTTTGGCAAGAACCGGACAATGACAAAGGAAGTGGGAGGGAGTTCTCTACTCTTCCATGTTCTTGCGAGGTATGGATTTTAAACGCATGCTCTTGTCAAGTGTACCGTCAGTACTGCAGTTATCCTAACTACATTACGAAGGATGAAGTTCAGTAGGTACCTCATTCTTTTGCAGTTGTATTTTGCCAATGCTGTCTTGTTTGCAGCATTACAGGACAATTCTTAATAATTATGATTGACCAATGTCTAGAACTGATCCTTGTCTCTAAAATTAATTTGCCCTGTCATTGTTTTCAATGTTCCTATAGTATTTGCTCGTGGACAACGTCTCGCAACTTTATGCCTAAATCCGTTTGAATTTGGAGATTACAGAAGTTAGGCACCTGATATGAGTTCTACTACTCCTTGCCTACAAAAAAGTTCCATGCGCCGAGCCAAATAAATACGCATATCGAGACTTAAAGCTTTTCTGCGAGATTGAGCAGAATATATTTTTTAAAAATTAGCACTTGAGCCCAAATACATAACTAAATATTTCGAGTGCTCAAAATTAAAAACAAACAAATCTAAAAATGTTTTACCTTCTCCAACCATTTTATAAGCAACATTTTCTACATTCACTTTACGGAATTACTCTAACTAACGTTGAGGTTTATGTTAGGTTTTTTTTTTTGTAGTTAACCGTGCATTTAACCATGACTCACGCTGAATACTTACACCTGCTGAATACTTTTGTACAAGTTCGTGTTAAATAATCTTTTTGTTTCGTTTTTCAATTTTGCAATTATTTTTCACTGGTTGGTTCATTTTTGCTCAAACAAATACTTAAGCTACTGTTTGCAATTATTTCAAATAACTTATTATTTGTAATTATTACAAATACATACATTTAAAAGTACACCTTAGTTTATATTTTTGTGTAAGTGTAATTTTTTTTTAATTACATATAAAAATATTCTTACAATTACACGATTATGCCTTAATGCATTCATTACATTCCATGCCATTCATCACTTTTGGGATTAGATCATCTTTTTATTGTGTATCACACATCGTCAGTGTCATAAATTGTTATTTTATTGTTTTTTGAGAAAATTATATTAATCATTGCACTTGCTAAACTATATTAGATTTGGCCTTCAGAATTTTTAAGCGAAATTAGGCGAGTTATTTTAAGATTAGAAGATTGAGCGCAGTATTCTGTTGTTTACGCTTCAAACTGCTTGTGAAAAAATATGCCTAAGGTTAAACATAGAAATAATCAATTTGTGTCTTTAAAAATGTTAATAGTCTGAATAAATGTCAATTATTTTGGGCTTAAAGGTTCATAGTTAATTATATAAACGAATATTAACAAGAAGCGGTAAGCTTTAAAATATGGAAAAAGAAATGAGCTGTGTACATTTTTTTACCATGCCTACCTATGATAACAAGGTCCAAAAAATTATAGTTTTTTTTTTTTTATTGCAGCCGAATAACCTTAGTGTAGTACTAAAATATATTGGGGACTAGTCATAGTCAAAAATAAAGTGTAATTTAATGAAACTATACTTTAATACTATAAGAAAAGCATGGCATTAAAGTATAGTTTAGTTAAAGTACACTTTATTTCGGACAATGCCTATGCGCCATAGTGTTGAACATTTTCTCAGAAGAAAGTTATAGTTCAGCACGGCATAGTTATTTTTTACCTGAACTTCAAGGTCAGAAAAATCAATCAGCAAGCATGTATGTATGTATATTAGGGTATCCCTTATATGGGCCAAATTTTTTTTTTAAGATTATGATAACGCGTACCCTCCAATTTCTTTCAAGCAACTATAGCGTACCCAGTTCCAAAATATTATTCACCTAAGACCATGGTAACCTGTGCCGAGTAGACTGCGAAATCAACAAGGAAATTCGGGATGAAGAATATTTCATTTTTTTTTTAACTTAATAAATTTTTATTATAGAATTGAATTTAAAAAAAAGGAAAAACAGTAGAATACTGATAATTACTCCAAGTAAAAAAAAAAAATTTATGCATATTTTCCCTTCAGAGTTTTTTCTTACAGTCAGGATACAACTTTCTATGTTCTTATATTGTTTTCTAAAGTTAAAATTTATAAAAATACAAATAGAAAAGGTAAAAATGGAAGAAAAATTAGTACAGGAAAATAAAAAATTGTATGCCACATAAATCAGCCGATATTTTAAAGACGAGGAGAACGCGCAGAAAACGAGCTTTGTAGCAGAAAATGTAGGACATGGAAAACAATTTTGATGCACGAAAAGCGTTGACGCGTGGTATGTAACTCCACCTTAAAAAGCAAAATTAAAGCCATTTACAAATTTAAAATTATATCAAAGTTTAAAGACATATACACTTGTGGTCACATAATTAAGTCACTAGAACAATATTTTATGCTGAGTTTGAAAAATATTTTGTATTAGTAGTCCAAGAATTTTTTATAATGTCATTTAGCGGTACCATTAGTAGCCTTAAAAAATATTATTACAAAAGAGTGAAGTATTTTGCGCGCAGTCGGAAATTATGTGTGAAGGAGTAAGATTAGAAGTGGACATATAATTAAGTCATTTTATATTCTTTCGCAATCAACTTGACTTAGAGCACTTAAATTCCGTAAAAACCAATAAAATGATAATTTACTCATTTCTGTATACTTTAGTTGAACAATTGTTGATTTTGGTTGTCATGGGCAAAAATAAGAGTTCCACTCCCTCAAAGAGCTCGAAGAGGGAGCTCATTTGGAAAACTTTCCAGAACCTTGGGATTATTACAAAGGTCGTGGAAGAGCTAGCCTTATTACGTGGAAAAGTGGTCAATGAGATAAGATACTACAAAAAGTTCAAATCATTTCACAATTTTCATCGCAAAAAAACACTTAAAACGTCTCCAGCTGAAGATAGTTACTTGATTAAGCTCAGCAAAATGAACGATTTCTTAACTTTCATCAAACTAAGATCACAAATGGACTTAGATTATAATTTGAAAATACCAGCCAGAACTATACCCAAGCGATTAAATGAAAAAAATATTAGGAGAATTAGCAGGCATAAACCCAACGGTTTAAAAAAAAAAATATTGCGCAGCGTATTCAGTTCGCTAAACGATATCTCCACTAGTACCAGCATTTTTGAAAACGATTGTTTGGAGCGATGAATCCAAATTAAATGTGTTTGCGATTGATGGAAGGCTCTTTGTTAGGCATCCATTAAACACTCAGCTGGACCCAAAATTTACTAAAAAAAAACTGTAAAATATAGGCCTCTTGTGTAATGATTTGGTGGTGTTTCACTTCATCTGGAGTTAGTCCAATTGCTTAAGTCGATAGCAAAATTACTGAAGAAAAGTACAAGGTATCCTTAAAAATTATCTTATCTGAGGATACGGTGAAAATTTACCTTTGGGTTGGATCTTTCAGCATGATAACGACCCGAAACACACATATCGGATCGTTAAGTCTTGGTTAAACGAGAACAAAAAAAGATACTCGAGTGGCCAGCCCAAAGTCCATATTTAAACCATATAGAAAATCTATAGAGTATTTTTAAAAGGGTCGTGGCAGCGCAAAAACCTTCAAATAAGGCTTCCTTATGGGCTATCATTCAGGAGGAATAGAATCAAATCACTGCTGCCCAATGCTCTGGTACTAGTCGAAGAATGTACAGAAATTATCAAGCAAAAATGGTTTCCACAAAGTACTAACAGTATCAAAGGTAAAATTTTAGTTCGAAATTAAAAATCAACAAACTTATTATTTTTAATTATTTTTGTTTAGCAAATGACTAAATTATATGACCGCAAATTACACCATGAACATACGATAATTTGTAAATTTTTTACATATTTGACATTATAACTGTTTATTTCTTTTATAATTTTAAGTATTGAACTGTTATTTATTTATTTTACCATTGGTTTTGTTTCCTTTCAATAGAAACTTTATTTTTTTCTAAAAATTTTTCTGCTCATAAGTGTATGACTTAATTGTATGTCCACAAGTGTATAATAACGAGTTTCGCATTTCTGCTTTCTATGGGAATACGTCATTGTCGTGTTCAAGTGGTATTAAAAATTCAGATGAGGCTGAAGAAGTAGATGGCACCGCCGATGACATGTATCCTAGTCCTTTTTTCTCTTCTTTCATTATCCTTTGTTTTTCCCTTTGTTCCTTTTCCACTAGTTTTTTTATCTACAACCGCTAAGCAGCCGTTTTTTACAGGTTCTCTCTAACACTGTAAAGAACTTTATCTTCCTCTATTTTCATTGAAGGGCATCAGCATGTGCTTTATCAAACAAATTATTCAATTCGTTCTGCAAATCCTCTTCACGTCGCATACTGGGACAAATAGCCAAATTACGACGACAAAAATTTAAAAAGTTATTTTTTCAAATGTAACTACTAGTACGCCTAATATCTTCTATATACCAGTATGCAAACAACCCATAAGTTTTTTTTTATTTTACTCATCTCAATAGTCTGTGCGTACATGCAAAGTCGAATTATCACACGCCTATATCTATATCTATGTCTTCAGAATTGTTGAGTTATTATAATGGTATTTCAAAATTATTACTGTCACTTTTGACTTTACTATATTTTTGAATATTGTAGAAATATAATTTTGTATCTCATTATTGTTTCAGTGCGAAAAATCTGTTATAGTGGGAGCATCTCTGATCGTGTTAAAGAAGATGGAGATTAAGAGTAAATAATACTATGTGCAATAAAGAAACACACTTATTTAAAAAAAAAATTTTTGTGTTCTGTTTTTTTTATTTTTTATTTATGTATATAGTCACTGTAGCCATGTTGGATCCGCCATTTTGAATTTTAAAAATCCAATGTCAGATTCGTAATCAGCGACCACAAAAATCCCTAGGTATTAAGTTTTATTAAAATCTGCTAAATCAGTATAAAGAAAATAATTTTGTCGTCGTAATTTGGCTATCCGTCCCAGTGTGTGTCGCTTAGAAACATCCCGAATTTTCTTTGAATTTTTTTATAATTTTTGCCAAACTTGAGAGAAGTTCACAAGCTTTTTTACACAATATGAAGCTGTTTTTTCTTGGACTACTAAATTAAAATAAGTAACACAAAATAATAGAATTCATTTTAAATACATATCGCATTCACGTGTATTAGCCCCAAATGACCTAAAATTTTTTTTCAAGTGTTTTATGTTAGAATAAAAAAAATTAGAGCATATGCGTCAATAAAAATAGCTTAGAAAAATAAGGGACACCCTAATGTATATAAACCAGACGAGCGTTTCCCTCTAAAACTCAATTACCACTAATCATAGATTTATTTTAGTAGACCGGATCTAGTGAAAGCATAGTGCATTGCAAATTAAGTGGAAGTCGCCCATGTTTGATATAAACTTCATGAACTATGTATAGAATTATTGTCTGAAACAAATTTGTTACTGATCAAAAGGTTAACATGTTGTTTTGTTTTTATTCCGACCTCCCCCTCCCCTCTCCTCTCCTTACCCACTTTTATGGGTTCTTAGAATGGAAATTTGGAAAAAGTTTTTTATAAGATTTTCTGAGAACCCTCAATAATTGGGAGGATAGGAAATAGAAGATTGATGTAAAACAAGAAATGTTAACAAAATGATAAGGAATAACTTCAATAAAATCTTCAGCTTTTGAAGCCAATATATTTACCCATTGATCAGGTAACTATGACGTGATGGGCTATATCTTCCAGAAAAATATTCAGCACAATAGTCTCTTTTAGTACTACATTAGGGTTACTCGATTACAAGCAAAAATAATTTATTTTGTTGGACTGTGTTATCATAGGTAACATAGGCATATATTGAAAACTCACACTGTTGAACTGTGTAATTAATAGGGATGGTTAAAAGTTCTTTTCAAACGAGTTGATAATTTTTAACAGGCGCCGACAAACAGCTGAGCTGGTAGGTAATGAGCCCGGCAAAAAGAAAAGTTGATAACCACTACGGCTCTGAAAAAAGCTGAAGGTTCAGCCGAAGTAGATAAGCCAATGAACTGTTGGTCGACTAAGGCCGTAGACAAATTAAATTTATGCCAGTTTAACATCCACCATAATACGGCAGCATAAGCCATGATAGTACAATGTTTAGTCAATGATTTGGTCATTGCCTTGGTATAGGAATTCTGGATTTTGCATAGAAGAATTACTGTTATGACTGTTTTATCTACATGCAGACAAAAAGATAAAGATTTGTAGAGAGATTGTAAGCTGTATAAATTAACATATGCCTCACTTATCCTAACTGCATCTTACGTTTGTTGAGATAGCAAACGCTTCAGGTTCCTTTATGACTGAGCAGAGCCACCTCCTGGTGGGGAGGTAAAGAATCTAACAAGGTTTTGTAAGGAAATACATACATGTTGTCTTAGTAATAAACTCCGATTCCGATTAAACTGACAACGTAGGGGTGCAAAGCAATCCATTTCGATATTCTATTTGAGTTTAGACGTAACCGCAGTTGCAAGATCATAAGAATTCCCAAAAGAAGTCATCGTACATAATACGAGGGAATTCTTAAGGAATTGCTCCATATGGTTGGTTGTAGAGGCTTAAGTGAGAATGATTGAAGGCGGATCCACCTAACGAATGCCGCACTCTTTTTTATATGAAGTTTTTTGCTCTTTTCAATTGAGAGCGTAAAAACTTCAAGGGCTAGAGTCTATAAAAAAATATGCAGAGGTTTTTAATTGACACACCTAAGCATGAGAAAATTAAAAATCAGTGTTGACCAAAGAGTAACACGTGTGAACAAAATTATAAGAAATTACTCACATGCAACGCACATTTCCATAGAAAAAGAGCTGAGTCGATCATTGTGCATGTGAGGGTGGCCATGGCTATTAAAAGTATCTGCTCTTTTCGAATTACTTCCTCATTTTATTAACTTTTTTCTTAACTTCAATGATATTTCCTCTACGCATAGAGATGCGTTTAAACTCTCTCTACCTCTCTCTATTAGGGAAAACAGCACCAAATGAAAATTGAGATCATTCATTGGATTATTCTCTTTCTGCGCATATTAACCTATATCAACATTTCTGAAACGAATGATTCATCAATTTTCCTTTTTCCCCTCTATGTATCTGAAAAAAAAGAAAGATTGAGAAGGCTTTCTTCTTTTTCTTAATATAAAGTTACTAGCACAGAGTTTGCCATATTTAAACGAAATCTCACGCACTGATGCGCTCCACAACTGAAACAGATGCGGAAGAGATGCGCATTTCACAAAATTTAGCAAAAAAGATTCTAAAATATTGTCACATACATATGTTTCATTAATGTTAATTAGCTTTTGAACAACAACAACTACAAGAAAATCTAGCAAAGTGTTTACGGAATTCTTAAAAGTTACATTACTTATATAGTCAAAACAACAAAAATAATAATAATAATGGGTTTGGTTTGTCTCAAAAGCATAAGTACAAAAAAATGAAAAAATAAACAATATACAAGAATTGTGAAATTTTACAAAATACGCTAATAAACTCACGTGCCATCTGCCAAAATAACAAGCGACAGAAAATCTCAACAATAAAAAACAGTTGCGTAAAATTACCCGTATATAACGTAGTTACAAATAAAACAAAACTAAAGAAATACCCCGATACTTATATGGTTAAAGCTACTTAAAATGCCAAATATGGCAGTAATATTTAATAGTAGAAGATTTTTTGTGAAAAAAAAAATATAAACAAAAATATTAGTTAATTTTATTTACGTATAATTTATAGTGTTTTGATGCAGATTTTTCTGTTTTGTAAATGGTGTTGAAGTTATTTGCTTTTTTGAACTCTCAATATCCAAATATGCCTAAAAAGTCATGATACAAGGTATATTAATTACAGTTCAAAATTAGGTGGGTGTGTTCTTGATTTTTTGAATTTTTTATACAATTTTATGCCAGTAAAATTGCTAATTAACTTGGTATAAAACTAGTAAAATGAGTCCAGAATCAGAAATCGAGATCTAAAAATCAGAAAGATATGTAGGATTTATTTATAATTTTAAAACACAGTGAGGCACAAAATTGATCACATAAGGAGGCATTTTTGGGGCATGATAAATAGTCTAGAAAGGCATCAAATCAAAAGGTAACAACGCCATTAAGATTATTCTAATCCATATCAACAGAAAAGTAGACAGATTATCAGATAATATATTTAAGTTCCAAAAGAGTTTTGAAAGCCCCGAAGTTTTGACAATAAATTTTAATTTTTTGACACCAAATTTTTTCAAACTCCGTGGTTCTGTTATTGCTCCTTACAAATAAATACGTAATGCAATTTTCAAATCGATAAAAAAAGCTTGAAATATAAAATTTTTTTTGAAAAATCTAGACCAGAAGGTGGCCTTAACAATGCTGTTACTTTTTGATTTGACGCCATTCTGGGTTATTTATCGTGTCCCAAAATGCCCCTTTATGTGATCAGTTTCGTGAGTTACTGTATAAAAGCCCACTATCATCTTCAGGGACTGTTTTTTTTTTTAAATTTTTCGTTCCCATAAATTAATTTTTTTTTTTTTGATAAAAATAAAGAAAGGAGGGGGTTTAACCCAAAACGCTTCCTTGGATCCGCTAGTATTTACATACATATGTATTTATTTCCGTCGTTGATGATCATTGGATCAAAATGAATTGCTTCCATTCTAATCTATCGAAGGTTAATCCTTAGGGTTCACTCCAACTTAGCTGCATTGTTGCCACCCCCACAGAGGTGAAAGAACGCGTCCCAGCCGTTTATAGGTTCATCTTGCAGCTGAGTTGGTTTTCATGTAGAATTTCGCATTTTGCTCGATTGTATAGACATTTTACAAGGGCGATGGGCTTTTAGAAAGGTGGCCGTGCATACAAGAGCTTTCTATATTGAGTTGTGATCAAGAGTATCAAATTCTTTAGTATAGTCTATAGGTACAAGGTATAACGCAAACCTGAGCTCGATTGACTGGACTTCTAATGATTCCGATGCTGTTGATGTGGTTTACGCAAGATTTACACAGTCAGAAACCTGGTTGCGCTGGTCTCAGCTAAAAACTTTGATTCCTTTTAGCTATTCTGGAATCTTCTCTGTACTTCAAAATGTGTTAACCAGAAGCAAAAATAAGCGAGCACTGATTTCTGGATTGACTATAAGCAGCTCGGCAGCGATATTGTCATTCACTAATTTTATTAGTAAAAATTAAATAAAATATATGAAAATTTTTATTTATTTTTTTGGTAATTTGAGTGTGGTATATATTTACACTGCAAATTCTTTGGTTCAACTCTTTTGCGATGTTTTTGTGGAATTCTCTCTCCCTCTCTCTTGAATTTAAATGTTCCTCCTTTATTTTAAAGTTTAATTCGATGGTTTTTGTGTTTTCATCATCCCATGATGTTGCTGTAATATTTTTCTCCAATTATACAGCTGCATTTTTTAATTTCAGTGCCTCCGCATACATTTTGTTTTTGTGATATTACAGCAACAATTTGAATTGTTACTCTCCTTTTTGTTCTTCTTTCCTTTTTGTCAGTGTTTTCATTTTGTTTTTTTGAATTCTACAGCAAAAACAATTTACATTTTTGCACTCCTTGGCATTTTTTGATGTTTTTTTTTTCTTTTTTGTTTCAATGTCTTCATACTTCATTTTGTTGTTGCTGTATTTCTATTGAATTTTTATAGCAACAATTTAAATTTTGCGCTTCTCGCTCTCCGCCATATTAAATTGTTGTTGTATCTTCTTCATAATGGCATGAAGAAAATTATTGCATGCAATATTTTCTAGGATGGCTGCATTCATATTCATATACATATCTGTAAATTTTTTTTGTTGCTGATACTATTTTTCTGCTGCTGCTATTTTATTTTTGTTTGTCTGCTGCTGCTGCTTGCTGTGTTTAAAGTTGAAATAATATAATTTTGCTGCTGGCAATACTTTTTACTAGGTAGTTGTAGTAAGTAAATATGTGTTGCATGCTGCAGTATTTGCAAATGTTGTAGCTTTGCTTGAAACAATGTAGAAAATTGCGGTTGAAGCGACTTTTCATGCGTAACATGGCCGGCGGCGTCGACGGCCGGTGGTGGTGGTGGTGGTGGCGGTGGTGGAGAAAAACTAAAACTAAAACAAAAACAAAAAAAACTCAAACAAAACAAACCCAACAACAAAAAAGCAGGTGAACAACTGTCATTAATGGCATTTAAAAAAAAAGAAAAAAATGAAATAATGTTGCATGTGAGGATAATGACATTTTCATATGTGTACGATTATTTATTGAGTGTGCTTTTGTGTATGGAAGCTTGATAGACTGAACTGGCTTTTTTTTAATTTTTTAAACGAAAATGACTGTTGACTAGGTTCAACAAGCTCACAAGTGCTGCATTGTTTGGAAGAGATATTTAGAAGGTGGATACTAGAGAAACAATAAAAGATATAAGTTGACAAAGCAATGTTGAAGCCTCTTCTGCATATCAGAAAAAGGAGGCAATTAAGGAGAATAGACGACTTGCTTTTATAAAGCGTAGAGAAGCCTGGGCTCTCATAACGTAGGTTAGGTTAGGTTGGAGTGGCTGTCGAGAGACACACTTAGGCCTGAACGACCCATTGTGATACCACATAGTTGGATTCCGATTCCGAACGGCGGTGTGGCAATTTTTTATCGGCTTGGTGGTTTTGCCATTACCAACCAATGTGTGTACTTGTACACTATCTTATAATTCTCATACACTTCATATTGATAGTGAATATAAGAAAGTAATGAAAATTAACCACCAGACGAAGACGGGAATCGAACCCGAACCTCACAGATGAAAGTCTAGTGCACTATCCACTAGGCTATCCAGGTCGTCCTCATAACGTATGACGACATCGTTTCCACGTAATCACTAAAACGTTTGCTCAATGTCGTTTTGACGATATACTGCTTGTTTCACGAAGAGTCAAATACTATTGTCTCAACGGATTGAGTTTGCACAATAGGTTTTGGTTATCGTATTGAACATTTCTGCACTTTTTTTTTGGGTTTTTCAAATTAAATAAATTTGGTTTTTTTTTTGCGAATGTTCCTCCACATAATTCACCAATATTTTCATTTGTAAGGGTGTAGCTGATCTATGTATAATTGTTTTTTTATTTATTTGTATAAAATTTCAATTCATAAAACTTTTAATACTTACATTTTTCAATATTAGTTTTAAAATATTTTTGTAAATAACGAAATCAAAATTGCATTTTTGATAAGTCAAAATATAAACGATAAACAATACGATAAACGACACGATAGTGATGAGCTCAGGTGAATCAAACCACAGACGATATCGTTTAATTAGTATCGTTCTGACGACAATCATGTAGAAGTTACGATGAAAACCCTGAATGAGTAAAATTCAGATAGTTTCAATATTTCGGCTGCTTAGTAAAACGTTACGGTGTGTTCGTTTGCTCTCATTGTGCGTTGCAGTTAACACAGAAATATTTGGTTGCTGCCTGTCCTTTTTACGAAAACACTAGTGCACGACCGAAACCAATTTTTTCGACAGATACCGAAACCGAATTTTGGACAATTTTCTAATATTCGCCCTAAACCGATACAGATTTTACATAGCACCTTGATCAAAAAGTTCCCGTAATAACCACCGTGTGGCGCTCCCATCGTTCCGATTTGAGTTCTGTTTTTTTTGTTAATTTTGTACATCTATTTTTTATATTCTCTCTAAATCTTAACATCATATTTAGCTTGACATTTGCAAAAGTTACGTAGCCACTTTGTGTTGGCGATTTTTTACAATTTTATTAATTGTATTGTATTAAATTTTGCGTAAAAAACGGATTTAATGGTGCGCGAACGATGGAAAAGTGTTTTGGCAACGATTTTCTAAAGAAAACGGTCGTTTACCAGTGGCACGAGCGGTTCAAAAGTGGTCGTGAGTCAATCGAAGATGATGAACACAGTGGCAGACCATCGACATCGAAAACCGACGAAAACGTTGATAAGGTAAAATAAATTTTGGTCAATAACCGCAAATTAACCATCAGAGAGTTGGGCGTTAGAGAGTTTGGGCGTTATGAGGCGTTTGCGTGAAGAAATTCACCGAAAGAGACCAGAATTGTGGACAGAAAACTCGTGGATTTTGCACCATGATAACGCACCGTCGCACAGTGCCATCATTATTCGTAATTTTTTGACGAAAAATGCAACAAATACCATACAACAGCATAGAATTCATCTGATTTGGCTCCCTGTGACTTCTTTCTGTTCAATCGAGTTAAAAAACCATTACGGGGAACGCGTTTCAGCAGCCGAGAGGAAGTGATGGAAAAATCGCAGGAAGCACTGACGGACATACCGAAAACCGAATATAAAAAATGTTTCGAGGATTGGATCAAGCGCTGGCATAAGTGTGTTGCAGTCAATGGGGATTACTTTGAAGGGGACAATATAGATGAATAAACTTGTATTTTTTATTTTCTGAATAAATTCCGGAAACTTTTTGATCAAGGTGGTATGCATACAAAAGATCTAATATTTTTTTTATAAGTACAATATAATTCATAGAATAGCTTTTATTTAAAATTAAAACAAAGCAAATAAGAACATAATTCACGCTATTTATGTAGAATAAATTGTGATTTTTTAGTTAATTTTATTGAAAAATGCGTTTATTCTTATTCTAGATATCGTTGTTGCGCCTTTATCTATTTTAAAGCATTTAAAACTTGATTCTTCTGAACAATTTACATTTCCATACACAAAAAGCTTTAACAGTTTTATATCGTATGATAAAAATAATAGTGTGTTTATATTTTTGCACTGTAAGTTAGTTCGTCTATAACTATACAAAAGTAAAAACCGAAACATGGCCGCAATTAGTATTTTTAGCCATAACGGTAACCGAAACCGTATATTCTATAGCACACTAGAAAATACGAAGACTCACCGTTTTTAATTACATAGCCACACAAAAAAAAAAATGTTTTTTCGGGTCTGGAGGTCAGACCATGTGTACTATACTTTTTTTGGGATCTCTGAATCCGAATCCAAAACCCAGCACGTCAGAGTTTTGACATAATCACAAAAAACCTCATAAATTTTTTTCCGAGCCCGGTGGTTAGACCATGTTTACTATAAAGTCTAAAAAATCCCAGCAGGTTTTCGACATAAAATACCTCGTTATTTAAGCTTAGTCGAAAACCTGACATGCTGGGGATTTTTGGACTTCGGATTCGGATTCAGCGACTCCAAAAACATGTAGTAAACATGGTCTGTCTTCAGAGCTCGAAAAAAATTGCATAAGGTTTTTTGAGGTTATGTTGGAACACTGACGTGCTGGTGTTTTTTCAACCTCTTATTCGGATTCAGCGACCCCAAAAACATATGATAAACATGGTCTGGCCCCCGGACTCGAAAAAAATTCTTTTTTTTTGCGTTGTTGTGTTATTGTTGTTGGGGTAGTGCACTGCGACCTTTAAGATTTATTGTGCCCTTTCATGGACTTATAGTATTTCCACCCTCCAATAGGAATTTTAGTATTAATCCTATTTCTATGGAGTTGAAATTAGCATCTGGTATTTGAATATGCATAAGTGCGTGGCGCTGTCCTAAGATATTCTTACTACTCCACTTTTATTCTAGCTTCTTCCTTGTTGAGCCCAAATTTCTTCAAGTTAAAATTTTAATGCCAGCATAAAAATTTGAATTAATCCTCAATTTTCATTAAAATATACAGCTTAATTTTAATTATTTTCAATAAAGAAACTTCGTATGACATATTTTTTTTTTATTAAAAAATGTGGGAATATTTTTTTAAAACCTTAAGTATTCACTCACATATTTTGCTGCATGTCGTCTTTGTTAATTTATTGTCATTTGTTTTTGCAGGTGACAGCTTCTCAATATACTGAAAATAACGGTTTACGGTGTGTCTGTTTTTAATTAATGAAATTCCACAAAAAACGCTAATATTTTTTTTTTTTAATAATTTTTTAAAATCATTTGCATACAATAACAGTAGGTAAATGAAAGTGGTAAGATTTATAATTTTAAAACCGACAGACACTTGAATGAGGTTAACCACAGCAAGAAAACGGAGATAGTTGAATTGAAAATGAAGTTATAAGTATGTACCTATTTATGCACACAGAAAAATAGCCATAAAGCGTGTAAGCGGTAGTCGAGAGGAAAAATCGCTCGTTGCAATGTACTTTTGCTTTGGTTTCGGGTGGAAAAACAATTCTCCATATAGTAAATTTTAGTAGAATACCGCAAGCCTGATACTGTATATTTCTTCAATATCATATTTCCTCAGTTTTAATCATGTATATTTCTTCAAAATTCTTTAAGGGGTTAGACCACTGTGACGTGAGTTTTTTCAGAGTAATTTTCAGGAATTAATTACTAACTAAATATTTATAAAACACTAGTATTATCTTCTATCCACATTTGAAGAACGTCGAGTTGAGCCGCTTCGCGCATAATTAGATCTCAAGATATCGGGTAAATCGTTTTGAAAACATAGTTTTGGCGTTTCGAAGCGGTTGTGTAATAACTAGAAATTTCAATGAACACGACTTTATTATTCCCTTATTGTAGAGGGTTCAAAGGATTTATTAAGCCAATAAAAAAATTATTTTTTCAAAATTTCACAGTGGTGTAAGTTTTCTCTCAGATTGACACTGGATACTTCTCACTCAATATTTCTTTTATATTTAAGATTCTACCAAAATTTCGTAAATCTGGCCTTTAATATTATGATCTGTCTGGCAGACACTAGTTTTTCTATAAATTTGCTTGATGTCATTGGATATTTCTATTCCTTATAGAATATCTAAACTATATATTTGCTTTTAGATTCTTGAACGATTCCCCAGTCATGATTCTGAATATTTCTTCGTTGTTCCTACAGAATTTCCTACGGACGAATTGTTCTAAATTTCCAAGAAGCTTAATTGAATTTTTAGTGTTTAAATACAATACCATCCCCAGTTAATCAATCAACCGTCGCTATTCTAATGAACTAATATTAAATAAATTATAATCGAAATACTTTCGCATATTAGTACTTATGTTTTACTTTTAGTTAATTAAAAAAATGTATATATGTATACATATTAAACTGATGACTTCATAGCTTTAGTTTTCTGTTTCGTAAATAAAATTCTGCCAACAGTAGATCTTCATAAACTAAACCAAACTATTCATTAATGTGAGAAGATTCTCAGCGACTATAGACTCGACTCCTCTAGTGTCTGTACAAACGTCGCCGCTCTATTTTAATTAAAATGTTAAAAACCTAAATATTTTATTCGTTTTTTGTTTATGTTGTTTTGCAAAAAATTTTGCTGAAGCGTGTTGAAAAGATTTTAGTTGAAAAAATAAACTTAACACTAAAAAAAATCACAGGAATGAAATGACATGAATATGTTGAAATGTGTGTATGAATGAATGAATGGACTGTGCTTTTTTTGTTTGTTTGCTTTATATTTTAGTCGCAGTCATTGTTCGTTATTTATTTACAATACAAAAAGTAAAACTTCGCAGGCATATAATTTTATTATTATTATTATTTTTTTTTTTACATACATATGTTTGTGGATTCATGCTTTTTTTTTGAGTAAGTAAGTTTTTTAGTTTAGTTTGAACCTGATTTGAATTCCAAGAAATCATGCTCATGTAGTGAAACCTCCAACCTCTAGTTTTGTAATTGCTAAAATAGTTAAGCAAAACAAGCATGAAAAAACTGAGCTGTAAAAGAGTAGGCAAACGGAATGCTTAAATACTATAGTTTTGAAGTCTTGCCTAAGCATGTCAAGTTAAGTCTTCCTTCGATCTTCCACTTGTAAGTATTTTATTTCAGAACTGTGGAGTTAGTGTCGATGATAATATATGTATCAGTGATACAATAATGTATCAAAAACTAAAGTATCCCTAATGAATGCATCTGTCAATTACTCAAGCATTTTAGGAAGACATGAAGATAGACTAATCGGTCGGTAGTCATTTTGTTGCGAGAGACCTTCCGACTTTATTGCGAATATCTGGCGGAAATTCTAGAGTTTCGAGGCTCAATGTAGTCTATTCTTCTTTTTTCTCAGACGACTTGCTTCAAAGATTTTCGTATAACACTCTTATTATACAAAAAAACAACAACTTTCATTCATTTTTCATTCTGGATTATACTGGATAGTCTTTTATTCATGTTTAGATATTGCCAAAGTGAATCAGGGATGCCAACTCATTTTTTCTCTTTCCCCGATAGCCCTCGAAAAATTCCCCGATTTTCGATCGAATTCCCCGCATCGATATAATTTCATATTATCACAGCGCGACACGCACTTTCCATATAAAAATTTTACAAAAACGAAAAATTACCTAAAATTGACCTCAATGAGGTAACCCTGAACTTTCTCGGTACAAGGGAGATTTCACTTCAACCCACTCTTAAAATCGATCCGGCTCAAGCTTGCGTAAAGTTTAATCCTATTGGGTAGTAGTTACCACACCAAATTTGAACGAGATGGGGTGTTTCGAGTTACTAGACTTTCATTTTGATAGATAAATAAGCCTCAGCCCACTTTTGGGTATCAAAGTTCGCAAAGGAGAAAACATGGGCTCTCTTTTAACTCAAATAAAAAATGGCAAAAACCTTGTTTTGAAAAAAACGTGTTCGAAGTTTTGATTATCGGTTTTTAACAGATAAAATATATTTCATCTTCTTTATGATGACTGATCGTAATTTTTAAGTTAATAAATTTGTCAGCAAGGGTTAAGAGTTATTAATCTGGAGGTGCTGGACTAAGGCATAGCTTTCTGAATGGTTGAAATGGAAGATGAAGCGCCGCGCGACTATTTTGGCCTGACTGACACTCGGCGCTATAATCGTCTATATCTACGAAAGCACTCCGCGTCTCTCTGAAATTTTCATAAAATACTTTCGAAATATAATACTTTCAAATAGCACACTTTTTTAAAAATCGATTTCTCCAAACCAATAAAACGCAGGGCCCACTTAAGAAATTACGAAGATTTTAAGACCCAAAATTACATTACATAAAATTTGAAAAAAAATATTCTACAGACTTTTGTTACTAAAAGCTGAAAGACTTCAATTCCCCGCAAAAAACAGCGCATTCCCCGATTCCCCGCACCAAGAAAAATTCCCCGCAAATCGGGGAATTCCCCGCAAGTTGGCATCGCTGAACTGAATGGAGATCGCTTCAACCGGCTTCATTCAAAGACGGCATTCAAGAGATTAAGTTCAAATAATTTAGAAAATTTTACTTAAAAAGTTATAAATTATTCAAAGATTATGAAATGAATCGGATTGACATTCCTCATCAATTAATACTGAAAAAGACTGCAATCATTTGCTGAAAAAAAACATGTGATTTTTAGTCTTTTACCACTCTGATTCTAACATAAATACTCTTTAGTATCGCAATATTAACACACACAAACTATTTTTTAATATTTATTTTCAATTTCCCCAGGTTCCTATGTAAATATCTCTCTAGTATTTCATAACAACTTTTTTAATTATTTCCTTAAAGAAATTTATTTTTTTATTTCAAAGTGTTTAATCGCATAATAAAACAATCCGAAAAAATTAAAATTATGCCTTCCAACAAAACAAAAAATTTAAGTAAAATGCTTCCTCTCCAATACCTGCACAATTTACATATTTAATTATCGTGATTTCATAACTCTCGACCAATCGCACATTAGAAAAGTTTTTTTTTTTTTGTTTTAAACTATAAATTTGAATATTTTACTTTTTGCATTATTAATCACTGTAAAACCATCAATAAACCCAAAAGAAAAAGAAAAAAAAAATTTTTGAAACATTTGTCAAAATTAACAATAAATAAAAATTAATGATTAACAACATTTTACAGTTATAAAAATCAAGGCACAACAGGCACAAAGATAAAAAATACATAATAAAAATTAAAGAAAAATAAAAATTATTCACAGATTAGTCACATGTATAGATATTTTTTGACATTTCAAAATAGTACATAACGAAATGTCAAGACCCTTAACGCTATTTTGTAACATGGTCATAACAAGAAATAAAATTAACAAATAAAAATAAGAAAAAAAAGAAACAGAAAACCTCAAGAGCGAAAGCGGAAGAAATGGAGAACAGAAAAAAAGATACGTGTAACAAAGAAGTACAAAAAAGTTAGAGACTTTCTTCTTATGGGCTATAAATAAGGTCAACAGCTGTTTTTTGATGTTGTTGTTGTTGATGTTTATTTTATTGGTCTTCAACATGGACCGGCCATCATCTCCATCATGCATATTGAGCACAACTTATTACAGACAGTGATGGAAATGTTGGCTACAATATAGAAGAAAACGAGCTACTCATTTGTGAATACTATTAACATGGCTTAAAGCTACCTACATAGATATGATTGAACTTAATGAAGTGCGAAGTAAAAAGCAGCCAGCAGCAGTTAACCATGGGAAGTAGTTAGAAAGATAAAATAGAAGAAATTTTGAAAAGAATATAAAAAACAACAAAATAAATAGATAGAAAATTAAAAACTAATTGGAGTAAAGTAAAGTAAAGAAAGCTGTAGAATTATTAGTTAGAAAAAAAAACATTTAATACCTACTGAATATATCAAAATATGATTGATGTCATGCAATTGAATAAGAATTAAGTGAAATTTAAGTGATAGAATATTAGAAATTATAGGAGGTTTTTTATTAATTATTTGAATTAAGTTTTAAGGCAAATTTTTTTTTATTCGGGTGTAAAAAATTTGAGCTCGAATATGGTTAAAGCATCAGACAGTTTTATGTTCAAGAATCTTGAATAAAATGTAATAGTTAGTACTTTGGATTTTTTGTGGGTATGCAATTTTATTTGTTTGAATTAGATGGAGTACCGATGGTAAGCTTAATGTATACCTTGTCTGGATACCAGGAATACTAAACCGCTGTAAAGATTCAAACCATTTTGGACTTGTGATTCAGAATTGATTGAAAATTTCAACATTTCAGCACTCAAAAATGATACAAAATTGTTTGTGTATTTTAAAGGGTTTAGTAGTAATTGGCGATTCCTGAAAAATGAGGTGACCTGCGAAACAAAATATTTTAAAAATTATAAACTAACAGCGAAGTTTGGTAAAAAAAAGTTTGTCTGTTTTTCCATACGTTTGTTTCTGTTTTAAAGTTTTGTCAGCTGTTTTTTGTGAAAAATGTATGAAGACCTGTTTAGTTATAATTTCTACATAAAGTCTGCTATTTAATCTATATAAATTTACCATTTCAATTGCAAAATAAATAAACTTACTATTTCTTATTAATTTTCATAAACTCCTCTAAAAAAGCATGTCTGTTTAGTTGCTCCTTTTAGCCAGGTGAAACCTAATAATTTAAAATTATGAAGTACAGCCAACATACATACATATGCAAAAATATTAAAAATAAACTATTTTTGAAATAAGTTTTTAAATGTATTTTTGATGAATTTCATAAGTTGCTATACGTGACATCGTGAAATGAGTGAAAATGGGCTGAAAATCACTTGGATATACCGCTGACAATCTGCAAACATAACGCTCAAACGGCGATTTTGAAGCAGACTAGGGTAATATGGTTGAATGAACTCACATGTGCAATTGATAAGCAGGTATTGCTAGTTCGGTGAGGAAGTGGTTTCAAAACGGAGCTATAGCGCTAATTATGACTTACAATGGATCTGCTGAGGGTCAGCCAACTTAATCAACCAACCTTTTTCGATTCGACGAATCTTACCTACAACATATGTAAATAATATGAATACCTTTCTGGGGTTAAAGACTTACAAAGTAACCAACTAGGCTGGATGTGTCCTCAGATGACATTCTCTAACTAGTTCAGCTTCTGTCCAGTGTTCGTTAACCGTTGAAAAATATCCTGGGACAATACACACGACAACGCCATGTCTAACTGAAGGTCAGTTAGTATAGGGGACCTGCTCAAATTCATTATGAAGTGTATATTACAAAGGGATGTTTTTCGGCCTAAGTGTGATCTAACCTAACCTTGTTTTTGAATTTTTTTTTTATTTCCTCCCTCGTTTAATATATAATTCACATACAACTTGAACAAGTGATTGTTTAATCAGTGATTTCAAAATGGCTCTATTTTTAAATTATTCAATGAATGCAATCACAAACATTAGGTATCCATTGAATGTGACTTCAGTGTTTGAAAATCGCAAACAATTGCTCTGTCTAAAATAAATTAAAAGAGATATAGAAATGTCAATCAGCTGAAATGTTTTATAAGCTGCAGCCAACTGATTGAAATATGAGATACAAACTTAAATATTAGAATGCAGACACATTTTATCTTTGTGTGAAAAACAAAAATAAATTTCTACGACATTTTTAAACATTTCATAACAAATAAGATTTGACAATCAGCACTCTAATTTCTTACATTTGATACTGTAGTAATCAAACTTTTTTGTAGCTACATATTTTTATATTTTTCTAAAACTTTCGTTTTAAAATAATAAATACCTACATAATATTTCTTACTAAACTAAAGAGTTAAACAAAATTATATCTATTGTGCTTATAATATATTGTATTCCAAATGAAAACCACAATATGAACTTAGTTTCTATTTTTAACTTTTTTATATTTATTCAATAGCAATTTTAAAGGAAATGATTTCAAATACTTATACCCCGGTGCGGTGTAAAAGCTAATCGAAAAAATAATAATTAAATGCATAACTATATGGAGCTTAGGGGGTATATTAAATATGTATATAAAAACTGATTGATGTATTGCGAATGTGGCAATAAATCAATTGGCGCATCTATGAAAGTAGGTATACATTAATGAAAAATATAAATTATATAAGGAAATCGCTAGGTCTAAATTGTTAGTTAGATATGGACAGGATCTTTGAAGACTTGTCTTTCTCTTTGTGTAGTTGTTTAAATCACTTTGTATTTTTAGCTTATAATTCTTGATGAATGGAATGTCTCCATGTGTTCTTTGATCGTCTACGACTTTTGCGATTGTGGGTTTCAATAATGCTCCATTCTTGTCATGCTATTGTCTGGCTTTCCTAGAGTATGCCCTATCTATTTACTTCCATTTTCGTTGCTTTATCTGCGCTCTTATGGGCACTTCGTTTACAAGGTTTTGAGGTCAAGATTTTTTTTTAACGCATATTTGTAGTTTCTGGATGTTTGTCGGTTTCAAATTTTTTACTTATTTTGAAAGGCGCAACTATTAGGATTTTTTTAAGCTCGCAACTAATTCTGTTTCTAAAATTCTGGCGAAGTTATACTGTTTTGAGCAAATCTAGTCTATTTTGTTTTTTAACTATTTCAAAACCTGAAAAGTGTTATTCTCGAAACGCTACTTTTCAAAAAGATAGGCGTGATAACAGCCACACCGATCGTCCAATTCACTTAACGTTTCATATCCATCCATATTCTTAATTAGTGCGTTATCGCTTTAACTATTTTTTATCACTTTAGCCATTTTTTTGATAATTCGAATACTTTTTTAACAGTAAAAAATAAATAATGTTTTCAGATGAAACTTGGAGAAATCAAGGGTCGCTCTGCATGCCCAGAACTGTTTTTTGTGTTTTTTCCATCTATCATACTCCGACTAACAATTGCTGAATCTTAGAAAAGATTTTTTATGAACGTTTGGTGCATATTTTACTCTACCGACTGGACTTATATGCCATGACTGACGAGCGTTGTTCTGACTGACTTCCGGAATTATGTTTTTTATTGAATACATAACCTGTATATAAAGTTTCAGCCTTTAGAAAACCGTTGCACTTACTTCGTATTTTCGACAGGTTTGAAAGCTCACCTTTGCCACCTGTTCTAACCAAAATCTGACTGACCAGAGTATGTTCATGTATTTCACTAGTATAACAACATATTACAAAACTAGCCTTTAAAAAGTCAGAGACTCTTTTTGTAACGGGCTCTTGGACTATAACGGTTGATATCTAGTTGTGGTTCTTTGTAGTTGAAAAAAAAAATAGATTCCTACTTATTTCTAGTTTTTTTTTCGGGAACAATTTTTCTCAGTGTCTTCACCATTTCACTATATATGCTACTATGAGCCACCCATGATGACTTTCTGATGCTGCTGAGCTTCTTCTTTACCTGCTTAAAATAGGTTATTTAATGTAGATATACCAGAACAACTTCACTGCACTGTGCCTCTTACTGACAATTTTTCTTACTACTAATTTAATATACATATAAAAAACTTGCTGCTTTACAGTTCTTTGACATTTATATAGTTGAGTTACACTCACTAACACACGAAGAAAACTCAACGTATCTGTGATTAAACTCGTACCTTGTGCATATTATTAAAAAAGTAAAAAAAGACTTTATTAAACCTAATCTTCATATAAAAGTCAACCGTTAAGAAAATTATATTTTCCATGATGCTTAAAACAATGCAAAAATTTTCCACAGGTTTTTTTTTATTTTTTTTGTTATAGCGCTTCAGATTTCGTCGTGGTGGCGCGTGAAAAACTGAACACTTTAAATGTAAATTGAGATCGTAACATTTTGATAAACTTTACAAATATTTTTTCTGCTTCTTCAACTAGTATCTTTATATGTTATTACAACTTCATATGAATGTGACTTGAGCCTTGTTTTCTCTGTATGTGAAGTAAAGATTAATTCATTCATTGTAAGATTATAGCACTGCAAAAGCTTGAAAGAGTCTGTGATTAAAAGATTTAAAGAAAGGTTACTCTAGCCTGTTATTAGTTTTTCAGTTGTAAGTGAATTTAGTTGTTGTTCATTCTAGCTACCAGTAGTCTCAGTATAGGTAGACGTTTCAGTTGGTAGTTATTCGATGGATTTTCTCGTCCTTTAAGTTGAAACTATCTGTTTTTGTTTTTCAAGGAAGCCCAATATTATGGAGTTATACTTGGCAGAAAATTCTCGTGAAATACTAAAATGATCGCATTGGTGACAGAATCATACGCTCACTTTGAATTTGTTGAATTACCTGGGGTATCAATCACAAAATTATGAACTGTCTCCACAGACTTCCAAGAATGACCTACGCGGCACTTCTTTAGTGACATAAAGCAAAAATGATCACTACTATTATAATCTTATTATTAGGTTAACCCCCATACCAATACATGTGCAAAATCAGCTTTCGCAAGTCTCAAATTATTGAAATTATGGGGGTTCGACAATTGCGTTACGTAACGTCGATTTTATACTATCAAATACAGATAACTTCAAAATTACACTATGTAGTTTATAAAACGATTAATTTGAAAATCATGGCTAAATTTTGTGTTTGATAGAAGAAAATCGACCGAACAATTATAAAATTATGAGCGGTTGATTAAGTTTTATTGCTAGCTTGGTCTTTTATTACGATGTGTTACGACCAGGGGGGGAGGGATCAAAATTGGTCAAATACTGCGTTAACACTGACCAACACATAAAATAATTCGATAGCCCAAATACGATTGGTATTAGATTTTTCATCGGGGAACACGAATCTGGTCATGAAAATTTTCCATCACATCAGGTTTTTGAAAAAATAGGTTCTAAAACTAAAAAAATCAAAGTTTTGAACATTGTTAATCAAATTTAGCGTAAATGTTTAATCAAATGTAAACCAGATGTGATAACAACACCTGCGAATGCTGCCTGGAACCATATTCATATATTATATTCATGTACCCGTAAAAAATCGATTTTCTTAGGCTCTACTTCGATGTTAAATAATAATAATAAAAAATATATATATATATATATGCTATAGCACAGCTTGATTGATAACATTAACACGTGCCAGTTGTTTATTTGAAAATTCCATATGGCGAAAAATATAAACACAGTCGTGGTTTCAAGTAGAGCTCGTAAAAAATATATACTGCTAGTCGGCTAATTGCAGTAAATATATCTAGAGGGGGAAAGTACCTTTTTTTCTGACATCTAAGTCGCGATCAAAGCCATGATCTCAAACGTTACTAAATCTAAACTATTGGTCGAGTGTAAGAAAGACCTTGTCAGACTAGACAAACTAGATAATTTAACACATCTGGGTGTCTGGCCACAGGAACTTTAGTGGAAATAGATATGCTGATACTCTAACTAGACAAGGGTCCTTGTTGCACAAATCTCAGTGAGTATAGGTCCTAACTCCTCCCAAACGTGTTAGGCAGCAAGACTACCTATTCCGCATAATAGCTTATGTCAAAGCAGGGGCCGAAAATAATGATTATTTTCAAATTGATACATTTAAAAATCTTATGTAAACACTGGTAAATATATTGTTTTGATAGTTTTATTGCAGTTTCTCTTTTATCAAAACTTTTTGTTATCCCAATCAATTTTTAGATGTGGTAGTTTTTGATTTTATTAAAAAAAAGTATTAAAAAAAATCATTTACGTTTTTTTTTTTATGTACTCACAAGAAATAAATATTTTTGATTTACAAAACAAAAGCTCTGAAAATTACATTTCTTTTTCGATTTAAAAAATATTCTTCATAACGAGGTAAAGAGGTAAAAACTTTCAAACAATTCCTGTTTGGAGAATGCCGGCTCTGGCAGGGTATAGACTCATGACCTTTAGTATTCCTAGTTGGAATAACACGAAATAAAGTTTTATGATCTTAGCAAATGGTATTTGGGGACTTTTATATTAGAGTAATAATGAAACTTTCTTTATTTTTTCTTTTCTTTCCTTCATACTGACTACAATCAGTACCGTATCCAGTAGCGTATCCAGGGAGCGTATCTCCAGAACCCGACATTAATGCATTCAGACTACATTGAATCTACAATTTCAACGCCAGCTTTTAAATGTCTTACTAAATTTTAGTCTGATATTGGTTTAACTTTTCCGTTTTTGCCCTAAATTCTGGTTTGATTGTAAGTCAGAATTTTGTTTTATTTTAATTTGAATTTTAATCTGAATTTGATTTGAGTTTTAATCCATGTTTGGTCTAAATTTTGATTTGCTTTCTAGCATTTGCAGACCAGCGTTTGATCTGATTTCCGGTACCCGAAAGCGTGGACGGATCTCGTTGAAATTTAAAATGTATTGGTTTTTTGGTCAAATATCTTAAATATTAAATATATCTATTTTAAGTAATAATTTAATTTTTCATAAAAATGAAGTGCTTAGTTATGGAATTGTGAGATCGTAAACTCACCACCATGCCGATATTAATAGTGATATCGATGCTAAGAGTGATATGAATGTATATTTTAAAAATCGTTTAAAGTACTATCCAAATCAACTGTTATCTTATTTTTTCGGATTTTTGTTTCGACCAAAAATGACTCAAAAAATAGAGATGTATCAAATTTGTTTCATCAAATTTTTTCCTCAAAGGAAATTAAAATTTTCGTCAAATTTTTTTCTGAAAATAGATCATTTAACAATATAAATCATTCAGAAAAGTCATAATCAAAATTTTGATCCGAATTTGGTTTCATTTTGGTCTAAATTTTTTATCTGAATTTGGTTCTTTTCTTGGTTTGAACTTCGATCTGAAAAAAGTATTTAAATTTTAGTTTGAAATTTGGTCGACATTTCCGCCTAAATTTCTAACCGATTTTAGTTTGAATTTTGGTCTCAGTTTTGTACCAGTTATCTTTTAATTTTTAACCTGTATTTGATAAAATTTTTGCACCAGTTTTTGCTAGGTCTGGGTTTTGGTTGATAGTGAGTCTGATATTTATCTTTTAATTTAGTAAAATCATCCTCCAGAACTCAAGTCCTAGAACCGCCACTAGTCGCTTTGGTGTTATTTGGTTTTTCTTCTCCCAGAAGGAGAAGCAACCTAACCTAATCTAATGTAAGCGGCCGAACCTTAAAATTTCTGAACAACAACAAAGCAAGTTAAAACTAGTTCTTGTGACAAATTTGAAAATAAATATTACCTGCTAACGTAATAATTCTTCATTGGATACCAGCACATTTCGGCTATGAAAGAGATGGAAACGCTGATCAATCGATCAAAAATATTTCCAAATTTATACTTCTACAAAAAAAAAAATTTCCCATCATTTGTAATAATTGCTGCAAAATTCATAGATGGATTTTCTTGTATTTATTTTTACTTCAGTTGTTGTTGCTGCTGGTTTAAAATTTGTTAGCAACAACGAAATTTTTCGTAGCTGCATTGAATATTTCACACTTGATTACAAAAGTAAAAGGGAAGTAAACTTTTGAAGCGTGAAAAATTTCAAATTTATATTTTTTGTAGTGAGTTCAAAGTATTTTTAACTTTTAAAGGGTCCAAATTTGTATGCTTTTCAAAATGCAAACTTAATGCGCTTAAATGTTGTGTGGCATAACAAAACTGATACTTTAATAAGATTTCGAAAGGTTTCCAAAATCTTAAAAGAATAAGGGGGAACCTGGTTTACAATAATAGACACAATCTTTCAATTTTTTTAATTTGATTTTAATTGATGGCAATGCCATTGAAGAATATTCTTCTTTTAAAGGAAAATTCAAAGTATTTTTGAAGTTACCGATTCAAGAGCAAATGTGGTATCTAAATGTACTCAAACGCTTTTAGGGGCTCTTCAATTCATTTCAACGGAGTTTACACCAAAATCAATTTATTTTTCAAGCTTCAAAAAATCATTTTTGTATTCCTAAAATATGTAAAAGCTTAACTTAAAAGTTAAAAAAATATTTATGAGTAAAATTATATCAAATGTTCCACCCCAAAGGTTTATTAATTAAATGTTAATTTTCATTTACTCATGTTATGTCAAATATTTCTAATACATGACTTCAACCTTGATATTGATTTGTTATAATCAAAAATGCATTCATGAAAATAAGGTCAACCATTTTTTACTACAAATATGGAGAAAATCCGACATTAAATTGAATTCAATGTGAGATACCTATGTGGGTAAATATGACACACATATTGCGTAAGATAAAAATCAGGTTGAGAGTATACAATTCAATTAGTATACGCCTAGTTAGTTATTTCAATAGTGAAACCAACCAAAAAATGCAATGAAGTAAAGTTTTTATTTTTTTGGCCATTTTTAGGAATACTTTATTTCTAAATACCAAGTTCGATTATTAGAATTCTTTTATTTAGTAATTTGATCTGCAATTTCACAAATTAGTTACTTAAATTATTTTCAGTCATTTTTGATTATAATTTTCTTTTACTGCAAATAAATAAATCGGAAGGAAACTATTCGCCCCCGGGGTATCACAATGGAACAGGAGGTCTCAGTGTGTTCATTTCTGAACAGCCCCTACAACCTAACCTAAATATAAAATATAAACTTCCTTCCAATAAAGTGTTTTCAGTTTGCACAATTATTTAAATTTTAGTTACATAGTTAGTTAATTTGTGCTGATTTTAGTTCTGGTTTTGAAAGCTATTGGTGTTTAATTTATTTTAATTTGTACTCTCAACTTCTTCTTTCCTCATGGCAATTAAAATAAATAATAATTAGGATACGAAATATACACTGTGGTCAATAGTTAATTTAATTGCATGGTAAATTGAGAAGTACACATAGAAAAATATCTGCTTGAAAATATAATTAAAAATAACAGAAAACATAATTGGAATGAGTTAGAGAAATAAAAGTTATTGCTTAAAATATCAATTCAAATTCAAAAGACTCCATGATAAAATCAAATACCATGCTTGAAATAATATATGATAGGAACGTTAGGAACGATATTTAAAAATTAGCACCAGATTAATATTTTTAATCTAAAATATATGAGAAAATATTTTTCATTTTGAGTTAGGCTGTTTTTCCTTTTTACTACAGAAATTAAGGCTTCAAAATATACTTTAAGAGAGTAAACTTTAAGTTGTTCTTACTGTTCGATTTGCTCATTCATTTGGCGAATATTTAGAGTTTGATTACACTGAACAAATATTTTTCAAACCCTGAAACCAGACTATACTGGGCTACACTCAAAATAGCATGGATCTCCGTTTCTAAGAATGCCGTAAGAATGTCTAAGTCTATAAAAGTATTAGAGCTGTATCGAAGATGCCACGATTTTTGCTTGTATTGTGCTGAAGTCGTCTTGGAGGAACTTGATGCGTCGTAATTGAAAAAGATTGCATAGCAATAAAACTCATAGCATAGTGGTTCGTCTCATAGACGAAAATCAAGAAATTCATGGTACCAAAATCTAACAAATTTGGTATCAATTTACAGATAAATTAAGAAGGAGCCAGAAAGTCTTGTCGAACTAATAATTGCTGAGGGTGCTACAGCTGCTCAACGTCCATAAACATTTTTTAATGTTCAATTTCAGCTATTGGATTAAAAAAAAAAATAATTTTAAAAATACATTAAGAAAGTTACATTAATAATTTCCTAAATAAATTTTAGTTTCTTTTTATTTTTGATTTATAAGTTTATATATTTTTAAAACTAAAAAAATTAACTGAAAATTCTCGGATTATGATGCACAAAAAGTCGGAAATTGGGTGAAATTATGTATATATTTTTTTTTTTAATGCAATTTTTTCTAGTATACAATTTAGTTTTAAATACTTTATTCGACTTTATACTAATATATACGACTTTTAAAACAGATCATTTTGAAAATTGTTCTAAATACAATAATTTAGACCCTTTTCGATAACCCTTTGGGTACCATGGTGACACCGGTGTCACAAGGTAATTTTTGCACTTTTTTAAAAACTATCCAATCAATTTTTAAAAATTTAGAGGTTTTGGAAAGAGAATTGATGGTTCTATAATTTCAATTAAAAAAATTTACAAATATTTTTTAGTAACGGTACTGCAGCGGATCAAAGCGAAAAAATTGTGTTATTTTTTTTTTGTTACTTTTCAAACGCCCACAATTTTTACAAAACTTGTCCAATTACTTAAAATACTTTGTCTAAAATGTACAGAAAAAGTTCGTCAAAAATGGCCTATACACTAAAAAATCGGATTTTGAGTAATTGACAAATTACTCAAAATACTATTGCATATTCCGAATCAGAAAGTAGTCAAGATTAAATCAAACTATAGCCTGTTTATTTTATGCGAATATTCATAAATAAAAAGTTTCTAATCTACGACTGACTTCGTATTTATGTCCCCCAATATTTTTTAAAACTTCACCTCCAGAAAAAATATTTTTTCAGTGTGTTGGTATTTTCTATAAAAATACAACAAAATAATAATAAATTAAGTACTTTTGCACTACAAATAGATTACAACAACATATCCGTATATGACTTTTTGAATGCATGAAGTTGCATTCAAGAAGGCGTAAAATAAGCCCGATTAAACGTATCTAAAAAGTGGTGTATGTATGTATGTATGTATAATGCACGTAGTCATACGTGTTCCGCTCTTAAGAATTGCATTATCAGCACCGAAGCGAGGGCGACGAATATGATCAGCGCAAAGAAAAAAAGCTCACATACAGTGCATACAGTATGCACGGCTGAGTGCATAAAAATTGTGATAATGTTGAAAAGAATAGTAGAAAAAATGTGAATTTCGATGAATGAAATGCATACATACATAAATACATAGTGAAAAGGAAAGAAGACGAAGAAAAAGTAGAAAAATATGAAATTAATATAAGATTTTTTGTTTGTTTTGAGAATGGGAAAGTAGGTGGGGGCGGTTATTCAACTCTTTTTAACAACGAACGACAGACGATGCTGTAAGTGATGATGTGCATTTGTTGCAATAGTTGTTGTTGTGCTTTTGCAAGCAGCTGTTGCTGCAGCTGTTTGTGTAGAACGAAAATGGGCATAGAGTACAATATGATACTACCAAATTACCGAAAACAACAACAAATACAGTATCTACACATAAATATTTCTAAAAAAGTATGTGCGCCACAAATTCTTTAGTGCATTTCCAAATAAAAACAAACGAAAAATAGCAAAATTATGTGAGTTTATTTTGCGGCTGCAAGCATCTAACGCCTCAGGGCTGCTATTTTGTTTGTTAACTATGGTACAAACATTTTGTTTGTTGAAAGTTTGCAGCGCTATGCTTTTGGTATTTTTGCATCATAGTTTTATATAATTTTTTTTCTTTCCTTGATTGCGCTTGTTTTTTATGTTTTGGCCATTGGCTGTTCACTGTCTGCTAATCTTATTTTAGGAAGTTTGCTGTTATTTTCGTTAATCATCGTCTGTCTGTCTAGTGCTTGAAGTGTTTGTTGTCTGCGTGGGCTGGTTGAGTTTTTTTGTTTGTGGCAAATTTAGACTTTTTTTGTTTTATAATTGACAAAAGATTTTCGTGTTTGTTGTGCTGTCGCTTTGACATAATGTGGTATTTTTTTTTGTTAATTTTAAAGTTATGTAAAACATTCAGTCACGATTTGGGTCAGTGTTGCAAGAGAGTGAACAGAAGTAAGTAAGTAAGTATGCAATGGTGAGTTAAAATTCCTTTTTGCTATAGAAATATTAAAAGATTAAATTTTGCAGATTCTTGCAAAGTCTTTTAATTCAGTAAAAATGGTCCTGGCTGAGATATATATCGGGAACTTGAACTATTCCCGAATATTCTCTGCCGCCTTGAATTCTTTAGAACTCTTGGCAATCAATCTACCGGTACTACAATTATTACCTGAAATCCAACTTCAGTGAACTTATCTGGTATAGATATGGTTCCAAACGGATTGATGCAACTGGTTTTGACATTTTCGGTAAACCGATTTTAAAAGAGATTAGTGAGTCAATTTTCTAACGGG
Organism: Toxonevra muliebris; assembly: GCA_963691655.1. NCBI lineage: Eukaryota > Metazoa > Arthropoda > Insecta > Diptera > Pallopteridae > Toxonevra > Toxonevra muliebris. Next base: position 30,150,804 of record OY829329.1, read on the forward strand.
TTAATTCAATTAATAACGTTAAGAAGTTATAGCTATCATGTCGGACAGTCAGGCAGCCATTCGAGCATTATGCTTCTTTGAGATCACCTCTAAGCTGGTGTTGGACTGTTTAAGCAAGCTCAATTAACTGGTCGCTACATGTCGCTATATGTTGGGTCCCTGGACACGTAGGAATAGAGGGTAATGAGCAGGCAGACGAGCTTGCAGAAAGGGGGTAGCGACCACTTTCGTGAGACCTGAACCCTTCTGTGGAATAGGAGATAGCGTAATCAGGGAATTACTTAGGCAGGAAGAGAGGAACAAGAGGCAAGAACTCTTTACCAATCTTACGGGACTGAGGCAATCCAAAGCGCTTCTAGGCAACTATAATATTGCATTGGTCTCAACAAAAACAGTTTGCGCATATTAGCTGATATTCTGACTGGGCATTGCGGGCGAAGAGAACACCTTTGCAAAATAGGGGTTGAGCAAACCTCAATTTGTAGGTTTTGTAATGAGGAAGACGAATCATCAGAACATATTTTAGCTCAGTGTGGAGCACAAATCCACAAAAGAAGGAAATGTCTGGGTATGTACCAAGTGCCCAGTACTGAACTAGCATCCATAGATCCGGGCGCAATACTCATATTCTTGAGGGGGACTGGACTGGATGAGGCACTCTAGGCAGATTAGACTAGATAGAAAAGAGGGGCGTACAATAGATCTTATAGGTCGCAGTACAACGACAAAAACCTCTAATGCAATACAATACAATATAGTCAATTTTAATTGTTTAGAGAGTGTCATAGAAAAATTTTTATAATTAAAATATTTGTTTTGAAAGTTACCATTAAGAAATTAAACAAATATGTGGCTTTTTTCCGTTTTATGTACAACCAACCGCTTTCTAATAAAAAATATCATTGAATTATAGCCAGTGGTTTTTGAACCAAATGTATGCACCTAACATTTTTCATAATATCAATTTTATATATGTAGTAATATGAGTATAGATTAATAGAATTTGGTCTAATTCATAAGATATGAGGAAATATTTTCCCTAATAGCGCGGATAAAGCTGAAATATAAACGAAGATATAACACAAAGACATGAAAAAAACTCGGTATTCATAAACTAAGTGATGCCACAATTAGAAACGAAATGGTAATAGCATTGCGAGAGAAATGGCCAACCAACATAGAAGTCATTGAAGAAAAACTTGGCGTAATACACCCGCAAAAAGATACGTTGTGAATCTCTGATGCAACATGGGACCCTTTCTCGCAGAGAAATGAACTAAAAAGGCAACATTTCAATTATGAACAGCTAAATCTACAATGTAATGAAATAGCTGAACGTGTCAAAAAATCAGCACGCAATGACAAGAGAAAGTTTATATATAAGCGGCAGCAGATGAAAATAATATGAGAAAACTGCATCAAATAATATGATACCTAGTCAGGGACCGCACAAACTCGTTGATGGAGAGAGCACTTTCACGAAATACGCAACAACACAAACACCAACTTGGATGATAACCCAGACGGTATTGAGGAAGATAGTTTAGATTCCAATCCACTGAGAATCACAACGACGCCACCCAATACTGAGGCAATACAAATTGCTATCTCTTGGCAGCATGTTGACCACAGATGCTGGAGCAGAAGAATATGCCAACAACAGACAAGCAAGAGTTACATTTGGAAGATTACAGCCAATACGGAGAAGTTAGCAAATTTCCAGAGGAACAAAAATGCAAACATTCAACGCATGTGTAAAGTCAACCCTTACATATGGAAATGAAACCTAGTTAATTACAAACATCTTCATATAGAAACTACAAGTTTTCATTACCAAATATCTGCGGATCATATGCAGAATATTCTGGCCAAATCTAATAAGAAATGAGGACCTTTGGATATTTGCAAACGAAGAACCAATATCAAGGAAAATAAATTGGATGTGGATAGGACATACCCTAAGAAAGCCAGTCGACCGCATCGTAAGAATGGCGCGTGAATGGAACCCACAAAGATGCGGATGGAGACGTTCCATACATCTAGAACTAACACATAAAAAACAACATGGCATAACGTTAAAATTATTGCACAAAATAAAGTCAGATGGAAATGCTTAGTAGAAGCCCTAAACTCACAAGAGGAGTAGAAGGAAAAAAAATTGCGTGGACACACGAGCTGGACTTGGGAATCGAATTTCGGGATTTCATTGTGAATAGAATTTCGTTTTTAACAAGTTTGATAAGTTTGGAGAAGAAGAAGAATTTGTATGTATGTTTTGTGAAAATAAAAATAAAAAAGGTGTTGTCTTAGCAATGAGTTGCTTTCCGGCTCCATTATTTTATTTTTTCACTCTTGCTTTTGTTAACAAATATTATGAAAGCAGCTACTATGTAAACAAAATGAAAAATGTCTAAACAATTTTATAGATCTTATATTTTCTTCCCTGTTTTTTACAGCCATGTTTTGAGGGTTTCTGAGTTACTTTTAGCATTTCAAGTGAGTTTCATTGAAATGTTTATGAAATTCTGAATTTCATTTGACAGTTTTTGTATGGCAAAATTCCGCATTTCAGACTCATTTCAACGAATTTCTAAATTTGCCTAAAATTCTCTCTCGTGTGCCCCCACTATAACAGGATTCATTGTTTTTATGACATTCTATTAGGACTCGAACTTTTGTATTGATTACCTACCTACCTATCGCACCTTCTCACTTCATTGGAGATTTCTGAATTCACCTCTGATAAATAAAACAAAAATCATTTCAATATCATGAAAAAACCTTTCACTTCTAATAAAAACAAATATATTCACTTTTATTTAACAATTAATCTCAATGATTTATAACAATGCAATTAAAAAAATATATGCATGATTAAAAAATATTTTTAAATTTAGTTTTCAATAATTTGTTACTTTTCGCAAAGGAAAAATATATGCTCTAAGTAGCTTCCATACATTTTTAGCATTCTGATCTTGCAATAATAGCAACTTATTAGTAATTTACTACACACACCTACACATAAATTCCTCCTTCACTTTTTCGCTTTTAGTTTTTGCCTTCACTAATTGTTTTCTTTTTTTGCGAAAACTTTAACTAACCAAAAATTAATTCAAAACAAGTACACTCAAAGAAAAAGGGTTAATTTTGCATGTTGAACAAATACTAAATTGTATATTTATTTTTATAATAATTTTTTTTTGTGGCTACGCAAATTATTTGCAAATATTTTAATACGTTGCCAGAATAACAATTTATTTATTGTAGGAATAAAATATTGTTTTGGGACGTTATATGAATAAATAACATTAAAAAATGTTTCTTTTTCTAAAGAGACGTTCAGTTTTGTATTTTGGCTTATTTCTCATAAATTCAAATTAATTTTTTTTCTATACCCATGTATTTTGTTGTGTTTTTGTTTCTGGCGCTTTAGTGGATCCATTATGTCTGTACGATTCTTAATTTGTATAGCTGTTTCTATTTTTACCTACATGTTGTTGTTTTTATTCTTTCTTTTAATTTATTTATATTTTATTTTAAAAGAAATGTGTTTTGTTTTTATAGTTAAAATAAAAATTTTTTAAGCGGATTAATGTTTTCTATGCAGAAAATTAATTGTTATGGTATTTTCATTATTTTCAATTTATTGTGGGTTAAGCCGACAATTGGGTTAACTCGTCAATTGTTAAGTTAAGGCTGCAATTGGGTCAATGTGCGGACATAATTTTTATGCACGTTACAAGTCTGAAAAGCCTTACAACATAGTACGCTACATGCAGACCGCACAGCTGTTTCAGAATTGTGGCAGCCCCTGATAAATAGTGCTCTTGATACCCGTCGGGTTATACCCGCACATACAAATGCTCGGGTACCCGAAAATGCGGGTATTACCCGATCTCACGGGTATCCGGGCATTTCGGTCAACGGGTATCCGAAAATTTGAGGGTAACAACTAAATTCGGATACCCGAAAATTACGAGTAATGCTTGAAATCGGGTACCTGAAAATTGCTTACCTTCTACATGCAATTATTTTTTAAATATGCTAGCTAAATAAACTAAATGAAATATGGCACTTCCATTGGGGATTGGGATTGTTTTCGTGCAACTGCTACTACTACTTTTTCTAAAACTACTTACTACTGATTCCGTTCAGGCGTTTACTCCATACAACAAGTATATTTATGTATAGTAGATTTTGTAGTCTCTCAATTTTATAAGTTTTTTTCAGTCACTCTATTGGCAACGGGTACCCATAAACTTGCGGGTACCCGAGAGAAACGGGTCGATTTTTTTGTTATATTGACCTCCTATATCACCTCCTCACCCCGTACACATACATATATAAGGTAAGGAACCAGTGACATTCTGGCCAGCTGCTGATGATTTTCGTTTTCCCCATTCGCTATTGAATTATTTTAGACTAAAGTTATTCTGAGTTCGTGTTTTCCAATTTCATTTCTTTCTTTTCTTGAATAGTGCAACAAGTTTGTCTCACACTTTTCAGATATTTTGCAGTTATTTTGTAAAGATATCATATATAGGCTAGGGTTTTGGCAAGATACCGATAATAAAGCAAGTTGTATCTATAGAGTGCGTCTAGAGTGATAGTTAGGATTCAGATCGCCTGAATCTAATGCCGGGAGCAATTAAACAGGTGTACCGTGTTCTGTAAACTGCTGTTGCATTGCGCGCATTCATTTGCAATCTCATTTAAGTCCCGCTTTATAGCGATTAGGATGAAACTCTTCGTTTTTCTACTGTCGGCAGCCAACCGTGCAAGATATTGTGAGGCTGATGCTGGTTCTGGTAGTCAAAAGAAGTTAGTTCAGTAATCTTTGTCTTGAGATTTAGATCTCTGTTCCATTATCAATTTCAAAAAATGCAAACTTCACTTATTTCTTATGAAAGTTGCTGAATTTAACTGAAAATATAGTGAATTTATAATTTAAAAAAAAATAAATAAAAAAACTTCTAAAACTGTTAAATCTTCCGGCATTGCTTAATTTTTAAGCTTATAAAATTTCTGATCAACCCAAAGAAACTCAAGCACAAAATAAACTCAACTCTCACCTTCAAGCTGTAATGATTACACAGCAGTTAACCCAATGGGAAATGGATGCATAGCACATACCCGCATTTGGGTGTACCGCAATACACAAACAAAAATATATAAATTTGATTTCAAAATTCTTAATATTTTATCTTGAATCATTTATTTTAGAAACTTTTGTTTTTCGCTTTAAACAATTCATTTACAAACTCAGAAAATAAATAATACACACTCATACACACATAATTAATTCGCAGATGATGGGAACAAGGTCAGGCTAAGAGCTGAGCTGAACCGACTAACGTCGACGATTCGACGACTCACTGGCTAGCTAGTCATACACGTTTAACTGACTACCTGTATGTACGTATGTATAATGTGTTGATGAATTACAATCCATTCAGAAACACAGCAACGCTAGCAATCTTTTGTTATTGTCTGCTGAAGCTATTAAGCTCCGGTTTATGAGACTCATAGCAGTTGGTAGTAGTAGTAGTGGTTTTAGATAGAGAATGTGTTGGCAACATTGTTTCATAAATGTAAACGCCTTTGTAACCGTGCGTATGCGTTTATAGACAATATGAAATACGCGAGCGAGTATAGATTAAAGAAAATCACTAAATCCGCATCGAAGAGGTAATAAAAAAAATTATTTAATGAAAAAGGAAAAAAATAAATAATTCATGAACAATTCGTGTTTATTGAAAATTGCAATACATAATTTTTAATAACTGTTTTTGTTGTAAATTGTACGTAGCAGGCAAATAATTATAGATTTTAATACTATCAGTAACTACTACTAACTACTTGTTTGTTGAAATCGATTAAGTTTTACTTCTTTTTTTGTTTTGTTGCTTGAAATTATCTGTGTGATTGTGCGTGTGTGTGTTTGTTTGTGTGAAGTAATGTTTAATGTATAATTGTTTGTCTTTTAAGTTTTGGGTAGTTACTTTAATTTTATGTTTTGTTTTTTTTTTTTTTTTTTTTCCTCAACTATTTTCTGTTAATGTTTAGTTTAATATTAGATTTAACTATTTCTAACTATAAATAATCAACTATATTTTAGTTTATAAAGAAATAATTTCAGTTGTATTTTTACTACTACTGTGGAATTACGTGTTGTTCAGAGTTAAGTTCTTTGTTAGTCTCAATGTGCGGGAAATGAATACAACCTTAAAGTTACATAATTCGATTGTAAGTTAAAATTGTTTACAATAAGTTATTGCTAAATAAACTCGTAAGAAAAGGATCGGGCAATGAACCCATGAAACCTGAAATTCAGGCTACAAACAAATAATATGAAAATCAGTAGTGCCAATCTTGAAGAAACAATTGAAACACTGAGGACATAGTCAGTTCGTGCGGAGCTCAACAGGTAGAGTGAATGTTTCTATTTGAACTAAACGAAAACGTTATCATCTCTAATGCACCATATACATTGACGACGGCAGCTACACCACTACATCTGTCAAATTATAAAAACAATATGTTCTGATGGTAAATTTTTTTTTTTTTCAGATTTTAGAAAACCGTTGCAAAATTTTTTTTTTTCATACAAACTTGGAGCCTGACTGACGGGCCCCGTTCTAACGAAAATCTGACTGACTCACCTGTGCCACCTGTTCTAACCAAGACCTGACTGACCAGAGTATGTTCATGTATTTCACTAGTATAACAACATATTACAAAACTAGCCTTTAGAAAGTCAGAGACTTTTGTCACGGGCTCCCCGCCTATAAGGCTTTGGGCTGGTATACGATTGTTTATATTCACCTTTTGAGATTAAGATGTGAAAATAGTTTCCCTAACTCAGTATTTTAGAGGTAAAGAGTTCGACAAAGCTGTGCAATCGTAATCGTAACTGAATAGAGTAACTAAAAACATATTTCTTTTTTAAAAACACCGATGTTAAAACATCGAAATATCGTTTATGTATATTCCTTAAGGTAAGTAGAGCGGCTGTTTCATATTCCATATATTTACGGGTTCCATGTACTGAGATAATAGCTACACTCCAACTTTACCCAAGGGAAATGGAACTGAATTTATCTCAGCTTAACTTTTACATTTTTGCATGGTTATGGCTCATAAATGTGTCGATTAATAATATTTAAATGTTATCAAGTTTTACCCATTCTTACCTCACACGTTTTTATATAAAAAATCACATGACTTATGAGTACCCCACATGAGTCATATGTTAGACAGCTTTCTCAGTTTTGCATTACATTGCATGTTTACTTATGACTTATGAGTTCACTGTGATTCATAGATAAAACATGCCTGCGAAGTTTTAGATGATTGAAAAAAGTAGTGAATCGAAATACGAATCGTGTTGCAGGTCACGTTTGGATTTCGATACTTTCTATTCGGTCCGTTTTGTCTTATCGTTAAAATCACCAAGAAAAATTTTAAATGATTGGATCAGGATAAACTAAAAAAAAATATTCGAACCATTAGTAAACTAGTAGCAAAGTTTAAAAAGTTGGTTTAATAAATTCGAATAAAGCCAACATCGCATTTTAAAGTTCGAATTTTCAAAATTATATTAAAACTCAAAATTGTCTCAAAATCTGGCCTAATCTAAACTACTTAAAAAATTTGTTCTAGAGAAAAATTCTCCCTCCGTTTCCGATTCGGCAAAGTATATAGTTTATGCTCCTGAATTTTTCTTTTGAATTACAAGTCAAATAAAGTTAACACAATGCCTACCCGTATCGTAAACTCCTAAACATAATTACGACTCATAAATATAACATATGAGTCACATATGATGCATAGATAATAGACACATTAAAGTTTCTCCCTGCATCCTAAACTTTCTCATTACATCTTTCAAATACGTACGTAATCTATCCATCAGAAAAAGAAAATATTTTTATAGGTACCTGCTAATAATTTTTGCCAATAAATTTTTTATAAACTGTGAATGAAGTGTCAATAAATGTTTGACAGCTTTGACAAATTTCTTTGAAATCGAAACTATTATCAAAGCATTTCTATTTCTTTCATAATAAATACAATAATACTTTAATTATGATTAATATTTTATATTTTGTAAAAAAAATAAACGTCAATAGCGAAATTTCCTTGATCACTTTTAAAACCTACTCTAATTTTTGCGCTTTTATTTATTTTTTTTTTTTTTAGCAAAAACTTTCACCGCTTTTAAGCGATTTAAATAGCATTTTGTGTATATTTATAAAGAAAAACTATAATGAAGATCATTTTGTTTTATCATTTTGTTTCGCATCTGTTTTTTTTCTATTACAAAAATAAAACTTTATTATAATAATTTCATAAAAATAGCAACAACAAAAACTCAAACGTGTTTGCTTTTACTATCAATTTTTGTTAAGCATTTTTTGTGCTTTTAATTTTAATCGATTGTATTTTTGGCACCTTTGTGGGCGTTATTATGTTTTCATATATTTATGTTATTCTTTCACATGCTTTTGAACATTGTTGTTGTTATTAGCTGTTGGGTTTGCTGTTGTCAAATTGTTAAAGTGTTAATTATTTACATTCGAAAAAAAAAATAAATACTTATTTATTATCATTTTTATTTTTTTTTTTGGGATTAAATTTGCATAAATTTGGTTTATTATTTGTTATATTTTTTTTATTTATTTATTTTAATTTTTTTCTTTATAGTTTGTTTATTGATTGGTTTAAATAGAATAGTACTAAAAATTGTATAGTATTTTATTTTCCAGCTTAGAATTGTAATTTATGAGTAGGCACCGTTTTTTAATTTATGTAAAATAATTTTCCAATAGTATTTAAAAGAAACGTTTTTACATTTCAATGGCATGCTTAAAACTTCTTTACTCACATAAAACACACAAAAATTTAAAAGAAGTAACTCAAAAATTCAGTTAGTGTTTCATATGTCTGGTGTGAAACATGCTGCCAAGGAATCCCAACTAAGCTTGTTTTTTTTCCAAGATTTCGACGAGTGTGCGAAATTGAATTGAGTTTATAATCGCAGAAATTTCAATTTACATTTCTCATACTTAAACAAGTTAGATTCACAAAAGATGTGAACTATATTTTTGAAAGGTCGACACGAGCTCAAATTTTCTATTTCTGTTCCTATTCTAGTAATATTTATTTTTATAATGTTATTTAGTATAGGAATTTCTATTCTTTCATTTTCTCAAGAAACCCTTAACTATGGTATAATTTGGAAATTATTGAAGGCAAATTAATAATTCTCCTTCTAGCGCTTCAAGTATTATGGTATCTTCCATAAGAATTAATTATCCTTTTAACATAAAATTTAATTAAAACTAGCTCCAAAAACAAGTAATGCCTCATGTCATCTCAAAATTTTAAACAACTTTCATGCTATTCGATAAATATAAATTTGCTAACTGATGATGACTGCACAACTATTTATTAAATAACTTTTAAAAATTTTTTAAATATTGTTATTTGCTGTGCATTTTTCTGGTTCGTTGTACTTCGGAAATAAATTAAAAAGAATAAATGAATTACGTAAAATAAGAAACAAAGACTCTAAAGAGTTTTGAACTCTAGTATAACTTGAAGAATATAAGCTTGTATATATGAATTCATATATAACCCAGTATGGAAATAAGAGGCAATTCATACGATTGGGCTAGATATAATTATTATTATTATTATTATTATTATTATTATTTATTTATAATCGGTAGTACAATAAGAATTAGTTCTTTTAAAGTACATCAAGGATTAACAAAATATAAAAAAAAGGAAACAGTACAGTCAAACTTATATGCTATACATAATACTTATAAACTAAAATTATAAATTAATTATTGCAAATTAGGATAGAAGACAGTAAGTTAGTTAGAAATACAAAGGAGTGAGTGAGAGAGAGAAAAGTATAGGTGAGAAATGTAAAATTAAAGAGTCAAAATCCGGTATTGGTAACACTGTGTTACAGTGAAAAATTACTTTCAACGAGACTTGATAGATATTGCAGGCATAGTTGATCTAAAAATAACTGCATACAAGAAATTTCGGAGACACCCTCAAAATCTGACAAAAAACCGATTTTCAGAAGTGCATATGTATAGCATATTAAGTTAAAATTCCAAAACTTATCAATCGATTTTTTATTTTGAGTAAAAGTGTAGAAGAATGTTCTTCTAACCGTTTATAGCAGTTTATATTGTTGTGAAAAACCTCGGAGCCGTGATCCTAAACATCTTCAGAACTCCCATTTTTTTAATTTTTCCCAACTTTTGAAGCACTTACATATTTTGTACAATATATATGAGGGATTGAGGGAATTCGTAGCGGACTGTGAAGTATAAATAATAATTTTTGTTTAATTTCCAAAACAACGTTCAATTTCCTGTTAAATAGCAATAAGTAGTGATGGGTTTACACCCGGATATTTACCACGCCGAGGGTAAAAACCCATTTTTTTACGTATCGGGTATTAATTTGGGTGTTTATGGAAAACGCATCATCTTGCACCTAAATTATGGTGAAATTGTTTGCTAGATCACTTTGTGATATAGTGAGTAGCTAATTAACTGTATGACGAAAGCAAACTGCAATTATACTTTGCATTTAAGGATATGCAAAATAAATTACAAATGACGTTGGCAGCAATATCGATTTTAAATGACGAAGAAAAATATTCACTCTCATCCTCCTTTGATAACACTAACACTGTGCAACAGCTAAAATCGGACTGGCGATTTGACATGTGGCTACTGACACAGCTCTTCAAAACGATTATTATGAGGAAACAAATATAATACAATCGTTTTTTGAACGAATGGTCAGATTGACAAAATTTATACTTTAAACGGAATTCACAAGGAAACTATGTAACACAAATAGAAAAAAACTTATACTTTTTTGCCTAAGTTGACTTGGGTAAATTTTTTTTTGAAATTGAAAATCTTGGGTAAAAACACCTAAGTTTATTAACAATTTCCCTTAAATAAATTATTTGCCCATGTACAAGATGAATCACACAAATTTTTCTACAATTTGACCAGCACAATTGAACGAATTTTTACCTAAGTTTTCTTTGGCAAGTTATCAAAAAACTTGGATGGATCAATTTGGCCAAATTTTAGGCAATTTATACTCTATTTTAGTAAAATTTTACATTCGTTTTTTTCTACGTGAAATGTTTCAGAACCGTTGATTTTTTCTTACTGGGAAATGTGAGCGCGTATATTTTTGTTGTGATCAATTACATGTGGGTATTTTTTCTGGATAATTTGTAGGTTTTTACGATTAACTGTGCTAAGCTTTAAAGTGTTTTTTTTTTTCTTTTTTTTTGTTACGGCATAAAGCGCAAACGAACCTTTTGCTGCTGCTGTTGCTGATGGTAAATGATCGATGGAAATGGCTAGCTTAAATGTCTTAATGTGCGCCATTTTTGGTATTGGCTACACTACTATTAACCAGCATTCATCAGCCTTTAGCCATTAACGAAACTAAAAAACAAAGGTTGTAATTGTTGCCAAAGTAGAATTGTTGTGGTTCTAATTTTGGCAAATTGTAAATTTTTTGTAGTTTCTTGGTATTGGCATTTCAAAACGCTTTCGGCTCGTGTGTGTGCGCCTGAGTGTGAAGTGGCATTTAAGTAATTTTCCTTATTCGAGCGCTATCGATTTTGATCGTAAGTAATTGAACAATCTAACAATCTTACAATTTAATTGTAAATTAATAGCAATTATTGTATTACAATTTAACAATTATGTCATTTAACAATTTAAGCTTATTATAATTACAAAAGAGAAAGCCTAAAATTGTATTTGTGCATATAAATTTAAAATTAATTACTTATTTTTAATAAATTTTAACAATTCTATTGTTGATTTATGTATGCGCACTTAAATTTATTTGTTATGCATTTCTCCTATGCACCGAAATTTATATGCATATCTTACAATTCCGGCATATCACACCAACATACCAGCATATACTAAGCTAGTTTTTTGCAATCACCGACCGCCACACAAATAACTGTCAAAACTGGTTGTCAAAACCAGCTGTCAAGTGTCATTTCTTTAATTTACAAATACATATATCAAAAGGAAAAATGCTTACTCTTTTTGTTATGTGCTCACATACGATCACATAAAATTCATAAAACAAGTTCGTTTGTGAATTTTTTAAAACTATTAACCAGCAAACAAAACCAGAGTGGCCAGTTTAGGTTATGTGAATGCGGTGGCTAGCTATAGAAAAGGGGGCACGTTTTTCTTACAAATTATTATGCTGGTTTACGCATTATTACACTATTGGGGTAAATGTCTTTTTGAATTATGAATTATTTTGAAATCCGTGTGAATCATGTATACGTGTTCGACTTTTTGTAGTTATTTTTTAAATATATAATAAACCTCATTTTATTTCTTAAGTTAACTTCATCATATGCTCCTTTTTTAGAAAATAATTTTGGCATTTTTCTATTAAATTTTTCTTATGTTTTAGTTCGCTGAAGGGTCAGCTGTACTAACTTTTGTTATTGTTGTTGCGACTGTGGGGCAGGTTGCATTTAATAGAAAAAGAAAGAAAGGACAAACACAAAGATTAGATTTCTGAACCTAGTTCTAGTCCCAGAAAATTGGGGACCGTTACCGGTTCCGTCCACAGTGATCCAAGTATAAGTGCTGTAGGATCGGCAGATTAATGGAAAAGGTGTGTCGTGTCATGTGGGGTATTCCCGCACTTAGGGCATTAATTTGTTATTTTGGAATTGATCACCGAGAGGTAGGAATTCAGCGTCCTGGACACTTCCGAACGGAGTTAAGCGAGAGTAGCCAGTGAGCTTCTCGGCAATGAGCGTTGCAAATAGGGGGAACGACATCATTTAGTACATGATTATCGCTCATGTTCTCTATTGCGTTCCGAACTTTTGTTGTTGTTGCTGCTGCTGGTCTTTGGGTCATCTGGCTTGACGGCGGTGGATTTTTTTTTAAGACTACATTGAATTGAAAGTTGCGTCTGGTGGATATTCACTAATATTCTTTTGGGATAATCTACTTTGTATATTATAAGTTAATTAGCATAAACTTGATTTCTGATAAAACTTATGGTACTACAATCAATAAATATTGTTGAAGTCTTTGCATTAAAAAAAAAGTATCTTGTGAATTCATTGAAAAAACACTTACAATTAAGTCCCCCTCTACACACAAAGAAAAGACCTTACAACGCACAGTGGGGCGGCCTCTTGTAAAGTCATATCATAAATGTTTTTTTCAAAAGATGTCCTAGAAAAAAATATATGTAACGATAGATAATACATTGAGGTTCTCCTATTGAATACGAATTTGGATGAATTTTATGTTTTTAATGCCAAAATGGACTCTCAAATTCGTAAGAAAAAAAAGGAAATTCTAATTTTTCGAGAATGCAATTGTCTGAACTTGCCTCCAGATGATATTTTAACATTTTTATTAAAGTATTATACCATTTTAAAAAGTTTTTTTAAGCTTTCCAATGGGCTTAATTAATTATTAGTAATAGTAATATACTTCTAGTTTTTTGAGCGTGAAGTGCTTTCCACTCTTCGATTGCTTTGAACTATTTTCTTATTCATCTTATTTACTGAATTTTTTTTATTTGTTAGTTTCCAATAAAATAATGGTTTAAATTCAACATTAATTATATTATGGTTGAAATTTATAAAAAAAAGGAAACATGATTCTTATTTCCCCTATTATCAACAGTGCAAATACGAAAGTTATATCATAAGAAAGTCCAAATATTCAACATTACAACAACCAAATTTCATCGTCTCATCGCTTTATCTCAAAAGACACCAAAATTACAAATTTTGTATATGTGCGAATCATTTTTGTTCCATTGTGCAACGTGCTCACAATTGAAATTATGTGCTTAAATTAAAATTCGTTATAAAAATAACTTTTCTTCTTTAAAATATACATAAATACATATAGAGATGGTGTTTATTCAACTTGTAATTTCACACGTAGGTTGTGGAAATGATTTAATTACAAAAACAACAAAAACAACGTTAAATTACATAAATACAGTTACGGTTAAAATAATAGAAATGACATAGGGAAAAAGTTTCATATCACGCAAACAATATTTTTTAGAGATATTTATAAATATAATGCTTAAGTATGAATATGGAAATGGTATCGGTACTCGATACTTTTACCCCGATACCCGGTACTTTTTTACTCAATACTTTTATTATGAGTACTTGTACCCATTGAGTACAATGATGCTGGTATCGAAATCTGATACTTTTTAAAATTTCCAGTACAAAAATTAGTACTGAAAAATGCAATTGCAATCAAAATTACACAGTAGAACTTGTACTTGATGTCGTTAATTTATATTTAGAAATACTATAAATTAATCGACGTTATTTCTCTTAATTAAAGTAAGAAAGAACTAACACAAATTCCAAAAATGTATAAATTGTATATCCAGTTCTCAAAATTGAAAACTTTTCAAGAAACGATCAAAAGTAAAAATGCATATTATTTTCCATAACATAAGTTTTAAATCATTACCTACATTTTTTATGTATATTTTTTATATACCTACATAGGTATATGTATTCATTATGTATTTATATTCTTTTGTATATATTTCAAAAAATTATAAAAATTAAAATTTACACATTATTCGCAAATTTTTGTAAACGCATTGTAAAAGCCTTGAAGTTTAAAACGTAAATAAATGTTATATTGAAAAACAATTCAAAAATACCATGAGCTTCACTGATGATTTTCTATATTGAACAGGTATCAGAAATCGTGATCCTATTTGGAGCGTAAATTCTATGATCCAATCAATATAACATTCCAGCATTCAAAGAAATTAAGAAAAATTCGTTGTGTATTTTAAAGAGTGTAGTAGTGATTGGGGTACCCTGAAAAAATGAGTTAAGCAACTGTGGCATTAAGTATATGGAGGGCGAAAAAAGTATTTGTTCACTGCATTTTTGTTTAATTTTTTGCTATTTTTTTAAGCCCGCCAATTTAAGCCAATGAAATTGTTAGTAATGGTAATGTGTTATAAATAATACTGTTAGAATTTATTATTGCGAAATAAGTATAGTTTCACAGAGTAATTTTCACATTATTTTAAGAAATGAAAGAAATTGAGGAGTTTTCACTGAAATTGGAAGAAATCAGTTCAACCTATTCTTGAACATGGTGACCCTTTTCTGTAAGTGGAACGTGAAATATAAAACATTCAAATTGATAAGCCGTCAACTTACTACTAATTTTCTTCAGTTTGTAAATGGTAAACGAAAACATGAGGAAGTTTGTAGGTGTCATAGAAGTTGCTTTGTAGAATTTTAGATGTTAAAAATTAAAACTTTTTTTTTTAAATAAATAACAATAACAGTTTCAACTTCTATTTTACTTTTGTATACCCATAATGCCTACTTGGAACTCATTAATGCCATATATGTCCCCACCACTTTGGACGGTAATAGTGACGCCATCTTACGTCCAACATCCAAACCACAATATGGGCTTCGTAGATTGCAGCTTTCTGTATCGATCCGCATATATAACTACTACTACAACTATTATGGCACAACGGCCCCTGAAAGGCCAAGGCCGTGCTTTTCGCATCCATTCATGTTGTGTGAGTTATATCTGTACACGAATGGACGCGACCTACAGTTTTATGCCAAATCCGAACGGCGAAGTGAAAAGCATTTTCATAGGAATTTTTTTACTCTTGGGAGGTTTGCCATTGCCAGCCAAGAGGTGGTATCGTGTAGAAAATTTTTTATTTTCTATTTTTTATTTTTGAGCGTGCTGAGATATGAACCCGGGCGCCTCTGCGTAGCAGTCCAACACACTAACCACTAAGTTACGGCGACCACGGCATATATAAAGGTATTTTAAGTGAAACGTATTTTTTCACATAAAAATATAATAAAATTTTGGATTTTTTATATAACCGAAAGATATTGCTTGCGTTCAGAAAACGACCTCTGCTCAACAACATGCTGAGCTGAAGTATCAGAATAATAATACGTTCAATGAAATGACAACTGCTCAATATAATTTTTGTTGATCATAAAGTGATCAATTTGGGTTCATAAGAAACAAGCAGAGGAGTTTTCTGAACGCAAGCATTGTTTCTATAAATTTCACACTGAATAATTGTAATGAATTTTAGTTTTTGGTTATTTTTATCAATAAAGTGATTAAAAAAAAAGTTATGCATTTCTATTTTACTTGATACTGCCCAACGAACCATATATGGCCCACTATGTAATTTCAGATTTTAACACTTATAATTCAGATATTGAAAAAGTCATAGAACAAAAGTTGTTCAGAATGAAGAATGCTATTCCTTAATAGCAGTTAGGGTTAAGTACACAAAACGGTAAACTTGCACTGGAGACCAATAGCATATTTTGTGCCGAAGTTTAATTTTTAGACAATTTGACATTTCCAACTACAAAAACTGACAACTAATAGACCCAATTCCCTAAAACTTTCTAAGAATGGTTTGTAGTCTCATAAAAAAAAAAATAGTCCCTTTTAAATAAAGAAATAATCGTCAAGATTTTCGAATATCTTACCAGGCTAAAATAAAGCAAACTTATTTTGTAACTCATTTTTTTTTCAAAACTTATTTAATTACATACTTATAGTCAATACTATTGTTGGGATGTTACATTTGCATGCAATTTCACGTTTTTAGTCTGCATGAAAAATATCCAGAAGTTCTTTAAAATTTTAAGCAACTTTTTCGATATTTCAAATTTTCAAGAACATTTGCTACGGAAAAAAGCACTTAGTTTTTGGATTATTAGATTTAGATTTCATGGTCCAGGTGTGTGTGGTCGTTTATTTGGCTACATAAACATAACAAAACTTTTTCCTTTAGTCACTACTATTATTTTGACCGTAGCTGTACCCTTGCATATACAAAACCAAAGGCATAAGTATAAATATAAATGCAATTTTCCATTAAACGTGATAGTAATACTCATATTCCATATTAAACACATGAACGAGTATACTCAAGTGCATAAATATTTTAATAGTAAAAAATACATACCTACATATATAAAAACAATTAATAATAAGTTTATTCATATTACAATGAATCATAGCAAAAATATCTACACGACGTTTCAGCGTTGCATTTGAAAGAGTTTTATTGCAGATCTTTTGATGTTTGTGCTGATACGAGTATATGCTAAAAATTTTCTTTACAACTATAAAAAAGTTTCTTATAAAGACAATATTTTTATGAAAATTTATTGTAATAAAAATCAATAGCAAATCGTAATAAAAGTTTTCAGTGAATAGTATAAACTTTTTAGTTTTATAAAATACTATAGATTATGAATATTTATAGAAAGTTAAAAGGAATTGTAAAGTATATTTTCAACTTTTATGTTTGACTAATAAGAAACCCAAAAGAAAAAGAAAAGAAAGTTTAAAATATACTATACACCGCCATCTGTCGGTCAGTCAAGCCATCTTTAATACTTTTATATTTGAATATATTTATAATTTTTAATATTGCTAGTTTTCTAACATCTGGATATCGAATATACAATTTAAAATCCTTACTTAGCTAGTTAGCGGAGGTAGCAAAAACCCCAGTCCTCACTTGCAACGCCATTTCTTGGAGCAAAGGGTGAGATTCACATGTTGAATTTTTCTTTGAAAATGATTTTAAATTCTGTTGCTTAAGCTTCATTATTTTAAAACTCACCAAAACTGTTGTAATTGCCATCATTACAATTTTCTGTTATCATATCGTTTGGGGAATTTCACCAAGCTTTTATTAAGACGCCTCGGTTATGGCAAACGTTAGCTGCAGATTAAGCTAAAAAGCTATAGAAAATGGGCAAATTATTTTGATTGAATTTGCGAACTTAAGTTAGGAATGAACAAATAAAAATTAATTAAATACTTCTCGTAATACTAACTAGATGAAAAAATAGTTATGACTAACTGAAAATGTGAGCTTTCAATACAAAATATTCAATACAATAACAATTGATAAAAAGCGCATTCAACAGCAAGTACTTCTAGGCATTCAACCTTTCCCAAAACATTAAACTTAATCGCTCATTATTTAGGGTTTTCGTGCTTTTAACATCAGTATTAAAATATTCGAATTTTTTTATTGTAATTTCAATCAAAAATTTGAGAACTTGAGAGTAAAGACTCTATGCCTTCCCCGAAAGTAATATATAAAGAATGGCAGACTAACCATTATAAAAAGTATTTTAATCAAATACTATTTTATAATTATTTCTTTTAGAATGGGTTGGGCATCTCAAAGTATCTCTTGAATATTCTTAGATTTGCATGAACTCTATTTTAGTTCCATTAGTTTATTCCTATTGGTTACGTTTTCATGCCCTGATCATTTTTATAATATGTACCATATCCATGCAAACCGGTGAATCTATTGCATATAAATTGTACACTTACATTCATATATATTTATATATTCTTATACAAGTTTGTTCATGTTTTTCTGCATCTCCGAAGCATCCCTGATTCCTGTTGTATCGAATAGTACTAGGCAGGGATGTCGTTTTGAAATTTTTTTGTAAAGTTAAATTCTTAAAAAATCGAAGTGATTTTTAAAAAAGTGAAGTGTTTTTTGAAATTCTTAGATTTTGTTTATTGATTTTAGTTTTTGATTGAAACTGGAAAACCGAAGTGTTTTTATGAAAAAGGAAGTGACGAAGTGTCAGGCTTGAAAGTAAAGTAAAAAAGTTCAATTGAAGTGACAGCGACAGCACTGGCACTAGGCATTCTAAGCATTGAAAATACGCTTGTATGAACCGTTTGGTAATTCTGTTTCAATTTTTGTTAAACAATCTTTGAAAAACAACTCTGTCTGTTCCCAACGCCGTACATTTTCATAAACAGGTGTATATATTGTATGTATATAATTTGCATAATTATTTTTCGATATGCCCGCATATATATGAATATTTTTTCATATTGTTGTTATTTTTCAAATAAAAAAAAATATGCCAATCCATTCATAAAAAGCAATTACAACAAGTTTTAACTGCGTTTTAATTTTGCAATAATTTATACAAATTTGTATTTTTAAACTATTGCAAAATACTTTTTGCAACTGTCTTGCTAAATAATATTTATATATAGAATTTATTTTATTAGTCATAAAAAGATTGAGGTTAGGTTTTTTTTTGAGTTGCACTTGCTTAAGAAAATAATTCAACTGTAGTGAAAAAGTATATTTTTTAATTGGGGCTTACAAAAACTATAACTTACTTTATATGCCTGAGCTTTTCTTCCCATTTTATATATTTGCAATATTCTATGAAATGAAACAAAAACACATAATTAAATTTATTTTTATTAAAATTTAAATAAACGAAGCAAACGTATTCTCTCTGATTTTACAAGAGTAAGAAGTACCAATTAGGCTATGAAGAGGACTTCTTTCTGAATTTTCCTAAACTGTTATTTTCAGGATTTATGCAAGGTCCGCGCCTAAATTGAATAAAATTTAAAGTTTTACCAGTATTCCTTCGTTTATTAGTTCCAAAGTTTTACTAACCAAGTTTCTCAATCATATTCAACTGCGAAGCTTTAAATTTCCACCTGTTGATAAAATAAATCTGCATTTTTTATATTATACCCATATATTTTATTAAACAATTAAGTAAAACAATTTTTGAAGGCAAATTACAAAACTTTCAAATTACAGTGAAGAAACCACAAGCGGCGGCTTTGAGTAGTAATAATTAAACTTGAAATTAATTAATTATAGTAATTAACAACTGCAGAAATAATAAACATAACCGTTAACTATAAACAATGATAAAAGTAATAATAAAAAAATAACTATTTATGAAAAATGTTGCAATTTGAAAAAAGTAAACGACGCTGTGCTGTTCATAATTTTTTTTTTTTTTTTTTTGTAGCAGTTATTTATTACATTTGCTTCACTGTAACACCCTTTTTTCTTACCAATTATACTTACTGCACATCCTATGTGCGAATTTCTTTTAAATGAATGTGTAGATAACTACTTTTATTTTTTTGGTCATAATTTATTTTCGTGATTTATTTTTTATACTCTACACATGGTATATTTTTTCAAATAAAAATTGTGAAATACCAAATAAATTTTATCAATTGTAGGTTGTTGTTGGTGTAGCGACATTTGTGCAGATGACTTTGTCGTACGAATCTTGTGTTTTTATATAATTGTGTAGTTATCGTTGTTTGTCGTCTGTTAGTTTTAAGCCAAGGAAACTGGCTGCGTCCACAATTCCAGTACGCCTTGATTCGTCGGTTACACGGGGCAGCTGAAAAGATGTATGGTGTTGTATTGACCCTGTCTACAATCTGCCTGGCTTCAGTTGAGATCCGTGACATATAACAGTTAAGTACCCTGTTCCAGCCAGATCGAAGTTGTGCGAGAATGGAGCTCGTTTCTCTGGGCAGGGACTTTTCTTTGTCAGCTATTTACGGAGGACGACCACCTAGGACCAGGTTTGGGGCATATCCATTTGTAGCTTTTTCCACGGCTTCTCTATGAAGAACATACAGGGTCATATTATAGGTCGATCTTTTTAGCTGGCATTGGTTAGTGAATCTTTCGATTTCACTGTGGTGTTTCAACATATCTTCTCTTATGTTTCTAGGTGGTGGTGCTGCGATTGTGAGCGAATTGTTTGGGTAATCACTCATATGACAGCTTCGCAAGTAGTGTATGTGTAGGCCCTGATTTTTAGCATGCTGGGCTCCTCTTGTAGATAGTTTTCATGCGACATCAATACACATCCACGTCCATTGTGTCTCACAGGTGGCAGAATACCATATTGGTGCAGCGTAGTTCGCGACTGACCTGCCGATGGTTTTGTGCATTGTTATTGTCTATTTGTCTTTCCCGTGTTTGGAAATGGTGAGGAGGCACATCACTCACCTACCTTGTCCATGACGTGAAGAATGTGGCTGTTGATTTTTCTGCTGTCGGTCCTGTTGTCAAAATAGTGCAATCATCAGCATAGGAGACCAGTGTCATATTTGGAAGTGGAGTGTAAATATTTGTTAATTCGAATTTTACAATAGAAAATTTAGCTGTCAGTGTTCTTACGTTTGGGTAGAGAAAATAATTTGTAGCTTGATGACGGCTAATGTTGTAGTATTCCTGTTAATGGAAAGTTATGTATTTGCTGATTTCAAAAAATTTAAGACTACATTTCACAACAGAATTAGCTAAAAGCTACAAAACATTCATATCTGAACTATTTTCTATAATGAGTTTTTCGAAATCGATTTCAAACGTATACTGAACCCAGGAGACGATATCGTGGAACTACCTGTCTCAACGAGGCTTTTTTTAGCTGCTCTGAATCTGTCACAACTATTGACTTTTGTCCAGTGAGACCTTAAACCGAATATGATGAAGTGGCCTTTTTTAGGTTATTTAGATTGCAAATGCATAAAAAAATTGCACAAAATAACTGAACCTCATTAGCTCCCGTCCACTCATTCCTCTTCACGCCTTTGCAGCCAAAAAATAAAGTTCCAACAGGAATATTCCACTGAAATATTTTAGATACAATTTTATCTATAATATTTTTCTCAGTTGGAGTTATTTTTCCCGTGTAGAATTTGTGAAATAATACCTGCTCTTTTTTTTACAAATATGTAAGCATCCGAAAAGAGAAATTTGGATATAATCGTTCTTTCTTTCCTAATAAACTTTTATATAAAACTGAATTCAATTCAAAAGTTTTTTCCCTTTCTTCGTAGGGTATTTTTAAACTCAAGGTGCTCGTTTTTGTTTGTTTAATTTTTGCCCACTGTTTTTTAAGCAATTTTGACAAAATTTGAATTTTTTTTCTTTAAAAAAGGTTTGCGTGCAAATTTTTAAATGCACTTAAGCAAATGAAATAAATGTACTTTCACTTTTTTGAAATTTCGGGTGCTTTATTTGCTTGTTACTACCAAAAATTATTTTTATTTATTATTTATTTTTTTCTCATTTTTAATCACAGGCGCTGCTACTTAAAAAGTGATTTTTTGTTTTAACTTTTTTGCTTTTTTTTTTGAGATGTCATGCAATTTTAAGTTTTGTTGCTTTATTTTAAGTTAATTTTTTTATTAAAATGTTTATTTTATTATATTTTTTTACTTTTTTGCGTTTTTAAAGCATTTAGTACATATTTTTTTTTCTTTGCTGATTTTCTACACAATCGTGAGAAATTTTTACAACAAATTTTACGCAAATATGACTAGCGTAATTTACTTATTTCGAAATACTTTGAAAATTTATACGTGGTGTGCAATTCTGTTATTTTCAATCTTTTTGTTTATTTGAATTTATTTTTTCATTGTTTACACTTTAATTTGAGTTATAAACAAATTTACTACTGTAGTTTATAGCTGCCAGTGTTGCCAACAACATTTCCTTTTAATTCAAGTCTGTTTTCCAGTGTGAGAGGGTAGCTAGATACACTTGATATTTGTGCAATTCTTTATTATGTATTTTTTCTTTTTTATAACATTTTTACAACTTCATTGTTAAAATTTTAAAACTATGAAACTAACTTTACCAAGATCTTCAGCCCCCCACAATTTGCGTGTGCACGAGGGTATCTTAAAATATGCTAATGGCAAAGTCGTATCCGTCGTTTGTACTTCATACTTACTACTTTTTTCACTTGTACATAATAACATTTTCACAGTACACACTTTTGTACTATATACACTCTATCTTCCTTATTTTTAATAGGTTTTTGTTTTTTAATTTATACTGTACATAATTTTTACCTAATCAAGGGAATAAAAAGTGAATGTTTTCGTGTACCTATTATTTTTCTAGGTTTTTCTAGATTTTCATAATACAACAATTGTTTGTATTTGTAATTTTTGTTTTTTGGTTTCTTTTGTTAACTCCCATTTTTTTGTTGCTGTTTTCTTAATTTTTTATACTGAATTCAATAGGTTTTTATTTTGTTTTTGTTTATTGTTTTTTAATGCAACTCGTAATCATAGTCTTTGGTTTAGCCTTGTATGACATAATTATATTTTGGTTTTCTTTGACTTATTACAAATTTGTGTTTACAAGTGTATATAATTAATTTTTGCTCTCATTTCACACATTCAAATTTTAATCATTATTTGTAAAACTAATAATGTATTATAGTGTAAATTTGGAAAAAATCATCATCATTATGTGGATACTTCTTTAAACCCCCAAGCAAAACGCTTGTCAAAATCATCACTATGAATATTTGTATTTGCTTTTGTTTAGCTTAAGATTCTTGCCGTTTCTTATAGTTAGATCCTACGGCAATCTTGATGAAATCCACCAGACAAAATATTGATTTAAAATTATTAATTTTGAAATTATTAAGAATATTAGGAGATATTTTGGCAGATAATTGTAAAATATAACAAAAACAGATGAACCCATACCCCAAATATTGGGTTGTAAAAAAATGAGGCTAAGTCTGTAGATGTAGTAAACAGAAATTTTTGTAACATCCAATTTTTTTTCAATTACTCTGAGCTCCAAGCCCGATTTGGAGTATACCAAATGAGTAACAAGCACGGAAAGGTTTCCTGAATATTGAGTAGGGCGCAATAGGGAATAGTTGTTTCCAAAATTACTACTATGCATCACTCATATTTTTGATGCAGCTCTTTTTTTGTGAAATTGATAAAATTCGTGTTGTCCTTTGCCAAAACCAAGTGGCATTACTGCTCTTTGGATCGATCAGAACAAAGTTCAAAAAAAGGGAAAAATTTTAAAACGTTCTAAATGGTTTACTCTATTAAAATTATATTATGGAATGCCAACGGTCTGCAAAAGCATCAAAATTACTCAGAAATTGTACACCGGGGTACATTTGACTTTGCCATTTTCAGTGTGACCATGCCCTAAAAGCCTAAAAGTTAAAATTCAGAAAAAACCTTAATTTGATTTAAAGAAACGTTATGAACTTTGAAGGTTCTACTTTAACTCTTCTTGAATTATTACGTGTTTTTGTAAATTTGCTACCGCTGATGTAATTTTCGACAACTAGTATGTAAGCGTTATGTGAATTAATTGTAACTGTTTTTTAAAAAAGAGTAACAAAATTTGTTACTGCTCTTTAATATTAACAAAAAAATTTGTGTTTTGTGAAAATAAAACAAGATAAATTGAAAGAGAAGAAACAAATCATTAAGAGCTTTTGGGGCACATTTGACTTTTACCAAAGTGGCACATTTAACATATATCAATTGTTCCCTATATAACAGATTTACAATACAATTGTTATATTTTCTGTCTATAAATGTTTAAAGATTTGGTACGTAGCTAAAAAAAAAGAGAGCTATTTCAGATATTAGAAATAAACATGAAACGGTGACATCAGCTTCTGAAACATATGAGGTAAATAGGGCAAGATTTAAGGTCCTTCATACTAAATCTTGGAGTCGTACCACAAATGGTTTTTGAAATATTCCATAATTAAATCTCAGGTTATATGGGAGGTGTCACACCCTTTTTCCAACCCCACGCACGTTTTTCCTGTAGTATTACATTGTCAATCAACATTCGTGCGCGAAATTTCAGTACTGTATTGATAATGGTTCTAGATATATAACCACAAAAGTGTATAGTTTGTATGGGAGGTGCCACACTTACTTGTAATTTTGAACTCAGACTATGCCTTTCTTACCACCAGAGACATAATGCATCATTATGAAATTTTAAATGAAAATTTTGCTAAATAGAGAGCAAATAATCTTTGTACAAATTTGTGTCAATCTCTGCTTCAGTGTTAATTCGAGACATACATATATTCGTATGACAGAGTTATTGACATTTGTGAAATGTGCCCCTTGTAAAGTCAAATGTGCCCCGTACCTGGAGCACTTTAGACAAAATGGGTTTTTTGTAAAAAGTACAAAAAAAATAGTGATGCAGTTTTTATAAAAATATAGTTTTTTTGTGGTTTGATCCAGAAAAATCAATGACTTAAAAACAGTAACATCTTTTGAAATCAATCAATAGTTTTCAGAATTACAGGCCTTTGAAAATTAAGTGTCATAGGTACCCCATTTTACCCTAAGCGTAAATTAGTCAGAAATTGTACCATCTAAGCGTACGTAACAAAGATATTTTTCTCATTGCGAAAACCTGTTTTACGAAAATGTCTTCGATGGGATTGGTGGTGATCTTAACGTGAACCAGACTAACTGGGCCTAAGAATAAACTCCCAGATTTCTTCATCTTACGAAAAGTTTCAAAAAACTTAATTGCAATTGAATGTTTCAACATTACCTTATTTTAGTCATGCTATACTTAAAGGAAAACAAATGCCATTTTTAGCAAATAACAAAACGGATTGGAAACACTTTAAACATTTACTAAATAAAGCAAACTTAGAACTCTTTGAAATACAAAATGAAGAATATTTCGAAAAAGAATTGTGGAAACTAACAAAATGCTATTTGGAAATGTACTCCATATACTTATTAAGCCTACAAATGTCGGAAATAAATATCCTTCAGAATCATAATCTCGCGTGGAAGTAGTAGGACACAAGCTCACCTATTGACAAAAGGAAACTAAACAGTGTTGCGATTAACAAATTTATAAAAGTGGCAAAAAATTTTTAGACAAAACGTACTTTTCAATACCAAAATATACCTCACAAAAATTGTGTTGTATGTATCAGCATATATCGCTACTTTTCTTATGCTAAAGTTGTTGCAAAATTAAGTTTGTGATGCATTAGGATTAAATGTTTCCAGCTGTATGTCGACCAGAAATTTTTTAAGGCATTCAAACCAAACTTAGGTCTCTGTTTTTTTAGTTAATATATATAACAAATTTAAAAATAAAATTCTCAGTGTATTAAAGTTTGGAAATGTTTCTTGCTTCTACAAAATTTTAAAAATGTGTGTTAGGGCCTTAACAAATTTAGGTAGCGATATACTTTCATATGTGTGACGTTGCACAGCTAAAAATTTTTGAAATAGTACTCCAAAAAGTACAGAAGTACTCCTTCAATTGCAACACTGAAACTAAACGATGTAAGTAAAACGATTTCAAACAAAATGCTTTGCATTCTGGGCAAAAAGTTTGACCCATGATAAAAATACAAATTATACATTGTGTAAAGTTCCTAATTAATAAAACGCCAATTAGTTCAATTTGGACCTCTAAAGTTACAGCAGGACTGCGAGTAGTGCACAAAAACCAAATGATTTTGCTGTTCATCTTAAGAACACCTTCACTCCACATGCTTGCGGATACTCTTTATTTAAAAATACAGTTGAATAGCATGACACCCAAGCGATCTCTTCGGTATCTGTAAATGAAGTTAGAAATGCTATTAAATCATAATATTGAAATTGCTATAACATTGAATAAATGCAAGCTTTAATATATTAAAGTATGTCCCAAGTCCCTGGAAAGTGGCGAAAGTAAAAAGGATTCGGAAAGCTGGCAAATCCCCAAATGATGGTGCTTCGTATCGGCCCATTTCACTGTTACCAGTTTAATTAAAAGAGCTTGAAAAATTATTTAAGTCACGCTTGATGCAAATTGTCAAACAGAAAACTTAATCCACTTTGGCTTTAGAAGCCAAATTCGATATTTTTTCTTTTTAAATATTTCGAAATGACAACATTTATGAGTAGACGGATTCTAGTTTTTTCCACCAGTACACCGGTTCAATAGAATTTGGAAAAAGCACTTGGCAAAATCTGTTTTTTTCTTTAAATCGTTCGATAGGTTTAACCTACCGGTAATTGCATCCCTAGTGGTGCTTTAAAAAATGCTGGTTCTATTTCTTTACGAACCGCTTCAACTTCTTAAAGTATTTTACAGCTTAGGACATTTAGGGTACCTTTCAATATGAGCAAAGAAAGCCAGCTTGAAACTTGTCGTATACAATGAAGTCATTTTGAAAATTGCTTATAAAATACAACGAAATTGTGATACCGCTTGTTTTGACGCAGCATTTGCAATAAAATGTTGAATGCTGAGAATCAAGCGTAAATTAATTTTTTCATTCATTACTTTATGTGAAATATCGTAACTCATTTCTTAATAGAATACGTTTTAAATTGTTCAGTTATCAAGTAACCAGTCGGTTTCTGACAGTTCTAAAAATGCAAACATATTTTATTTAAATTATAATAATAACTAAAGTTGCATTTGTATTGTATTTAACGCTTGATAATTTATTTTTTATATTTTATTTTTGTTGTCTATTTTTTTATGGGTGTGTGTGTTTGAACATTTTTGCTTCGTTTGCAATTCAAGTACTAACTACACTTTTTATTACTTGTATATATTTATTTTTATACTTCTTGCGACTACGTTTTCTTTTTTTTGTTTTTTTTTTTTTGTGTGTTTTGCTTAGTATTTTTCACTGATAATAAATTGTTAATGTATTAGTAAGAAATAACAAATGAAAAAAGTTAGAAAAACATATCCCCAAAACAAAGTTCGGCTTAAACCTCTAGTACTACGAAAAGATATCAGAATTACCATTTAAAACTGGAAATTTTAGAGTCTGGCTGTTCACATGGGCGCAAGCATGAACCCCTGTCTGAAAGAGAGAGATAGAAAAAATAGGTAGTAAGAAAGAGATAAAAACTCACCTGTCTTTTTCTAACTACTTTTCTAACAGCCACTTTGAGTGTATTCATCATCAACTGAATTACAATTTTTTTTTTATTTACCAAATTCTCCGTGGTATAACAAAACCAGGTAACTACCAGTTTTTTGTAATTCTGGGTTACGATTTCAAATATTAGTGCTTCTATAGGATATTGAAATACTAAGAACTATCACTAAGATAACTGATGAGGAATCGTGGCGGATTCCGAAACGGCCGTCTGATTTGGCCATCTCTATATACACTGTTTTTGTAATGACTACATACGTGCATTTAGCCTGTTATACATTACTTGAAAATTAAAATGAGTTGCACCAAACCTTAATTTCTTGCAATTTTCAAAAACAAGTTACTTGGTTTTGTTATATCACGGGAGATATGTATATATAATTTTGTTTTGAATCCATACAGTGTGCTGTGCGAAATCCTGTACTCTTGCAAAGTTTCATGCAAACTTTGTCAATGCTCAATGCTTGTCAAAAATCTCAATCTAAAGTTCGATACTTTTAACAATGTCGAAATGATTTCATTTGTTAGACAAGTTGCTTTACAGTCCAGATTTTCATCATAATAAATCTTATCTGAGATTTTTCTTCAGTAATTGTTAGAGGGGTATGATTAATAGAAAAACCACAAAAATCAGTTCTGGGATTGCAGAGCGCTGCCCCCCACCCCCTCCCAAAAAACCCCACCTTTGGTGAAAAAATCCTCTTTTTTACTAATAACTGATTAACTGTTGGAAATATCAAAAAATTGCGGACTACAAAGAAAAAGCTTGAGTGATTTCCTAAAAAAAGGTATAAAGTAAGTTTTTCGTGTATGTCATAGTTTTCGAGATATGCAATATTTAAAACATTGCAAACTTTCTACTTCCGATGAACTGTGGATATGCCCGCATCTTTGTTTTTGGAGCCTATAGGTAAAATTGAATTCCTCGAAAACCAAACAAGCTTGGAAGAAAAATCAAAATGGGTTTTGAAGGGAATATAAAGTACAATATTCTCTGTCATTTTCATTGACTACGGACAATTTTTAGTTTATAAACATAATAATACAGTATAGTTCCTGTTGGTTTTTGCTACTTTAACTATTTGTAGGCATAATAAAAATAACTGGTTTCATTATATGTTATAAATTTATTAACTTTTAGTTCAGGACATAACTTCTGAAAATGCTGAAAAGTTAGAAACAAAAACATTCATATTTTACAATTAGCTAAATTTTGGCTAATTTTTAATTGTGGTAAGTAGTTTTTTGATATCTCCAACGGTTAACCAGTTATTAGTCAAAAAAAGGTTTTTGTTTTTTTACCAAAAGAGGGGTTTTTTGGGCGGGTCGGTCCCCGCCCAGAACTGATTTCTGTAGTTTTTCCATCTATATTTAATACCCACTCTAACAATTACTGATGAAAATTCTCAGATAAGAATTATTCTGAACTTTTGGTGGATTTTTTACTCTACCGACTGGACTATTAGTATATTGATTATTTCCAAATATCAAGTACTCTAGCCCTACTTGCGTAATATTTATAAATCAATTTGGAATTTATTATGAGAAATTTCAGTAAGATTTGAGTTTCCAAAAACATAGAAATTTTTCGAAGCGGTATTTCTCAATGGCGTAAATCTTTCGACCAAGGACTTTTCAACTTAGCAAAATAGGCAAGCTATTTTCAGTCAAGACGATTGGCTGGGTTCAATGAAAGGAAAAAGATTGCAACGAAAGCTTTTACTTTCTGAAAAAAAAGCGACTCAAAAGTGACTGGCGTTTTTTTCTGTATCTTCAGCATCTCGTGGTAATTTTCAGCCACCGTGAGTAGAAGAAATGAGAAAAAATCAACTTTGCGTTCTACTAACATTTCTTACTGAGTGTGTATGTACAAGATCAAAAGCGACGAACGAAGTGACGTTGAAAGCTAAATGCCGTTAAATTAATGTGTGATAAGATTTTAATTTTTTATTTTTATTTTTACATTCTATCAAATTAAAAAAAAATATTTATTGTAAGTTGTGGACTTTTTTTTTTGCCACAACGAAAAAGCAAGAAACATTTGTATTTTTAAATTTTTTTTGTGAGTGGTTTATTCATTTGTGGGTGACTGTGCCAGACGTTTGCATGCATTTCTATTCGAAATTCGTGTACGCAAGTGATGTGTCGATGTTTTTTTTTTGCTTGCCGGTGTGTGTTTAAAAAAAAAAGAAGCGTGCGCGCATTAATTCATTCGTTTGTTTATTTTATGTCGATCCAAAAGAGCGTGAGTGACTGACTAACTGACGTGTGTGGCAAGTTTACATATAACGTACGCGTCTGAAGAATGAAAATGTGGAAAAATGAAAAATTGTCATATGTGTACAAATTTCGCCGAGCGATCATTTTTGTGCTCGCTCTTTTATAAAAATATTAAAAGTATTAAAGATTCTGCTCTATACATTCTTAGTATACATAAGTGATTCGTTTTTCTTTTATTATGAGTAGGTGTCGCACTCTCAGCAGAAAATCGTTTCCTTATCTATTTGGTGGCCCTAGTGTAAAAATAAAGAATTAGTAATTTTTATATTAAATTTTTTTTCTTTTTTTTGCAAAAAAAAGGTGTTTAATTTTTAGTACCTAAACTCACCTCAATGCGTTAAGGTGTTTTTTTTTTTAGATTTTTTCTTTTTCGAAACATAACGATTTTTTGTCTGAAAGCTGCAAAGCGACAACTCTAGCGATTTTTAAACGAGCAATTTACGCAAATTCGTGTAGTGTGTAGTTTTATAACGATCGCCGATATTAAAAATTTTTGCAAATTCTGTTTATTTATAACGAGCAATTTCCGCTGCTAAAATTACTGAATTACTAACGAGCTGTTATTAAAAAATTGTGTTATTATATTACATATGTGTGCGTGTATTCAAAATTTGCATATAAAAGTATCCCAAAGATATCATATGAAAATATCACAGTAACATTTAAACCTTAACGCAAAGGAGCAGAAAAAGAGTAGTTATAAAAATTTTATATAACGAACTTCGATTTATTCAGTGCCTTTAATACTTTAGTGCCAAAAAGAAAATTAAATAAATTTTTGCTACTATTTTTCTAAGTATTGAAGATACAACGAACGAGATATTTTAACAATTACGCAGGTGTGTACCTCAAATGTTTTTAGTTTTTTTGAATAAACCCAACAAGAAATTTATAACTCATTCAAGCAAGGAAACAGTTCCGAAATTTATGACTTCAATTAAAGTAAATAATTTTAAAGATTTAGTGATAGAAATCGGTGTTGAATTTTTATATAGCTATCCAGTTTTTTCGATGCATTGCAATTCGGCGTCAAACGCGATTTCTTTAATATGACATAGTGGTTCAAAGCAAGCAGTTTCAGGTCCGTTGGATATTTTGGCATGATTTCAGCACCGAATTATAGAACCTATGTTTCTATTTGCATAATGCCAGCATCGAATTTAAAGACCAATATTTTCTAACATGTCACTTTGCCAGCTATGGACTTAGTTCGATTCGAAAGAAAATTTACTCGAATTCGAACGACTGGTACTCTAGAAAATATTTTCAAATAATATTTGTTCGATGTTCTGGGGGGGTTACTCTGTAGTTCGATTCGAAAGGCAGTTCTATTCGAATGCCAAATTCGATCTGAAAGGCACCAAATGAAATCTGAACATCGAACAAATACTATTCGAAAATGTTTTCTAGAGTACCAATCGTTCGAATTCGAGTGAATTTTCTTTCGAATCGAACTACAGAGTAAACCCCAGATTTAATTTTGTGCCTTTCGGATCGAATTTAGCATTCGAATAGAACTGCCTTTCGAATTGAGCTACAGAGTAACCCCCCAGAATTCTAAAGTAATTTCTAGGTATATATTTATATACTAGGTATAAATTCAGCACCGAATTCTCCAGTTTCCAGATCTACAACCAGGAATAAATTTAGCACCAAATTTATAAATCAAGTATCCGTTTTCTGTGCTGACGTATTACATTATTACAACCAGAAATGGATTCTGCACCGCATTCTAGCGACTAGTTTCTGACTTGCTGCAGTACCAGAAATCGATTCAGAACCTTTAGTTCGCTAGCTTATGACTCATAACAAATCTAGTTTTTTAGTTTTTCTTTGTATTATACGAAATGGAATCAGAACAAAATTTTGGAACTCAAGCCCCTGACAATGCATTCTAAAACCTGAAACTCTTTTTATTCCCACTAACGTCTTCAACTTCTGGTTCCAAGTTTTGGAACTCATTAATTTTCGATAAATTCTGGAACTGTTTCTTTTCTTTTTATTTTGAGTAATAAACTTTTGCTGGAGTCTTCAATATTTTTTGAAATGTATCTATTTTAGATCTTATGTGTAAAAGTATATTTTAATGGTTCATAAAAAATTTATTGGTGTTCTTTTTCAAACAAGAAAGCTCATTAATTTTTATTTTCATACATACAAAGTTTCATTTCTTTTTTGGAAATTGTTAAGTTTTTTATTGTTTACGGCTTCTAAATATTTGAATATTTGTTTTTAGAGACTGTTTATCGCCTTTTGTACTTTACATTATGCTGAAATTTATTATTTGAATGGCAAGTTTTCTGTTGAATTCACCCAACTTGCCCAAAAATTTCGTAATAATAATATAAAGATGGTCGGCCATCAAACCAGACCTCAATAATCTCACCAGCAAAAGTAAATCAAAACTGTATTTATTTACACTGAATGGGGCTATATGTTTGTAGCTGCCCAAAATTTTGAATTCTCATCAATTCTTCAGACTATTTATAATATTTCAACAACATTAAATGTTTTTCAAACAAATTGATTTTTCTATTTTTACCCCAATTTCTGACACAGTAAGCTCTCACTAATACCACATACATAATCTCTGCCACACAAAAGTCTTTAAATGTCAAAAAATCAAAAACGTTTTACTTTAAAACTAAAAAGTTTTTCAACTAGAATTTTCAAAAATTAAGTTCATTGTCCTACAAAGCAACGAAATTGCCCTTTTTATTTTACATACCTACTGCAATAAAATCATTTCATTTAATTTTAGCATTTAGAAAATTCATACTTTTTCAGCTGAAAAATAAATACAAAAATACCAGAAAAATAAAGTTTTGCTGCCAAAAAAATACAAATGGAAACTAAATAAAAATAAGCCGAAAAATTTCGGGAAAAAAGTTCAATTTAATTTCTCAAAAATTCGTACTCGTTTCATTTTCATTTGAAGCATTTTTTCTAATTACTTTGCGGCGTACACAACAACAACAATATAATTTTAGTTTCGTAGTAGTTTTAGAGTGTATTTTTGTTATTGTTGTTTAGTTTAGTTTCGTTTTTTTTTTGTTTGTTTGGCGTCTAAAATTAAATTAAGAAATTTTGCAAAAAATGTAAACAAAAATAATCTATTGGGGCATTTTCTCATGAAGAATAAATGCATTCCATGGGTTCTTAATCTTCGTATGAATATAGTGAGAGAAAGCATGAGGTATAATTCAGAGATAAATTAATTTTAAATTTCTATATATAAATTCAAGTAAGAAGCATAAAAATATATTTGATTCTTCCTAAAAACATGAATCAAATATAACTTTTTTTAATTCATGTCCGTTGAATAATTGGGAAATATTCAAACAGAATTTTAGGTGAATGGGGAGGCTAGGCTTGAAGGTTTAATGTTGCTGTCATTGTAGCATATGCCTAAATCATTGATTAACCTTACCGTACCATATCCCATAAAAACTACAACATGATGGTTTAAGTGTAAAGAAATTATAAATTTTTGTTTTAAATCTTTATTGTTAAATAATATGTTAGTTTTTAGGAACAAATATGTTTACAGAGAACTTGTTTAAAAAAGAAAAAAGTTTTTATTACTTTTCTTTATTTCGTATTTCTGAAATGTCTAATTTGGGTATACCATACCCAAATGGTGAATGCGAATAATAATGTGGTAACTGTTCTGTTATTTTGAGATTAAAGAGACCTTGAAGGAATGAAGTTTTTTTTTTTAAATTAGGGACATTGAGAGAGCTAGAAGTAAAGTGAAGACAAAGTCGTCGAAAGTCAATTATAAGTATTGAGTAGCTTTAAGGAAAATATAAATTAAGTGAAGTCGAAGTCATAAAGACTTTATTTGTCGACGGGGAACTTTGAGGGAATGAGAAGTGAAGTAAACAAGAATTCATAGAGGCTGTTTATTGAAGCTATGAAGACTTTAGGGAAGCTAGAGTGCAGACAAAGATGCAGTCATGTAACTATATTTTGAAGTTATAAAACTCCAATTTCAGACTATGAAAAATTTATAAAACTAGCAGTAAAGTTAAAGCTAGAACTAAGTTACCTGCTCTATATTGTTTGTTCTGTTATACTTACGGTGACCAGAAGTCACGGAGCAAAATGCGGGCACTTTATTTCAATAAATTTTAAATTCCGGGTAGAGTACTCAAAATTAATCAAATTTTTGTAATTTACTAACAAAAACATACATACGAAAGGAAAAACTGGATTTTTTTTTAAAGAACATGAACAAAAAATGTATCTACTTATATAAATTCACTAATTTTAAATATATAAATCATTCAAATATAAACACAGGAACTGTTTGTTTAATTTAAACGAAGTAACAATAAAAAAAATGTATCAAATTATTCTGAATGTGAATCTTTTTCAAGAGATCAGTTTAATTTTTCAAAAATGAGTGGAATTCTGTACAATTCATATCAAAATTAAGTTTTGAAATTAATGCTGCTTTAAGCATTTCAATTTTAAGTTGGGTTTTCTCAGTTGTCCAAATACTATTTAAAATTGAAAATAATATTGCAGTAGATGTTTCCACATCCTAGAAAAGCGGGGCTGTCCCGGCAAATGCGGTACGGTTGGTCACCGTAGTTATACTATATATGGCTATTTGTGGCTGGACTGATTGGTTATAAATAAATAAAGAAACAAATAAAATTATGCCGATTTTTGAGGGTTTGGCCAGCTTTTAAGAACCCCTGACTTACAGTAGCCTCTATTTATCTCCTATACCTTTCTTGCTTTTCTTGCAATTGAAATGATTTTTTTCTGCTTTTTCTTTTTGCTTCACTAATTTTGTATGTCTACTTTTTTGTTTTTAAAAATGATTTCGCAACCACGAAAATAAAAGCACCAGAAAAAGGAAAACAGATGGCTGCTGATTTCCTACTTTTTGGTAAACGTACGTTTGTGTATTTCCGTACTGTGATAGAATTTTTTTGATACATATTTTCACATGCATTCCCAAAAATAAAAAAATTAAAAAAAATTTTAATTAAGGCACAAAACCACACCTTAAGATACTCGCTTTGAATTGCTCGTTGTATTAGCGTATCGCTTTTGATTTGTGGTTTTATTTTTAATTTTGTGATTTTTATTTTTATTTAATGTCCGTCCATACATAAAATGACGCAATTTGCAATATTAAATACTTTTTGTTTTTTTCGTTTATTAATGTTTCTTTTTTTATTTTTACTTTTGTTATATTTTGCTTTTTATCTTTTAACTAACAAATAATTTTTGTGAATGACTTTTTTATTTTATGTATTTTCATTTTCGTTTTCTCTTTTTTTATCAGTTTCCAATTTCTTTTTCATGTCAATTTTAGCTTTCTTCACTTCTGAAGAATTGCACATGTCAATTTCTTGTTGCGGTCTAATTTTGTTTTATTTTGTTGTTGCAGTTTTATCTGTGAAGTATAGGTTTATTAGTTTTGAGGTTCCCTGTTCATATGTAGGCATATGTTTTTAATTATCTTTGGTGCGTCATAATATGAATATGATGATAATGCTTTTTTAAGTATTTATTTTAAAGTTATCTTTGACAGTTTAATTACCCTCAAGGTTTCATGCCCTTTCTGATTTCATTTGAGGTTTTTAAAAAGGTTTTCTGTCATCTGTTTTCATTCTTTAAATATTTAATGGTGCCATGGGATTATGGAGACTTAAAAGGAGCTAGAAATAATATAAAGGCAAAGTCATAGAGACCCTGGAAAATGAGCTGGAAAATCATGAAGGTTTAATTTGGGAAACATAGAACCAGAAATACATTCACTGAAGAAGGAGGAAGGGTAGTTGTAAAGAAATCAAGTTAATAATTATCAATTTATCACTTATGTATTTGTAATTCTAGTGGAAATACACTTATCTAACAAATACATCAGTGCAAGTAATTATAAAATCTTATCATAACTATTAAGTTTTATTTAGTTTTTAATAAATTTGTTTTTATTCTGCTTACTTTACAATAAGAAAACTTAATTTTTCTAATGCAAAAAAAAAACAATTTTTAGTAATAAAGAAAATATAATGGAAAAATGTAGTATTAAAATATCTAATAAGATAAGAACTTTTAAACGCAAATAATGATAAATTACTACTTACTTAAATGGAATAAAATAAAGTGTACGCTAATGTTTCTGCGAAAACAAAAAAATAAAAATGAAATAAAATTAAAATGTGTTTAAAACAAAAAATCAAGAGGAATAAAAAATTAAGTCGCTTGTGAAAAGTACACAATAAATTTCTAGTTAAAATTAATATAAATATATTATAACACAGTCCAACAGCATTTTTGCAATAGAATAGCCACCCTATAATCCTGAAAGGGTATGCTCTATAGACCATTTTTATAAAACTAACTTATAGTCCAGCACGACTCAGTTTTCTTTTACAGTGGGTCAAAGTTTTCTAATTTTGGTCGAAGGGGGCTGAATACTAAGTGCAAAAAGCGTTATAAATTGATGTCTGAGGAGAATCCTATTGGCAAAGTTGTATAGTAGAATTTTACAAGGGTCATTTCTGTAGAACATTTTAACCCTTTAGTTCCTCTTTTTAAGGGATAATTTGACCCCTTTTTTCATGAAAACCTGAAAAGTCCTTTCAAAAGAGACATTTAAGAATTAAAATATTCTACAAAAATATTTGCCATATTTGTTTGGATTTAGCCAAGCTCGTTTGATTTCATCAAAATGATTTTAGGCCATGATAGTATATTAGAAATTACTCACGTGCCTACGTAGAAAAATTTAAAGTACGTTTTTCCTAACTAACGTTTTAGGTGAGTTGACAC
Organism: Toxonevra muliebris; assembly: GCA_963691655.1. Classification (NCBI taxonomy): domain Eukaryota; kingdom Metazoa; phylum Arthropoda; class Insecta; order Diptera; family Pallopteridae; genus Toxonevra; species Toxonevra muliebris. The sequence continues at coordinate 30,187,564 of OY829329.1, forward strand.
GCCCAATCAACCACAATACCCCTGGTTTTTATCCAGTGATTGGTATTAGCTACTTGCATCCCTGCACCATGTTGCATAGTTGTTCCATAAATAGTTTTAAAATCAAACATTTTAGATACTTGCAAATTTTTAACGCTTCTATACTCAATCGCCGACACATGCAAAATTTTGACACTTACGCAAATGTAATTTTGTACGGGCTGTAATGTTTGTGAAGCTTAAATATTTTATTTAGAAATAATTATTGAACTCTTGAAATCTTTCCTATCGATTACGATACACATTTCCTTGCCATTTTTATATTTATGTGTGCTGAGATCACGTTGACCTAAATTTCCATGAATTCTATACACAACCAATTGACTGAAGTCTGCTGTAGAAAGATACTTTGATTCTTTCAGATGAAGTATAAGTATGTAGAAATTTCATTGAACAATTGAAATGTTTTTCTTCATTTATTTTTCCTGTACACTTCCACTTGATTTCAAGATAAAAATTATCGTTCTACAAAACAAAATATAATAATAAAAGGTTGAAGATTCAACGCTTGTGAGCGCCGCGTAAATTGTAATTTTTATTTCTATATGCGCAGTGTGAAATTTTTATTGTGTATTTTTCTTTTTGTTTTCGCAATACAATTTTAAACAAACAACATTTCGACCACGAGTACATAAAAATTCTTATACATATGTAGATATATTTACTTTATTTTTGGAAAATTACAGATATTCGTTCGGTATTTATATACAACAAAAATAAAGCCAAAAACGTTTCGTTACATTTAGGTGGGAAAACAGAAACGATTTCATGACATTGAAAATTTATTAAGTTTAAGATAGGGTAAAATTTTGTTTTTGTTTTGTATGCTTTCGATACTAACTTTTGAGATTTTTATAAAAATTAAATATTTATCAGTACTTTTTCAGTTAATTCCCAATGCTGTTCTAACTCTGACCCTGTTTAATAGCTGTCAAATGACAATCAATTAATAGCACCTCTAACATAGGAAGCGGCAAGTCGAGAGTTCAAACCGTTGAAACACGCTCTCCTATATTTTGATAAATTGAAGCTTTCATATTATGATTTCGTTAGCTGTAAAAACCTAACCGATTTTAAAATTTTATTGATATTTTATAATTTTGCAATTACTTTACTTCAAGCTCCTTCAATGACTTCGTTATCTCAGAATTATATCTCTACAATTTCGTTTTCATTTTGATTCTGGTACCCCCAATATTAATCAAATTGAAGCTTAGGATTAGAAAAACAAGGACTGGCAATGTGATATTGGCAAAAACTAAAATAGAGATAAGAATATGACCTGAAAAACGAATCATAAAATTTTCAACTATCATCATTAACCACAAATAGCCAAAAAAAAATAACAGCAACGGCAATGGCATCAGATGATAACCCCAACATTTTCGCAAATGTTTATCTTGACACAAAAACGAATATTGCACTCGTGTGGAATTGCCTGTGGTAGGTTAATCACCTACTCAAACGATAATTAACAGATTAATCAAACTTTTTATTAAATATGCCCAGTTTCAGTCCTATGCTTTCAAGAGGAGTTAAAAGCGCTCAAACTGAGACTGTGATTGAAAATAAAAAAATTATTTGGCAACATTAGTTTAGGGAAGTCATTTCCAAAATTTCAACAGACGCATTTGAATTCATTGATAGTGTATGCGTGAGCTTGTGAGACTGAGAGCGTAAATATATATACATAGTATAAGATAAATTGCATTTTTTGTTGGAAGTTGCGTGTACTTTTATTTATTCTGAGTGTACCACAACATGACTAATTTGCTCTTTTGCAGTTACATTTCAGTTGGCACTGAAACTTTGAACGATTTATATCGACGTTTGATCACCCAATACATTTGATTTTTCTGCGCACCATCTAATACAAGCCTTGCTTGCTTAAATTCTCAGCGCTGACTAACGAGTAGAGGTGGAAAACTATAGATGGGAATATTGATGGTATCAATAGTCCATGACTATCGTGAGCCATCGATAGTTTGCGACACTATCGAATACTATCGAACTTTTACCTTGTTAGTTGTTTCCTCGGTTTTCGTTCGATATCGCAAAAATGGATGGTTTTAAGGCTTTGTCATGTTCTGAGACCCTATTTTATATTTACATATTCACATCCGATTCCTACTCCAAATGCCAGTTTTTGAGTTTTTATGAATAAATTTACAAATTTAGCCAAGAAGACCCTTGCGAAGGAGAGATATAACTTTGCAGCGTCAGACAAAAAATTTCCGTACACCTTTTCCTATGACAGATTCTCAGACGTAATCGAGAAATGCATGGTTATATCCCAAAAAGGCAGAAAACGCCAACTTTTGAGCACCAAAAACCGACCAGTTTCAACTGGCTGTACCGAACGCCCAAGCAAGGCTTTTGGCAAAATCCTATATAGGGTTTTTATTGCTAGTTCAAGTACTTTTCAGCTGTCATATTCGTTACGCTGGATCAAAAATTGTGTTGCACAGTGTTACCAATAAAAATTATTCATATTTGAAAAACCACTGAGGTTATTTATCTAAAAATGTCACACAAATTATGCAAAAGATTTATTTTGAAAAAAAAAATTAAAATTATAATTTTTATGAAAGTTCGATACTATCGATAGTACCCCTTGGTAGTATCGCAAACTATCCATAGTCGAATTTATCTTTCAATTTACACATATTAAACATATCGTCGTCTGAGAATTGATTTGGCGTATGTGTATAAGTATTCGTATACCTATATGGCAAATTAATTCTCAGGCGACGATATGTGAGCTTACACTCAGCATTTGCCCGCGGGCAGTTTTTTGGAAATGACTGATGAATTACACTTTAAGAATATTTTTCCTTAATAATTTTTTTTTGTTTGTTTGCAATATTTTCTTTAATGAAATACCATAAGTGTAAAATAGCCCTGCAAAAAATGAAATCATCATTAAACAAATAAAAATTATTGCTCTTACAACAATCAAAATTTCTTCTTATAAGAAAAGCAAATAACAATAGATAGAAAAGTAATTTGATTATACATAAAATTATATTAGAATACAAATTGAAAACACCGAAAATAAAATCGAACGCTAATGCGCTAGTAGTATGAATCAACATCATCAATATGCAGGAAAAAAACAAAGAACCATACACAGTCTAAACTTGCTTCGATTTTCAATAAATAATTTTGAGAAGAAACCACTCGATTTTTGTTTATTTTTTGAATTGATTTTTGCGCAAAATATTAACAAATACTACAAAATTTTAGTATTGAAACGAATCTGCTGCATTACGGCAGCAAATAAAAAAATAATAATAATAATTTATAATAATAGAAGGAGAAATTTTGCGTTTTATTTTCGTGGATAAAATTTAAGTAAAAATGATAAAAAAAAATATCGAAAAATAAATCAACAGCAGCAACTTTTATTTAAAGTATAAGTAGGTATTTAAATAAATTTTACGAGAAAGCGTAAAGTTTTTAACTATTTAGGTACAAAATAAAAATTTTATTTTATATATTTTTTATTCACTATTCTTTTGTATTGCCTTTTATTTATTTATTATTTCCTATTTTTCCATTGCTAATATTTTGTAAATATTAGCAATGGTTTATATTATATTTTTGTGCAAATATTGTACATGTACTACAGCAAGCACTTGTTATTATTGTATTTTTGCAATTGTTGTTGCTGCTATTTATGAGTGTTTTATATTTGTATTTGTTATTATCACAAATTGGCATTTTCACACTTATTTCAATTATTAATTATTATTATATTTAAAAATTAAAATTTTTTACTGTACAATCAATGAAAGAAAGTGAATGGAAAAGAATAAGCAAATATTTTCTTTTCCTGTCATATTCATTCTTTGAAAAAATTGTGCTCTTTAAAGTTAGTGCAGATTTTGAAGGTCAAGTTCAGTGGAAGAGGTAACAAACATTTGGCCAAAAATAATACCAAACAAAAAATTGTCAAAATAAATTAATGAAATGTTGAGATAGTTAAAAAAAAATAATATTTTTAAAATTGACTGAAATTGTTTTATATTCAAGATTACGAACAACAAAGAAACTGTCAAAGCAACAGCTGAAAGTTGCTCAGAGAATATTACAAAACAACCAACCATTCGAATAAATAGATAATTTAAATATGCTTTAATAAGCTTTTTATTTATTTATTTATTTTGTGAATCGAAAACAATTCCTTAGAGATTATACAATTATAAAACTAAAGTAAAGCTCAAACTAAAATAATATTAAAAGTAAAATGAGCTGGCAAATTTTCCAATACAGCTTTAGAAACAGAGAAACCTATAACTAATGAATTTGATATACTGTTAAATTTTGTTACAGCTCTGTAAATAGGAGGAAAGTTTCGTAGTGCAAACTTTTTCGATAGTAATTATTCTAAAACCAATAGCTGACAACAACAGGAAGCAAACTACAGAAAGTTTTTGCTGTAAACAATTTTGAAAATAACTTTGTTGTGCTTTGGCGATCTTTTGATTTCCGGCTAAGAAAAAAGTTATAGCTAAGCGTAGAAAATTGTTTCTGTATTAGGTTAATATGTAACAACAACAACAACTAACCAAGAGCTTGGAAAAATTATAATTTGAAATGTCATAATGCAAATTTTTGGTTTTCAAAGGTTCGTAGTACAAAAATTTTAATACCAAATATTTGTCAATGTAAATTTCCACTAAATTTCCAGTTACCTTTTGGTTTTCAAAAGTTCATAGTACAAACTTTTTTAACAGCAAATGTTTGTCAAAGTAATGGCTTAAAATAAAATGCAGCAAATTGCAGAAAGTTTCTATAGTAAAATTTTATAAGCACTAATTTAATAATTGCTTAATGTTTTTTTTTTAAGCAATAATGCGCATGAAATGCAGTGAATTGCGGTATATTTTTGAAGGAAAAACTAAAAGAATAGATCTGTTGTAATTTTTACAACTTTTAGGTTTTTAAATTTATTAGGGTCCATTTAAACGTAATTTTGAACTGGTATTCCCTCAGTAAAGTGATTATAATTTAGGTCATAATGTAAAATGCTAATGGGTTATCGCTTTTCAAACAAAGTTTCATGAGGAATAACGATCAAAGTCCGATTGAGTATTTTTTTTTTTTGTGGACAATATTTGCGTAAAAAAAAACAATTTCGTTGATATAAGTATATTTTTTTTTGCATATGATGGTAAAAAATGATTAATTAACATGGCTGCATAATCCATAATTTGCTTCCATATTCGAAAATCTCGTCGTTCGACTTTGAACTTTAAAATCGATATTCTGACGAATTTCAAAAAAATTAACTTTTTTCTCCATTTCTCCTCATTTGTCATATTGAAAAATAACATATCTATATAGATAGTCATTGTATGGTATAGTCCAGTAAGAAGTTTACAATCAGGACAGTACCAGTTCGTTGTTGGTTGCCGGCGTCCGACTGTTGGCGCAAGTTCGAAATTACTCTCATCCACTGAGGCACGTGTACAATTTTTATTAATTTTTTAATGCAGGGGAAAAAGAGTCGAGCTTGACATTTCAGTGCTAACCAATAAAACTGCAATATCACGAATTATTTAACTCACTTTATTGACAAAATATTTCTGCTACGTATTTTGTAGTGTACTTGTAAAAAAATGCAATTATGTTATATACAAAAACGTTTACTAGTTATTACTTCTACACTAACTTAATTAATTAATGCGTCGTTTTACTCATACTTTCTTTTCGCTTTTCTTATCTTTACAGATATCATTTTCGCCTTATCGAAAATTCAAAATAAAGTCTGTACTGAGCAACAAATGCTGAACTTGGTATCATATACGAAGAAAACCGAAAAACGCTTTTTTGAACTAATACACAATGAAACTGCTGCTTGCCATTTTAATATAAACAAAAGTGTAAAAGCGATAAGTTCGAATTCTTTCCCTGGAAAAATTTTAATGTGATGAAATTCTATACTATTTTATATTCATCAAAACGACCAAATTCAGTATTTTAATTGTTAAAATAAATGTATAAATAAACAATTATTATTATAAAGAAAAAAGAAAAAAAGACGAAAGCAAGAGCGCAAGAGTTAAACGCACAAATGAAGCTATCGTCAACGATAATAACGAACTTAAGCTAAAAATTAGTTTTAAAATTAAAAAACAAAACTTAAAGGAAAAAGTTCTAAAACAAACAAAATGGAGCATTTGGATTTGGCGGGAGTTATATCGACGCCAACAATATGGAGTATGTCGGCATTTGACCAACAAGGTGAGTTATGAACCTTATTTATAAAAGCGAAAATAAACCATATAAAAATCCAGGGCTCATCCTTGCTCGTGGAAGTTGAGTGTTGTTACTTTGAGAACGTAGTAGTAGTTTTACCTGCAAGGATTTAAGAATGTCAACATTTTTTTGCCATTGGGAAAGTTCCAATTATTACTCCTCTCATTAGCTGCAACTCTGAACTGTATAAAGGATAAAGCATTGGACCAATTACACAACTTGATGTACTCCTGCTGTAATTTTGTTTAATGTAGTAGTTTCTTCGCTTTGTCGGTTTTACAATAAATTATAGGTTTGAAAGATTAGACAAGTAGTATTTAACTGGAAGATTTCTCTATACATTGTTATTAAACCTTTAGGCAATACGCTTTCAAACGCTTATTTTTTGTTCCGAGAACTAGTGTATTGCCTTAGACTGCTTTGAATATTTCGTGTAGCGCGATTTTCTCGCGGCTTCTGTCTAAAATATGAGTTTATATTGTAAAAATAAATTTTACGAAGCACGGGCTCAGAGACGCAATATTTAAAGGTCGCTCATTGTGTTTTTATGTTTCTCATTTAGAGAACACATAGATTTCGTTCAATAAAAGTATCATTTTTTTCTTTACCCAAATATCTCGTGACTTAACCCTCTCAGGAGAATGTGTACTTCCCGTGGTAGGAAAAAATCGAGCTGTTGATTTTCGTGTTTGGAGCCCCCAAATAGTCAAAAAATACCATTCACGAATTTTTAGATGTTCAGGTTTAGCCGTACGCGATGTACACATATTTATACAAAAAAAAAACGTTCAGGGAGCTTTAAAATACTTCAACTTAGACTAAATGTGTGCCTATCAACAGAGGAATGTTCTATCTACAAAAAAAAATTGTTTTTACACATCTTTTTATTATTTAGTATTTTGAATAATTTTTTGAAATTGACGACACAAAAAAAGGGAGCGCAAAAAAAAGTGAGGTTGTCCCATAAAAGTCACAATAGTTTCGAGGGTTATGTTTCGATTGTAACAAAATAATATCCAAACGATAGAGGAAAAAACAACAAAGACGTCAATATCAAAATATCCCGAGAGGGTTAAGTTAAATTGACCATGAAAAGAAGAGTTTTTTATATTTCGACCTATAACTTCTGATATCGAAAAACTTGTTCTTCAGTTTTAAAATAAGTCCCTGAGATAAGATATATTTCATGAAAAAAAATTGCAAAATTTTTAGGTAAACTGTATGTCCACTCATGTGGTATCGCAATGGGCCCTTCTGACCTAAGCGTCTCCCTGGACATCCACTTAACCAAACCAATAACCTACACATTTTAACCCTTCAAACTTTCTCTAGGACGCATAACAAGGGGCGGGCCCATGGTTGGTTGACCAGTCTCAGCAAAATTTTTAAAATTGATTGTCCCTAGAGCTACGCGAATTCGAATAGAAAAACATTTTGTAAAAAAAACTCCAAAATATTCGCAAAATTTTTCTTTGAATTTCCAAATGACCTTGACGTTTTCGTGCGCCTTGTTATTTTAGCCTTCACTGTGAAAAAAGGCTCAGGATTTTGGAAAGTATTCCTTTCCTATGTTCATATAAACTTTTAAATTTCATAATTTTAATTTCTAGGTTTTGCTCGTGTCTTCCAAAAGTGGTGGAAACAAGTACTGACGAAGCGTCAACGTACAACCTTGCTCTTTAAAGTAACCGAGTTAAAAGTTCCAATACAAAAATTACTCGTTTTCACCTCTGAGCGTAGTAAAATTTAATATTCTAAATTACTGTATTTTTTCCATAACATCACTGCTCACTTCTCATCATTACTGTTACACCTTGTGAAATACATATACATATACACCTGCCCCTTTGATTTATAGTGTACTCGAGTTGCATGGTTTAACACTGTTTTCGAATTGAATAAAAAATATTTTGCACATTATTTCGATTATGGATTTTTGTTTAATATTTACAGACGCACTCGTTTCAAAAATATAATTGTTAGACTGGGTAGGAAAAGGGCCTTGAAAATACGTATATGACTTTCCTTTTTGTAAATAAATAAATAAGCTGAAAATAAAAAGTTTACATCTCGGCTCATCGGGTTCATGACTACATTTAGTGGAACCAATCGCCATTTTTCCATACAATCCGAGTTTCATTGTCTCATTTTGCACGGTGATTATGAACGTATCGACGAATTTTCTTTATATTGTTTGGTTCGATTTACACGACTAAACATTTAGTTCCGATTCTTGACCTTGTCTCGTTGTAAAAGGTCTCGATTTGCACGACTTTTTGAAGAACGTATCTACAGTGTAAATCGAGGGACAGGAGTATATATTTTTATTGCTGTCTTTTCATATCATTTCGTTTAGCGGATTGAAATTGACGAAATAAATTAAAAAGTCTAAACTATAACTTTTCTTACTGTGGCCATCTTAAAGCTGCGGTTATAATAAACAATAAGTTGTCGCATAGAGCAGCGTAATTTAAACGGTATTAGCGAAATATAGCATAATACTTATGGTCTCGTGCTATACTTTTCTCGCACTCTGATTACAACTTTTCAGCACTAAAAACGCACAAAAACACGCTCTGAATGCATTTTATATTATTAATTGAAATAACGTCATAACGATAACGTAAATACATTAAAGACATTTATAAACGTTCAAAGATTGCGCTGCATGCCATTCCGCTTGTTGTTTCTTGCTTTTTTGCAGTATTCTGGTTTTGCTGCATCTGCACTTAATTAATAAGTGAATTTATAATTAAAGGCCATTGCAAGTGAAGAAGAGCAGCAGCGGCAGTAGCAACTTTGAGCAACACAAATGGATCGTGAATATGAATGAATCACATTTTTTTTCCTAGATAATAATCTCTAAAGGGAATTTTTTTTTAGTGATGAAAACAACTGCTGCTTCTTGCTGCTCTGGGACTGATCTTGTTTAAAGTATGTACATATATATGCAAGGAGAAGAATATGAAAGAAAGATGAAGATAAAAAGGCAGAAGAAATTGTGCTGCATATATGAGGTTTGATTAGTCATAAAGTGTGTGCGTTTAGAAACGGTTTGCATTTAACTTGCATTTTATTGCATTCGATTGTATGCACCCTGCTAGCCAGACAGAAGGGGTAATAGCTCATAAACAAATGAGGAAATGGAAGGTGCAAGTATTAGGTAGAAAAGCTTATTAGTGAAGCCTCGAACCAACCTCTCAAGTTGTCAGAAACTTAATTTCATTTAATAATATTCGCTTTTTTATTTTTGTCATATTTCAGATGCTATTTACTTATCGAACTCACGACAAATGCTCGAGCCGATTCTCGAAGAGACTTCCGAAGATGAAGAACACGCACAAAACAGTTGGAATCAGTATGAGAATAGCCCGAACTTCTGGAGCTCAGCGGAATCAGAGACAGGCTCTGTGATAAGAATCGAAGTAAACAAAGGTAAATTCCAGATATTTCACTAATCTGTATAGAAAACTAATTTACTTTCTTTCATTTACAGATCCCGATTCGATATCCGAGCGTGATTTTGCCTGTCCTGCCAAGCGTGCACGTCGTTCCGAAGAGTTTCTGATTGGTGGGGTGCTCATGCAGCAACAACAGCAAACCCAGCAGCAGCTGCCACAACAAACGCAGTCACATCAGTTAACACCTTCCAACAGTTTTGATGACACTGTACTGCTCAGACGCTATCAACGCAATTCCGATTTCACCGATACAAATAGCAGTAACAGTTTAGAGCGGTTTCTCGCCTATGAAGCATGCTCACGTGATAGCTGGGGTGCAACAGTTACAGCGGCGAGTAGTCAGCCACAAAGAAATAGCACCGGCAGTCGCCGCTTTGATGATTTCTCTGATTCTGATAGTCTGTCATTTAATTCCTTGAGCCGCTCATCATCGCTGATACAATTTGAATCGCTAGAACGCCAACTGACGCTGCAAGAACAACATGCGAGCATGTCGAGTTTGGGTAACTCTTCGCCATCGGTGCTAAGTTTGGAAGGTATTGCAAGCAACAACCAAACAACCAGTGATGATAGCGGTAGTGGTGCCCGCAGCGGTGCCAATAGTGGTTCGAACTCTGGCAATAACAGTCGGCGTGGTTCACAGAGTTCTCTGCTCAAACGTTTCGAATCATCCGATGGACGCTTGCATCAGACCTATTTAGATTTGGATAAGCTGAATTTCGACGAAGATGAACAGCAGCAGCGCCGTATTGTTGCGTTATTTGGTGGTACCAGCAAGTCAAATATGATTGAAGCGACGGTGGGAGAGGTTAAGTCTGATTCGGAATCATCTACAGCGTCGGGCTCATCAAGCTCGTGCACCTCGGGCAATAGCATACTAACAGCATCAAAGCCTTCGGCTGAGGACTTGACAGATTCAAGTTGCAGTGCTGCAATGAGTACGCGTAGTGCGGCTGCGGCACGGTTTGCTGCTTTCCAGCGTGCTGGCAAAAGTTCGGCAGAGAATTTGTCAGAAGATTCAGGCTATTGTGAGCCATCGACTTTGAGACGTGCGAAATCGAAAAGTATACCAAAGAATTTTGAAAAGTTCTGTGAAGAAGATGAAGAATTTCAACAATACGAATATGAAGTTGAAACGCATGTGGACGATGACGACGATGATGATGATGATTGCGACGTTGCAATGTTGTCTTCTGCCCAAAATAAACATTCCAAAAACTCCACCAATATCCAATACAACGACAACGATGAAGAACATGATATATGTCAGCCAAAAATAAACGATGCTACATTTTTAGTGGAGTCAAACGAAGCTCGTTCAACATTCAACATTTCTACATCGTTGCCGCCACCACCTTCATCTCCGCCACCATCACCACCCCTCACAGAGTCGCCTTCGCCTTCTTCTTCGTCGGTGTCGCTGTACTATGATTGTGTTAAAAATAGCCCACCGCCGCGAGAGTCGATGATGCTTGAGCATAGGCGTTCATTGGCGCACTCGCCATCGCCTGTGTCGTCAGATGCTTCGGGCAGTAGCAACAGCACAACTAGATCCTCTACATCGGCATCGACATGCGCTTCAGCTGCTTCATTTACTTGGCTACCAACACAATTGCAACAAAAACAACAACAGCAAACACAGCAGCCACAACAACAGTCGCACCGAACTCATCAGCAGCCAAAAGAAACTCTCGATGAATTTTGCTCGAGTTTACGAAACAGTTTGCCAGATATACGCGACGCGTTAAGTTCGGAAGCATTTTATTATTCTAATTCGTACAGTATAGATTTTGACGCGGATGAGGGAAAAGGAAACGGCTACGGGCTGGAGCAATCAAAGGCAGCGACCACGCCGTCAACACAACAAACAACATCAGCATTAGCAGCAACACAAGCACAAATAATAAACGCCGACGATTCGGACTCTCAGCGATCGACATCATCATCGTCATCCGTATCAGCGCATGATAGTCATAGTGACGAAACAGACACTGAAACAACAACGACGCCTGAAACAGCAAGAAAATATAGCGTGGGCAGTGTTGGTATCGGTAGCGGCGGGAGCACGACTGCTAGTGTGATTGCTAGTGATGTTTGTGGTGGTAGTGGAGGCAGTGGATGTGTTGGAACAGCAGTCGGCGGCAGCACTAGTAGTAGTAGCGACGACAGTGAAGGAAAATGTTACGTCAATCGGTCACGTATTTCAAGTGTACCCAGTGAACTTAATAAACTAGGACGTAAAAAACGTCAAACGTCAAGGTATAAATTCAGCAAATCGTCTACGGACGACGAAAGTACGGAAAGCGCAGCAAGTAATTCAAGTGGTGGAGAAGGCGCAGAACGAGACGATTTCTTTGACGATTCTGCGCTAAAAATACGCCGTAGTTGCAGTTGGTCAGAGCGACGTGAACGTAACTTGCAAAGATTTGAACACGCATTTGGGCGTACAGAAAACAACGATAAACGTTTGCATACCCAGTCGTTGGGTTATATGAATGCAAGCTATCAAAATCTAACTCTCTTAGATTATTCAGAAGCTGGTGACGAGCACGAATCAAGTCAAGCAAATTATAAACGCGCTAGCGGCACAATGGCGACGCGCAAAAGTAACAGCGCGGACTATGAGAATTTAATATGCAAGGGAAACTTTTTGCTGGACGAGTTATCAGAGATTTATGACAAGAATGCTTCAATACTAAACGATAAGCCAGTGAGCGGCGAAGAAATGGAAAGAAAACCCGCACCCTTGGGACAAGTAGTGCTAGAAAGTTTAAAAGTGGATGACTTATATGAGCTTAGCGGCGGCAGTGGTGGCAGTAATAACAGTAACAGCCCACGACCACCACCACGTCAACGCAAACATTCAAATTCGAGTTACTCTGACTTGGATGGTAACGACGGCGACGGAGGCGATGTGCAACATGTGCAGCTGACCATACGTAAGCCGCCAGCACGCCAGCGTCACGGGCGAAAGAGTGATGCCACTAATAGCCTTGTAAATGAGACGACAACAACAGCAACCGAGCTCGGTAAAACCTTCGATCAGGATCCCACAAATCTACGCACAAGTTACGCGCAAAGCCTGGAGAAGTGCAATTTCGATCCGAACGAAATTTCCAACAGTGAACTTACCAAAGTGCATTCATTGCCAAAGCGTCGCTTCCAATCGCAAGCAGCAGCCACAAAGAAACGTACACTTGTTTCGAGCACACCGAATTTGAATGCTTTTGATCCACGTGAGAATGAAATTGACGATGATATCTACGTATCAAGTGCACACACTTCAATGCATCAATTGCCACAAGGTGGCAGTACAACAGGACAAAAACCATTGGGTATTTTACTGGCAGCAGGCTCGCGTACTTCCTTCAGTAAAGAAGTGAGCTTCTGTCCCGTGGTCTCCAAATACTGCTGGCAAGAACAATCATCCGAGGAGTGCAACGAACCACAGCAACAGCGTCAAGATGGCAATGCAGAAGAAGAAACCGACGATGAACTATTGGATAATGCCGATGCGACCGTACTGCATAATACGAAAGAGAATGAAATGATCGCAGCACGCTACAAAGCAGAGAACCAGCAAGTGTTGGCAGCATTAAAGAGTGCACAAGCAAAAGTAAGAGAGCAACAACAGCAAGAGCCGCCACAAGTTGAAAAAGTAAGAGCATTGTTGATCGTAAGAGAACCGTCACCAACAAAAGAGAAATTGCTGGAAAACAACAATTCTACGGTAGCAGTTGAAGAGCGTAAAACATCGCACGAAAATGAAGCGCAAAACGAAACGGTAAAAAAACTCGTTTCCAACGAAACAATACGAAATGTTTGTATTGTATCATTGCCATCATCGCCCCAATCAACAGCAGTAAATGCCAGTGAAGTTAGTTTAAAAACGACGATCGTTGATGCAGCAGCAACAACAGCAACTACTACGTTGAGCAATAATAATAATCAGAAACAAACAAAACAGCAACAATTAATCAGTAATAAAAACGCGCCGTGTGCAATTCTTGACGAAGAAAAAACATTCGAATCTAATAAGAAAACAACATTCGAATCTAAAGGTTCTGATGCCAGTGATGGACAGCAACAGCAATCACAGAAACGTCCACTTAGCATTCAATTACCAATCTTAAGTGAACCGCCCACAAATCGTGCACATCATATCTTGTATGCGTCACAGCAAATGTTGGATAGCCTGCAAAGACGCGAAGAACTTGAACGTGCTCAACGCGAGGATTACGACCACGATTACGAGCATAATTCATCAAATATATCGCCAAGGCAAAGTGAAAGTGTTAATATTAAAAAAGATACAAAATCGAAAAGTGTTAGCAATTTGAGTAACCAAAAAATGTCACAAAGTGGTGCTGAAGCGATCGGAGTTGGTGGTGGTAGTGGAGTGGCAGGTAAGAACACCTCCTCCTCCTCCTCCGGCAGTGGCAGCAATAAAAATAATAATAATGACATGATGAAAACCAAATTCAAAGATGAGAAACATCCAAGCTCTAAAGGTTTTCTGTCACGTTTCGCTAATGGTTTTCGTTTTTCTTTGCGCCGCAATAAAAAGAAGCAGCTGCAACAGCAACAGAAGGAGCTACAACAAACACAACTCCAATATTTAGCAGCTGCTGAGCAACAACAACAGCTGCAGCAACAGCAGCAGCGGAATGGTAGCGTCGCTGATAAATCAGGACCCAAAGCTAACAAGCAACAACAGCAATCGGCGAAAGTCGAAAAATCGGGTAAACGTAACTCATCACCGGATTATATTTACATACCACTAAAAGGTCCTCTACCAGCAGGTTCTCGTGCAGTCCACAGCAACAATAGTTCAACGAATGGCAACGTCAACTCTTCATCACATGATTCCAGCACAGCCAGTACTGCCAGCATGCAAAGTGCTGCTGCTGGCGGTGGTGGTTCGCTAAAATCTGGCGCCAAAACGCCAGCTGGAATAACTACTACCACTACGACAACAACAACAAAAGTTACCGGCAAACCACCATTACCCAAACTGCCACCCCGTTCTGTCTCATTGCCGTCCCACCAGCAGCAACAGCAACAGAGCGCAGGCTCACATGCGCAGCAGTATGCAAAAGCAATTGCAGCCAACTTCAGTCCAAACAAACAACAAAGCGATAGTAAATTCTACACCACCGATGATTTCCTCGAATCCGAACGCTCCTACTATGATGAATTCAAGAATCAGTTAAATTCCGGTCTTGAAGCAAACGGACGCAACAGCAACAACGCTGCCGCGCACTCGGGTTCATCCTTTACAGATTACGTCGAATCGTCGTCGTTGTCGCCGCGCTTAAGTGTCTCGCCCGAAACGATAATGCTATTAACCACCGGTAGTAGTGACGGACAACAACAACACCATCATGTTGTTGCCGGCACAAATGGCGGTGCTCGTAATGTCAGCGCCACGATTGCCAACGCCTATGTTAAACAAAATAATTACAATAATAGTAAAATCGGTTTGATCGAAACAGATTTGGATACGCATGAAACGGTTATCTCGGGTAAAACGCGTTCGCTTATGGATATTGTTGTTCCATCATCGCAGCAGCGTCGTTTAACCGCTCTAAATGCTGGCGGAGGTACTGGTGCTGGTGTTGGCGGTATTGATGATGGTGATGCCGACGACGATGATGCTGATAGAGACGGTAGTGGTCGTTGTGTTGTTAAATCATCAATGCAAGCTGGTGGCGGACAGATACAATCTGTGCGTCGTCCACACAAGAGTATGGAATTTTTATTGGATAAAGAGAATCAACAAAAAGTTTTGGTAAGTTTTTATTAACTGATTTTCTCCACTAGTTGATAACTGCATCTAAAGTTTTTGAGTTATTCAGAAGCCAAATCCAATATTTAATCTCATCTAAATAGATGTCAAGTGCTTGATAATTATTAGTGCTCAACAACAAAAACAAACAAATATTTATAGCCTAGAAGGGTGGGTCGTTGTCGCTGTCATTGTTTTCTTACTTTTCTTGCCTTTACTATACGGCACCATTTGTTATGCGACATCTCTGAATGTATGCATGTAAGTAGCTTACGAAACTTGTGTGTGAAAAAATACAGAATATCTGCTCATACGAGTTATGCTTCTGGTAATAGGCAAGCAAGTAATGGGGTGTTTTTCTTCTTTCCTCACGGGTATATTATTCGTCTCTCCCCTCGCGCCCTCAACCATATATTCTATATTACTTTTCATATGTATGTACATAAATATGTCGTCTTCCCTGTCATAGGGTTGGGCTGTTTTCATAGATTCTTTCAGATAATAATGTGTATTTGTATCTTGTGTGCTGGTTTTATGCGCTTCTCTATATACTTAATTTTGTGTAGTAGTGTGTTATTGTTTTTGCATAAAATATGTTCTACATGATAGCTGCTGCAAATGGTACATTAACTTCTTTAATATACTTGAAAAGAATTTTTGCGCACCCCTTTTTCTGGTAGCGTTACATCACCTAAAAGTTGAGAAGCAAACGAACTCCCTTTTTTCTGATACATGTTTGGTGCTAGATTAATCTTAATTTAAGAAGTTTTTATTGGAGTTCTCATTTATATACATCGTTCTTGAGCAAACAGCAATATGTTCCATAATTTCAGTAGAACTTTCCAAATAAAATGTTTTTTGCTGATTTGTTATTTGTTTTGTCCTATGTTAAAATTATGGCAGAGTGTCTGCCTTTTCATTATAGAAGTGTCAATACTCCTGAAGATTTCACCAGGTTAGGACGCGATGCAGTTGGAATTGAAGTATTTGCTTTCAGTTGGAGGTTTAATCGGAAACAATTGTGTAAAAAAAAATATAAGTAGCGAAGTTTTATTCTGTGGCAAGGGAAACTCTGAATTGTAGTTTGAGTCTGAATTGAATCAATTAAAGTCGTAAAATCGTTTTTATTAGTAAGAGGCCATTGAGATGAGTAAGTCGAGCTTTTTGATTTTTAGAGACTGTTCTCCTCCAACAGACTCGCTTAGAACAAAATCAATCAATGAACAAAGAACAACAGAAGTTAAGACCTTGGAATTGAAAAAGAATAAGACAAAGCATCAATGATGTCCCCATTCAGGAAGTGAGATGACCCTAAATGGAATTTTCTGTTTAATTTGGGGTGACGTTTCGTCTCCCTTGTTTACAGCTCTATAATATAAATTAATATTTGTGGTCCGATTAAAGAAATAAGAAAACTTTAGAGTTTTTTATCAAAACGTGAGCAACTATTTATTACGACTTTTTGAAGATTCTGCATTGTATTTTAGTTTTGTTAAGTCAAAAACTTATGAGTTTTTCTCAAGTTTAATATTTATTACTATTTTATGTGCTTATGTACTCCACACATACCTTTTCATAAACCAACACATTAAAGTGATGAAATAATATTTATACATACATACATATTGCTATCAACTTCCAAGCTTCCAACAAATGGGTTTAACGCGTCGTCGGCTCCCTTTTTTGTTATGAATTATTTACACACATACACCCCGTTCCAGAAATAACTTATTACCATTTGCAATTTAACTATTTATATCTGATAATATCTGAAGACCCCGCATTGGTCATTATAGTTCTGAGATTCTGATCATAATCTTCAATTTTTCATTAAAAATTTGTTTTAAAGTTCACAGCTCTGTTATTGCTGTTTATAAAGGGAAACCTATGACGCGCTCAGAGGAAAAGTGAAGCATAAAATTTACTAGAGGAATGGTGATATAGAAAATTTCATAAACCCAAAACGAAGTCTCGTTCTGCTTTGCCTATTTGATTTTGTATGTGTGCGTAAGTTACAATTATTCGTGCGTACCCGGCTAGATCACTGTAGTCGGCAAGTAACAGCAACAACTCTTTCCTCTATTAAATTTTATGCTTCACTTTTCATCTGAGCGCGTCATATATGATGCAAGAAAAATTTTCTAAATCGGATAATGGTTATTAGTTGAGCCAAAGTCATAAGAAATTTTGACCAAAATGTATACATTTCATAAAATTTTTTGATAAATTTCTAAAAACTTCGTATGACTTTGATCTTCTTTCGGCACCAATAAACAATTTGGAAAACTTTTTTTGTTTTATGTTTTTCTTTATGAGCAGCAATTACAGAGCTGTGAACTTTGAAATTGAGCAATGCAGTATTTTGGCAAATTAAATTTGTTACAAAATATTTTATTTTTTTTTTTTTTGCATCTACTTAAAATATGCCAATTATACCTAATGAAACTTGCAGTTTAAAAACGTTGGAAAATGTAGAATTGCACCTACTTGTCCATCGCAGGTTCATGAGTCTCGGGCTCAATTCCTGTGAAATCAACACAATGTATTGCATTTATAGGGGTATCAGCGACCCATGATTGATTGCCCTGTAAGTTTCTTCTCAACTCCCTAACGGTATAACATCGATTCTGAGGACTCATCCACTCCAAAAGCTAATCTTCCATCTTCATTGCTTTATTATAATAATTAATTTTGCCTCTGTGAAACTATTTTTGATTTGTTCTTGACCCTTCTACAGGCGGCACAATATCCTCTTTCAGTACTACACCAAAAATACCTAGTTAAAAAAAATAAAATAATAAGAATTTTGAAATATGTATGAGTAAGGAGGTAAATAATTACAATATCATCAAATCAACGCAGTGAAGCGTTTTTATTGGCACGGGGTGTACAAACAACTACACTTGTACGCACGCACACATACATCCATTCATAAGACGATTAATAACCTCCCTAAATAAAACGAGCATTTCCTTCAGAAAATATTCGTATGTATAAACGTAACTAAGAGTATAAGATGGCAACATCATCAACATCAACAACAGCAACAACAACAACAAAATAACAATGCATCCGTTTCCTTTCAAAACAAGGAAATTCGTTTATTTGCAGTAAACACACACACACACTAATACATACACATTTATTTTTTTGTTAACGAACCACAAGTCGAACAAAAATAAAAAACAAAAAGTAAAAACCAACATTAATTTATTTCCTCTTTTAATAAAATGCTTAATTTTTTCTTTTACTTTCCTTCTCTGCTTCATTTTTGTTGACTGTGTGTTAAAATTTTTCGCACACTTTAGTTAACTTTCAACTTTTTCGCTTGCTTGTTTGTTTGTACGTGTGTGTGTTTGCTATACGTATATTTATGAGAATAACAACAATTCAGCAAGTAATTCGCAGTGTCTAGAATACAAATATAAAAAGTCAAGCATATCAAAATTTACGATGAAAGGTTGAGAAGCAAAGAAGTACGAAAAGCAAAGGGTGAGAACGGACAAAGAAAAAGTTTTCTATATACTTTCCCCGAATTTCTGTGGTAAAAACCAAAAACAGCCTAACTTCATTTAAGATGCAAAATATTTTATAACATATTTTTATTAAAAATATTAAACGAATTTAAAAATAATTTTTAGAATTATATATTGTTTCAAGAAAGATTTTTGGTTTGAGCGTAAATCTTTTGAAACAATGCTATAGTTTTTTTATTTTTCCATTCAAAGCTCGACTGATAAGAAAATAAACTTAAGCTGTTTTTCCTTTTTACCACAAATTTAATGATTTGTTTGTTGGAGAAACTAGGAATGGAGGAGCTGGGGAAGATGTGAGTGTAAAAAGTTGTAGCATGCCTGCAGTGCTTGCCTTCTTTCTACCTCTAACAGTAATACTTTACTGGATTTGGCTCTGGCAGTTGTCTTTGTCGTCCTATGGCAATATCTATCTTAAAAATTAATTTTACTTGGAAGGTAAACAATTAATTGATTATCGTTTAAAGGAGTTTTTCAGTGTAGCAGCAGCAAGAAGCCAGCAGCATAGAAATGATAATGATATTATACTCAAAAATTATAAGCACTTTAAGTGTGGCAAAAGACAACAATAGCTAAAAAGGTATTGAAGGATGCGAAAAGTCTTGAAGGAGAAAGGGGAGCAGTGAGTCGGTGAAACTTATGAACGGTGAACAGCAGTAGCATGAGTGTTGATAATTGGATTTTTGGGGACTGCCTCCCTACACTATATACGCCATAAAATATTAACAGCTATTCTGTGTACTTTTCCTCCCACGTCATTAAGTACTTAGTTGTGCCTGCACGTATAAAATACTCTGCTTAATTTAAATTAATTTGCCTTTATAATTGCATTATGATTTTGTGAAAATTTTGCCCAAATCTATTCGTTATTATTAAAATAACAAATTAGTTTTGTGAGTTTTTTTTTATGTGCAATTTAATCATGTAGCCTCCCTTCTACACATGATTTGAATTGTTTCTTTTTCCCGATTTTGGTATAAAATAATCTTCCAAAGGCAATTGCTTGCATTCTTATTAAGGTCTTTTGGGAAATGTATTGCCCTATATTCCTTTTTAAGGTCACACTTTTTAGCTTACGAATACATAGCAAAATTTAGAAGTTACATACTAACATAAGAAACAGAGGCTTTGATTATGCGACAATATAGTCATAATTTGGCCTATAGTCTTTTAAATTCTCATAAACTATGCGGGGAAATGTGTGTCTACATTGAATGAAAGTTTCTTTCTCCTACAAATCTCTACAGTTGCGGGTTGCATATTTTCGATAACACAGTGCTTGCTCGTCCGGTTAGTGCCCTGTAAGCACTGTCGCCAGCCTTAAAATACGTGATCGTTTTTAAACTAATAAATGATTGGAGGGTGCGAGTATTGAAAAATTTGTTCTTGCTGTAGCATAAGAGTAGAATATTTGATATCTTCGGTTAAGATGCTTTTATACTTGCTCTATCAGTTTTGTCAACTGAAACGGTAAGGAAAAACAAAACTAAAATGAGTCCCTTCTGCACTCGTCATTTATTATAAAAGTTTTCGTTTTTATATTCCGAAAAATAGAACCATGGGTTATTTCAATTTTTCATTTTCTATTTTCAATGCGTGTTCTTCGCTTTTTGCACGTCTACATCGCGTAATGTTGATATTATTTTGCAATCTCAATTACGAAAGAATAAACTATAAACTAAAGTAAGCTATGCAATAAAGCAATAGAATAAGTAAAAACAAGTTGTGATTGGTTCCACTATTCCATTAATATGCAAGTATATTTCACAACCATTTTTGATGTAAATATTATGTGTTGCATACTTTTAGGCTTAAAGTAAAATATAATAAAACACACACTTATAAACTCACACATACTATGAAATCTCACACGACACCAACGTGACATTTGATATTAATTTCTATAATTTTACTCCACAGATGTTATGACATCAAAATCTTATAAGTTCCTCTGTTTCCATATTAACAAGGTCTCTTGAAAAGTTCATTTGCACATTTACACAGTGTACTCTGGAACATTTTTATAAAAGTTAAAAAATTTCGAAAATTTTACATTTCGCACATATTTTTTAGTTAATACACAGGTTCTTTTTAATTTTATTTCATATCGTTTCGACCATATTTATCCTACAAACTTCAGTATTCAACTTTAAAATCAGCTTGTCGAAATAAAATAAAAATGTTAATAATATAGTGTTATGTTTTAAAAATATAATATTTCATTTTATTTCATTTTACTCATACTTATTAATATGGATATTTTATTTTTGACTTTATATTAAAGTTGATGGGCATTCACACAACTACCACAACAATAAGAACTTGACCTTCCCTTGGAGATTTCTACTTGTGGCAAGCAACATTAAGTGGCACACTTACATACCTACCTATTATATACAAAATCCTTTTTGTCGAGACCATCGAGACAAGTTGTTTATAGAAAAATATTTTCACATGTTTTTATCTCTTTACAATGAGCTCGTATATGTGTAGCTAATGTTATACATATGTATAATACTTTAAAGCTAATCATTTAATGTGTTTTGTAGCTGACATAGCTATAGATGTTGTTGTTTTTAACGTCTGCTTGTTTCCTCCTTTGTTGGGTCATTATAACTTTTTTTTGCTTAATTTACCTTTAAGTTGTAAGACCGGAAAATGAAAAGAAAGAAGTTAGGTTCTTGTTTTGCTATTAATAATGAAAATAAACTGGTTGAGGTTCTACAGGTTTGTAAAATTTTTAAAACGCTATGGCACAATTATTTTTTATACTTAGATAAGTTAAAGAAGTTGAAGTTGATTTGCTGCTTTAATTTTTCTACAAGTAAAATCTTTTTTTTAATGACGCATTGTCTAAAAATATAACAATGTATTAGTCAGTTTTATGAGCTAAGAAACTGTCATATAAGCCCTGCAAAAGTTTTAATTATTTACTGGAAAAACTCATGTAGAAAATTAATCCCTTCCTTACCGAATTATTAAGGAGCCATAGGAGAAAGTTGGAATTGGGCTATTTTAAATGAAGAGAATACTCAAAGTGATAAAACATTAAACTGAAAGTGATTTCAATATCCCAGTGGGTAGCAGGAGGTGGAGTCCTTATGAGTACGTTGAGATGTTATGAAGCCAAACGGAAACTTTATAATTTTTCGAATTCAGAATAGCGTTCTTTAAACATTTAGGTAGAGGAATACATTTTTTGCTTCGAAAAAATTTTGAAATTTTGAAAATACTTGTAAGTTCTTCTTTTATTCCGCATTTTTTTTTTTTTTAACAGTAAATTTTTATGACTTTCTTCAGTTCATGTGAAATTTTTTGGTAATTCTAGTTTGCTGAAAATTTTTATCCTCAATTCTCTCTTTTTTATTGTTTATATTTACAATTTTTATGATTATTTCTTTTTACAAAGAGCTTAAAGTAGTTTTGTTATTTATTTAATTAAATTTCTGAATGTAGCATACAATTAAAAATTTAAATTATAACTACTGGATGAATAAAAAATCTAACTTTCGCTTTGACTTCTTTTAATTATACTAGCAGCTACCCCCAATCCACCACAAGTTGTAATTTGCTCTTCATGCATTATAAATACAAAGAAAGAAAGAAAGAAAAAGATAAAAAAGAGTGAGAAAGATATCCAAACCACTACTAACTAACCGCCAAAAACAGTGGCAAATGAAGCATTAATTAACAAATTTATACACACGCTTTTGATGTGAAAAATTTTGTATACTTACACAAAAATATATGACAAAGTAGAAACGCCTGCTATTTAGTTAACTATGAGTTTTGTTTTATACTTTGTGTTCAGTGTGAAGTAAAGCTTTTATGCTTTTATAATAAATGCTGCACGTGCTGCAGTGTGAAAGTTTTAATCAATCATTAATATATAATAATAGGGCAAATGGAGTATCGATTCAATAGCACCATTTTGATTAATATTGTGTGTGTAATCAATTTGTATTGAAGACTTCTTTCGGTTAAACTAAATAGCAATAGTGATTGAAAATAATCGTGATGCTATTGTGCTAGAAATGTAACTGTGGTTGAATTCATTTTGGTTTAGGAATGGGTTCCCGTACTTCAAATTGAAGATCTGCAAACATAGCATCATACCATTCTTGAGTACTTATGATATTTTTAAAATATATTCCATACAAAAACGCCTAGGGACGAAGAATACCCCTGATCATCAATGCGTTTCCAGCTGAATCGAGTAATCATATTCTGATATCTCTTTTAAATTTTCTCCAAACAACCAGGTGGATTTTTGGTTTTCAAGTTTGAGCATTTTTTTAACATTTTTAAGGCAGCGTGGTATTGGGCCTGGTAATTACTAGAAATTTTAATATTTTACTTTCATGGTGATGTGGTGTTTTTCAAATGGTTGAAATATTTGAGCAAAATGTGTGGCAGAAGTGTTAGCCTTTTGCTTATCGATTCTTATCCATTCTTCGTTATCCATTAGTGAAGGATTAGTTGAGTAGACTGTGAAAGATTTTGTGTATTGTGTGGGATTAATGACCCACAAGAGTTTCTTGTACATGGCTTGTAAAGAAAGTATTATTTAACACACGAATTTAATTAAAAATATTTACTAAATGTATTCGTCTTTCATTTTATTAGTTTAAATCAGTGTTTCAATAATTAACAAAAAGCAAGTAGGCACCATAAACAATTTTATCTGTTTAATTAGAGAGTAGATAAGACATGAAAACAGTCTCCAAAACAAGCGAATGTTCTTTATTTTGGTTAAACAAAAAATAAATAATTAAAATCAAGTTTTTAGCTTAAACACATACATGTGTGTGTGTAATAATGTAAACAAAAGTTCGACGCTCGGTAATTTGACTTAAAATCGAAAGCATAATGTGTGTCTGCCGGAGGAGCGCACGCTTTAATACAAAGCGTTTATGACCGCGCTTCTTAACTGACACTGAGTATAAATACTACACGTACGTTATGTTTGCATTGATGTTTGACATTCCATGTGTTTTTTTTTTTTTTTTGTTGCCTTTGTTTTGTTTAGCTTTACTTTGTTGTTTACTAAAATTCAACATGTTTTTATTGTTGCTGCTGTTAAATTGCATTTTGCTTTTTTCATTGCCACCTTAAGTAGAAGCAACGCATGGTTGACGCCACCATTGCCAGTGGATGGCATTGTCGGTGTTGGCTGGTTGTAATCAGTGATTTGGAAGGAATGTGGCTAGGCTTTTGCTTTGTCACATATTTTTTACACCTATTTATATTAAAAATAATAGGCGTGAAATATGCCGAGATATGATTGAAATATAAACAGAGATGCAGGGGTTTTCAAAGAAAATTTTGAACTATAAGGTCTGGGGCACTAGAAATTTCAAAACATAATTGATTTACCCTTAGATTTCTTTCCCTTTTGATTAATCCTTATTAAAAATCGAGAGAAAACTAAATTAAGATTCTGATATCTCAATTGAATGATTTACTGAATTTTATGAGAATAGTTCCTCTAAGAATTACTTTAGATTCATATAATTTTTCGAACTTTAAACTATTTTAAATTCCACTCGGTTTTCATCATTTGTCCTATGGCTTCGAATGAGCGATTTTTCTATTTTGCAAATCACAAGCAAAATGGACTTAAGAGGAGACGGGGATTTGTATATAGCTTGGTGGTGTAGATGCCAGGGTACCTACTTCAGGCTAAATTTCAATTGAAATAATTCAAAAGTTCCAAAGTTTTTTCCCCCCTTTTAATTCAATTCAGTTCAATTCCAATTTAAGTATTTATAAAAGAAGTACTACATTAAGATATAAAATTGTTCCCAGTTTTTGGATCTTGAGTAGATTGAGAGTCAAGCAATTAGGCAAGCAAATGACTCAAATTCTTTCAAAATTACGAAATTAACTTTAAAACGTTTATTACATCTAAGTGCGCATAACTTTGATTACAATTATATTGAATTTGATAAACGAATGTTCGTATTTTCTCAAAAAGTTTAAAAACGAAAAAAAAATTAAGCAATTATCACAAAAGAATTCTTAACTTTTATCGTCATTTTATCAATTGTTATCAAAAAACGAAGAAATTGATAGAAAAAAAAATTATAAATAATATTATTTATGCATTGTAGAGTTGATAATATTTATTCTGTCGCACTTTTTCTAATTTTTTATTTATTGTAAAAGGTTTTTTAAAGCCTTACCATTTAAAATTGTAAAAATATTAAATAAAAAATTGATTAAACATTTAGGTACGTTACTTCAGAATTACATATGAGATCACTCTCTTTTAAATTAATATGCTCTAATGTCGCCACACTCTTGAAAATATCAACATTAAAATGAACGGGTTCTAAATTTTAATTAGTTCTCCGCATCACCGTGTATGCTCTTTCATAAGTGAGAGCTCGACATGATAAAGAATTAATTGTAATTCAAAGATTTGAAGTTTCTTTAAAAAAAAAAGAAATGACAAATACTAAAAAAGAGAGCGCTAATATAAATGAGTAATTCAAAGATTTGGGGTTTCTCCCAAAAAAGAGAATAAACAATTGAAAGAGAAGAAAACTACTGAAATTCAAGACTATAAAAAAGTGCAGTTTCTTTAAAAAAAAAAGAGAAGAAACAGTAAAAAAGACAGAGTACAGATTTATTAAATATAAGTAAAGTTTCATAAAAAAGAGAGAAAGTATGTGAGCGCCACACACGATTGTATTTGGTATTAAAAATAATTCGATGTTTTTCTTTTCCGCCCCTTTTCCAATTCTCCAGTCCTTTCTTACACATTTTGTTTGGAAATAAATTTACGTTTTACCTGCAAAGGAGCTATACTAGTTAGAAAATATTCATACATTTTCATTAAAAAATAGTTTTGTGTTTTTTACCATAAATGTTTTTCGTGTTATTCCGTTCCGTTGTTGTTATTTTTTAAGAAATGCCCAAGTGTAATTTATACTCTTTTTCGCTCTCTGTCTCTCTTACGCTTAGTCTTCTGCGCAATGCATTAGTTTTTCTTTTTCTTTGATTCCGAGTGTTTGTTTGTTTGTGTGTGTGTGTGGCTCTATATAAATTTCTTACATTTTTTTATAGCGGTGCTTTTTCTTTTTTGTTTTATTTTTTTTTTGCTATTTTTCTCCATAATAAATTATATTATTTTTGTTGCTTTTTTGTGGGTACCCCCTTCACTTTTGCCATTCATTATAATGACAGCTAATACCTGTTTTCTGTCACAACAACAAAAACAACAATACCATTAAAAGCAAGTGCAAAAATATTAAGTATTTTGTTTATATACATTCATATGTACGAATATATGTGCATATTTATGTATATTTATTTTTTCTTTTTCCTTTTATTTTTCTGTAAACGTGAGAATCCAATTTTGTTAAGCAATAATTTGAATTCTTTTGCGTTTTAACTTTCTTTAAAATTCTTGTGCTTCTTCTTATTTTCACAATTTGTTTATTATTCTTCTTCCTCTTCTTTTTGTATTGTATTGTATTTATTAACGCAAGAATTTAATTTCTAGCAAACTAGCAAAGAAATGCGAAAAAATAATAAAAATAAATATAAATTCATAAAATTAACATTTAAATTGTATAATAAAATGAGCTCATCTCTATTTATTTTTACAAAATGTTTTGATTTTTATTAAGTTTATACAATACTTCGCCATAACAGTTGGAAGTGTGTGGCAATAGGTTTTGTTATTTTATAAATAAAAATTTGATAGAAGTTCTTCATCTACATACCATACTGGGGATCTAATCACTAAATTTTGACCGCACTATAGTTTTCATTACCACTAAATCTTTAGTGGTAGTGGAAATAAAAACCACTATACCTTTAGTGGTAGTGGAAATAAAGATTAACTAAACTTTTAGTGGTAGTGGAAATAAAAATTAACTATCACAAAACGTTTAGTGGTAGTGGAAATCGAAACCAACTACCACTAAACTAGTGGAAATTATTCCCCACTACCACTAACCATTTAGTGGTAAGTGTAGGGAGTTTAATTGAAGGTCAATTTGAAATGCATAGTAAACAATGTATAAATGTGTGAATGAATGAATATATTAACCTTTTTCTTATACTAAATACTTTGTAGAAAGTGCAATTTCGATGAAAAAAATATATATTTTTCATTTTCCATAAATTGTTTTACCATATTACTTATTATTATTTTTCTATTGTATTCAAAGTTATGTATTAATCAAGTGGTTTAATACAAACACATGGTACAAATAGAAAATGGAGCTGACCACATTGGTCTATGAACGACTTCTATATTGAAAAAAAAAACAACAGCAGCACATATCGTCATCTAAAATCCAAAAAGCCATAACTAAACAAATTTTCAAAATCGACTTTTTGATTAATTATGATGCACTTGCTCAAATTACGCGTTCCTGCGAAATTTCAAACTTCTACGCCAAAAAATAACGGTTTAACTACGGAACTCCAAAAGGCTTACGGTACAGGAATTAATTAAGCAAATAGAAGTTTTCACACACTTGATGTAAAAAGAAAACAAAATATTTGAATATCTTTAAGTAACTAAGTGATATTAAACTTTCACAATTACATTCTTCTTAAATCTATAATATTTTTCATTTTACAATATTTCTTGCTTCTCCTGTAAAGAAATAAAATGTGTAATTGTTACTTTTTGGATTTTAGATGACGAAATACACTCTATTTGATGTTGTTTTCATAATTTTACAGATTGGACTTTTTGGGTTTAAAGGGTTTAGATATGAGGGAGGCTTATTAGTCTCAAATGCTGTAAAAATTTATATAAGGCTTTGGGATGACAATCTATATTGTACGAGTTCAACTTAGTGCAATACAATTTTAACTTCCACTAAGTCGCCAATTGAGCTCTCTCTCCTTATAACTAAATGTTTAGTGGTAGTGGGGAATAATTTCCACAAGTTTAGTGGTAGTTGGTTTCGTTTTCCACCACCACTAAACGTTTAGTGATAGTTAATTTTTATTTCCACTACTACTTAAGGGGTAGTGGTAGTTGAATTTTATTTCCACTACCACTAAACGTTTAGCGCTAGTTGATTTTTATTTCCCCTTTTGTACAATATGTATTAATTACACTGTACCACGGCCAAAAAAGCTCAAGAGTTTTGAAAGTTGATCTTATATATTGTAATTCAATTACTCTGGACATAACATAATTTTAGTTTTTCTCTATCACTTTTAATTTTTTTATAATGGGTTAAAAAAGAAACGTCCATAAAAATATTGTTTGTGGATTTTTTTTTTTTTTTTTTTAAATCTAGAAACAATTTTTTTTATGTACAATTTTTTTTTCAACCCGTTTCTAAAATAATTATACGATACAGAGAAAAACTGAGAACGCCATTATGTTCAGAGTACTCGAATAATATCTTGAGCCTTTCTTTTTGGTCAATTCCACTATGCAGTGTTTCTATACATATGTATATGATTTTTTAAACCGTTATAAAATAGAAATTAGACATGATAGATAAACTAAAAACGCCATCATATTCAGCGTACTCGAATTTTATAAGATCAACTTTCAAAACTTTTGAGCTTTTTTTGGGTAAATTCCGTTGTGCAGTGTTATCAATGTATTTGAAGTTCTATCATTTTTCCTCCAGAAAATCAGATTCATCATTCATAAGCTTTCAGATTAAATCTTTTAGTAGGCTCATAGCAGAGTGATAAGGTCATCCAGCTATTAGAAAAAAAATTAGTTACTTTCATATAATTCAGAAAGGAAAAATAATTTGAAAATTGAGAAATATGCTTCTGAGTTTCATATGAGATAAGTAAGCTACCCACTAATTGATTCAGGTCTTTATTCCTCCATAAATGTGAGTAACTGTTCTTCCTTTTAGTTGTACTACATAGTTTAAAAAGGTAACTTCCAAAAACTGATGAATCTAATTTTTTTTTTTTCAATTGTGTACTGAAAAAATCCTAAATTTTTTTTGTTGTATTTGACTATTGGCAAAAAAATTATTGTGTTTGGATTTTTTTTTAATTTTCCATGACATTCTTTTATGATTATACTTAGCATTTCTTATGTGTTTCCTGTGCTAATTTTCTTTTTATCTCAATCTGTTTCTCATAAGCTGTGATGTAAATGATTCTCAACATTGCCCATCAGCTAAAAAATAAATTTTAACATTTTTCGTGCAACCCTGCTGAACAAATTTTTGAAGACTGCACAGATGGCATCGTTTATATCTAAAATTTTGAAGCGAATGCTGTTTGTAAAGAAAAGCAACTCTAAAATGGAAAAACAACAAAACACATTTTTGTATTTTATATGGGAACCAACAACAAATTCTAAATTTCATGCAATGAATTATTGTTCGTGGAGACGGGAGTAAAAAAGAAGAAATGTGGCTAATCCAGTGTTGGAACATACTTTTTCCAAAAATCCCTACGCTGCTAAAAAAAATCCCTTCTCTTCCTAACGCTTACCAAAATTTTTCATTACAAAATTCGCTACAATATTTCTTTTATTTACCCTTTAAGTAAGTGTTTTCAACCAGCAATTAAATTTCTCAAAACAACATTGGAAAACCCCAAAAAACTTAACTATATTTAGACATTTGATCTATATAGTCAACATTAACCTTAGAAAGGCAACATTCCTTTTTTATCTACTTAAACATTATTTATTTATTTATTTATTTAGTCTATGAAATTAGTTTCTTACAGACAAGAATTAAAACAATTAATAATTTAGCAATAAAGTATATGCAGTATAAACTAGAATATATTAGTCACAAGATTTTAGAACATTGCTTAGATACAGAAAAATCAAACTCAAAAGCTATGGATAATTCATTATATAAAGCCCGAGTAATAGGTTCATTAAGTGCATAATTAGTACGATGGTATTTAATAGCAAATGGTTTAAAATGCCGCAACTGCACAGAGGGAACATTAATTATTATATTATATAATAATAATATGAATAGCAGCATTGTAAAACAGAAAAAATCAAACACACTTATTTACTTCATTAAAAACTTTAAAAAAATTTATTTTATTTGAAAACATTGTTTTTTATATCAAATGCATTTAAGGAAAATAGCTTTTATAAAGTAGTAGGGTCACCCTGTTGCCTTTCTAAGGTTAAACTTAGCCATACTAATGCTTTTATGAGAACGTTGCCATAAAATAAAAAAGGCTGTCAAACAATTTTGACTGTGCAACTTTTTTCTCTGTTGAAAATTCCCTACATTTAAAGTATGTAATAAAAAAACTGTGCTTCATTCCCCTGCAAGCATTTTCCTTTCGACAAAAGCCCCTGCAGTTCGGGAATTTTCCCTACATGTGCCAACACTAGGCTGTGAGCGTTGCCAACATTCTAATGCAGGTTACACACGATACAACGAGTTTTACAACATGGCCATGTAACCACGAAAAGTCAGAAAAATACACATACTTTCAGCCTCGTATTATTCTTTGTGGGCATTAAATATTTAAATTTATTTCGCAATAACTACTATTTTTTAGCTTTAGAACGTCGTCCGAAACCTGAAGATATATTTAATAAAAAAAGTTACAGTTAAAATAGGAAAACATAAAAATCACACTTATCAAATCTTTTATTTCGGGCTGTCGCGAAGTGGAGCATGAAACAAACATTTATGGCGACGGATTTTCTTCTTTGGGGCCCCAAAGGAGATTCTCACAAAGTTTGAGCAAGATGTGAAATAGACCTAGTATGGACTACTACTACTATTATGGCACAACTGCCCACACACTGCCTTGATTGAGGTTTTCTCATCCAATCATGTTCTCTGTTTTAGATTTTTACATAAATGGAAGGTACTTAGAGTTATATGCTGAATCCGAATGTCGAAATGGAAAGCTTTTCTTAAGCAATTTTTGCTTTGGAAGTTTGACATTGTCAATCAAGAGGTGGTACCTCGTAAAATAGTTTTATTTTTTTTTATTTTTCAAACCCGGGCAGCTCATTATATAACCACTTCTCTTCGGCGACCACTGATTCTAATATCTAACAGTCACACCTAAATTGAAGCGTTGCATTGGCTATGCCATCAAAATCGTCAATTTTTATATGGGGAAAAGAGAGTTTTGACAGATAAACGACTCTGTCGCTCCAATTTAGCTATGCCTGTTAGAAATTACTGTAATGTTAATATTTTTGTAGTTAGGAGTTTGCAACAATGCTGAGTTTTTACTTCTATTTTTAGTCTCTCGCCTCTCTTTCTCTCTTTGTTTTTGAATGTTATTGAAAATCAATTAATAAACAACTTTACTTGACAGTTTTCTCAAATTGTCCTCGACTTACCATAGACTACGTGTCATTCACAATGATACATCAATTTGTAGCATGACATTTTCATATTTGAAAATTATGATTAACCATAAAACTAATTTAAACAAAAAACACACTCTCATCCTCTCTTTCTCTCTCTGTCTCTCCCTCTTTCTCAGATATAGTGACATTTTTGAATTAAATTAAAAACTTATAACTTATAACCATAAAGAAAATTATAACTGCCACTTTCGAATTTTACAATTTTAAAGAAAGTTTTTGTTTTTCCTTTTTAATTTTAATTGTGGTCAACTTTTAAAAAAAATGTAAGCTTTTCTTTGTTTTGGTCGTTAATTAAAATTTTATTTGCATTTGTGTGAACATTGAAAGAAACTTCCACAAATTGCTTTTCTTTATATTTTAATTATCCGTTTTTTTTTCTTTTTAAAATTTAATTTTTTGTAGAGAAAATCTTTAGCTTTTCTCCATCATTTGGTTTGCACGCCGAATGGTGCAGTCAATCAATTTTCGCGTTGTGGGAAAATATAAGAAACACTTCATTATTCATCTGCCAATTTAATTCACACTTCTATAAAATATTGAGAATCATTTGCTGAATTTAATATTTTATTATTTTTTAGTTTACTTTTACGTAAATAATAAAATTATATTGCATTTATTTGTGAATCTTGAAGTAAATTAATATTTTATTATTGTTTTAAATTTAGCTAACTCGTGATATATTTATTTTTTGTTATCATTTCACTTCTGTTTGTTGTAATTTGATTTTTAGTTGCTGAAATTATACAAAATTTTCAACATTTTCGACACATGTCACGTCTCGTTTTTCCGCTGTTGTCATTAATTTTTTTTATCAAATCTTATTACAAATACTTCAACAAATAGTTTCATATTCTAGCTATGAATGCAAATATGTGTATATAAGATATTCGAATTATAGCAAATTTCACTTATTTTTTAATTTCTATTTGTTTTTTTTTTACACTATACCTAAGGAAATTATCTTTGACATTTCTTTGTTTAAGTTTTAACACTTGATTATTCACTTTTATTTCTGTGAAATATGTTGAAAATGAAATTTAAATTAAATAATATGGAAATAGTGGAAAATAAACTGAGTATTATTGGAGTGAATGGATGCGAAAAGCTCGACCTTGGCCCTCCAGGGGCTGTTGTGCCATAATAGTAGTGGTATATTGAACAATATTCTGCTAAGTTGTGTACAGAGGCATGACAAACTCTGCTTAGACATGCCCATATTTCCATATTAGACTGCGACCATATCGCGCACCGCTTGTTGTCCTTTAATATTTCTCTGCAAATACATACTAAAATTAGTTTTTGTTGTTTACTATAACGATATACTTACTTTTTGCCATAATTTTGTTTTAAATCAATTTATCAATTATTTAAATTTGAAATAAATAAATATGCAACAAAGACAAATATTTTCATAATATTATTTGTCAAAATTTTGACATTTTCCTTTGCGTTTTCGCAAAGTTGCTTTTCCTATTTGAGAAGATAATCAATGTAATTAAATAAATATCTCGCAATTGAGGTGATTAATGAGATAGTCTCTGTAGTATAAACGCACTATAACTTTCTTGACAAGCTTCTATAAGTTGTTCTATAAGTACCATTTTTATATCTCTGAAAAAAAGATTCAATCCTGTAATGAAGTCAGTAAAGAAAATAGTAGTTAAAAAATCGTTTTTAAGGAATTTTTCTAATTGAAAAGAAATAAAAAAAAATCTTGTTGAGTAAAATTCTTGGTTTCTCTTTTTGCGCTTTTAATTTTTTATTTAACGCGAAAGTGCATATGTCATTCTTGTGTTGTCGTTGTGAAAGTTGGGATTTATATCCCTCACCCGCACTTTTTCTTAAAGGGAACACTCAACATTGTCCTTTTGCCAATGATCAGAAATGGGTAGTAATGATTCCATTAGGAATTAAATTACGTCTCCATTCCAATTACAAGGAATTGTAATTGATACTTTATTGTTTTCAATTCCTTAGTAATGGAATTGATAAAAGTTTCAATTCCATTACAAGGCATTGTAATCGGTAATTAAAATTTTTTAATTCCTAGGTAATGGAATTGTATTTCGTAATTAATAATTATATCAATTACTTAAAGGAATTGAAAACGTAATTGAATACAAAGGAATTTAATATTTAAGTGTAATCAATTACTTTCTTGGAATTAAATTCCAGTTTAGTTTCCCTTTTAGTTCAATTCCAAAAAAGCAAAAAAAAAAATGGATTCATTCTTTGTTGGCTCCAAGAGTAATAGTGTCTCATTATACCTTGTGCTCTTTTGCTGATCGTCTAGGACGTGCAATGTTAAAAAAGTGGTGCGTCATGCTAAAGAAAATCCTTTTTTAATTCTCAGAAAACATACTAAAAGTTGTTTTAGAGTTCTTTCTACGCTTCAATACATTCACTCCTCTATCTTACCCCATGCCCCTGATTGTCATAGTTGCAATTTTGACTGTTTTCCAGCCAGATTTGACTGTTTTTTTTTTAATGTTTGCCCTGAAAAATGCAATTGAAAATCAAACTAGTGTCCGATACCGAAACCCAATATAAAAATTGGGTAGCAATAAAAAATGTTAATAATAATAGGAAAAATAACTTTGTCTGAGCCATCAAACATCCAGTTCTTAAAATTTATGTACTTACCCATTGATCACGGTGACCTTGAAATGGCCTAGTCCAACCGTGACGCGTTGGACTATAACTTTCGTAAACTCAACCAAAGCAGCCGACCTCAACTTCAATAAAAAACACATAGAATTTTACTTGTATGAAACAAAAATTTTTGAAATTAACCGCCGACAATTGTTTTATTTTATGCAACAATTGTTTCAAATTGCAGAATCTTGAATTTTTCCTTTTATTTTTTGGCAATTGACAACATTAAAAAAAACAAATCCAACTGCTTTTGATTTGCTTTTACATATTCATAACGCTAGAGGCTGACTCGATCTTATTGTGTTTATTCTCACAGAAGAAGTCGGCGGCTGGAGGTCGGCTGCTTTGGTTGTGTTTATACCACAATGTTATCTTTCAATATTCCATTACGTTATATTAAGTGCTAATGAATATGATTTTATAAATTTATATTTAAGTTTATAATTTCTGTATTTTTTTTTTGCAATAAAAATAATATCTTTCATAAATTAAGGTGTTAAAAATCACTGAACAAAGTACATGAACTAAGTCATACATAACTATTAAAATAAACACTTAGAGCTCACTTTCATAGTGTTTAAAAATTAAATATTTTTCTGTCTTTATTTTCCACAACAACTATTTCATTTATTAAATTCATTAAGAACTGAGTAATTACTTTTTCCTTGTGACTTTTATGACTGTATTTATTAAATAAAGGATCCAATCATCCATAATATCAGCTAATGTTCGTTTTTCTTTATATCTGAGATTTTGCACGAAGTCTTCTTAGTTAGTAAAAAATTAAAATCGAAACGAACGATTTACGATTTTTATTATTGGTTTTTTAATTTTATTTAGTTTTTGATTCACAGTTTTTGGCAGCAGACATTTTAATACATTTCGTTTTTGTCGGATGGGTAACCCTGGTTTGTTAAACAACATGCTAGTTATACATACCTAGTACAAGCGAGTGGCGTACAAAACGCAGCTTACAAAATTCCTTCTAACACAAATACTTCCAGTGTTGCTATGTAGCAATAAACAGAGTTAATCTTGAATAAGCCCCTATCATTGCTATTCCACAAAGAAAACTAAAATTATTCGAACAACTAACAGAGAAAAATATTGCAAATTTATCTTAAAATTGTACATAATTATCTAAATGTTTATTTACACTACGTAGAATATTCTTAAAGTAGGACTTTTTATAAACAATGAACTAAATTTAAAAGAATATTGAAATAAAAACATGCGTAATTTGCTACTTCTAGAGAGTTGCACAATAAACGCTACATACGGAAAAATAAGTAATTTATATATATGTACACAATAAATTATTTAAGTAAATTGCAATTGCCGGCAATTTCCAGCAGATACACACTCATATACACTGTGGGCTATTTCACTGTCTGCCTGTCAGAGGAGAGAAAACAGTAAGGAGAAAAATATAGCGCAAAAACAAATATGTATATAATAAAAATTTCAGAAAATTGAAGGTTAAAAATTCAAAAAAGCTCAGAATATTTAAAAAAAAAAAATTGAATTAACACCGCGCATAAAAATTAAAATCATAAAAGTTTTGCTACTTGCGGAATTTTGTTTTTTATGTTTGGAATGCGCTACTTTGAGAATGCGGTGAAAATATAGTGTATAACTACAAATAATAATAAAAATACAAAAAACAACCAAAACATCAGGCATATATATACATCTTTTAATAATAATGATGTTGATACGAGAATATAAACCGATGCATACATAATGTGCAGGGAAATGTGTTAAAACAACAACTTAATGAAGTGGTTTGAGCGGTGCGCCAGCCAGATGACATTATTTCTTATTTTTCCTCCTCTTTTTTTATTTTGTGCGATGATGAGTTTCCATTGAATTTTTTCAGACTCTTAGAATATGTTTTTTTCTACATATAAATATATAATATTGTAGGCACATATAAGTATTTTAAATATCATGAATAATCGTATGAAGTGTGCTGTGAATCATTTTGTAAAGAAAAGCAAAAAACAAAATCATAGAATTAAATATTATTTCATTCCATTTGGATAAAATTAACCATTTTGTTTTATATCTGCAAATTAATATAAAGTAATGTAATTTTCATGTCCTTAATTTTAATCCTAATTTCAATTTAGCAGTTTAAGCCACATCTTCAATTTCGATATTTTTTCAAACAATAAAAATAAAAATCATTAAAATTATTAGGCTTTGAATGAGCAATGATGCCAGAAGAATATCAAAAACTTCATTGAACTAGCAGATCAGACGATCGTTTCGGAACTAACTACGGTTGCTCATCAGTGATCTTTGTGATAGTTCCCTAATTTCAACAACCTTTATATAAGTGGAAATTCTGTAAAGTAAATGAGAATTACAAAGACAGTTATTTTCAATGAATAGTATTATTGAAAGGAACTACCTACCTACTGCTAGTTCTATGAACTTTTTGATATTCTTCTGGCATCATTGTTCATTCAAAGCCTAATAATTATGTAATTATCAAAGTGAACTGCCGAATTTGGAAGAAATTTGCAAACAATTTTTCCAAATTAAAAATATTAAAAAAGAAGAAGAAGGCCAGCTTCTAAGTATATACAAATTTTTCAATAAAAAATGTGAAATTTGGAAGAAATTTGCAAAAATTGTTTCCAACCAAAATAATAAGAATCTTCAAAGAATTAAATAAGAAAAAAAACAATTTTCCAAGTCAGTACGAATAAAATAGACAAAGTTATCTCAAAATGGAAAAAAATTTAACAGTTTATAATTCTAATTCCAATACTTCAATTTCAACACTTTTGACCTAGAGCTAGGTAGAAAAAAATATAATAGATAATACAATTTTTTGTCAAATTAGACAAATCAAATGTACAAAATTGTCTCAAAAAGACAAAATTATCTAAATATAGTCATAATTACTAAAATGGACTAGAAATGATAATATATATATTTTTTTTTGTTACAATACAGTTGTCCAAGTTTGCATTACCTGACGATATTTCTTCCATTTTTGCCAAAAAAAGCTTACATAAGAACATAAAAATTGTTTCAATAACATATAATATACCCGAACGATTTTTAGCAATTTCGTTTTGAAGTAAGTCACGTCAAAAATTATAACAATTGTGAAAACAAAAATTTGAAATGGTTGAAAAAAGAGACTGTGAGCATATTTTATTAACATTTATAAAAATAAAACTAAATAAATAAAAATAATTAATAAAAAGCTAAAAATTATAGTGCAGGATCAGAAAGAGAAATTTTGAGAACTGCATGAGCAGAGAAAAATGTAAATTCTTGCGACATATTGGGTCATATAAAAAGTATTTTCGGTTTTTGTCACAAGATGGTGTTAATGGCCATACATCTAGCACCACAGACCCGATTCTGTTAAACGAACGCGCGTGTTTTAAAGGTGACATTTCAGGCTACATTTCTTCGTCATTCGTGTAAAAAGTTACATTGATTTGAAAATGAGTGAAATTTTTTAAGAAATACACTTCGTGATGCGTTTTTACTATAAAAAAGGCAAAAACGCTGCAAAAACATTCCGAAAAGCGGAGGCACTAAACATCAACCACATGACAGTTTGGAATCATTTAAAAAAGGCTGGCTACTGAAAGAAGCTCGATGTTTGGGTGCCACATGAATTGGATTGACCGAATTACCATCAGTGAAACGCTGCTAAAACGCAACGAAATTGAACCATTGAAATAAATCATTACGAGCGATGAAAAATGGATTAAATACTAGAATATTAAATGAAAAAAATCATGGTCAAAGGCCGGTGACCCTCTACAAAAAACGTAAAAGCCTCGATTGACGGCAAACAAGGTTATGTTGAGTGTTTGGTGGGTTTGGAAGGGAATTGTCTATTATGAGCTACTACAACCTGGCCAAACAGTCAATTCTGATCTCTACTGCTCACAACTCGACCGTTTGAGCGAAGCAATCAAGAAAGAGCGACCAGAATTGGCCAACAGAGATACCATGATCCACCATGATAATGACAGGCCACATACATCTTTGATGACCCGCCACAAACAGACTGCGCTTGGCTGGGAAGTTTTGATGCACCCACGGTATAGCCCGGACATCGCACCGTCTGACTACCATTGGTTTCGTTCTCTTCGAGGTGGGCTAAAATATATCCAACCATGCATAAAAAACTAAGCAAAAGTTGGTTCAGTTTTTACCCTACCTAACCTTAAAGAGTTAACTATGCAAGAGAGAGTGAGATATACAAATTTGAAATACTCAATCAAGCTGTCTTTGTTTATCATTATTTCTAAAAATAGACCTATAAAATTTTGGAATTCTGTTAGTGGAAGCCAAAAATTTTTTTACTGTATTGGGGTTTCCATTAGCCCTGCCGGGCAGGTTTATAAACTAAATATTCAACAGATAATTTCAACAGAACAAATGTTACGAACATTGTCAATACAAAATAAAAAACTGGTTAATCAAACAAATTGCGTTCAATAATTATAACAGATTTTCTTAACAACAATTTTTTTTCCTCGGCGTGCTTTCTATAACTATTCAAGAAATTAAAAGAAGGAAAAACTAATAAAATGGGAAAAACTGGTTTTAATTGCAACGTTCATTAGCTTCTAAAATTATTAAATTAGTGTTAATAATATGGAGAATATACAAACTTGATTTCCCATAAAACAAATTAAACATACAGAAAATATATTTATATATTGTAATGAAACTAACCTGAATTAAAGAAATAAAAATCTTTGAAAATTAACAAAATTTATAGCAGATTGTTCTAATTGTTCAGAAACTACTAAATTTTCATCAAGTTTTATTTAGTTTTATCCATTATATCCTGAGTTAATAGCTACAATAACAACTTATAGTTTTATTAAAATACATTCGTTTGAGGTTACAGAGACTAGAACATAATTCTCTCCTGTTCTCTTCAATTTAATTTCCCATTGACCATAATAAGTGAAGAAGCCTAAAAGCCAGAATTTCAGCAGATTAAATAGGCTTTAAAAATTCTGTGATATTTTTATATAACGTAAATGTTTCATTTTTCAACTTGACAAAAATCATTTTAATTTTTTGCTTCATTTTCCTTTTTTTGAATCATTAACACTACATTAAATATTCAAATAAGTAAATATAATTTTTACTTACAACACAAGAATAAGGAAATTATTTCTTTCAATTCAGTAGAGCTGCAAAAATATTATCAGTAATAAAAAAAAGATACAAAAAATTATACTTGTTTATTGTGGCAAAATCAAATGAAAAAAAGAAGAAATATCTAAATATTTATTTAAGAAAACCCCACCTACTATGAATGGATATTTTCAACATTATAAAGAGAAGCAGCGTATAGAGCAAGAGTGAATTATATTCTTATTTATATTTATTTAAATACATTTTTCATATTAAGTTTTACTCAATTCTCTTATTTCTTTTTTATTTTCAGGTATGTATCTCGTTAGCAGCGTGAAATATAAAATATGAACAGAAGTGCAAATATTAAACAGGTGACAACTTTTTTTCTGAAATGTGGCAACCCTATTTTTAAATTTACAACTATTTTTTGCGCTACTAAATTTAGAATGCATAGCATACCACCTATGGGAATTTTTTTTGGATTGCATAGCCAAAAATTGCAGGAAATGATTGTAAATTTTTCTTGTTATAATTTTTATATTCTTGTTATTGTTGCTGTTATTGTATCCATCGAACGTGCCTGTTCATAGAAATGTAAACGTATGAACAAATAGAAAATATAAAAACTGAATTCGACGTTTAATTGACACGCAGCACATTGCAAAGCAAAAACAACAAAAAATAAATAGAAAAGCAATCAGGAGAGAAAGAAAAAAAGCAATACTGTAAAAAGTTTTTGATAGCAGTAAAAAAAAAATAAATTTTTAGTACTAATTTTAGTAAAAGGGAGTGTCAGTTGGCAAAAGAAAAACTCTAACGTTCAGATGATGCAAGAAAATATAGATTTAATTCGCAAAATAGGCCACACTGAACATACACAGAGAACAACAAATTAAATTACAAATATGAAAAAGAGAAACGTTAATTGAAAACGATATAGAGCACATATTGAATACACAGAGTGTGCTCAATGTGTGCAAAAATTCAAACCAATTCAAAAATTACCAATTTTAAAATTGTACCTAATTTACCAGAACAAAAATTGTACTTAAATGAATGTACTTCATTGGTTCATAATTTTTGTAAGAAATTTTGTTGAAGTTATATATAAACAGGCTTAATGAACAAATGTAGTCATCACAACAACAATGTATATAGAGACGGGCAAATCAGACGGCCGTTTCGGAATCCGCCACAATTCCTCATCAGTGATCTTAGTGATAAGTTCTTAATCTTTCAATATCCTATATAAGCTACTAATATTTGAAATCATAACCCAGAATTACGGATTTGATTCCAAATATCTTCACTGAATAGAGATATTGAAAGAAACTACCACTACCGTTCTATACACTTATGTTGTTGTTTTTTTCCCATTGTAGCTAGTCTGCATAACAGTTCGTTATTTGAAAGTCTAGTACATGGGAGAGTGTGTGTGTTTGTGAGAAAATGATTCTAGGTGTCATTTTTTCTGAACGGTCCCCATTCGATCAGTTCATGATAGTTTTTTAGGAGACTATGAAAATTAAATCTAGAGGTTAATTTTCAAAGTCATGACTTAAGTTCATGTCAATTTCGTTATTTGAAGTTATATATAAACAGGCTTAATGAACAAATGTAGTCATCACAACAACAATGTATATAGAGACGGGCAAATCAGACGGCCGTTTCGGAATCCGCCACAATTCCTCATCAAAGAAATTTTGTTTTCATTTAAAAGTTAACAATTTAAAAAAAAAAACAATAACAAAACATTAAAACGCTAAGCGTATTCAACTATTGAAATTCATTATCATTAAGATCAATTCTTTTTTTTATAAATATTCTAAAAATAAAGAGATTATCAGTATTGAAATTACAGCAGTTGGTTTCTTTACATCTAATTAGTCTTTAGGCTAAATTATTGCAGCACCTAAACAGTGATTCGCAAAAAATAACTTTTTTGGGACACGACAAATTGGCAACTAAAAGCGGGGGAAAATGTTTACTCATCTGGATGAACATAACGGGAAAACAGTCTTTTATATCTAATATTGGTAATAAAGATTCTGGGATTTTGATCATAATTTTCGATTTTTCAAAATTTTGCAGTCAAAATTTGTTATAAAGTTCACATAATGGTTATTAGTCCAAAGTCATACGAAGTTTTGACCAAAGTGCATGCATTTCATGTACCTTTGACCCTTTTATGGCAACAATACACATTATTCGATTTGGAAAATTCTGTTTGTGTTATGATTCCATTTATAAACAGAAATAATTAGCTTTGAAGTTGACCAATATAGTACTTTGGAAAGATAAATGTAAGTAGGTTACAAAATATTTTTTTTTTAGAATTTTTTTATTTTGACAATTGTACATAAAATGTCCCAATTGTACCTGATGTACCTTGTAGTTTGAAAAAGTCGGAAAAAGACACAATTGTGCCTACTTTTTCATCACTAACAAGAAAAGATATTTGTTGAAAACTTTAGTTCACACTGAACACATATACATATGGAAGAAGCACGCAAGGTTTGTTTAGTGTTCAGGATGAGGCCCACAAAGCTAAAAAGTGCAAAAAACTTTAAAGTGATCGACAGATCAAATCTTTTTCAAATAAATAGGTTTACGTCTACCGCTTTTATTTTTAACATTATTAATTTTTATAAAATATATATGTATATCAATAATATTTTTAAATACAAATTGAATAAGACTTCAAATGAAATCATAAACTGTCAGTAATCTTACCCTAACCTATCACAACTGGCTGTCATGGCTAATTACCCTCTCGAGCAAAATTGCTGTATGCACGAGTATATATTACACTTTCAAAGCTGTTAAAACTTGATACAATAGCATCGTCATATATATTTGTATATTTGCTGTAAATGGAGCATATTATTATTTTTAATAATTTGAACAGGGTTTTTTTTCGCAATTTCACACTTCATTACGACGAACCAAAAAAATGAATTTGTACATAAAAATGATACTCACGAGCTGTCAAACAGTAACAGCAACGAGAGCAACAAAATAATGCGGTTGTTAAAATATATTTAACAGATGATGATGTTGCTCTGAATAATTTTGCAATACAAATGAGCATTCATAATAGAAAGGAAACGGGGGAGACGAGAGAGAGAAAGATATGGAGTATCATAGAGTGCTGGGGGAGGTGTGGTAGAATAGCGCCATTTTGTGTATTCAGTGAAACTGTTTAGAAAAGTTTTTTTTTTGTAATTGTAAAGAGACATTTAATGATTGATATCTAAAATATGTAAATATTCTTAAATTTCAACCAGGACTTCGGCTCTTTAGCACATATTTTATTTGTACTTCGAAGTATGTCAAATGAAAATAAATTTTAAATAAACTGGTAATCTTTCTTATTTTCGATGATAAATCTTATTTCAATAGCTTTTTCTCTGGTTCCGATTCTTATTAACCTTCTCGACTACATATGAAAGTCTAAAAAACTCCTTTACTTTGCATCACTGGTGAATTGAGAATCACAGTAATCTGAATACAATAGTTCACCTCCTATTTCCTGACATCAGGATTCTGTATTGTCCTGAGACTAGATTTTTTTTTGCAAAATGGAATGGAATGGGTAGGCCAGGACATTTCGCGATTCTGATTTTCATTTCGTAATAAATAATTTAATCATACCCTTATGAAACTAATCACCGACGACATGTTTGACCGATTTTCTAAGTATTCAATCAATTTATACACTGACAGCTGGACGACAGAGTTGGTGCTGGCGTCTTGCAAAAAGCTTGGTGTGAATATATGTAAGGGCGTGTTCCCGGGTATAAGACGATTTTTATCCGAAAAAAATATATAGTGATTCCATTGGCACGCAAAATTTTATGACCAATTTTCTGAGGATGTGTATTTTTACCTAAAAAAAATTTGTGCCCGGGTATGACACACATCCACTAAAAATTGGGAAATATAAAGTGAAAAGGGCTAGCGATTTAGGTGATTATAGGGCATTGCTCCATTGGGGAGACTGGGACTTCCTGCTCCGAAAGACTAGGACTAGAACACATCAGAAGTTCAAAACTCATTCTAAAATAGTAAATAAACCAATTCAATAAAAAAAATGATCATTCAACTTTTCGCGTCGATAAACAAAACAGCATCTGATATTGTGAAATGTTTATCATTCGATATGTGATAGTTGTTATAATTGAGCCTTTAGTGTCCTGGTATCCTCAGGCAACCTTTTTAAGCTAACCTAAAAATGAATGGAAGTGGTAAGAAGTTGTTTTGATGATAAGTTTTTGATAAGTTTTCTTAATAAGTAAGTTTTTCAGCTTTAAATTTAATTTGTCATTATTAAAAAAGTATTAAGTTTGTTAAATATTTACTTTACGTACATGTGTTAGTGTTAGTTTTTTCCCCGCCTGCTGCTTACTACCATTTTAAACTTAAAATCAAATGAAATTCCCTTGAATTTGTACTGTTTGTTAGCTAACTCTAATGGGTTTGGAACTCTATGGAACACCAATGCACACAGAGGAAGCACAACAACAAGTACAATTACAAAAATGATATTTCCCTTGTGGGTAGAAAGCAACACAGGCAGAAAGGCAGACAGATAGTCAACCAGAGAGATTCTTTCTGTTGCTCTAACCGCACACACATGACGTTAAAACATATGTACATACCTACTACCAGTATGATAGTACTTTATTCATGCATCCATATCAAGCTTGCATGAATGTAAACTCACACATACATACGAAATAAACTGCCATTGCAGCTGACGTTTTCATATATGAGTGTTGAGTTGAGGGAGTCGAGCTGAATATGAAATAAAATCCGTTGGATTTTTAGCAAGCAGAAAAAGAGTAATAATATTAATTTAAAAATGTGTGTATTTGAGTTTGAAGAAGTATTAAAGTCTTTAAAGAAAATTGGGTCAATTCAAAAAACCAATTCGTTAAAGACTCCACCCTCTACTACTCTATTTCCAATTATATTAAATGCACATCATTAGCATAAGTAGTCAAGAAGATAGTTAGAAAATGACTATTTTATTACTGATAATGTCATAAATCCATTATCAATAATTAAATTTTACAGAAATATCCATATTTACTACTATTTAACATGACTATATGTATCTTAAAACTGTAGCTGAGTGTCTTGCCTTAAATTATTTCGTATTGGGTTGCATTACGTCACACTGACACACAGCCAGCTACTATCAGCAGCTATTTAAACAAGGACCTACATTTACACATACATAAAAACGCAAGCAGACATATAAATATATATTTTGTTTTTGTTCGGTCTCGTCCTTTTTGCATTATATTTATTTTTGCTGGCACAAAAAAAAAAAAATATAAATGCGGAAGTAAAATTTTGCTCTAGGGTTAAAGTTCTTTATTATTTGCTTTTTGTTGTCTACTTTATCCTGCCTAGTTTTTTACATACTTTTTTTTTTTCTTGCATGTACATATTGACTGCAACTCTGTGTATAAACATTTGTAAGGCTCCACTGTACGTAAATGCTGCTGGGGAAAAAAACAAAAAAATCG
Source organism: Toxonevra muliebris (assembly GCA_963691655.1). NCBI lineage: Eukaryota > Metazoa > Arthropoda > Insecta > Diptera > Pallopteridae > Toxonevra > Toxonevra muliebris. The sequence continues at coordinate 30,232,302 of OY829329.1, forward strand.
TTGAATCTGCATAGAAATTTAAAACTAGTACTTTGACTTGTGAAATAATTCTCCATTTTTCATTCATTCAGTCATACAAAAGAAGAGTTCAACGAAAAAGGAGTTAATGATAGGTGAATAAGTGGAGGTTTTTTTTTTTTGCTAATACTTTTTATACTTGCATATATTCTATTTCAAAGTGGAGCATTTTTCTTTTCTTTGAGATTGAATAAGAAAAATTGTATTGAAATTATTTTTTACTGAAAACGAGGTTTCTCCCTTTATACTAAGAATATATGAAAAGATTATATTTCATTTAAATTGAAACTTGAAAGATTCAATATCATGGATGCTTTTTCAGTACCATAAATTCTCTTTGGGCGATCAGACAAGCTATACACTTGTTCCTGCTTCAAATCTCCATTTTTTCAGTAACCCGCACAATTTAAGTTTTCATTTCTCAGTTCATTGTACATTTGCAAGTGTCTTTTTACCTTTTTACTTTATAAACTTCTGGTTTTGGGTTAACAGTTATTAAAAGGAATAGCTGCCTACCCGCAGAAACAAAGTGTAAATTCAGCATTTGGAATAATTAAAATAACTGTAACTTTCATTTTGACAACAAGGGAACGTCCCCAGGTGTCCGGCGGCGAATTTTCTGATTTTCATAAATGTAGGAGACGGAAATCTAGGAGACACGTAATTTTTTAACGGCGGATTTAAGGGCAGTTTCATCTAAGAGTACTTTTAGAAAAAAGACCGACACAAAAATCTTCATCCTAATGTGAGAAACCTGGGTTATGCTCTTTTGTAAGTTATATTCTGAGTTCCCGTGGTTAGCCACCCTCATATATTGTGTAAGTTGTGACTTTTATTTTTAAAAACTAAAAAATGTACAAATTTGCATAATAAACCCAAATTAGGCAAAAATTAAAGATCGCAGAAGCTGTTTGTAAAGTAAAGGATTGGTTTTCCATAAATAAATTATGGAAATTCGACGCATCATTAAAAACGACGGAAATAAATATGTGCGAAAAAGACTTCTTAGACTTCTAACCCTTCAATTGAAGGAACATATTTTTATTATTTGGGAATATGATTTGCATGTAAAACTTCATATCAAAAATTATATGTACAACTTGTGAAAGTGGGCCCCATTTACCTGGTATAAAAGTTGTGACTGGACATTGCCATTTTTTATGCCCATTACTAAGATTGAACCATCAAATCACGTACTAGGTGCGTAGTTTTGCGTAAATTACAAATTTGGTAGAAGTTATTTCTTTTTATTAGTCAAATTGACCCATAAAAAGAGGAACTAAAAGGTTAGCATGTTCTTCAGTAATGATCCTCGTAAAATTCGACCATAAAACTGCGCCGATAAGATTTTTCTCAGACATCAACTTTTTTATAACTTTTTGCATTTAGTATTCAACTCCCTTCGACCAAAAAATGAAAACTTTGACCCACTGTAAAAAAGAAACTGAGACGTGCTGGACTATAAGTTTATTTTACAAAAATGTTCTATATAACATGATCTTTCAGGATCATATTCTGCTACAAAAATACAGCCAGAAATCTTAAGAATTCGGAATTTTTATGTAGCCCACCAACAAACCACTTGAGAATTCCATGCGCCCACTGTTTTTTCCATAATTTAAAATCAACTTTAAGCGAAATATTTCTTTACACAATTTGCACTTATTTTTCTTGACTTTAAAAATCCTTTTGTTTTGGTATTTTTGATTTTTTTATTTCCCTTATATACATATTTACGTGCTTCAAAACACGTAATCACATCTAAAAACAAAATGATACGCTTTTAAAGCTTGTGTGTGCTTTCAAGCGTGTATAAATATGTACATATTTACAAACACCTACACTTACACATGTAAGCATATGTTGCACGCATTTGCTGATATTTTTGAGTACTCCTGATGAACATTGCTAGACGAGCAGACTGTGTTTGTTATATAAAAGTGTAGTACCCTCATCAAAATATAAATAAACACCCATAAACTGATGACGACAGACATCAGTTTTTGCTCATAAGCTTGTAAAAATATTTGAATAGATAATGCTGAATAAAAAGGATAAGGTAGTAAAAAAAATTTGCCAAAAATATCAATTTCATCTAGATTTTATACAATATAAAAGAAATACGCAGGTGTTAAAGAAATACTTAAAAAATTTGAAAATTAAATATTGGTTAAAAATAAATATAAGGTTAATAAGTATATTTAAAACGATATCTTAGTCTATTTATAGCATATTATGTTAGGTATGACTTATTTTTTCCATTTCGCACTAGCTAATTTTTAATAGAGACAAAGAATGTGTTATAAAGTTTTTTTTTCAAAAACATGTCAATCAGTAAACTGAAAACTTTACGGTATACTGAAGTCAGATGAATTTTCGTGCGGAATTTTGGTTCCTTTATTTGCTATTAGAGGGTGTAATAAAAAGTCGTTTATCAAAAGTCAAATTTCAAATATTTCTTATCTAATTTTAAAGCACCAATATCACGAAAATCTAACGTGGTGAAGCAAAACTGTCAGATTCAAGCTCAACGACCCCAAATTACTCTAGAATACATGTGAATCGCCAGTTCGCCAGCCAGTTATAAAGTAGTCTATTTATGTAATATCTTTTTAGAAAAAGATTTTTACATATTGGAATAAAAGTAGAATTTGAATATGGTTGTATTTGACGGTGGCACAGTTGGTGGTTTGTGCTTTTACGCAAGTCTTCAAAAACATGCTAACGAACCATTTATCAGCAATGACGCAAAACTAAAAATAAATATAGCTTTAACCACAGTTTCTGTATGCTTAAAATAACATTCATATAATTATGTGATTTTATGCATCATAACTGACGTTACATTATGTTTCATCCTCGTCATTTTAAGCCACTCATTTCATTCAGAATTAATGATATCATTATAACGAATCTCAAACCGCAAAACTAAACTTTATTTATTCCCGTTGTTCCAATGAAAATCATAGGACCACAAAAAATTGTTTCCATTCCAATCTACCGAGGGATAACCTTTTGGTTCCACTTTAGCTTAATTTCGAGCTTCCTTCTCACCGTATTGCAGACTGTGCCCCTCTACTTCGCTACGGGTTTCAATAAATAGCTTCTCGTGCTCAGATCATTATATGGTTTGCGGAGCGTATGCCCCAAACTATTGCATTTGCGTTTAAGTATCACAAAGTGAAGTGGAGATTGGTCATTTATGTTTGGCTGGTTTTATGGGAATTTTTGGCTGCTATAAGGCCACTTGTGCTTTTTAAAAGGTTTTGGAGGTAACAAAACAAAACTTCCAAGTAGTTGTTTTGAATGTGGAACATATTTCTTTAGGCCAGCCTTGAACGTTGCTCCTTCCAATTGCTTTAGCTTGCTTTTATGTTCATACGATTGTGGGTTAATAACCAGATGTCGTCTGATTAGTAATTCCGTTGATGACCTTTGATGTACTTTTAATAATCGTGCCAATTATAATGTTGCAAAGTTTATCTTTCGTGCTTGTTGTTCGAACACCTTTACAAACTGAATCTTTCCAGATTGCGTTGTGATCAAGAATATCAAATGCTTTGTCTAAGTTTAGGAACTCCACAAAGATTCTAAGACTGTTTAAGTGATCAACACAAGATATACATTATCCGGCCGGAAACCTGCTTGTTTTGCTGTACAGTACAGTAGAAATTCTCATATCAACAAATAAAATTGGAAATTTTTGGCACATTTGATACATTTTTTTCAGTATTTTTTTTCAAAGGACCCACTTTAAACGTCCTTATACTTTTATAAAATAGTTTTATTTTTGATGGTTAGAATTGAAAGTTAAACTTTCTGTGCTAAAAAAAAATTCCTCCGAGATTTTCCTAGTTAGATTTTCACTACTCCAGACATTTTGAAAATCTATATCCTTTAAAAAAATCTTCATATTTTGTATTCAATTACATCTAGCATTATGGATTGTATTAAATTTTCTTAACTGTATTCCTAATAATTTAATAGAGAGCAATAACAAAGGGCGCCATTATGGCCAAACTTTGTATTTGTTTTAATGAGCTTAATTTATATTAGAAATTAAGTGTGTTCTTTATACCAGACAAATAATGGTAAAAACACCACAAGTTTTATGGTTTGTGGTGCCATTCATGACTATTTTGTAAATGAGGTCGACAATAACATTACAACAGTGTTGCCAACTTTTGTGCTAATACTAATATGTGAAATTTGCAATAATGTATTAATTTTTAAGACTAATTCTACCACTAATTAAAACATTTCAAAACTATAAACAAAAAATACACGTGAGCAATTTAAAAAGCAGCACAAGAGTGAGTCAATTTTAATTTACACTATTTGTTGTTGTAGAATGGTGTGGTGCTATCTTATTGTGTCAATTTCTGACATAGTTTTACACTAGCACAGTAAGAGCAATTTGCACTTGAAGTATGTATTCACTTAAAAAGTTACCCTCAAAAGAAAATGTTACCTTTTTTAAAGCTAATAAAAGTTTTATATTAATTGTAGGTATATAAAATTGTAATCAACTTGAACTAGTAATTTAAAATTCAAAAGATTAAAACAGAGAAAAATACGAAGAAGCACTCAAGTGAGGTGTAAAAAAAAAGTAGGTTAAATTGAAGTATATAAGTACAGAAAATTGTCTGTTGGTAGTTGAAAATAAAATATCCATTGTACATTAATTAGTAAAACACTGCAAAGTTGAAAAATTACAAGTAAATTTTATTTCATTTTTATTTTCATGTCACCTTGAGTTCGATTTGCCTTTTTAAGTTTTGTGAATTTCCTAATAAGGTTTCAATTATTCACACTTTTTATATGTGAGCTTACACTGCTTGTGTGAGCACACACACATATGTTTCTTTCTCTAACTATCTCTCCCCCCCCCCCCCCTCTCTCTCTTTTCTCTGCTAACGAGGTATGCATGTTCAACGCAAACGTTTTTTAATTTTGTGTCTTAAAGTGTAATGAAGAAAGTTTTATAATTTTAAGCAAAAAACACTAACTTTAAATATTAATATTCCATAACTTTGAATAAAAAATTTGAAATAATAAAAACTAACTGTTTATTGCTTGAGAGTTTGAGTTTTAATTATGAAAATTAATTAGACAAAACGAAGACGAAGCTAAGTATTTACAGTGAAATTTTTCATAGTTTTGTAGTGACACTACAATTGTAATTATGTAATTATGGCTAATAAAAAATTTTCGAGTCAAAAAAATTTAAATGCAGCATTTTATCTTCTTGGTGATAGTTGCATTTTTGTTCTACTTTATTTAAAGGAAATGTTTTGCCTTACCAATAACGAAATAATGTCGCCATTATCTGTAGTGATGACATTTATGCCATACAACGTGTAAAGACTGACCTGCGTAATACAACGTGAGTGTTCATTCCACATCATCATCTGCAAAAAACAGCTATAGTACATCCATACTTCCCTCGATCCAATAATAGATTATTTTTATCTATATTCCCTAAAAATGGTCTGACCATATTTTCTTGAAAAGTACCTCCTGCTAACATTTCCACATATGGACTATCCTCTTAGTTTTGAATTCGTAACCCTATTTAAAAACCGTACCGTGATTGTACTGGACAATACATTATTAAAAGCTGTTTCTATATTGAGGAAAGCTAATAGGATCCTAGCGCTAGGATAAAGAATGAGGAGCTGTTTTTACTGCTAATTTTTGAGACTGTCAGTTAACTGATTTTGGTCTATGCATGTCGGTATTAGGATATCATTATGTTGTTCAAAGTATATCCAATCTATCATTCGCTCAAGTGTCGTAAGAACACGTGTATCAACTAGTGGCGCAAGTACTTGATATTGTAGAGTTTTTTAGTTTAATTGATTTAAGTTTTGACGTTATATATAAACAGGTTAATGAACAAATGTAGTGATCACAACAACAATGTCTGATTTGCCCGTCTCTATATACATTGTTGTTGTGATGACTACATTTGTTCATTAACCTGTTTATATATAACTTCAAATAACGAAATTGACATGAACTTGAGTCATGGCTTTGAAAATTAACCTCTAGATTTAATTTTCATAGTCTCCTAAAAACTTAAGTTTTGTTAATTCGAAACTGAAATCCGTTTCTTTTTTTTCAATATTTATTTTGGAAATGGTAATGTTTCTTTGTAGATGTTTTTATGTAAGCTAGATTAATTTACCTGCCGATCGATTAATAATTTTTTGCCAAAAGTAATCATTGTTTAACATTTCTATATATAATGACTTTGAAATTACACTTATATAATTTAAAGACATTGTATTTCATCTGACTTAAATGCCAGGTGAACAGACATATGGTGCTTTTTTGGAATGTGGTTATGAAAATCAACAAAAATAGTAAAATTTATTATTTTGCAATTGAAATGAGAAATTCTCCTAGATAAAATAACAAACTTGATGTAAAAATTATAACTTTGCAGGTCCTCATATATTTTTAAGAGGATACAGCTGAGCAAACTTTTGTAAAAAAAAAAACATATAGAGAAATAGGCTATTTTTTACTTTTAATAACTTCTAAAATACGTTGTTAAATAGAATTAGTCCCAGGGAATACTTGTTGCTCATGATGCGGCGTAGTCACATTTTCATTTTTTTTTACACCTGGCAACCTTAATTTCTCAGAGTAAGCCAGAAAGTACTATACAACTACATCCTTTAAAATTCTGAAACAATTTTCGTCTTTTTTTTAAATACTAAAATTTATTAATAAAGATTTGGATTTTGTCTTTTGAAAATTTCAAAATTGGACCATGGCATCTAGTATCTGTTAAAATGAGTTCAACAAATTTAAACAAAAAAAAAAATTGATATACTTTTAGGCTAAATGTCTCATATGAAAAACTCAAAAGACGAAACACAAAGTTTAAACTCATTTGAAACACTCATAATAGATCTCAAATGAGATTTCCGAATTAGAATCGTTTCTAGTTTGAAATGAGAAATTATATGAGAAACTCAAATTTGATAGTTGGCACCAGGGATGCCAACTCATTTTTTCTTTCTCCCCGATAGCCCTCGAGAAATTCCCCGATTTTCGATCGGATTCCCCGCATCGATATAATTTCATATTATAACAGCGCGACACGCACTTTCCATATAAATATTTTACAAAAACGAAAAATTACTTAAAATTTACTTCAATGAGTGTTATATTAAGGCGACCCTGAACTTTCTCGGCCCAAAACTTAACCAATTTTTACGGCACTGGTAGATTAATAGAAATGTGCTTTCTGACTCCAGAATTCTTTTGGTACATGGGGGATTTCACTTCAAGGCAATCCACTCTCAAAATCGATCCGGCTCAAGCTTGGTAGTTGCCACACCGAATTTGAACGAGATGGGGTGTTTCGAGTTACTAGACGTTCAGCCCATTTTTGGACATTAAAGTTCTCAAAAGAGAAGACATGGGCTCTCTTTTGACTCAAATAAAAAATGGCAAAAACCTTATTTTGAGAAAAAGCGGTTCAAAGTTTTGACTATCTGTTTTTAACATATAAAATATATTTTATCTTCTTTATGATGGCTGATCGTAATTTGTAAGTTTACAGATTAGTCAGCTAGGTTTAACAGTTATTAAACAGGAAGTGCTGGACTATGGCATAGCTTTCTGAACGGTCGAAAGGGAAGTCGAAGTGCCGCGCGACTGTTTTCGCCTGACTGACACTCGATGCTATTATCATCTATATCTACGAAAGCACTCCACGTCTCTGAAATTTTCACAAAATACTTTCGAAATATAATACTTCCAAATAGCACTCCTTTTTCTCCAAACCAATAAATCGCAGGGCCCACTTAAGGAAAGATGAAGAATTTAAGACCCAAAATATGAAATATGGCGTAAGTTAAACGTTTTACATTACATAAAATTTGACAAAAAATATTCTACAGACTTTTATGACTAAATGCTGAACGACTTCAAATTCCCCGCAGAAAACAGCGGATTCCCCGCACCCAGTAAAACTACCCGCAAATCGGGGAATTCTCCGCAAGTTGGCATCGCTGGTTGACACTCGCCAATTTATCTCCGTATCTCACTCTCATTTCTAACTGTTAACAAAAAACAAAAACGAAACTCGGTCGTGCCAAAACAAATAAACGAATCCTAAAACTATGCTATGGTTTTGGTTCGTATCTGTAATTTTTAGATTGCTTTTTTGAGGGGATATTGTGTTTTTTATCTTTTGTGTTATTTTCTAAAGTCAGACGAAGTAGGAAGAAGTGTTTACAGTGTCTGAAAATTTAAAAAATTTTTATTTTTATCAAGTCAAAAATTCGGGATTAGCATTTTTTAAGAATCTTTCGAAGTTTTCCTTTTTTCTCTTTTTAAAACTTTTCACTAGGCTAATTTTAAAGAGTTTTATAAATTATTCTTAGTTGAAATGATGCCCCATTTGTTAAGATTGGTGACAAAAAATTTTCCGATTTTTGTCCACTGATTGAAGGATCGTGCTACATGTGGAAGCACTTGTTACTTAGAGTCATTAATGGGTTTGAAATATTCGTTATATCGGAATTCGTTTTACCGAACCACCTGTATTTGGAAATTGAAAATTATGCTTTGTAATTGTAAAGATTATTTTAGCTTAACATTAGCACAAAATAAAAATAGTTCATTATTTTAATTTTATCTATCAATTTCGTTTTGAATATAGATATGTAATTAATGAATTAATATGTAAATATAATTTTTATCTCTTAACTGGGTCTTCCCTTTTCTATTTCTATATACATACATATCTACATTTAACAGTTTCCCAAGAAAATAAGCGAAATAATGAAAACTTTGAAAATCATAGAAATGGCACAAGTATTATTTTGTGCCATAGGTGACATAATAATTAATATTCTACTATATGACACCACCGCTGATGAAGGTTAGAGAAAATCGAATCGGATTAAAATAAAAATTATGTAGGTACAAGAAAAATAAGCACAGAAGAGGGTGTCTTTTGAATATAGAGAATTGAATGAAAGCGATTGAAAAGCACAAATTTAAAAGTAATTAGCGGTATAGGTAAAAGAAAGACAAATACCAAAATAGTGCATATATTCAGTTCAGTACATGTCCGCTTAATTAAATGTAACCTTACATAAAGCCGTTAAGCCCTTAATTGGAACCTATAATGTTCTAAAGAGCGGGGATGCCTAAACGTGACGTGATAATGCTGTCTTCTAAAGGAAACACTTGGGATTAAGTGAAGGCGCTAACAACCGAGCACGCTTTGTAGAGACCCTGTGATTCATTAGGAGCCAAGCTGAAGAGAACTGGTTAGGTGTATATTTATTGGACTCTGAAGTTACATTGACCAGATTTGCATAAGTTTTTTTTTTTATTCGACACAAGTAGTTTTTGTAGACGAGAGGAGGACAAAAATATGAGAGGGCTGAGGCAGTAAAATTTCTCCATTTCTAAAATCATCATATAAATGTGGCCATTAGCTTATAATGTTTCTTATTGGGTCTTTATTTTTCTATATTAAAAAATATTCTTTGCAAACTAATCGAAAAAGGTTTCACCAAAACTTTATTTAGGCGATAAATCTTAGTACTCCCCTTCCTCTTTCTATTCTCTCCCCACGAAAGGTCACAAGGTTAGGAATGGAAAGCCGTGGTTCCAAGCTCGTCTGTTTCCTCTGATAAGCCTAGGGTATGATAATTTTTTGTTGCTTATTTTATTTAGGGAGATCAATACTTTTTGGGTTGTTTTCTTACCATCTTTAAGTGGTTTTAGTGTAACAATTGCCTGATAGCAACTAACTGCCTTGCTCCTATTCATTTTAAGACCAAGGGTTTAACCGCTTCATTACCCAGGGCAGTTTGCGGTTCCAAAGGACAAAAGCCCATATTTTTAAACCATGCTTAGTGAGGATATCAGTTTTTCTTATTTTGTGTTGGGCCAATATGTGGTCGCCTGGAATATAACTAATATACCTTTTCATTCTGTTTTCAGCTGAATACTATTTTCATGTTTTTAATGATATTTCAATTTCACGCTCAAATTCACACTCACATTATTCATGATAATATTGTAATGTTTATCATTAATAATAAATATATGTAAGCAATGAAAAAAAGGGCGTAGAATAACTAATAATTTATACACAAATATTTGCAGTTGTAAACGAAATATAAAACAAAAATGCATGACTGATGAGCATAGTGCGCTTATGAGCAAATACACTAAAATTTAAAAATTTAATTTTAAAATTTAAAATATTTACTAATATAAAATATTTATGCCATGAAGTAAGAACATATAAGCATATGTTGTTCTATCATAATGTCACACATACAAATGCATAAAGTATTGTTCTAAATTATAGCACTCTTGGCACTTACCATGCTTAAAATAATGAATGACCTTGATATGAATTGACGAAAACCTGCGCGCTTTTTATTTTGAAACTTAATTCTAATTGTTAACTATGTGAATTTGGAAAATAAAAAGATTTGCTGTAATACAGAAGACAAATTTCGGATGCTTTTCGAAAGATAAATTAGTACTTATGCCAAAATTATGGTACACTATAATTCAATATAAGAGGAATTAAAGGATTATTTATCAGGAAATGTTGCCAGTATTTTCTCAATGTGAAAAATAATTTTCCGACGTGAGTTGGAAATTATTTAAAATTTAAAAATTTTAAGGATTGAAGTATTTTCCGTAATGCTTGAATTATGGATGCTAATAAAAAATTTTACAATTTTAATTTTATTATTCGCAATTATTGCTCGGATATTTATCATGTTGCAAAGTTCAAGGCAGGGGTAAAAGGGCTTATTTATCTAGGAGTTTATCAGCTTTGAACTTGGTGAGTGCCAAGCGTGCTATAATTTTGAACAATACTCTATAAATAAATACAAAAAAAAACTATATATAATAAAATATAAAAAAATTTATGAGAGATGATGTACCAAGCACTCGTATTATGAATGTATTGTAAATTATTTATGTTGCATATGTAAAATTATTTGTAGAATCAAAATAAACCAACCGAAAATAACATAAAAAACAACAAAAAAACTATTGGGAGTATGAATGTATAAACTCGTATTTTTTTTCGTAATTTGGACATTTATTGTGTAAAAGTGATTATAAATTTATTCTTTAAAGTATTGTCCATCGTTAGCCACAACCTTTTCCCATCTTTCTGGTAGCATACGGATTCCGCGTCGAAAGAACTCCTCATCTTTTGAGGCTATCCACGAATCGACCCATTTTTTGAGTTCTTCGAAAGAACGGAAGTGCTGTTCAGCCAGGCCATGTGTCATCGATCGGAACAAGTGGTAATCAGAAGGAGCAATGTCTGGAGAATACGACGGGTGGGGTAGCACTTCCCATTTCAGCGTTTCCAAGTATATTTTTACTTGCCTTGCAACATGCGGCCGAGTATTGTCGTGCTGAAGAATAACTTCGTCGTGTCTATTCTCATATTCTGGCCTCTTACCCTTTAATGCTCGGCTCAAACGCATTAATTGTAGTCGGTAGCGGTCGCCAGTGATTGTTTCATTCGGTTTCAACAGCTCATAATACACGACACCTTTCATATCCCACCAAATACACAGCATGAGCTTGGATCCATGGATGTTCGGCTTTGCCGATGATGTTGATGCATGTCCGGGCGGTCCCCATGATTTTTTGCGCTTTGGGTCATCGTAACGTATCCACTTTTCACCGCCAGTCACAATACGATGCAGAAAATCCTTTCTTTTCTGTCGTTCAATCAGCAGTTCACATGTGAACGTTCGACGTCTCTCGGCTTCAATTCGTACGGCATCCAATTTCCTTGCTTTTGAATCATTCCCAATGCTTTTAATCGTTTAGAAATGGTTGATTGATCACCTCCTAAAGATTCTGCAAGTTCTTGTTGCGTTTGACATGAATCTTCTTCGAGTAATGCCTTCAATTCTTCATCTTCGAACTTTTTCGGGCCGCCTGAACGTTCCCTGTCTTCAACATCAAAATCACCAATTTTGAAACGGGCATACCACACCTGACACATTCTAACGTCTATAGCACAGTCAGGATAAGCTTCAGTGAGTAAACGATGTGCTTCAGTTGCGTTTTTCTTTAAATGGAAGAAGCAAATTAAAACTTCCCGCAAATGTTGTTTTGTTGGCACGAAATTCGACATTTTCAGCTATAGTAAAGCACTTTTGTAAAATTATGAAAATTATTTGACAGATCAATTCTTATAGTATTTTTAGCGCTCTTCGAGATAGAATAGCTGTCAATGTCAAAAAAAGGCGCGTATGATAGATATGAAGTTAGTCACAATTACAAGTTTATACATTCATACTCCCAATATTTTTGACAAAAATTTAAAGAAACAGACTTAAATACATAGCTGTAGCGCTATGTACACATTCACTCTCCTCACTCTCGCACAAAATGCTCATCAGTGTTGTTCTTTTCGGTACAATTAGTACCTTTTTCCGATTCTTTTGGTCTTCAAAGTACTTTGGGCGCTACCAAAGCATTATATTAATAAAGAGAAAAAGTTGTGTTAAGTGAAAAAAGTATGAAATTTATGTGATTTTCGTTTTGTTTTTAAAACGTAGCGGCATGATTGAATGTAGTCCTAGTACTTTCATTTAACTATTGATCAATTTTTGGTTTTAATTAAACTCTTTTTTTTCTTTGTTACCTTAGTTTATCATAATTTCTTAATATATTTTATAAAATAAACACTGCCTAATTTATTTTTTTTTTTTTGTTTTTTTATTTTTAATGTGCATTTTACATGATTGTATATAGAATAGTATAATCGATGTAATAAGTATTTTATATCAAAATAAAATAGTCCGTACAACAGGAAAAATATTAGAGAATTTAATTACTGTTTCCAGTTATTGGATTCTTTAATTAAAAAAAAAATGTAAAATTCAGAAATTTTAGTATATTTGCAGAACGCGTAAATAAAAACAGGCAAATTCTGAAACACTGAGCTCAGCGCATTTGAAATTATATAGAGAAATATATCATTTTTAGGTACCTACAGTCGGATTCACATAATTTGGGTACTTTGAAAAAAGTTCAAATACCAACACTGATGCTCATCATCGTGTTGCGGTTTGGTGTTGTTCAATTTGTGCAGTATGCAGACGCAGCAGGTAGTGTGTGTGAGAGTGAGAGAGATCGTCCCCGGAAAACGGAAGTATGCATTAATTTTATTCACTGTTCTTGTTGTAATATATATGTATGTGTGAGTGTGTGTGCTTGTGTTTACGTTAATTTTTTATGAAGAGCAGGTGTTCCTTTTTGTTTTGTGGCTGTTGTTTATATTATCAATTTGTTTGTGATTTTTGTTTTTGGGGACCATAAGGTAAACTCATACACACATAATTTACTAAATAACTATATCAGAAGCTCACAAGGCAAAGCGATTAACTGCAATTTTGCCATAACTCTGGATTTACATGAGATACTGGCACCAAATTTTGACAAATTATAAACTCATAAATATTCATCTGAATATTATTGCATAGTCCCACCAATATTTACCATTGAATTGTGTGTCATATAGTGTGTGAAAAGCGAACAAATTATGAGTTTATCTTCCAAAAAATATCAGTTTGCAGATTTATTCAGTTTATAAATCAAAATGTCAATTTGTTATTTTCGTTTAGCTGCAAAATTTTTCATTTTATTATTTTTCTTTATTGAAAACATATATATATATATATATATAAATATGCATATAATAAAAAGTCAAAGTTCAAGAGATTATACAAAAAATACCCAAAGGAAAAAAGTCATTTAAATGCAAATGTTATTGAAGAATAAAAGAAAGAAAATAGGTCAAGTACAAAAGCAAATTAAAATTGAAATTGTGTTGGAGTAAAAAATGTTTACATATATTTTTTTATTTGGTGAAAAGAAAATATAGAAATTTTTCTTTAGCATTTTATTGCATACAAACCGTGTGAAACAAGTTTAGAAGGTTTCTTTTGTTTGTCTGAAAATATCGCCAATCTAAAACAAAAACCTCAAGCTCTTTACGAAGGTGAAGGCAAGTGAAATGAGTGAGGAATGGGAATAGAAGAAAAAAGGATGCGATAAAGACGAAAAATAAGAGGAAAAGCAAGGAAAAGGGAAGACTGAAAGGAAGGAAAGAAGTAGGAAAGAAGGCAAAAGGTGAGGAAAATTAGGGTTCCTCCACTAAAATATTTCAGAGGTCATGCGCATATTTCAAGCGAAGCGTTTTTATGCTTCAAAATTTCAAAGATCCTACTCTCTTAGCTTTATCAAACAAAAAACAAAAAGTGAACAAAAAAACCCTTGGTTTTTATATCAAAACTTGTTTACACTTTTTGGGCATGTCTTAATTACAAATAAATGAGCATTCATAATAACTGTTTACTTTTAAAGTATTTAAATTTTGGATGGCGCCCAAAGTGGGGGGCACTATAGTTTTATGTGAAGTGTTATGTGTGGTATTTTTAAAAAAAAGAATTAACAAATTTGTCATGCTTATAAAGAATTATGTTATTGCAACATTTTTGTTTTACAAATACATAAATTTTATATTTCTAATTACTCTAACTCCATAATCAAATTTTATATTCTTTCAACTTTGAAATGTCAAAAGTTTTTTTTCAATTACAATAATTTATAAACTCGTTCACTCATTTCTCAAAAGCCTAAAAACCCAACCCCATTTTTAATTCTTCCGTTCCAATATGATGCCAAAAATAGAACAAAAAACTATTATGAAACTGCGTCCGTCTGTGCGTCTCTCGTGCTACTGCACTGCTCACCGCCATCGCATTTCCTGCTCATCGCAATTAATAATAATAATTCTACGCATTTATGGTAACAGTCAGTCAGTCACAGACAGCACAACACATTGACGGCAAAAGCAAAACAAAAAAACATACACATACAAAGTGACAAAAACAAGTTTAGCTGTCACAATGACAGCACCGCACTAGTACAATGGCTTTAGTACCACCAACTCGATGACTGCCATCAGCACGACAACGCTACGTACACTGCATTGGAAACGGTAAAAGAAAAAAATAAAACAAGACACCACAGAAGTACGCAAATTAACAGCGGTGAATAGACAAAAAAAAAAAAATATATGCGAGTATGCAATACATACATAAAAAAAAACTTAATTACTAAGGAAGGTAGAGTTAAAGACCCAGACGAGAAACGCCAACATAATAACTGTCACGACTCTGTTTTTTTTTTCTAGAGTTTTTCTATCATTTGGCAACAAGTTTTTTTTTTGGGTGTGTTTTTGGGTATGTCTGTCTAACTTTTATTAATAACTGGAAACAGCTAGTAACTATTTATGTCTTCCAATTACTATTTTCTTTTCATTGCTGCATTTTAATGCGTTTAATCTAACGGTAATAGTAAGCATTTAGTGTTTGAAGTAGCAGAAGCAGCGGAGTAACTATCAACTTTGCTGTTTGTCATTATGACATTTAACTGTTGCTTTGCTTCTTTTGCATTTTCTTTAGAAATCATTACTAATGATTTTTGTAAAAGCGTTTAACTTATTTATCAATAGTACCTAATTAAAAAAATTAGTGTAGGAACTATTGCTATATTGTTTGTGATACAAAGCCTCAAATCTTTGGCTAGCTGATGGCCATATATAGTAGATCCCTAACTCTTAACCATATTCCAGGAAACTAGAACCAGAAAATGGCCTGCGGGGTGGGTGCAGGGGAGTACTCATCACAGGTGGAAATAAATCAGTCTTTACGTTTACCTAATGATGCCTCGGTTTTCCAGGCAGGAGTCTGGTCGATTAATAAAACTTCATATCACAGATAGATGTGACGTCGCTATTATTATCGACAGCCAGGCAGCAAAAAAATCGCTTTCATTCACTACCACAAAATCAAAGCTAGTTAGAGAGTGCAGAAAGGTACTAAGTGAGTTAAATCATTATGCTGACATCACTCTCATCTGGGTTCCCTGCCATAAGAGCATTGAAGGCGATGAGAAAGTTGATGAATTAGCACTATCAGAAGCCTTTCTTGACGAATCTTTAGAGGTACCGGTTCTAGTCTCTTTGGGAGTCGTCAATCCTAATTTCTTTTTGTGAGGACAAAATATAGATTCTTGGCCGATCGACATATTCTCAACTCTTAAGGATATGAAAGTAAAAACTTCAATTTTAGCGCTTATTGCTCATATGTTCCGGAACAGAATTGTATAGACAAATATGAGGGTTACTAGTTGGTAAAATCCGTGCCAAGCCACTCTCACCGTATTTCTGGAATTTTCAGTTGAAGTGCTTTGCGAACAATCCAATCGAGATAAACCTTTACAGTTTTTATTTTAATGCCCAATGGCTCTCTTTAATGGCGCAACTGTCCATGGAAGCCCAAACTGAGGTTTTCACATCTATTCATGTTGTTAAAGTTTTCTTAGTAAATTTTTATTCTTGCAGCATCAAACCCGGGAACCCTGCGTAGAAGTCCAGCACACTAACCACTGCTCTTAGGCAATCATTGGCTAAAAGAGAGCATTTTCACTTACTACTATGATCAAAAAATAAGGAGAATTTTGAATTCAAAAATCGCCCATTAATCATATCGAGTTGAATTTTTTTTATGGGTTGGTTTTTTTCGAAGTCAGTAAAAGTGTTTTCGGCGATTTTCAGTATGGAATAATTTGTTGAGCAAAGAATTTAAAGCGTCTAAAGAGATGCTTTTGATGGGCGATGATGTTTTAAAATACATAATCACAGGTGATCCAGAAACGCCTTAGCAAACATAAACTGAAATCCAACATTCCACACCGAAGCCGTTCCAAAATCAAAGTCATGCTGACCATTTTCAGCGATTACCGTAGTGTTATCCACAAAGAGTTTCTTCCAATTGGTCCAACGGTTAATAAGGCGTACTACCTTGGTCTATTCGTAAAAAAGACAAGAACTAGTGCAAAATATTTCATGGTTTTTACATCATGATAACGCTCTATCACATACGGCAATCGTCAAATACCATTTCGCAAGCCATACTTGCCTAATCTGAGGAAACTACTTGATACTATTGATGAGATAAAAGAGAAATCGCTGGCTGCTCTAAAAAACATACCAGAAATTGAAAATAATCGATGCTTCATAGACTGGAAAACTCGTTAGATTAAATGCATTGTATCAGGAGGAGAGTACTTTGTATGCGATATCATAAATGTGGATGAATACATAAGAAATGTGCACTTTATCAAAAATTTCCCTTACTGTTTGATCATACTAGCAGATCAATACGTTTTCGATAGTTCAGCAAAGTCCAGAATTTTGAGCTTCAAATGGGTTTACACATAAGCATAGCTCAGAAACTACAGGTACAACAATGAGCCAATACTAATTTTCGAGGAGAATGTTGTATCCTAATCTACATATATGATAATTAATCACGTTTTTATGCCATGCACATATCTCTTCCTTACGATTATTCATATCCATCTCTATTTGTGGAATGTTTTCTATATTATCGAGGTCCTTAGTGTTTGCTGAAAATAAAAAAATAGAGAATTTACACCAACAGCTGTTTTATTATTATGTTTTTTCTTTTTTCCTTCACTCGTTGTTTCTTTCTTTCTTCATTACTTTCCCTTATTTTCTCTTACATTTCACTTCCTTGCGCTCTTCCCTTTCACTCCCCTTCTTATTTCTTTCTTCTCCCCTTTTCCTTCTCCTCCAACCCTTTCCTTTGCATGTTTCAATCTATCGCATTCTTAAAATGTTTTAATCCGCTCTGCATGGGATTTCTCAAAATTTCCTGATTCATTTTTATTTTGCACCCTTTCGACACACTTTGATCCTCTTTTAAATCCTTTATTACATTTCAGCTTAAAGGTATTACTTACAATTTTCATTTCAATGAATTTCTTTATGCATTTATAATCACTGACCTCCCTAGTGTCTCAATTACAGTGACAGTTTGACATTGGCAATGAAATAAATAAGAAATCCTTAGAAAACCAAAACCTTAACGCCATGGTTGGCAATCCCTTAAAAACCATGCATGGGGCAACTACTACAGTGTTAAGTACTCAATATACGGTACCATGATAATCAAAGCAGCAGGTAATAAGCATGAGTGACATGTTAATTCTATTTCACAGTTCAATACCTTCATTCGTTCCCCTTCCGCTTTTTTTTTACATATTGTATAGAGACATTCATTTATTTATGTGGTATTGAATTGAAATGAATTGATAATACATATCTCCTATTCACATACTAAATAGGTAAGTGAGAGATGAACGATTGCGTGTTTATTTACATTTAACATACACTGTAATGCAAACAATGCATTGTTGTAAATCGATATTTGTTTCTTGCATGGATTATGACTAATGTCAATCTATATATGTTTGGTATTGAGCTATAACTAGATGTATTACATTCTCAGGAAAGGCACAGTAGTCTGTTGAAATTAATTGAGAAATCTTCTTTTGAAAACAATACTTAATCATTTACTATAATCACAGGCCGCTTGCTTTTTCTACACTGCACTTACACATATGTATATGTAAACAATTTATTTATATATTCTTTCTTTCTCTTTTTAGGTATGTATCATAAATGTTCTGCATATTCCATACAAATCACAGTAAGTTTATAGAAACATCAGCAAAATACTTAATGAACAAAGTATAAGAATTAACTTTTAAATCAATCACATCTTTAATACTTTAGTATTTTGTTGAAAATGTATGATGCCCAATATGAGGATCTGCTATTCAGTAGTTATAATAAACTTTCCATATGCTAGCTTGCTTAAAATATAAACAAATAATCAATTTTAAAATATTTAAAATAGAAACACATTCTTCAAAAAAATTGTACATACATTTTTGAATTTGATAAAAAAAAGTTAAAGTTTCCATGCTTTCAAATAAAACTATCTATAGCGCCCAACATGGGGTTGCTCTTATTGCAATATTGCGATATACATATATGGTAATACCTACAGTGAAACAGAAACAATAAAAAAAAAAGTTACAAAGGCTTAAATTAAGTATTTTCATTGGAATCAATTAGGTATATGTATTATTTAATGTAATATTTCCTTTTTTAATTACAATTTTTAGTAGTAATTCGCTGCAACCGCTATCCAGAGGACACTAGCTGGGAAATTTCATTATAATTTACATAATTTCTTTTGCCTCTTATCGCTTATTAATGATATTTTCCAAGCAATAAAGTACAAAACAAAAGGAAGTACTATGTAGTTATTTTGTACAAGGAAAATTTTTAATGAGAAAAGCAATTAATCTGCAGGTTTCTTTCAACACCACACCATAATTCATGCAGTACACTGTAAAAAGTATGTTTACTAAATACTTATAACAATAAAGTTTACTAATTATAAAAGAGAAGTACCATGCAATAAACAGTAATAGCAACTTTTCAAACAAGAAAAAAAAACAGAGTTTTGATAGCGTAATATAAATAAAAGCCATTCTATATATAAAGTGGGTCGAATCAATACCGCCCGCTCTCTTAGTAAATTTACTCAGAATAAGAGCGAGTGTTACAATCCTCTTATTATTTACACTCAGCAACGAATGTTTTACTTGGAATCCATTTATTCAGCAGTTTTAAGATTTGTAACTTTTTGGCTTTCCATTGATTCGATTTTAACAACCGACCAAGTCTTACAAATACCTCTACCCCTTCATTTTATCATTTCCCTCGTTTACAAAAAGCAGATAAAGATCGAGTGTAGAAAAAAATCATCACGAATTTAAGAATTTCTTCGTTTTCTCGGTTTTTATCGAAGTGATGAGCCTTGAGACTTAAGAAACCGGCCCCTTCTAAGGAGTGACTTAAGAATTCTTTAACTGTACATGCGAGTCATGTAGTGAATTGCAGTGAAGTTGGCCACTGGTGTCTTTGCGTCCCATGGCAGATTACAGTCTACATTCTTTTCACGTGATTTGGATCTTCCTATAACAATTTTTACGGGGTCTCTTCGACAATCTACTCCTGGATGGAGTATAGAGCCACTTTGTATCGTATAGGATTTTCTTTGGTAAATCCTGCTATGCAGCTAACGTTTCCCAAGATCTTGATCAATTGATTCTTTATTAGGATATACATTAAATTTTTGTTAGGAAGGAAGTTGCCAGTGGCGTAGCCAGGAGAGGGTGATTGGGAGATATACCTTTCTCCGCCTTGACTAAAGAAATTAGCATACAAATTTTAAGAATTTCTTTGTATCTTATTAAAATATGTAGTAAATGCAATAAATAACGTGGCTTGCAGGATCCGCCTATCCGTATCACATAGCTGTGGCAACCAAATAAAGGAGGCCCGGTGTAATCGTCCACTGATCTGCTGATGACTTCTTAAGTGGTTTATTTATTTATTTTAGTGCAATGAGATATACAAAAATATTTTTTAGCACAACCAATAGGAACATTAAATTAACAAAGTATTGTTCTCAAAGTATTTTTGCCCTTGCCTTTGGAGCTGTCAGTAAGAACTTCTGCGTTCACTTTTACCAATTTTTTAAAATATTTTTTCAAGTTTGTTGGCCAGATCGCGTACAATAGCAGACATTGAACAGTTGGAGTTTTGGAGTTTAATAAAGTTACTCTCACCATTTTTCCCCCTTTCATTATTTCTCTCTCAATGTCCCTTGTCGCTCAAATGAGCGTACAGATGAATGTCTTTCTCTTTTATTTCACATGAAAGAGTTTAAACTAAGGTAACTAAATTCAGCGGGAACCTATTCAACAAAATTTTGCCACTGCAGCATTTCTGTGTAATAGTAAAAACCACATGTGATGTTTTTACAACAATGAAAATTAATTAAAATTATACTTTGTGATTTTAATGACACACTGGCAGGAGGCAGCAACAAAGTAACCAAGCATTATAAATACGTTAATATACTACATATTAAAAATTTATTTATTTATTTATTTATTTTTATTTATTTATTGGGTATCACAAATTAGTACAATAAGAAACTAGTCTTTTGCTGCACAACAATAGCAAGCAGTACAAACAAGTGGAAGAACTTAAAAATAAATTAAAATTTAACATTAAAATTAAAATTAAAGTTAAAAATCACAAAGTCGATTAACTATTTAAAATTAAAAAATCACAAATTCAAATAAATATCAAATAAAAGTTAGTTAAAATTAAACAAATTACATTATCATTAAATTATATATTTAAAATTTAAAAATCAAAAAGTAAAGTAAATCAAATAAAACTCACTGAACATTTAACAAAATACATTGGCATTAAAAAGAAGTAATAATTTAAAAACATTTTCAGTTACTTTCAATTACAAAAACTTAAATTTATATTGTTGCTCATAATTATCGCTCGCGTTTTCGTTGGTGATAACTTTTACATTGCAAAAAATATTTTTTGCGTCCACTTTATTTATTATTTATTTTGGATTTAGCTGCCTCTCATAGTACTAAGCCTATTCGTGGTTTTTTAACGCCGATTTTATATGAACATATCTAATAAAATTCCGTTAGATTGCATGGTTCTACACAAAAATTTAGGAGTTAACATCTAGATTTTGATTTTACGCGAGAGTACTTTACTCTCCCACTATAATGTCTAAAAAAAAATATTTCTTATAGATAAAAAATATCTCTTGCAAAATAGAAGTTATCGGCAACGTCAAAAATATTTTTCGCTGATAAGAACACTGTGTGAAAAAAGTCAAGTTATTTTGTCAAAGATATAGTACATGTTGTATTTTGATTGTAAGCGTATTTTCACTGATGGCTCCAGAACAGAATTCGGTTCGGGTTCTGGAGTCTTCATTGAAAATGATGGAGTGCAACTGCACTTCTCCCTTGGGTTGTATGCTTCTGTTTTTCAAGCAGAAATTTTTGCAATCATCAAGGCAATGGACCATGTTATTGATAATGGTTGGAGTGAAAGGAGTATCTGTGTATTTAGTGACAGTCAGGCTGCGCTTAAATCCTTGCTTAACACTCTAACCACATCTAAACTGGTTATGCATTGTAAATCCAGGCTTGATTGTGTTGGAAAGCACAATAGTCTGCTGTTGATATGGGTTCCTGGACACTCAGGAATTTCAGGAAATGAATCTGCTGACCTTCTGGCCAGAAAGGTTCGGAAACTGGTTTTCTGGGCCCAGAGCCCGTACTCTCTTTGTCGTCTACAGCCATCAAGACCACCATTAATGAGTGGGTCGACCTGACCCACAATCGTAAATGGGAGGACCTGATGGGCTTTAGACAGACAAAGACCATGGTACCTGTTATCTCGAAGCGTCATACAGACTTTCTGTTATCACTTAACAGAAAGAGCTGTAGGCAGCTGGTGGGATTATATACAGGTCATTTCTCTTGGGCCAAACATATGCATATGATTGGCCTGGGATTGGCTAGTGCCTTCTGTGCTTCCTGTGGTTTGGAGGAAGAATGTGAAGAGACGACGGATCACTTTCTTGGTGTCTGCCCCGCTTTCTGCCGGATCAGAGTAAGCATATTTGGTACTGGAGTGTTGGGAGACGAACACCTGAGTTCTCTAACACCGCAGGATCTACTAAGATTTATTAATAAATCTGGTAGATTTAAAGAATAGCAAAAGGGAACACAGGATATAGTACAATGGACGTAAAACTTGTCTGAGTGCTGTATTCTTGAATACTTCTTTTGTCTGTTCCAACAAAAAAAAAAAAAGTCTAATCTGATATGAAAAAACTGCATTCTCAAAATTTTCAGTACACCGTCAAAATCAGAACATAGGACCAAAGGACGATTTTTAGAGATATATGCCCACTATAACTTAATGGAACTTGATCCAATCCTAGTCATATTTAGATCATTTAATGCTAAATTGAACTCAATTTTGAAAATCAAAGCTAAAAAAAACAACCTGATTATTGAGCAAAATATGTGAGTGAAACGTTGTTTGTTGACAAATTTTAAAGATATCCTCGAGATATTTTGGGTTACAGTTACGAGATTACGAGCAGTATACACGTATTTTTAATTGGACTAAACCAACTAGGTTTTGTTGAAAGTATTTTTCCTCTGTAACACAGTGTAATTATAAGAAGGCGTAAAAAATTATTCTTACAAAATAAAATTTATTAGCAATATAATTATTATGAAGCAATATTTATGTAAATTTCCAAATTGTAGGCGATATTTCAGCTTCATCCGGTCTTCAATAATAATTTCTCATTTTCAGCCCTTAGTAAGATTTTCAAAAATAAACAAAGAATAGTTATTCTGCACACAGATCTAAATATTTTAATGCAGTTATTTTTTAATTTTTATTCAAGTCTTTAACAAAATGAAAATGTATTTAACAAAAATATTCACGCTGAACATAAGCGTAATTGAAAACGTTAGTGCTTGCAGAATGCTCCTCTTTTCTTCCTAGAGCCTTTTATTTTTCCTTTTCCACATTGTCACGTAAAATAAATATATGCGACAGTATCTGTGATATTTATGTAAAGTAGAATATGCTTATCTTGTGTTAACTGCCTGCCGCTGCTTCTCAGTTGCTCGCCCTGACCTGGCTTGCTTCCAGCCGGCCTGCCGTGCATGCTTGCCTGGCCATGTTTGGCTTCCCACTTTTGTTCTGCTGCAGTGTCTGTCTGTCTGTCTATGTTACTATGCATGAATAGTTTTTCATTTTTTTTTTTTTTTGAATTTTTCTCACAAAATACTCTTAATATATGCTAAATTATGAATAGATACTGCATTTCAATTTTTTATTCTTATTTTCTCTTAGGATTTTGAAAATCCACACATAGGAAAATTGAAATTTGAAATATGTCCTTTCCTTCCTTGTGTAGGTTAGGTTGTGAAGACGTGTGCGGATAATTAAATATCTGAACTTCCTCAGAGACAACTATGCCCAGTGTGATTGCCTTCAAAATTGGACAGGAGGAGGAGGAGGAATATTTCCCTATCCTCGGTTTCCATTTCATATCAATGTACTATCCCTATAAAACTTATATATTGCTATGTTCAGGAACGCAGAAGAAATACCTTATGATGTTCAATGTTAATAAGTAAAGCCCGACATTTTATTCCAATCTTCCATTTAAACACCTTCTACTGGTGACAAAGCCACCTGACTATCACATAAATAATGATATTCGGAGCTCGAATTGCACTGCTTTGTATTAGCAGTGGCGGATACAGGAAACATTTTTGGGGGAAGGGAAATAAAAAATAAAACTTCTCCATATGAATCAAATCGCGGGCTGGAGCGTTACGTACGCAAGCTTATTCATAAACTTTATTTCGATGTCTAGTAGTTTCGAAGGTATAGTCGTGAAAAAAGAGCATTTCACAAACCTCGTATTACATTAGTACCAGAAACAGGAGAGCTATAACGGTTCTATCTAATATAGCTAATATCAAAAAATCAAATGTAATAATACTATTAAAATTTCAAAAGATATACAAATAGAAGCTGGGGAAAATATAAAAAATATCCTCCCAAAGTGATGTTGAGCTACATTACTCTTAATGTACCAGCGAATGTGATAACAAAAAAAAGCCAGTGAATACAAAAGCTTTTACCTTTAGAATATTTAGGTCTTTGTGCAATGCGTTGCTAGTTACAAACCAGGGTGCTATTGCTAAAAATCTCAGTGTTTTGGATTGATACCGTTGTAGTATTTCTAAGTTTGAATTACTAGTGGTACCCCACAATTGAAATCCGTATGTCCAAATTGGTTTCAATATCGTTTTATATGTAGTAGTTCTCCAGACTCAGCTCTGATTTCGGACCCAATAACCAGTACATGCGTTTTGTTTTTATGTTAAGGTGTAGCCTCTTCGCTTTTATATGCTTTTCCTAATTGAATCTTTTATCAAGGTGTAGTCCTAAATATTTAACACTGTTACGTTTGGGGATAGTAATTTCATTCAGATTTAATGGAGGACATTCCCCTCTTCTTAATGAAAATTTGCAGCTTCTGTAGGAGATTCATTTGACGCTAAATTGGCAGTTTCGTCTGGATAAGTGGCAATAGTAACAGTTTAATAAAGAGCAGGACCCATAACATTGCCCTGTGGTATTCCGTCTTTTATTTGACATATGGCTGACGTTTCATCATTTACTTTGACATAGAATGATCTTTCATATAGATAAGACTTTAAGATTAAATAAAATTGAATAAATTTTTTAATTTGTATAATAGCTCTTGATGCCAAACTCTGTCGAACGCTTGTTGAATGTCCAAAAATATGGCAGGGCAATATTTTTTGCGTGTCAGAAAGTCAGTGACAATATTCAATATGCGATGATATTGCTCAGGAGTACCATGCTTATGACGATTGGTGATCCGGAAGTATATTCTTCTTTTCTACTTATATTAGCAATCTGCTCAAGAGTATTCTTTCGAATATTTTCGAGAATATTGCCAGCAAACTTATTGGTCTATATGAGGACACTGAGTTTTCAGGTTTATTTGGTTTAGGTATCATTACTATTTCAGCACATTTCCATAGAGAAGGAAAGTGGTTTAATGAGCAAGATTATTTTTTATTCTTATAATTGAAAGTAAATCGTAATAACTAAAAACAACAATAACTAATTATGTTCACCTTTTTGCCTGTTTAAGTTATTAAATTTTTAAGTGTTTGAAAATCTTTTGTATAAAAGTGTTGGATGATGTCTATGCTGTGTCGAGTTACAGAAAAGAGCCTCTGCCTTTAGATATTTCTACAATTACGTCTTGTCAAAGGAGATTCTACTACAAAGGCAGAACGATACTTTTACAAAATTAAATGATAAATTAATAGTTCATAGTTGCTGATTCCTATACTCTGATTTTTTCTACAACATTTATGATTCCAGCTTTAGAGACTCAAACCCCATACTTTTTCTATCTGCGTAGCCTAATATGGATTTATGTCTTATCTATTACAAAAAAATATATGAGAATGTTTGCTGGGGTCTAAGTCCAGTACTAATAACAGCCGTTTCATTCACATTTTTGTTATATTCCCGTTACATCCCTTTAACTATGTCACTGAAGGTTAAAACCATCTAAGCCAAACTTTTGTTTTTAAATTAACCCTTGAATGAAATTATAAATAGAATGCTCCTAATGCTCACATTTAAGAAGCTGGGAGTAAAAGCGGTATATAAACTTCAGAAAAAACATATTACTTAAGAGCAAAAGCGACACGAATGTTGTTCAGAGCAAAAGTGAAAAACGGGTTCTTGCGCTGAGATATCAATTTATTTCACTTTTGCTCTTATAGAAATTTTGACCTGGTTTTGTTCTCAGCCTCTCATTTCATAATATTTTTTTTAATGCCCAATAGGAAATTTAACAATTATGAAATACTAAAATGATTAATTTTGCAATCTATTGAATTAGATCTTATTATTAACTTCTGTTTCTCTTTTTCTTCGAATTCACTCCTTTTTTTATTTCAAAATACTCTTTTCATACTCGAATGTATGTTCATACATATATATGTATGTATGTCTAATGACACATTCAAATTGCTTTGTAACATGCAATCTACAAGTACAATTTCAATAGCAATTTTTCTCCATTATTTTGAGGGTTAAGTTCAATGTAATTTTTACGATATACATGGCATGCCTGAATGTATACACATGTCATGTCATACCCTAATTGTAAAATGTTATGGAAAGTTCAGCTGAACATGTAGAATATTAGAAAAATAAGTTAGAACCTTTTTTGTTTGCCCTTGCCCGTTTGCCTGCTCGCAGCCTTTTTGCTAACAACTTAATGTCAATGAACTTTTTGGCTCAACTCTTCCATGTATGTAGTCACTCCATACCATTTATGCATATACATGGTAGCACTTCCATACATACATACATGCACACACTGGATGCACACTGACCACAGACAACGTCAGCTTGAACGAATGATTGACTTTCTGTTTGAATTGTAAGTTCGTTCTTTTTCTCAACCCTATGAAGTTTATGTACAAGTAATTACAAAATGGTTTGAAAAGTATTTACTGTTGAGTAAAAATATTGAAATAATCATTCATGCATGCAAGTGAAAGGAAAAAAAACGTAAAGCAGAAGCATCAGAAAAATATTGTTAGCCAAGTTAGTGTGAAAATGCTTTCATACTCGTATACATAGATATTTAGCTACATACAAATATCAGATTTGCTAAAGTAAAAAGATTGAAGTTGAAGTAATGAAAAAGCTTTAATGGAAAGCACAGGAATTTGCAGTTTAAGTTTGATTGTGTATGATAGGAAAGTGTTGAGGGTCTATGAACTGCACTTCATATCGGAAATTTTGACATTGTTATTGTTGTTGCTAACGCTAAATACCACATATCTACGAAATTTGTGACGACTTCGAATGAATTATTGTCAACATTGAATGAATTTTCGTTAATTGACACAAGATATTTCGTGTTGTTCACGTTCACCGCTGAGCCCACTTGACGGGACTTCTTTTCCAGGTTGTAGAATGCTGCATTGACTATTCGCGTGTTAACTCATTAAGGACGAGTGGGAACCAAACTAGATAGATCAAGAAAGTAACTTGAGAAAAAAATTGCTTTTGAACCTGGCTCAGGAACGGCTGAGCGACACGGTGCCATATGGCACAGCTAGGCATTTCTGGGTTAAGGTCGATGATGTCGATGTCATCAGCGTATGCTAGCAGCATGACATTCTTATCAGCATAAGATTGAAGAAGTCACAATAGAAGGTTATGGTAGGCCTAGACCCATTTAGTGTATTTAAAAGAAAAAAAGTGCCTATTGATTACAAGAATTTATTTCATAACTTTTCCATTGTTTTTTTGTTAGTAAGATTCACGTTTTACAAATAGTATTTATAACTATTATAATATTTCAATATTAAAAATCTATTTTAAATTAATGTTTAGTATATAAAATACATATTAATTTATAGTTCATATTAAATTTTAATAATTTTTTATTAAACTAGTTTTCAAAAAAATATATATTTACTTATACATATAATTATTTTAATATACACATTCTCTCTCTATGTATGGATATACATAAGATTGCCCAATTATTACGTAATATTAATGACATTTATATCAATTGTTTGAGTAAATAATTGATTTCCGGTTTGGTTGTTGTTGTGTCCATTAACTTTAATCTTTTTTCTTTCATTTTATGCTATATTCCGCCCAAATTATTATTTATTTTTCAGCATGCACGTATTATTTCATATTCATTGAGCGTAACTATCATTTATTTTGATATTAACTATAATTTATATTTTTTTCCTATAAAATAGATATGTCTGTATGTAAATATTCATAACTCATGTCTATTTCAATTAGCTAAATGACCCTTCTAGTTCAAGGGTATGATGATTTCATATAATTATTTAAATATAATAAAAATGTTCATTTTCTGCTGCGAATTAATTGAGAAAAGGTGTTTGTTTTCAAAACGTTAACATGCTAATTCATTTAAGTCATCATTAAGATTGAAATCTTTATATCTTCATTCATATTTTATAAGTATTTTATAATGATTAGCTTGTGCTACAATTGTTTTAGACACGCGAAATTGATAGAATCTTTTTTATTTTGCAGAATGCTGAAAAATCATTGATCTATTTTGTTTGTTTACTTTTTTCTCACAACCCTTGAAATCTGGTAACAGAAACCAACGAAACTGTGCCAATTTTTCCAAAAAAATACACGATTTCAAAAGCTGAATTTTAAAATTTTATATAGCGCTCAATATGGTTTCAATCTTATTTTGCACAAAGTGTATTTTAGACATACTAAATTAATATGATCTCTTAGATTTTATGTAACTTTTAAACATTGTCAACGTTTTTTTTTAAACTTTCGCTGAGTCAGTCTTTAAAAAGTCGCTGGACTCCGAGCAAAACATTCCATAACACTGGAATACAACCAGAATATAACACGAATGGTAAAAACAGTTTTACTTACTGGCAAATACTTAATCAACTATATATATGGGACATTCTCTGTCAACGGGAGACCCCCCACCTGCCCAAAATTGGTTTAGGTACTTTAGGGCATGTTTGGGCTCAAATGAAGGCTTATTATCTCTACCACCTCACCTTAAAATATTAGTTTTATCAAGCGTACGTCTACCCAAGTCATCATAAAAAACAGATAAAGCTTTTTTTCGTATATTTTTTTTTCGCTGAGTATGAATCTAATATTATTTTTCACGGGAAAAGTTATGTGTTGTCCGTAACCTTAAAAAAGGTCCAAAAAGGCTGTTTTTCGGGTCTCACGCCTACCCAAGTCATCATAGCAAAAAAGCTTATTTTTGTGTAGTTTCAGTTGATGAACTTGAATCTAATATTACGGAAAATGTTACGTGTCGTCCTTAACCTCAAAAAATGAAAAATTCCAATCACCAGAAAACTTCCCAAAAAACTTATTCTTCATTATTAATTAAGTTTTCACTCTAATAAAGCACCGCAAAGGAAACAGAGACCTACTAAGTTCACGTCGTTATTTCTGGGTAACGCTAAAAGTATGTTATACACCCAAGTTAAGAAATGAAAAATGAAGAATAAGTTTTTTTGGAAGTTTTCTGATGACTTGGGACACGTGAGACACGAAAAACTGTTTTTTGTAATTTTTCATTTTTTGAAGTTAGGGACGACACATAACACTTCCTGTGAAAAATAATATTATATTCATGTTTAATAACAGAAATTGCACAAAAACAGGGCTTTCGCGTCATTTTATGATGACTTTGGTAAGCGTAAGACCCGTAAAACAGCCTTTTTGGAACTCTTTTGAGGTTAGGGACAACACGTGACATTTCCCATGGAAATTAATATTAGATTCATATTCAGCGAAAAAATATATAAGAAAAAGGGCTTTATCTGTTTTTTTATGATGACTTGGGTAAACGTACGCTTTTTAAAACTATTATTTTAAGATTAGGTGGTAGACTTGCCGCCGCCATATTGGCCCGTCATGCAAAATCAAAAAAGGCATTGTTGCATTCGAAACAAGAGATAATAAGCTTTCATTCAAGCCCAAACATGCCCTAAAATACCATAACCAATTTTGGACAGGGGGGTCTCCCACTAACAGAAATAGTCCTATATATATATATGTCATTGGAAAAATAATTTAATCAAGCTTTTTTCGATAAACGGCTGAGATAAGGATGCTGAAAGTTCAATTTTGGTGTGATTCTTGGGTAATTTTCACACAAGGCGTAGGCTAAGTAGTTCTTTCTCATAAAAAGTAATCACAAAATCTCAAGTTTATTATTTTAATAGATAGACCATTCCATTACAAAAATTTTAAACATAAAATTCGAAATTTTACACAAAATTCATTCTGCTGTTTGAAATGATGAACAACTTAAACTTCTCATGTATTATAATTCAACTTCGTGTATTTTATTCTACAGTGATATACAGGTCGGCTCGGTCGAAACTATAGTTCACGAAATATTTGTCCGTAAGAAAAAACGTACCAACTGAAAAAATATGAATGTGATTTTTGTATTCAGCGACCTCGAATAAGCTTTGAAAACATAATTTGGTGCGTGTTATATTTTAAGTTTGAAATTTTGTAATCCAGTGTAATGCCAATAAAAAATAACAAAATAGTAAAAGGAGAAGAAGTAGGGCATTACCATGAATAAATGTGATACTTGTCTCGGCTATAAAAGGAAAAACAATTATACTTAAATTATTTTTAAGAGATTTTTTAAAAAATATTTTTTGTTATGAAGTTATCGAAAAACTGGACCCATTGAGCTTGATCCCATTGAGCTTGAAAACACACGTAAAAATATTGCACTTCGCCAAATTTAGTAAGCACTAATAATTTAGTACTAAATTTCTGGCTAGTATCTATGTATTACAAAATCTATGTCTGCAATATGTCAAAAATAAAATCAACGTAACAATTTTTTTTCAAAATTAGTTGACGTTCGATATAAAACTAAATGAAAGTAACCTTGCCATTTCAATTCGCTCTAATGTATGAAGGTCTGTAAAGGCCAAACAAACAAATGCTGCAAAAATCATTTGCCTGCTAATGCAGACTATTCATCTTAATTAAAGCTAATTATTACAGCTACATAGTAGTAGCTACTCAAAATAATATGCTCTCAAGTTGCTTAATTGAAGCTTATTTAAATTTTTGTTTTGTGTACTCATTAAAGTACACATTCCTTCAGTTCAAGCCAAATTCAAGACATCATATTTAAATTTGCCGCTTCTGTTGCTGCTGATATGACTCACATTTTTACATAAAAAAAGTAAAAAAGAAATAAACTAGAAATAAAAAATAAACAAATTTACTTGAAAATTCAACCTAAATCTTATTTTTGCTTACACGATTTAGCAACAAACAAACCAAAAACAATGTGCGTATTTTTATTTGTATAAACTATTTGAAAATGCTTTCATTTTTTCTCACTTTCTGTTTTTTATTACAAATGTTAAAGTTCTACGACCTCCCACAGTTTGCTTTTTCTCAGAAATTTCTAAACGA
The DNA here is from genome assembly GCA_963691655.1 of Toxonevra muliebris. Taxonomy (NCBI): domain Eukaryota; kingdom Metazoa; phylum Arthropoda; class Insecta; order Diptera; family Pallopteridae; genus Toxonevra; species Toxonevra muliebris. Next base: position 30,263,803 of record OY829329.1, read on the forward strand.
GTGAGCGCAAAAAACAACAGAAAAACGAAAAATGCGAAAAAAGGTAAAAATAAAATTAATTGTAATTAAATAAAGTAATTCAATTTATTCGCATTGCTCTGTTGTTTTTGTTGTTTTCATGTTTTTTTTTCATACTTTTGTTTTTGCACCTAATTAAATATACATCTCAATTTGATTGTGAAGTATGTAGATTATGTGGTCGGTCGGTCGGTCATTTGGCCACATGCCCATAAAATGTCAGTGTGCGCGAAAATTCATCATTTACAAAGTAATTCGCAGCTAAATAAAAATACAAGTTTTAATTTCATTGGATTAAAAACCAATTGACTTTTTCTTATAAATAAGAGAGAATGAATATGAAAGTTAAATAGCTTAAACAAATTATTTGAAATAATTATAGACATATTTTTTAAATTAAGTTACTTGACTTGGGGTCGAGTCTCAATTTTCATCAAAAATCGTAAAAATCAAGTGGAATCACATTTCGCCGTGAATTTTACAACTTTTTACATATTAAGCCACAAACGAACGACTGATGGTACTCAGCGTACCCAATTTATTTAGGGTAGCTTGGTTTCATTCAATTAAGATTTTGGATGACGCACAGTCAATGGCGGTACGTCCATATAAGCCCAAAAGCCGGGCTTGCCTAAGAATTGGTAAGTGAAAATTTTTATATGTACTTACAAATTTTACAAAAATTACTACCTTTGTTTTAACTGAAAGAATAATTTTCTTTTAAAATTTTTTATTTGTATTACCCTGTTTTTCAATAGCTCGTATATGTACTAATAAAAAATTAAATGTGGATTATATAGAATACACACAAGCATTCACGCTATCGCAGTTCATCAAGTTGGCTTTTACGTGGCTTTTAAAATTTGAAAATGTATGTTTTCATAACATGCTATCTCGCTTATTCTAATTGGAAGTTCAATAGCTTTTTTAGTATGTGCAGTTCTAAAAAAAGTAGCAGCATACCAATTTTCTACTACTATGTTTGATTTCATATAGAACTTAAAAGCTGGCTTTCAGTTTTTGTTTGCCATCTGGAAAGTATTTGCTCCCCTTTCTTTTACTCCTATATTCTTGCGCCATTAGATTTTAGCTGAGCTTCGAACCGGTTAAACCGGTTGGGTTTGTGTTCAGATTCAGGTTCAAGCTAAAAATAACGTGTGTTCCGGTTCAGATTCAAATAAAAATGAAGCAACACAAGGTTTTTCAAATAATAGTTTTACTTATTTACATACATCAATACATTTAGTTACTTTGCAATTAGCTTTTTTTTATTCCATTGACATTTTTCTTATATTTGATAATTTGCATTTTTATTAATACGGTTTATATTAAGAGAAATTATCGTTTAGTTTAAAAAATAGTATATCTCTCAACGATTTTAGTCCAAAAATTTCCTTTCAACGTTCACCTCCTGAATTTATATGCTCATTTTGTATTTTTAATGTTAATATTTTAGCACGTCGAAAAATGTTGGTAAAGCCCAGACAGAGCTTCAATTTTTCTTCTTCAATGCTTCAATCGGGATCTAGAACATTCCATCCTTATTTCCAATTTTAGCCTTTTTGGTTTGGTAAAAAAAATTCACTGGGCTTGCCTCATCAGTAAATGCTAGGCACGCCACTGCGCACAGTGTAATTCAATGATGCCATCCCAAAGAGAATGATGGAATCTTACTTTGCTCTTGATCAAAAATATCGATTAATATTACTACGCTCTTCAAAAATGGATTACAATAAAATCTTATGTCGTCATTAATATTTATGAAGGCCCTAATTGATATTTTTTTTTTTTTTCACAGGAGCTTCCATAATTTTGTTAAAAATATAAAATCTTAAAATTTTATTTCAGAATTGAATTTGTTGGTGACTTTGTAGTTAAACTGCATTCAAAAAATATTTAGATCAATATATTATATTTTTGCATTTTAGAAGGTTCTCCTGTAAAAAAAAAAACAAACAAAAATATCAATTAGGACCTTTATAAATTTAGATAAATAAATACTAAATTATATAACTTTCCTAGTAATTTCGCTGCGCATACAATTGCTGGTAGATATTTTAGTGATTTGGTCAGAATATACTTTTTTAAACTGTGTTCGTCGTTTCAAAAAAAGAAAAAAAAAGAGGCGTGACCCGGGAAATGTTCTATACTAAACAAAAGTAAGCATTAAAATTTATGATTTTCCTTATTTCGTGTTATGATGCAAATAAATAAAAATAAATTAATTAAATTATACCTACAAAAATCCAATTCGGATTTTCCGGCTTACCCCCACCAAAAATTTTCCCATCGTGCCATGTCGAAATTAAATGCACATCATGGAAGGAAAGCCTTCGGAAAAAAGAAGCATACGATCGATATGAGCACAAAAATGTAGTGCATTGACCGAACTTTTTTGACCAATTTAATCGCTTACTTTACCAAGCAAACGATTGCATTATCTTATCTCTACGTCTCGGAAAATCGACTATTCTCGGTTTCCCCCTTTCCGATTTACCCACACTACTCCTACCTACAGAAAATCAATTGAAAAAGTTTTAGGAGAGAAGATCACTTGAAAAATTTAGTTGATATTGTATAACTACAGAGTTAAAATCACTAAAGAAATTGGATAAACATATTTGAAGTAGCCGACTGTGATTTGCAAGTAGTCGAATTACTAAATTCTTGCAATTTTTAAGTTGCATAATGAATATCATTGCAGTAAAATTCACTTCATTCCTAGCTATGTTGTAAAAGATTATAATTTCCCAATAGCAGTTGTTTGATTGAGTCACTGAAACACTGTGAATTTTATGTAACCCAGTGACTGTGATTAGAAAGTAGCAGAGACTGAGAGCAGATGATGAGTGAATATCTTGATATATGCCATCAGAAAACCAAATATAGCGTGTTCTTACGCTCTTGTCATAATGATTTTGATCTATGATTGGAATATAACTAACATTTAGCTGACGATTGAAAAGTAACGTTAATTATTGTGATTTTGTCACATTTTTATGTAGCTTAGTCACTGAATTTCTGTAAGTATATCTACAAACTCCATTACAAAACAAAAAACTGTGTTATTATACTCTTGTCACAGTGATTTTTAACAGGGATTGAAAAATATCAATTAAAGGTATTAGCAGGTCATTGATCACTTTAGATCTGATTGTATAGAAAGTACAAGGCTTTGAATGCTGAAAAATAATTGCAATCACCACAATTCACTCGTAAGTGATAAGAAATGATCTCACCTCTTTAAAACACATATCAGTGATTGCTTAACGAATTCATAGTTTTTATTTATTATTGCAAAAACCTGTAATTAATTGAAATTATATACACACACCACAACACCACATGAGATCATTTTATATTTATTTCCAAACTATAAAATCTGTGCAAAATTAATTACTTTGCAAAAAAAAAACATCAAAGCTTAACAAATCTAAAAAACAGAAAATCCAGAATCAATCATGCAGTATGCTCAGAAATAAAAATAATAAATGCCAATTTGAAAGAGCATGTCAAAATTAAACTTTTAATTAACATAAATGTCATTGCTGGCAATACATACAAATTTAAATTTTATGCACATATATAGACAAATTTACCGTAATGACGTCAACAAAATAAATATACACAATTGCTAGAATACAAATTAAATAAGACCATATACTGTGTGTCATACAAAGATATTTGTATATGCAAACAAGTTTAGAAATTTATATATTGGATAGCCAACTACACCCTAATTTTCATACATACATACATACATATGTAGATAAAAGAATAATATTGTATTTCGACTTGAGAAACTGCAGTATTTACTTGTAGTTTTAGCTAAGATTTTACAAATTCAATATTTGTCAATTTTATTTATGTATATAGTTTTGTAAAGAGTTGAACACTTCATTAAATATCGTGTTAAATATGACAAAAATTTTATAATGCTGGAATTGAAACAAAAAACTTGTTTATTTTCAAGTTATGCAATCAGAAGAACTTGAAATTCTTTGACTTTTGTTATGCTAAAATTTTAAGCAGATTTAGTAGTAAATAATAAGCCTTAAAAACATTCAGAAATTGAATATATTTTATAATAAAAATTTAAAATATATGGAAAATACCGCCACGTTAATTAAAATTAAGCTTAAGCTACCAACTAGTGCTATTTAAAGTTTCTTCAAGTAAATTGCCAGAGGTTTTTCACAAATCGCATCATCACTCAAATTCTTCAATTAATAGGTGAAATTCGAGTACTTACTCGTTTTTTCACACAAGTCTGACTAATCAGAACACCTTCCACCTTTCCACTGTTTGTAATCTTCTTCAAATTTATTTATTTATTTTTTTGTTTCTATTTTGATTACACAAAAATAGTAATACCTAATAATAAAATTAATTCTGTTTACTTTTGATAACACGCAGTCACGTTATCAAAATTTACAGAAAACACAGTCACAACCTTGAAATTTATCTCAAACAACAACAACATCGACTTGAAATTCTCAATATTTCAATATATTAATTTAAAATTCGCTTATGATATCTTATCTTATTATGATTTCCTTGTATGTACATTATATTTTTTGGTTTTATTATGGTAAATTTCTTTTAAGAATGTTTTAATTTTTATTTTTGGAATGTGGAACATATTTTCGACCTTGTCATTGAAAAAAAAAATCGAAAAAATAAAATTACGAAATTAAATTTTGATATACATAAATGTAGACAAATTTGATTGAACACTATCTGCTTGCTAAATGTAGCTTATTCTATCATTTCCATGAAAATACTAGAACGATGTCGATAATAATAACATACTACTACATTAATGTTTTCACAGCATTGGTTTGTGTATCGGATATGGACGCTATAGCTAGGTAATATTTTCTTCAGGTAGAGAGGACAATGAGGCGCTGGGTTAGGCTTATTGCTCTAATGCATATACCCGATGAGTGCTCGGCATGCAACGACTGCCTTCACGACACTGCGCATTTCTTCAACTATACCCAAAATAGATATACCTTTATCTCTCTGGATTCATTCGAGTGCAACGACAGGCTTCCTCGGACTACAACCGGAGAAAGAGAAAAACGGCTTCATTCTCTTGTTTTAATTGTATTAAATTAACCGATTTTCTACAATTTTATTTAAATATTTACTAGTAAGGTAGGGCTATAGTTCCTCATGTGAAAAAAACGAAAATTTTTAAGAATTTTTTTGAAGGTATTTTATGATATGAACAATAATTTAATTCACGAAAACGTGTCGCATATGTAGGGGAATGGTATCGGGGGAAAGTATCGATACTATACTCATTTGAATTATCGACTGAAAAGTATCGGGTACTCGAAAGTATCGACATAAATATACTCGGTACCTCGGTATCGGGTTTCGATACCTAATGTAAGAAAAAATCTAAACATGCGTTTAAAAAATTTCCAAATTATGAGTATTTATGTATATAAAAAAATATATAAAAAATGTAGATATCGATTTAAAACTTATGCAATGGAAAATAATGTGCATTTTTATTATGAGAACATTTTATTTTTTATCGGTTCTTGAAAAAATTTTCAATTTTGGGTTGTGCCACTTTTATATTTAGGGTGCGATATATGTATGTGTTATACATATTACAAGGTGAATAGAACTGGATATACAATATAGACTTTTTTTGAATGTTTGTTAGTTCTTTCTGACTTTACTTAAGAGAGATAATGTCGACCGACCCCCTGTTCAACAGTTTATAGTATTTATTTCTAAATATACATTAGCTCCATCTAATTATACATATATTCAAAACAGTACAAGTGAAACTGTTTAATTTTAATTGCATTTTCATTTTTTCATACTTTGTACTGGAAATTTTGAAAAGTCTCGAATTTCGATACCAGCATCAATGTATTGAATGAGTACAAGTACTCATAATGAAAGTATCGTGTAAAAAGTATCGGGTATCGGGGTAAAAGTATCGAGTACTCAAAGTATCGAGTACCGATACCATTTCCCTACGCATATGTGATCAGATGTATCAAATTGTTTGATGAAAATTTTTTCCCAAAGGAAATCAAATTTCCTTCAAATCATTTTCACAAAATAGATCATTTAACAATATAAATCCGTCAGTTAAGTCGTAGGTCATAGATATGAAGCCATATGCTTGAGCAAAGTACTGGTAAGTAAACTTACCGGTTGGACAATAATGAGTTAATCTTTTCATACACCTCTGGTGTCCCTAATATTTCATTTAATACTTTATATTTAAATTCTATTAAGTACACCAATCCGGTGTCCCTTTTTTTTATAAGTAAACAAATTAAAATATTCAGTTTATCTAAAATTGAACTCTAAAAATAGTTTATCTAGAAATGCACAAGTTTGATATAAACAGAGAGTACAAATAAAAAAAATGATAGTTTACTTTATCTTGACTTAAGCTCCTGATGGGGGGGTGGGACGATATGTCATCCATCCCGGGCCCCGAGAGAAAACTCTCTACGGTCTTGATTAGAAGTAATTGCAATTGCAATTACAACGTATGTATACTATTCCTGGATTGGCTCATAAGGTACCTATAATTAGTTTTCCGACCAATGAGATCAATTCTGCTTCTCTCGTCTCTGAGTAGTGTATCTTGAGTCCTTGGTCCCTAAATAATTTGAATATCAATAAATTCTGTTTATTATCCACAAGGTCCTAAAATATTTTGTGACTTTTCTTGTTAGCCGCTATTAAATACACATATTGAGATTACCTCAACCCCAATCTTACAATCTGCGTGTGCAATGCTCACAGGGTAATAGACATATCGAAATCTAAAATCCAAAAAGCCATAACTACATAAATTTTAAAAATTGACTCTTTGATAAATCATGATGCATTTGCCCAAACTACATGTCCCAGCAAAATTTTAAACTTCTACGTGTTTTAGAATATGGCACACTTAGTTACACCACTCCCTCTTATGTTGGATTGCAGTAAAAAGTGCTAGAAAATTATTCTTCTAACCAAATTTAAGAGAACTAAAACTCATGCCAACTCATGAGTTGGCATGAGTTTCAGTCTGACAAAGCTTCACTAGCACTCGCCCTAGTTTTGATTCTGGTGATTTTTGTGATTGCTATGATCGCGACGAGTGCAAAAACATACGATTTGTTTTGATGTCCAAATATTGGTTTGGCCTTATGGCATAGATTGTGAATATATAGGTGAAAGCTACATCCTTTTATATTTTGCATAATAAAACTTTTAAATAAGGACTTAATTCAATACTTCTAGTATCCAGTGTTTCAACTTTTTCCCACATTAACCTTTGATTTATATCTTACCGTTTTTTCGTTATAATCATTTTTCTGAAAGTGAAAATATGGAGCTAATTCGACTGCCCCTGGGGTGATTCCGACATCCACCCTTTTCCCAAAGTTTTCCAAAGCAAAATTCAATGAAACTTACCGATTTTGAACGAAGAATCATTTTAATTCATTTTTTTTTTACACATTTTACGAGTTTACGAGACATTTACGAGTTTATATGAGTTCGCTTATTAATTATTGAATTTAACATAGGTTGGGATCGCTCCATCTTCACTTATTTTAAATTATTGCATTAAAAAAAATTTATATATTTAATAATTATACAAATTTTTATTTTTTTATTTTTAGTTTAACTAATCATTAAACAAAACCGCTTACCGCTTTTTGGCATTAAATATTTTAATACAAAGTTTTTTGTAGGTACTTAAAGATTGAAGCAACATTCATTTTGCATATGACGAAACATAAAATATCCTGTAACACGGAAAAAAATAAATTTAAAAAAAATTGTTAATGACTAATAACTCGTCCAACAATACATACAGGACTTCGGTGAGTTTTTCCGTTCTCGAAATGGTGAGAGAGAGGTTTCGGGTTCACCTACAGTGCCGGGTTCACCTCATCTTCCCCTACATTTTTTTTCGCGTTTTTGCTGTTTGAAGCATCGAAATTTTCATATACAACACAGAAATCTCAGGTATCTGACGCTGACTTCACACCTTGCATTTATCCCAATTCAATCCAGTTTGCCGATATTTTGGTGCTCTCTCCTACAGATGTTTGTTAATCAAAACAATTTCAAAATAAAATTACTTCCACGGCACTTTGAACACCACAAGACTGAATTATTAGCAATTCTACTAAAATCGTTTGATCTGCTTAAAAGAAATACATTTTTTCTGGCCTTCAGTAAAAGTCATTGCTCTCTTGATACTTCTGGGCAATGTATGGCATATATCATACATAGAATTAAAATTTTCTACGACAAAGAAAATATTCAGCCTGTTGAAAAATATTTTCCTTTGTTAAAAAAAATCAAAAGTACTGTTCATATTATATTATATTTAACTATAATTTTTAAAATATCATGATGCGTGCGAAAACAAACTCATTGAAGAATTTAGTTGATTGTACTTGCATTTTCTTTTATTGTAATCATATATATACTTATATTTATGTTGCACGTATTATATTGTCACTGCCACTGTCACAGTGACTTAAATTGTTCAAATTCACTGATCACTAAAAAACCGAAACAACTTGAAACAATAACAAAATTATTACAAATGAAAATTAAAATAGTAGCGAGAGTTTTAAACAAAATGTCATTTAATTTGACAGCGTAAATAAATTGTTTTTAAGTTTAATTTTTCTTTTGTTTCTTTGTTTGCTGATATTAAATTTTTGTTACGCATGCACACATTTTAAAGTTCTTTCTCCCTTTCAATTGATGTACTTGTTTTTTACTTGATTTTTTTATTTTTTTTTTAAATCGAATTATCACTTTCGCCTTCGCATATTGCATGCAAGTGTATGTAAGTCTGTGTATTTGTATCTTGCAAAGCCCACATCCATACTTTGCAATCTACGCAATTTTTGCAACAAATTCATTTTTTTTTATACATTTCTGAGTTTTTTTTGCCATTTACAGCTTGCAAAATTATTGCAACATGCTGGTAATTTTTTCTTACTGCGTCCTACATAGTATGTATGCTAGTTTTATTGCAACAACCTACACTAATTTTTAATATTTTTTGTATGTGTGTTTTTTATTTATATCTCTTAGACAATTTTATTTATGCGTGCATATTTATGGAAACAACTATATGGAAAAATGTCAAAAGGCATTTTCAGTTTATTTTCTTCTTCTTCTTTTTCTTTTATTATTGGCTCTGCTTGTTTTTCTTTACACAAATTTTAGATACATTTATACAATTTAATTCTTTAAATACATAAATATCTTTACATTTATATACAAAATTTATATAAAAGACAACTTCTCGTTACGTATTGTTTTCTGTTGATGTCGATACCCAGCTTTCAGCCCATCTTTTCGGTGGTCTTCCTGGTCGTCGTCTTCCTGCTGGTATCTCATCCCGGGCAATTTTTATAAGCCGATTGCTGGAGGCTCGCGTCACATGCTCATTCCATGCTCGTCTTCTGGATCCTATAAATTTTACAATGTCGGTGACACCTGTTTGAGCTCTAATGTGTTGCGCGTCGTTTGCACATCTTTCTCTCACCTCAGCTGTTATACTCCGACCACTGGATACATCTATGCCCAGATACTTAAATTGCATTACTTGCTCTATCATGCACCTATCAATCTCTAACTTGCACCTTATTGGCTCTTTTGATATTACTAACGATTTAGTTTTTTCAGTTGACACTTCCACGTTTAATTTTCTGCCTGTTGTAAAAAAGCGATGTAAGAGTATTTGCAGATTATACTCACAGTCAGCTATCAGAACAGCATCATCTGCATAACATATTATTGATACGTTTCGATTATTTATTGTGTAACCTCGAAGCTGGCTAACTTCTGCAATGATTTGATCCATGATGAGATTGAATAGTTGTGGGCTTGCCGTTATCCGGTAGCGCAGTCTATACTTTTAGTATATGTGCCATTTATCATTGCTTTCGTTGTGCACGAAGTATTAAGATCACGGATAACCTGTAGTATTTGTGGTCGCGTCTTTCTTGCTTTTAGTATCTCCAGCACATCGTCAAGCCTGACACGATCAAAAGCTGTTTTAAGATCGACAAAACACATAAAAGACGGATTATCGTACTCGATTGACTTTTCCATAATTTGTTGCAAAATAAATATGCAATCTGTAGTTGACCTGTTTTTACGAAAACCTTGCTGCTCCTCTTGTTCTGTAAAATACGGTTGCAGTTGTGAAAGTAAAATTTTTGTAAAGAGTTTTTGAGTAGAATGTAATAATGTTATCCCGCGATAATTTTGGGGATCGTCTTTTTAGCCTTTAAAAATTGGAATAGTTAAACTTGTTTTCCATTCAACTGGAATTTTTTAATTTTTCAAATTTGGAATACCATCAAGCTTTTCTATTCTTTAACGTTTTTATCGCACCTTCCACTTCTCTAGCTGTTATTTCTATGTCTTCAGTTTCATATGCGTAGCTGGAGCAGATAGTCGTTGCACTAAATTCGCTTTTGTAGAGTTCCTTAAAGTAAGATTCCCACTTGTCAATATGTATTGGGTGCATTTTGACGGTTTTGTTTACTTCTATTTTTCTCTTTCTCAGCATTTTCCATACTTTTCTTCCATGGACTTAGTGAAACCTTCCCAGTACGACTCTTTTATTTCTCTGATCCTTTTATTAGTAAAATTTCTTTGCTCAATGTAACGTTGCCTGCTTTCTTCTGTTTTCCGTGACTTGTATTCTAAGTATGCTTTTTTATTTTCCTTTATTATTTCTTTAACTTCATCCGTAAACCAGGGAGTCTTATTCACTTTAGTTTTATTAACGCTTACCAGTCTTTTACCTAATGCTTCTTTTGCTGCTGTCAGGATATTTGATCTTATTTTTTCCTATGCTGTGTTGTTTTTTCCCATGCTTGTAATTTTATGGGAAAGTTTATTTTCTAGTAACTTTTTTGTACTTCAAGTGACTCCAAACTGTACTTTTCTACTTTTTCATGTGTTTCACCTCTGAACTGTATACAGCAATGAGTGATCACTTCTAATATTAGCCGAGTTAAGTGTGCGCACATCCAATATATTTAGTGGCTTAAACTGTCTACTTGTAATTACATAATCGATGACGTACCGCTGTCCTTGAGAGTTTTCAAAAGAATATTTATATTTTTCATTATGGTCAAAAAAGGTGTTATTTATCTTTAAACTATTTTGCGCACAAAAGTTTGGTAATAGTTCACCGTTGTCATTTATTACATCTTAACCCTTTGATGCCCGAATTATAATGGGGCTTGAGAGAAACCTTTTGTTGTGAAATTATGGTTACTTAGGTCTTCCACAATCTTGATACCAAATTTCTTGCTTCTACATTGGTTTGTTTGTCCTTTATTAAAGGTTAAAAAATCATAACTATGATGCTGTAGACAACCACTGGATAACTCTTTTTCTCCAAATTTTTAATTTTTATATTCTCTTATCTTTTGTAAACATATCTGATAAAAAAAATTTCCGGTTAGTAATAATTTAATGCACTATTTTTGAAAAAACAGTGCAAAATTTTTAGTAAAATCTTTTGCTGGACTTCAAAGACAAAACATTAAAAAAAATTACTTAGGCAAGAAATTTCAAATATTCGGCAATTAGCAAAGTGAAAAATACCTAACAGAACCGAATACAAATAGCGATAATAGTAATATCTGTTAAACATTTTATTTATGCCACATAAAAGTAAGTGTTGCATATACGCAACATTGGGTATGAAAGAGTTAATTAAACCTCTCTTTTATTCTAGCCACAGCTGTTCTGCCTATCCGAGCATTTAAATCTCCCATAATTATAATAGATTATTATTTTTGACCATGTCAATCTGGCTTTGAAGCATTTCATAGAACTCAAGTCGTTTCTCTTTAAATTTTGTAATGCCAGGTGCATATACGCTAAACAAATTGATATGTGTCCTGGTGTTTTGAAGTCGAACTTGCCGTATATGTTCATTTATATAAAAAATTTCGCTGATATTGGGATTCAGCTTAGCGTGCAATAACATTCCAATTCCTGCTTTTGCCCTCATTACTGACTCAGCTATAAAATAGGACATAATCGCCTTTCTTTTTGGTTTCTGAATAGTTTATTTGTGAACAAAAATTTCGAAACTGTAGTATAAATTGGAATTTAATAATAATTATTATTATTATTTACAAAAAATAATTATTTATTATTATTATTATTGTTATTAATTTGTTAACTTAGAATTATAAATTATAAGCTAATATAAAAGTAGCAATGGCGACTAAGGCCTTCAGCACTTAAAAAATAATTATTTAAATATACTTAAATCTATGTAAACTCCGCCTTAGAGTCCAGCATTATATTTCACCAAAAGAAAGAAAATATTCACTCTCTTGTCAAATTTTATAAATAAATATGGTTTTTTCCTTTTTTTCTTTTTTGTTTTCTTTTGTTATGTATTTTTTCAAGTTTAATAAATTTTTTTTATCACCACAACAATCACTTTCAATTAAGTTGCACAATATTTTTGCAATTTATTGTAATTCAAAATTTTGCATTGTTGTCAATTATAACAATGAAAAAAATCAAAATAATGAAAATGTTTTCATAATTAAATTAATATAATAAAAAATAACATAGTTACATACATTTTAATCGTAATATACATTTCAATAAAAAATATATATATTTTTTGACAGTGTCCAGCGCTCATGCAAAGCCGGAAAAAGTACTTGGGAGACTACCAAATACCAGACGGCATGCTGAAACAACTGGAAATAGGCCTTATACTAAAACTTATTGCAGTAATATGACTTACAGAAATACTATAATTCTTTAAGAATTATAGGGACTGTAAGAATACTATTATAATCTTTGAGGGGGCACAATAGTTCTTTAAAGCGCAGTGCACATCCCCAAATATAATAATAATAATAAAAATGCAAGGTTTTCTTATTAGCTAACTAGATTCCGTTTAACCCTAGACGACACTTCTAATTTTTTATACACTAAGGCCCATCTTCGTCTAATCGACGACTGGTTTTATTATTGTGTTTAATTAAACACTGTATTATTTATTCAAAATTATACATTGTTTAATTTTTCAGTGCTTTTTATTACTTAAAAAAGAAATTAATTAATTCATTGTTTTTTCTGATGACTTGACAAGAAAATTCTCGTCGTCGATTTGACGAATACTTATGTATTTGCAACAATTTCGTCGCATAGGAATAGGGAAAGTGAAAAAGTTTGTAATGCACTCGTTACCATGAATAGAGAATATTTTTCAGAGACTTCGGTATTTTATAATTCGCAAAATTCCAGAATGCACAAATCGCGCGTTTACTCCAAGGCATAGGGTGAAGTCATTTCAGAGATCAAAAGTTGTAGTGTTAAAAACAGTTTCCGTTGCCAATTTTAATTTAAATTTCGAAGCTATACTTTTTTTTATTTGCACTATTTTGACACTATAACATTTGACACTTCAAATAGAGCGAGAGAGTTCTCAGAGATGACTCCACCCTATTAAATATGCCTTGTGCAAGATTGTCATAATCCAAAAAAAAAAGAAATCGAGTTAAGTATACCAAAATTACTTATCTTGTATAAAAATATAAATAATAATAAAAAAATAACGGTATCTTATGAATTTTTCTCATAAGAAGAGTATCATCTAAAACTTTAAATGTGATTTTCTCAAAAATTTGTTCTTTTGACTTATGACAGTCTTGCAGAAAACGAGCGAAATGTCCACAAAAAAAGTTAAATTCCATAAAGAATCAATTCAATGTTTTTCTTTTGAATTTTCACTGTCCTAATTGTACATTATGTATGGTATGTACCTACTATACACTGTACGAAAACACAACAACAAAAGAACCCTTGGGTTATATGGTATGCCTATGCAAGCGCAGCGCCGCTTAATCATAATGATGCTGGTGGTTCATTAACCGCTCCCAACTCACGTAATTTATACTCATATTACTAGTATGTGCGTACGTACATATTTATGTTTGTAAGTATGATGATATTACTTTGGTTTTGTTTTTCTATGAGATTTTCTTCATACCAAAGCAATGAGATCACAACATTCCCATAAGAGAGTGAGAGAGAGAGAGAAACAGGGAATTTCACTCCCATCTATTCAGCAAATGTAAAAATATCTTGCTACAAACAAACACAAAAGTACCGTTTTTTGTGTGTACGAATGCTAATAATAAAAATAATTTATTTTAGTTTTTTTATTATTATTATTTTGTTGTTGTTCTTTTTATTGAATGCCTTGCCTGATGATAGCATCATCACCATTCCGAAGAAACAAAGTGGCGTCATACATATGTAAAAATGTAAATGTAATACAGCTGCTGCTGTTGATTTCTACTGCTGCTGTCATTGCCACTGTTTCACTGTTCCATTGCTACTCCATTGCTGCCACTGCTGCTCATGATGATTCTTTTTTTTCACTACTGGACTATGAACATTAAGCTACACTATGACCGATCATATGCTGCTCCCCCTTTACATGCATTTGCAAAAGCACCACGACAAGCTAGAGCTCAGAATATTTTCTCCCCTTTTTGTTTTATTATTTTATACAAAAGTTTCATGTAGGAAACACAGAAACTTAAAAACGTCTTTGTTTCCCATACAAAAAAAAAACGATTTTTTTGTTATCTTTTTGAGTTTGGAAATATGAAGACTGAAATCGATTTTTTGATCATTATTCATTCATTTTACTTGTAGGCATAATCGAGGATTCATGAAAATTTCTGGAAACCCAAAATTTTGTTCTGGCTGCTTTTTAAGAATTTTATCTTTTTATTGATTTTACAAGTTGCAATTGGAGACGTAATTAAACCAATCGTAAATGGAGATTGGCAACAATTCTCTATATCAAATAATTATAGAGCGAAATTCCCGATCCAATTCAAGTAATTAAGTTTTAAAAGAAATTGATCTATTAAATAACTTCAGAATCTACATAGATTTCTGAACTGCACCAAAGCTTCAATTCCAGCTTTTAACGATTGAATTTTAATCTCAGATGCGAATTTGTAAAAAAGCTAGATTTGGAGTTTGAAAAAGCGATCTCTAGAAAAATCGCACATTTGCATGGATTAGTGAAACTGAGTTGGAAAAAAAAATTTATCTAAAAAACGATCGAAAAAGGCTCTATCGAATAATCGCACGTATGGGATCATCGGATTTGTATAGATCACTGGTGCAGAATTTGAATTGCTATATTTTATAATTGTTTTTTTTTTTTTATTCCCGATAAATTTTGTTTTTACTTGTTTCGAATAGTAAATGGTTTTCTAGGCAGCATACTGCAGTCATAAAATAGTGATTTAGACACGATCACTAACCAAATTTCTTAAACATATTTTCCCATAAATAATTTTTTTTTCCACTTCACTGAACTACTTTGTTTTTACGAAATAAATATGAAATTTTTATTTAGATTTCAATTCCTGTCTCCAGTTTTCAGCTTTAGTTTCACAACATGCACCCTAGTTCTTTGCTGTATTATTATTTTGACCTTATTTCATTTGTTAATTTGTTTCTGCTGCCACTGTCTATTTACAAATACACAATTGTGCTTAAGTATGGGGAGAAAATTTTCAATTAATTTTCTTTAGTTTAGAAAAAAGACTTTTAGTTAGTTCGCTCATGGCTATGTCATTGTTTTGTATTTTATGCTTTTTTATTTTTAGTTGCAAATTGATATTTCCGCTTTAAAATTGAAGTTTTCTTTTGAGAAAATTGATGTGAAGTGTAAATTCATACAGAGGAAAAGCGAAATTAAACAATTAGTTGCTTATTTAGAAGAAAATAAATTGACGGAATAATGAATGAATTTATATGAAGGGCCTGCGGTCAAATCGTGATATCCAACAATTTTAAAATTGTATAGAAGAGCAAAACAAATGTTCGCATTTCTCTATTCCGCACCTACCGAAATGGGATTTTCGAATAATTATTTTAAAAAAAGTAATCAACATTTTGAACGCCTCTATTGATGCGAAAGTTAGTTAGTTTTTGGCATTTTTAACTACAGATAAGTTTTTTCGCTAAAATTGAACTTTTAAATTTATTGAGATGTCTTTAACTTAAGTCGGTTCAATTCTTTCAGTTAAATGATTTTTGAAAAACGGAAATATGAGTAAATCCAGCGTTACTTACGTTTCACCATTCGGTATAAAACGATTTTTTCAACAATAATTATCAGCTATTTCAAAAATCAGGTAACACAGTCGTATGTGTTTTATGCTCTTGTACATGAACATATTTTCAATTATTAAAGTGCTTTGACGAAATAACTCATATTAGTGCCGTTACTTATGTTTCCGCACAAAACATCTATTTTGAGTCCTCGATTTAGATGAAAATTAAAGAAGAAAATTTTTTCCAAATGGATTTATTTATCGACAGTAGAAGTTCATAAAAAATTTGACTGTTTTGCTTAAATTAGTATATTTTTTTTAATACATATTTGATTTGCCTAGCGTTACTTACGTTTCAAGTTGTGTATCACTGGTCTACAAATGAAAATTTTTAGGAATGAGCTAGATAAAAGGGGGTCACTGAGTTCGAATCCGTGGTCTAATATACTGTACTACATCGGGATTTTTTTTTTATGGAGCACTCAACCTTGAAATAATCTAACATATAAAAAAGTAAAAGTGAAATTCGCTTGTTTAACAAAACATATTTAGATTTTTAAAACAATTTTTGATTATTTATTTTTTTGTTTTAAGTTCCTAGCTTAGCACAGTGCATGTCGAATTCAGCGACCGCCTTTTAGCTCAAGTACACTTGACTTGCCCTACTAATTTTATTTGCGTGGTATTTAAGGAATATTAAATGGTGGTTTGAATTAAACAATAAAATGCAATAATTTAATATATATCATTAAAAAAAAATAAATTGTGTATTAACGAGCACAAGGCAGAAGTGAAATTTCTTGTGAACTAAACGAAACACAGGCAAATGAAATTTTTCAATCGCTAAATTTTTTACTTCATTGGCTTGTGTTTTTTAATTTCAGTTAATTAATACACAACCAATTTTTTTTTGGGATTAATGCTAGAACAAAAATTGCAACTCTCTACCGGTAATTTCGATGACAATTGTAGGCGAACTCTTTTTGTGTGCGACATCTTCATGTAATTCCTTGGACATTTGCGCCATCTGTATGTGAAATGTATAACTGTCATCAACTTTAAGATGGCGACGCTACATATTGTTCTTTCTGCCATAGGCGTGTGTGTGTAATTAATATGTTATATTGAATTAAAACTATTTATGAATCGTTTATTTTATAGTTTGCTCGTGAATTCAGTTACGGAATATTGATATTTAGCCCCTCATGCACATTGTTCGACAAAATTATGTCGTATTGCAAACTTACGCGCGACGTCACATCCGGTTGGTTTTACTCTAGGACATGAGAAAAGAAGTTTCACTTCAAAAAAAAAAATAGTTTAATTTGTTGCAAAGTAAAGTAAAACAGCTTGTGTTTTTATAGAGTAATAATTATTTGAAAGATATAGTGAAAGTAATAAATACTATGTGGTAAATAATCAAATCTTTAAATATAATGCTAAGAAATAAAATTTTAATTCATTTTTGAGCAAAGAACTTATAATTTTTAAGAGTACTTAGATTAATGAAGACTTTTTTCCTCCCGATATACCTTATCGCATTCAATATTTAACTTTATTTTTTCCCTATAACGCCTCACAAGTAAGTTTTTAGTCATTTGTGGACAAATTTTGTTGCTCCATTTCTATTTCTGCTACCACAAAAAAAAAAAAAAAAAAAATTATGTTACATACGTTCCATTTTTAAATTACAATTTTTTCTACAAATACTAGAATTTTTGAATCCAAAATGAAGTAGATCAATATAACTTCAATCTTTAAAAAAAAATCTAAGTTTGGTTTTATTTGATAAACTACTTTTGGAGTTAAACAACTTTTTGTATATTTCGCGTTACTTACGTTTACCACTTAAAAAAATTTTTAAATTTATTTTTTGCACCGAAATCAAATATTTAACACACTAAAATTTATGCACCCTTTGAATCTTTTTCTCGTTTTTTTTTTACTAGTAAACTGCGCTTGCGAGTAGCGACACAAATTTAATTGTTTTCCCACTTTGAAATTGGCAGCATTTTCAAACTATTCTATGATTCCAAACTTTGTTTACAAAAGCAAATAAAATTATGGGGTTTCCTTGATTTTAAATATGGTTTATTGTCTTTCATGTTAACGTATTTTTAACCTTTTTTAACTCACAAAAACTTAATTTACTCTTATGTCGACTTAAACTACTCTAATTTGTTGCCTCAGAAATATAAAGTTTCAACTTTTTGTATACACATTTAAGCCACCTGCCAGCTTTTTTATCCCAAAAGTTGTGAATGAGGGAGAGAAAGGGTGTTTTGTTTTATTTATATATTGAATTTGCATATCTAAAACTTTAAAATATTCGAAAGTTGAAAAAGTGATTTGAGTTCCATCGATCTCTCAGAAGTGCTTGTAGGAAACTTCGATTAATATTTTGTTTAACTTTGTCTGGCAACTAAAATCGAGAGATTATTGAAAATTTTGATCTACAGATGTTCTGAAAATTTCATTGACACTATGAAGGAAATATATGAAGATCAGAGTGATATTTTGTATAAAGCTTCGCAAGAGATGTTCTGAAAACCCCATCGATGCTCTGTCGAATTCATATGAAGATCAAAGTAATCTTTTGTTCAAATTGTTTCAGCATATACAATCATATGAAATCTCTTAATACGAAGATCAGAGGGATCTTTTGTACAAAGTTATTTTGGCAGATGGTCTTAAAACTTTATCGTTCCTCAGAATAAATTGTATGAGCATTAAAGTTATCCTTAATTTAATTTGGTTTGGCGGATGGTCTGAAAATTCTATTGATCCTCAGAAGAAATCAATTGTTTTATACAATCTGTCCCAGAATGTTTCTTCTATCCTCCAGAGAATCGAAAAATTTCATTGGTTCTCAGAAAAATCATATTATGATCCGAGTGAGTTTTAGATTTAATCTGTTTTGGCAAATACTATAGTTAAAATATTTTAAAATTCCATCAATCCTCACCAGAAATTCTTCGCAGATCACAGTAATCTTTTGTTCAAATTTGTCTTGCAGATATGGACTACAGACGATCAATCTGAAAGTTACATTGATTCTCAGATAAAATGCAAATTAAGTACTATATGAATCAAATATGTGATCAAGCAACAATTAGATATGAGCTCCGCAACTTAGATTTTTGGCTTGGTTTTGATTTTTCGCTTCCTTCTGTGTTTTGAAAATTTAATTATAAATATATTGTAGTATGCAACTTTTCTAACATTTTTAAATCTTAACTAATAAAAATTCATATATCTTCTTTTTTAGGTATGTATCGTGAATGCGCAAATACTATTATGATTCAAATTTAAGTAAGTTTTTGAAAATGTTTTTAAATTTCATTACATAAATTATCGAAGATAGTTTATTAATTTAGCTCCATCTCGTTTTTTTTTTACATCAATCTATGTTTTTGTTCTCCAAATATTTTCACCCTGAATCACCCGAAAATTGATGGCATTTTAATTCAATTGCTTTAATTAAATCAATTAATCAAAGAATTTTGACACTGTTATACTACCAAGCACCACAAATTACAAACCACTTGAATAATTTGCTGACATTTTGAACCTCATAAAATAAATTTTAAGTAGATACTTTGATCAAAAATAAACAACAAAATACCTAATCACAAGAAAGAGGGAACTTTATAGCACTTAAAACAAAGATATGCAAGAGAGCAAGAAATGTTTTTACAATTTACAAGAATGTACAAGAGACTCTCGTATAGAATTAAGCGCTCAGGCAAAGTACGTAAAAAGATACAAATCGTCGTATACTTAGAGAAGATACGAGCACAATGCCGCATAATTGTTTAATCTTTTTGGCATTAATTGAAATTAAAATGGAGTAGTTTAGAGGGAAACTGTTGTTATTTGACTCTCATGCTGCTGCTACTGCTGTCCACCAACTCAGTCCGGCGGCCCATCCATCGAATGAGTGGTGTGCACTTTGGCCCCATGCTGTTACAATTACATTTTGTGGATTCGTTTTTAAACAAAGATAAATAGTTTTTTTCTGCGTGCTTGTGTTTGCATGTGTGAACGCTGAGTACGATTCACATAAAGTTCACAATTTATACATACCATTACAGAATACTTACATTTAAGTAGTAGAACTCATACAGTCATATTTGTATCTGCACTTTTACGCAGTGCATTAATTTGTTGCTTGATTTATTTGTATGTACGTATATTTAGTATATGCGAGAGAGTATTGCAATTTATGCAAAGGCTAAAGGCGTTTTCCCAAGTATGACAAAACAAAAAGTGAAAACAAAACAATGACAATATTGTTTTGATGCTAAAGCTTTCATTCTGTTTTCATGTATTTGACATTTGCTTGGGTATGTGGTCAATAGGAAATTTATACAGCATTAATGGAGCCTGAATTGAATTCAGCAGTATTAATATTGATAAAAAAAAAAGTGTTATACACAAAAGGTATTAACTTGGTGAATACGAAATCGAGACTTTTACTCTTGGGCTCATATTAAAGGCAAAACTAGCTGTACTTGATGAGTATAAATTATTTTTCCATTCCTTTATTTATTAAAAAGTATAATTATAAATAATTGTAATTAAAAAAATAATAATGAGCATTTAATTTAATTTGAATAGGCTAACAGAAGTGGGATCAGGGTCATAATATCAATTACATATCTTGTTCTTGCTCGCTGCTTTTTGTTGTCTTCTTAAAGATGAGCAAAAATTGTGATATCACATGGAAATTTTGAAAATCATAAGTAATTGCTCAAATTATTATGCGGAGTCAATTAAAACTTTAAATTTAATTTGCAAATAGAAAATATAAAATTGTTAAGTTTCGTGAAAAAATAAAATAAAACAAAATTACGATAATGGCAATACTGAAAAATATTAATTTTTTAAAATCAGTGCGACTTTTTTGACTAAATAAACACAATTCCGTTAAGAGCGGATTCCAATTTTAAGGGCCGTAGAAATTTATTTATTTTTTGTTAAGAACTCCAACAGCCTTAATAATGTGTATGTGTAATATATGGTAACCAGACGTACTAATTTGATCAGTATATGTCCTAATTTTTTGTTTTTAAATACTGATTTTTTGAAATTTTGTAATCAGTACGAAAATGTATTGATTTTTGTATTTTGTACTGATTTTTTTAATTTAATTTTTTAAGAATTTATGTGCTTAACTTTAATATTCTTAAAATTGTTTTTGCAGACAGTCTTACCCTGATTCTTCCCAAAATAAAATACATACGCGTAGCTGCCATCGAGAGGAGAAAAGCAATATTTACTTGAAGGAAAGTCGGTTAACGTAAATTTTTAAATGAGTGAAAGGAATTTGTTATGAATTGAATTTGATTATTTTCCTCTCTTCTCAAGATCCTCTAAATATGGAGACTGATACGTAATCAACATTGTCTACTCATAAAGAAAAAAATGTAAAATGAACACATAAAATCGGAGAAAAAGTTTCAGGACGTTTACTCACTATATTACATTGAAATTACTAGGTAATAAAAGAATAAAAACTGTACTGATTTGTACTGATTTTCACTGCTTTTCAACGTCTAATGTAAAAAACCTGGCTACCCTAATTCAGTGGCGGTTCTAAGATTTGGGTTTGGGGGGCCTTATTTTACTAAATTAAAAGATAAATATCAGGCTCACTATCGACCAAAGCCCAGACCTAGACCAAAAACAAGTGCAAAAAGTTTATCAAATACAGGTAAAAAATTGAAAGATAACTGGAACAAAACTGAGACCAACATTCAAACTAAAGCCGTATAGAAATTTGGGCGGAAATTTCGACCAATTTCAAACTAAAATTCAAATAGCTTTTTCAGATCGAAGTTTAAACCAAGAAAAGAACAAAATTCAGATCAAAAATCTAGTTCAAAATCAGACCAAGTTCAGATCAAAATCTTGATTATGACTTTTCTGATGGATTTATATTGTTAAATGATCTATGGTATTTTGAGAAAAGAATTTGAAGGAAATTTTAATTTCCTTTGAGAAAACATTTTGACACATCTCTATTTTTGAATCATTTTTGGTCGAAACAAAAACCCGAAAAAAATTTAAATTTAGATAACAGTTGATAGTGGATAGTACTTTAAACGAATTTTTAAAATATATATTCATATCACTCTTAGCATCGACATTACTATTAATGGTGAGTTTACGATCTCACAACTCCATAACCAAGCACTTCATTTTTATAAAAAATTAAATACGTTCTTTAAGCCTGTTATACATTACTTAAAATGTAAATATATCTTAATTTGACTAAAAAACCAATACATTTAAATTTCAACGAGATCCGTACACGCTTTCGGGTACCGGGCAACAACGAATCGGACCAAAATCCCAACAAAAATCGGACCAAAATGAGATCAAATTCAGGTCAAAACTCAGACTAAAAACCCAAAATTCAGACCGAATCAAAACCAAAATCAGTTTTAAAATTCATTCCGAAATTCAAAAAAAATTAAGACCACAACTCAAACCAATAGTTAAACAAAACTTTATTCCAAAAGGACACGAAATACCGAACGAAAGTAACCCAAAATTCAGACCAAAAACTAGTGGGAATGACTGATAAATATTTACATCAACAAATTTTAACTTGAATTAAACAAAAACTAGACCAAATTTTAAAACAAAATTCAGACCAATTTCGGACCGAAATTCACACCAAAATAGTATCAAAATCAACCCAATTCAGACGAAAATATTAACCACAACTAAAACTAATAGTTAGATTGAAACTGAGGCTAAAAAGACGCCAAATACAAAATAAAGCAAACCAAAATTTAGACCAGAAGTCAGATCAAACGCTGGAAAGCAAATCAAAATTTAGACCAAACATGGATTAAAACTCAAATCAAATTCAGATTAAAATTCAAATTAAAATAAAACAAAATTCTGACTTACAATCAGAATTTAGATCAAAAACGGAAAAGTTAAACCAATATGAGACTGAAATTCATTACAAAATTCAATCCAACAACTAGACCATTATCAAGCTTTTTAAAAGTAAGACATCTATAAGCTCCTGGATACGCTACTGCCCTAATTCAATATATTGTACTTTACGTACAAGATTAATTTTTTTCCAGTGCAAAAGTAAAAAAATAATTAAAAATAAGAAAAGTAAGAGAAAAAAGTGTATATTATATAACTAGAGAACGGTAGATATTTTAAATTATGTCAAAGTATACCATTTTTTAAGTGAAAATTCGGAAAATTTCCAACATTATGCAGCAGAAAGTGAATATAGTATGATAGTGATATTATTATGGAGGCGTGGTAATAGCACCAAATGCAGTACATAAGTATAGTAATATCCCCGAGGCTTCAGCATACTCGCTTCACTGCATAAATTTCCTGCTGATCTCTATTACTGCTAGTGTTGCCATAAATTCTCATTTATCGTTGTTGCTATGTATACTCCGTAAAATTTTCAAAAACGCGCACACACACACATCAAAAGCAAATAGAATAAATGCATTTTCAACAACTTAACTTTTTATTTGTTTTTCTGTTCTTTTTCGTTTTTGAAAAACGCGGTAAAGTGCATAAAAAAGAAGAAATGAAACGCTCAAAAGTTTAATGAATTGGATAAAGCAGTGAAGTAGCTCGCTTAAAGCAAATTAAACAATTGCACGGCACTAAAATAAAATATAAATTGCATTTAACCTGAATTAGAAAATATTTTTCAAATGGATGGACTACAAAAATAGATAACGAAGAGTTTCTTCATTTATAATATCAAAAAGAAGCACAATTGTCAAGTGTTAGATTGAAATTAATAGAAGTTAAGCTTAAAATATTTAACACGCTCCCAAATATTCTCCCTACGAAAGTATTAATTTATATTCACACCCACTAAAAATTTTCTTCTAACCAGTTAATTTTTATTATTCCTTCGTCATCATCAATGACAACAACTGTCAAATTAGATAAATTGTCAAATTGTGTGTTGTCATAAAGTCGTCGTCGTAGACGTCAACATCCATGCCATCATCGTCGGTCTTCTTTGTCAATCATCATGGTCTTGGGTTTTTCTTTTAATATTTACATTGTTGTTGTAGTCGTTGGTTTCTGTCTCATCATCATTATTTTTTTCTATTTTAACAATTACATTGTGCTTCATGTTTTCTTTTATAGAAATTTTGGGCCAGAAAAAACTGAAAGAAAACCATCGACAATCCGCCTAGCCCTAGGAGCTTAGAGTTATTTGTATGCAGTAGGTCATAACCTTACATTCTCTATTTCGTGTCAGCATCTCTCTTTTCTCCTTTCTCTCTCTTCATCACTTACTATGAACGGGACACGATTCGTTAATCAGCGGAAATTGAAAAATGATCACGATATCAATATCAGTTAAAAATTTATAAGTAGAAATTGAAAATGGGGTTCTTAGTAAAAACCAGCGAAAAAACTATTTAAACTTAATTGAATTTAATATAGAAATAAATGAGCAGAGAGTAAAAGAATGACAGAAATATTTCGAAAGTAGCGTATTGAAAAATGGCATGAAGATTGGTGTGTTGCGTTTGGATTAATTTAAAAAATTAAAAGTTAAAAAACAGTCTAAAAAGAATAACTCAGTTTATAAAGGCTAATGCTAAGAAAATACAAAACGTTTTTCTTTTATTTTTTTCGACACTTATGCACTATAGTTACATACCTAGAGGCGATTTCATCGTTGGAATGTTTTTTTACACTAGTTTTGAATTTTAGCCTATATAAAAGTTATCCAGAAATTCTTTGAAAAGCCATTTTGATTTTTTCAAAGATCGTTTGTTGAAGCAAAAAAATGCATTCCCAAGCACTTTTGAAATTTTACAGTTTTCGATAATCGTTAACGGCATTTCCAGATTCAAGAGCAACAAAATGTTTTCCCATTCAGTTTTTGACGCTAATAACATATCTAAAACGAAATTAGGTAACGCGAATCACTAGGATATACAAAACATTGACATTAAAAAAAAAAAAAAAAAAAAAAAAAATAGGATGGCAACACTGCTTGGGCGAAAGCGGAGAGAGCATAATGACATTTCTACGAAGCCAAATTTGCACTGAAAATTTTATTTACTGTCTCATGCAAAATTTATAATGAATGCTGCTCCGAAAGCATTTTTAATTGACATTTAAAATTACACAGCAAATTTATGCATTTTGCCAAAATTGTGTGTTTGGCCCAAATATCAGATGTCAATGTTTGTTTAACTATTAAATTTTATTTTCAAATTTTATGTGCTATCTTCCACATAAATAACATAAACTAAAATGTTTATGCTTGCAATTATTCTCAAGAATCTAGACTTTAGATGCACAAATGTCACAAATGTTCCAAAAAATACAAAATTTACATAATTGGCATATTTTTATTTTTGGGTTATTTGTTGGCTATGTCAATAAAATTGCAAAATAACAACAACAAAATATTTAAGTAGTTGCTATTTTTGGTTGTAGAAAAGAAGCCCAATTGAAATTGATATGATTTTGTTGTCGATTTTTTTTTCATGTAAATAATTAAATGAAATTCACAACCGAAATGAAATGTCCGTTGTATCATTGCAGTCCTCTCTCGTTCGCTTATGCTCTTACTATTCCCCTCGTTGTGGCGCATTACATTTGAAATGCGGAGTAATTTTCCTTCATTTTTTCCTCAATAATTTCTCTCTTTTTCTTTTTAACTTCTTTCTGCCTTTCTGCGGTACGAATGTATTCAGCCAACGATATTCATTGATATTTAACACGTTCGCTGACGTGAATGCAAAGGCTGTGGTTATGTCCAGATTTTGCTCGACGAACACCATGAAATTGTTGTTGCATCGAACACAAAGAGAGAATCTTTATTCACTCTCAACGAACACGATATGCTCGGTGAAATAAATACGGATGCATGCATGGTATGCATGGTGACAATAAGTTATTTTACAAAATAATATCATTACATACAAAATAGTTTTAAACAGCTGACAAATATTTTTCTGGGGTATTCAGGTGTGGCAGTGGTTTTTTTAATGCATTTTTGAGAATTGTTTGTGAATAACAATGAAAATATACTAGCTCTGTATTTTTATCAAATATTTATTAACATCTGGAGAATAATTTTGAATTTTTTCCCTTTAACATATACAGTTAAATCAATTATACATCTCTGGAACTATACCCGTTTTTGATGCAGTTTTGAGAAAATGTGTTTGAAAGTTCCTTTGCCACCTCCTGCCAAGTTCTACATCTGCAACTTTCGATTCACTGTAGATTTCAAAAAATACATTTGCACCCATATTCTCGCGCATTATAAAAGCAATTTAAGGCACAAATTTTTTAGATTTTCCCGACCTATCACCCCAAACAACTCCCTTAAGAATGAAAAGAAATGGAGTGCCAGTAATAGAAAATATCGCCTTCTCTAACAGTTAAGTTGTAAATCTATGGGCTACTACTAAATAAGAGATTTCCATTGCCTATCTGTAATAAAACTTATTCTAAAATGAAGTGCTTATAATCTTCGGCTTCGGCAAAATACTTCGGCCAAAATTTCTGCCATTTTTGACGAATCCGAAGCCATAGCCGAAGATGCGTTTTTAGGCCGAATAGCCGAATATTCGGTCGGACACTTGTACATTTCGACCAAAAACAACTCTGCAGCGAGCTCAATGTAATCACCTAGACCAAGCACGAGAGTAAAATGCGATGTGTTCACCGAACAGCGAAAACCAGCATAGCCACAGCTTATACGTTCATTTTCATAGTGTCACAATATGGCATTAATTCTATAACATTCAAATCTAAAGAGTGTTTCAACAAGACTTGCAGGGTTGGAAATTTTAGTAACTTTGACAGTTGCCATCGCATTAACGTCAGATTTGACAAGCGTGCTCTATAAAAGTGCGAGCGCTTCACTGTGAAAGAACGAATTCAAATGACTCAAATTTAGGTATTAAGAAAATTTACGTATTTTTGCGACCACAATGCGTAAGTAAAATACGCTCAGATTTTCCTTGGAATCACACGCCAAGTGTACGGTTTATATTGTAAAAATTCGAGAAGACCGTGTCAGTACTAGACGTGAGACAATCAACCCGTGCACGTCCAGCACTGTCTGCTGAAAATAATGCTTCTGTCAGTGACCAAAGAACTTCATTTGCACGACGTCTACTTTCAACAGAATAGTGCATTTAGCCATACTGTTTGAGGAACGAATTCTATTGTATTTGTAATCCAAAAACAAATTCTTTTTGTTTTTCACAGTTGTGAAAGAACTTCACCGCAGGGTGTCTGGTTTCGATAAATTACCCTTTTACAGTAGCGGATTTATCATGTAAGCAGCAGATACCAGTATCTAGGGCGACAAATTTTTAACAGCAGCAAATTTGTAATGGCAACCAATTTGTTTTTTCAAATACTGCTCCCAAATCTTCTTCTTCAAAAAAAAAACTCTGCAAAAATTGTGAAGGGGAAACCCTTGAACAGCAGTAGTCCTAACAAAGTTATCAGGTACAGATTTATATCCATTCATGTGTTTGTCCTTAATAACGATCGCCTGTTCGCCAGACGTGTGTCGCGTGAGTGTTAAATACTTCGAAAAGTAGTTTGTTGTTGTTGAAGTATGTTCTTGATAAAGAAGAAGAATTATTGTTAAAAATCTTCACAATTGACGGTATAAAAATCTTCACAAGTGTCAGTGGCTACGCAGTTTGAATCTAGAATTTGTAAAGCGAGCACCTCAAAACGGAGTAACGAAGACTTTTACAAAATAGACATATGGAAGCACATACAAAACAAAAAGGTCGTAAAGGGTTTATTATAAACACGACGCAATTTTCAGCTAGTGATCTTGAGCTTTACATGGATTACTCCGAAGCAATTTATAATTATGAACGAGAGGAGGAAGAATTCTATAGTCGTCGGAAGTTATTTGAGAAAACGAAGAAGAAGCGAACAAGAAAAATTGCAAAAAATGCAAAAAGATCAACAACAGCTGAGGAAAACCCACCAGTAGAAGGAGACCAAAATCTCGAAATCTCATCGATTAATGAAACTTTCACCATATCATCAACTACAAATTTTAATGGAATTGAACGCTTTCGTAGAGCTGGATGTGTTTTTGAAGGTGAAGACACAACATCCACAGTGGCAGAAGCAGTCGTCAATCCAAATTCCAAAGCTAATAAAGCATTTAGCGCCCATTTGGCACAAACTTTCACACAATTGAAAACTTCTGCATCAATTAAAACAACAATTGCAGCGCCAGCGAATCAAGCATTATATGAACCATCAACTGCACCAAGAGCTCCGCCAATAACGGAAGCTGCAACTAAACCAATTCCAATTAAAGTTGCTCCTGCTGCTCTATCAGATTCCGAAGAATCTGGTATTTATAGACTACCTGAAGAAAATCGCGATCTCAAATGTTTACAATATGCTGATGAAGCAAGCCCACCACAAGCACTGATGAAAGCGCCACCAAAACCCCCACTGTTGACACGTTTCGTATTATGGCATAGAAGTGACTCGGTCGCTTCCATTGTCGAAATGGAAACTAAATCATTGCCAAAAGCGCACAAATCAAGCAAAAATAAAACAAGTGAAACAAATCATTTAATCAATTGCGATATTAGCGCTGACGACATTAATCAGAGAATTCCAAATTTTACCAATATGTCCAAACTTTTTGCTCCGAAAAAGCCAACAGCAAAAGTCAAGCGTAATAAGAGTACAACAGGTTCGTTGGCGCGTAAAAGCCTTAATGCGGCTTTGAATAGATTGGCTATTTAAATAAAACGACAGTCGGCAGCCGACGGCAATTTAAGATTATTTTCTATTTTTACTTATGTAACATTCGCTATTTTTACTAACATTTATTATTTCATTAAATTTTCAATTTTTTTTATTACAATTATGCTCTTAATTTTTGTAATAATAAATTTTTTAATAAATAAATTCCCCTTAAAAATTCAATTTCACTTGATTTTTTAATTGAATTTAAGGTTAGATTAGGTTTTGTTTCTTCTTATTTATATCCAAAGATCTTCGCGGGAAGTACTGGCGATGCGAATTTATCGATCGCTAGGAAAAATGTAGTTGAGAAAATAAGAGAATCGGAAAATTCCCCGAAATAGTTATATAAATAACGCTGGATTACAAAATTTCAAACTTAAAATGTAGTATGTTTTCTAAACTAATTCGAGGTCGTTGAACATGAAAACTCAATCTCCTTTTCTTTCTATGTGTGAGTTTTTGAGATACCATATGATAAAATGGCGATTTTTCGGGTTACTGTCTTACTTACGGCCAAATATCTTATCAACTATAGTTTCAATCGAGTCATATATCATTTATGTAATTTAATTATGCATCCAACAATATCAAGTTTGTTTAGATTGGATAAATGGCTGAGGTATGGCTGCTGAAATTTAAATTTTGGTGTGAATTCTGGGAAATTTTTTCACAGGTCATAGTCATAAACTTTTATGGTAGGGACGACAGACTGTGCGAATTTTTGTTAAATGAAGAACTAAATTTTTAGAATGTGTACACGACAATCAGCACGTTGTCTGTCATCGTGTACTGTCGCCAGCCATCAAGCGTAACAAATTGTATAAGGGAAATGTTATGCTTATTACTGGAGCTGTATTCAAGGCCACTGTAAAATGATCAGTATAAAAAATGTGTGAAAGCAAATTGGCAAAGATTTTACTCAACATATAGTTCTAGAATTCGAAATAAACACTCAGCATTTTGTAAAATAAACCAATTTATTGTAGAAAGTTCTCGAAATGGAAACGGACTCGAAGAAAAGAAATGTCATTTTTTGTCTCGTCGCAAAAATTACAGAATTCGATATTCAGCTGGCATAAATAGTCAAATGGCCTGAAAGCTACCAAAACGCAGAGACAGGGAAAAATTTTAAAAATCAATTTTTTTTTTAATTTTTTTGTTATTGGTTCAAGATTTATCAGGCTTATCATCATTGTAATTTTTTGTCGAAGTGATAAAGTGACTAAGTCGCCACAGTGTATAAGAGCAGGTTAATCATACGGCCGTTTGTGATGGTTCCTACTAGCATTTACACATTCTATACGAGTGTTTGATATTTGAAAAATTTGCCGAAAATTGCAATGTTTTTTGTTTTTAAAGTATTTTCACTGAACAGAAATGGTGAATGAAACTAACACCACTGTTCTTTGCATTTATTTTGTTTTTTTTTTATATATATACTCATGGAAGTAGCTAAAAATCCCATCGCAAAATGCTGATTTCCATGTAAAAAGTTTTAAACAAAATGTTTTTAAAGTAGAAAATTAAATTTTAATTCAACTACAACAAACAAACTATTTCAATACAAAATCGTTATACATAAAAATAAATACATAAAAACAAAAAAGAAAATGGTGTAGAAATAGATATAAATACACTTACAAAACTTGGATAAATTTCGTTTAAATAACTATCTAGTAATGAGTATTGCCTACGTTCTTGCTAATTACTTCAAACATCCTGTTTAGTTCATTAATGGTGTTAAACTGTCGACCATTAGCATATACTGCCCAGGATAAAATTCCCCAAAGATTCTCAATGGAGTTTAAACCCGGGCTGTAAGCTGGTCATTTCAAAACTTTGGAGTTTAACCAAGTTTTGGTTAGGTTTAATGAGTGAATCGCAGCATTATCGTGCTGGAAGCTCCAATCTTCTCCCAAAGGATTAGCACCGAATTCGATTAAAACATTTTCAAGTAAGTCCACGTAGTTTGAAGAGCTCATGTTCATGTAGGCGTTTTATTTTATGGTGCTCTATCAATGCAGGTTTAGACATCCTATTCGCCTATTTTAGAGTTCCACTGCCATTTAAAATTTGCCGAACACACTGGGATGATATTGGTAATTTTAAATACTCCATAATTTCGTTAGTGGTAAACTGCTAATGCACTTTTGGAATATTTAGCCAGTTGCCAAAATTTAGTCACATTTCGCACAGGCCCTAAAGTCTGAATTTATCTGAATAACTGCAACGGGGAATTAAATAACTATGAATTTGAATATATTAAATCAATAGCTCAATAATATCAACTACTGAAATTAACAGCTTTTCTTTGGATTTCACTACTAACTTTTTCAGCTTTTACTAGAACTTCCTAAAGTTCGTTTACTTATTTTTTTGACAAAAATCAGTTTTCTCATTTGTATATTTTTTTGCCAGGCTGTGTGTTTGACTGTCTGTCAGTTTAGATACACAAGTACACACAAATTAAAAACATGCCACCAAGTTAGGTAAATATAATAGGAATAACAAATATAACTGTCAATCCAAATCAATGACATAAAATTACATTTCCCTCAACACTTCCTCAAATAAAAATAATTTCATTAAATTGAAATGAAGTGTGTAAACAATGTAAAAAAAAAATTATCAAAACTTTAAAAATAACACCCATTGCATCATCGCCATCATAATCATCAGCAACAACAATAACAGCCACAGCAACCACTTGAACATTCAACTCTAGTGAGTACTTGAAAGGGATTATCATTTAGAATGTGTGAATTGAATTGTGTATTTGTGGTTGTTGTTGTTGCTGTTATTCCTGTAGGTGGATATGCTGTTGTTGTTATTACAATTGAAATACTTACTATAGGTGTTTTATTTTTTAATATACTCACATATACATACAAGCTTGTAAGTACATCGAGGTGTAAAAATAGTAAAGTTAATGTAAAAATTAATAAATCACTCAATACAAAGACTCTTTAAATAAAGAGGTAATCATTTTGAGAGACAGAGAGCAGCTCACCTATTATTAGTACATAGAAATTTATTTTAAAAAACAATAAAATTATTAATCGAATTATTACGAATTTCTCAATTTGCAGCACCAACCAACCAATTCACCCGACGATTGATTGGAAGTTTCGAATTTTTATTGCTCCCATTATGTGAGGGAAATTGTACTTTGCTGCCTTCACCTTAGACTATCCATGCGGAGCTTCTGGCTCCAACCCTAGTAAAATTAAAAGCATCGAAACTACATTGACCAAGTTGACCCTGGACAACAAATTGATTCTCTGTATAATGGTTATTAAACAAATTTGGCATACAACCAAGAGGAAATGCGCCGCCATAAAATGTGGGAAAGTTTCAAAGGACACCAAAAATACCAATATCGAAAAAGATCTCGGTATAGCCATTATTACTGAGTAGATACAAACGCTAAAATGGTATACCAACCCCCGCCTCTTCCCTACCTGACCTCACCGCTCTTCTCCCATTGATTGTTCAAATTAGTTGAATACGATAATTCCGTGATTCAAATTTCTTTTCCTCTATAAAATAACCATAATTATTGCTATAAAAAAAGCTTTAAAAAATTAAAGCAAAAGCTTTCATGCTAAGCAAAAGCACACAAGGGCTAAAGCGAGAATGTCCTTCTCTCCTCCATTTACTTTTCTCTTGACATTTATTCCCTATTTTACTTTCTCAACCACATTCTACTTGCTGCTAGAAATGCATGCCAAGAAAAGGAAAAAGCTTCTTTTCATTATTTGCTGCCATACTTAAAGTCTTAATACACAGGTACTACTTTTTTCTGGCGTTGCTTTCTCTTTTCTACTACTCTACTTTTCGTATATGTGTGGATGTTTTTTTGTTTGCTTTTTGCCCACACATACACCCGCAGATCAAATGTAGTACCCAATTTTTTACGCCACGACTCGGTGTATCTATCACAATTTCAATGGGAGAAAAATATCTCGGAAGTGAAAAATGTGAAATAGTATATAAAATTATATAGAAAACAGAAAATATTCGCACACGCACACGAGGGCAAGTTAACCAAAAACATTCCTACGCAACGCAACATTTTTCACATAGTTATTCCAAAAAGTGTCAGTGTCAGAAAAGTAGAGTGCGCTTTTAGGCGAATAAACAAGGCGAATAATCGCGCAGAAAAATATGTGAAGATTTAGAAAAAGTAACAAAAACAAAAAATTACTATGTATATAAAAACAACAATTCCTAAAACTACTACTCTATTAAAAAAAAAGTTTTGTATATTGGTTGTGTGTGGTAGAGGGTGAATTGGAAAAGCACAAACTTCAGCACAGTTTTCTTCTTCTCCGTCTTCTTCTTCAGCTTCGATATTTCCGTGCAATATATTTTTGGCAATAAAATATAAATTGATGAAGCAAGTTTTGCTGCTGTTTTCTTTTTTAATGTACTTTTGCTTCCTTTTATTTTTTTGGAATACATGTATATGTGTGCGAGAGATTGACATTTTTCTTACTTTTAAGGTCATTCGTGTAGCATACTTTTTGGCATTTAAGCAAATAGAGAATGATTAAAAATGTGTGTATAGAATACTTGCAAAATTTGAGAAATTAATTAAATTAAAGTGTAATAAAATCTTATTAAAATGCAATTAAAGTTGAGTCCGAAAGAAATTAACATTCGCAGATGAACCGAGAGTTAGTTTGTGAAATAGTTTCAAAGGGTGTGTCCGTCTGCCTGCCTGCCTGTTATTAATGTTAATGTTATTAATCAAATTAAACAAATACCATGTGTGTTGGGTTGCAAAAAACAAAACTTTTAAATCTGTGGGCGTGTTTTTTATTGAATTGAAAGTGTGGGAGTTTGTGTGTGTGCTCAGTATGAAGTGCCCTTAAAGTTTAATGTATCTTTAAGTATCCTTTTTGGCTAATTAGTGTTTATGTGTGAAAATATTAAACTTGATAGAAAATAAGTTTATGGAAAAGTGAATTCTAAATGTGGGGTCTCCAAAGAGTTTTCAAGCAAATACAAATTTCAAGTGCTGTCCTATTCAAAATATACGTACATTTTTTTGTGTTATTCTAATGTTCTCAAAAATAAGTAAAGCGTGAAAAAATGTCATGTCTTGAGTCAAAGCAGTATTGGGCAAAGAATATCACGCGTGCACAAGAGCGCAAAAAATTATGCGCGTATATTTTCATAGAAAAATAGCTCAGTCGTTCAGTGTGCATTTTTTTTAAATTTATTTTGAAAGTCAACAAATAATAAGTTCTTTTTTTTATTCTGATTATTCTAAAAAGTGAAAAGGTAATTGATTCCCCTTAACTAATGCGGGCTCATGTCTTTGAGCAAAACAGAAAATCAGATTAAAGCCAATGGATCAGCCAGAATCGAATATAGAATTTTTCAAAAAAAAAAAAAATTAATCCATACAAATTGGTATGCCCTATTGTTGCTACCGAAATCTTAAAAAAAAATTAAATAATAATATATGGCAACAAAAATCGAATTTAAAAAAGAAAGGAAATTAGATTCTATTTAGACATGTCACTGGACATTTGACAATTAAAATAATCGCTATAATTTGGGGTACTCTTCTTTGTATTTTTTTTTAAGTGCAATGGTTCAATGGGCTTGGAAATGCAAAGAAAATGCAATAATTCCCCTTTATGCACATAACTTTGAAAATTCATTAAAAATGCATTTGATGTATATAAAAATTAACAAAAAATAGAAAATATATTTATTTTACATTTAATATGGTAAATTTTTTACAGTATGCCGCCAAACCATTAGAAACACCACAAATTTCCTCTAATGTTATTTATAACACTAATGTTATTTGTGACAATTTAAGACCGATTAGTCAAGTAATAATGGAGAAGTTATATCTACATCCTGTTCTTTGTACCAAAAACCAAACCTATGCCTTTTGAAGTATTATGGTATTATAAATCAGTGTTATCATTGGCCATCTCTGATTTTTTTTTTTTTGTATCATAAGTGCATAAATATACCCCAAATATTTTATATCTGTCAGTTGACTTCAGTAGATCTGCAAGAGTCAGGGTCGACTTAGAGAGGGAACTCAAAAAGTTTAGTTTTCTCTATTTTTTCCTATAACAATTTCTAAAATAATGTTTGCATACTATTTGATTACAGAGAAAGTTTTTTGCTCATGTACGAGTATAGGTGCTTACCTATGTATACTTTGTTCCCCTATTTCCTCGGGGTAGGTCAATTAAATGCTTCTACACTCTTTAAAATTCTCAGCAAATTTTTGATGATATTTTAATGTCAGAAATTGCGTTCCAAAAATTTTTAATATCGAATCGTGATTTCTGGCTGCTATTAGAAATGGGTTAAGATGTGCCTTGCTCTCCATAAAAATTGGTACTAACAGCATTTTAATTGCTACTTTTTCATGCGTGCTCATATGCATACGACAATGAATAAGCAAGTACTTTAATTATGGTACTTAGGTACTGCTTCAACTTACATGCTTCAAACTGATGCCACTTTTTATTTTTTGTAGCTGCATAATATGAAACAGAATTTTTCCTACACTTTTTTTTTATCAAACGTGATGAAAACAGCATAAATTTGTAACAAAACGAAAACATAAGTCATTGGAGTGAGGGTGTTGTGCTGTTGTGTTGTGTGCTGTAGTGTGTAAAATTAGTAGTAGGAGTGGGAACATATATAAAATTTCCAAAAACAAGAAAATCTAAAAATACTTTTGACATTGAAAAGTAATAAATTTGAAAGCTGCTGAAAATACAACAATCTGCGTTGTATAGGTTAAGGTTGAACTAAAAAAATTAATTATTAAATTTATTTTATAATAATTAGATTACAGTGCATACTAATTGAAAAATATGATATTTAATAAATGGTTGTGTTTATAATTACAAATAAAAAAAAAATAAAAATATTTCAAAACAAAATAAAAGTTCATAAATCAAAATGTTACTTTTTCAACGTTGTATCATCACTGCACTACATAATATAAATTATGCATGCAATGCACTTGAATTGAGGTGGAAGTAAATACGAACACGGTGTACTAAACTACTACTAAATCTCCAATAACATGCTACAATAATGATCGAGTACAATCAGGTAAATGATGAAAGATGTTTATGTATGTGTCTTTACGATTTTTCTTTCTCAAAAATTACAAAAATTTTGTATAAACTCATGTTGCCTGAAAATTGGTACACTTCATGAAATAAAGACTCAGCAGGAACCAGTAACAAAAATGACCAAACCATGTATAATTCTTAGAAGGGAGAAGGTTGCACAGCAAGAAACACGCCTGTCATTTCAATTGGATTGATATTTATTCTCATAGTGCATAGAAACCAACCTCTGTAATGGGTTAATTGATAGCATAGCGTGCGAAATTTTCTCTCTGTACATGATTTTAAACATCATTTCTTTTGAAACGAACTAACTATACCAATAAATATGCACCAATGGAAATACAACTGCATTCAAGGAAACATTTTATATGCTAACTTGGAATTTTAAACAAATTTGAATATACATACATAACTAAAAGAAGCGATTTGCAATCGATTTGCTATTTGAATATGCTTTTAAAGGATACGCACACATAGAAAAAGATTTTTTTTTTACTTGAACAAATTGGTTTTTCGCTCACTAGCTGTTCATTTTCTTAATTTTCATCTACTGTGTTAGTTGCCGCTTGCTGCTTTCAAAAATTGTTGCTTACCTGAACAATTCGAGTTTTGTGAGCACAAGTCACGCTAAGCTCACTAACTGTGAATTTTCTAAATTTTTGTTTGGCCGTTGGCTTCCATGGAAGGAACCGACGGTTTTATGCCTAATTCGAAAAGTGAGATGAAGGGCATTTCTTAGGAAACGGTTTCTCCTCAAGGTTTGCCAGTGCCAGCCAAGAGGTGGTGCCGTGTAGAGAATTTGTTGTTTTCTATTTTGATCGTTGTGTATGTTATCGATAATTATCGATAGACAAGCAACGTTGTTTATTTATTTATTTAATCTACCAATGAACCCAGAGAATTAAATAATATATACAATGGGTACTTAAAAACTAAGTTTTATTTATGTATATATACAAAGTTTACTTAAAATTAATAAAAACAATATAGGTTAATTAGTCCAACGTACATTAGTGCGACTACAACTAAATGACTAAACGTGAAATCAGATAGGCAGGCTGCCATAATTTTCTGAAAGTATCTCTACAGATGCCAAAGTCATAGAGAAAGTAGAACTCATTTCAAATTTTTACACAAATTATTGATCGGCTCATGCATACCATAATTAGCTCGCAAGCAACTGACAACATCTGAGAGTTACTTGAGGCACTGAAAAATTTAGTTTTCTAAAAGTAGTGGCTAATGTCGTTGGTAAAAATTGCACAAGAGATTTCCGCTGAAGTAGAGTGTTTAGGCATAAGAAAGGAAGGTGGGGGTCACACCAGGGCAGCTTTCGTACAGCGTTGAACCCCTCAAGTCTATTGATGTGAACAACATAATGTAATTCTCATTTTTTTGTTATGTTTAGCAAATGTTTGGATGCTCTACCCAAAAAACGAATGAGATCTCTCCAAACTAAAAAGGTACAAGTTTGAGTTTTTTCTACACAGTTTAAATAGGTGGAAATTTCGCTTGTTATTTATAGATAATTGTCGACAACTTTTTTAGGATATTCTCGGATTAACTTAAATTCTTATTTTGTTCTTTGGATAACTTACATTCTGTTTAAGATCCACTTAAACAGACTCTTCTGCGGTCCGATTAGTGCTCCCGTCACGAATCATCATTACCACCACCCCCCATATCGTCGTCTTGCAAATAAAATATATTACTATTTACAATTATATTATACTGAAATGTTACTCTAACTATCTGTTTTCTATTTTGTTTGTAAATACCACTCCGGTATTTAGTCTAGTATAATACGTTATATATATGTACACTCTGTACATATTTACACTTGAATAGATTTCCTTGACCATAGGAATTTACATCAGTTGCCATACGGTATAAAGTTCTATGGCTTGAGAATATTCAAAGTCAGTATCTAGCAACTCTTGCTACTAAAACATTATCTAGCGACTCTTGCTACGAGCACCCGTTTACTTCCCAACGATTTTCTTCACATTCTATTTCCACAGTTTGTGTTGACAAAAATAGCTTCATTCTTTTTTAAATGATATAAAAGTAAATACTTCTCTGTACACGAGCTATACAATTTGATAAAAATTAATATGTGTGAAAACAGTAACACAGTGCGACACATTTTTTGCGCATAAGGTTTACTTTCGGATTCTGAAAAAAGAAGTTTTACTGAGCCAACCTGCATTCATAATTAGTAAAGATAGGGACTTCTTTTATTTTGAAATTTTCGTGCCAGGACAGAGTTCAAAAATTTTAAAAATTAAAAGCAATATGGGATTTTTATGAATTTGGACTTATTTGAAACGTAAATAAGAGTTAAATTTTATTTGGAATTTTTCCACTAGCAGAAAGTGCGTTAGGATAGGGAGTCGCTGGTTACAAAACTGCAGTTAGATTTTAAAAACCCAAAATGGCGGATCAAATATGGCGGACGAATTTATAAAAATTCAACTTATTTTCTATTTTAATAAACAAAAAACTGAAAGTGCTCAAATAGGTATGCACATTGTATCAATTTTTGAAATCGAATCAATAAACTAAACTATCTTTTATCTTGGTTCAATTATTCAAAATAATTGCTTTGAACTAGATCAAGATCCTGCGATTAAAATAATCCGGCTAATGTTACTCTCACTATTTTTATGCCTTCATAGTATATTACTTACTATTTTCGATATTACTCCCACCCACTTTGTTCTGTCATTTGTTTCTACTTCCGCTCAATAACATTAAATCCTAAATTTATTAAAAAACTTTTTGCGTAAGCCTTCAAATTTCATATTTTTCAAAGAATTTAATCCGCTTTTTTATAATCTTTTCTATAATCTAAATGTCAACCACTTATATATT
Source organism: Toxonevra muliebris (assembly GCA_963691655.1). Classification (NCBI taxonomy): domain Eukaryota; kingdom Metazoa; phylum Arthropoda; class Insecta; order Diptera; family Pallopteridae; genus Toxonevra; species Toxonevra muliebris. The sequence continues at coordinate 30,302,756 of OY829329.1, forward strand.
GTATTTACTTCTTTTTTCAATTATTTACTTATTTACTTTCGTTTGCTTTGCTGCTAGTTTTCAAGTACAAAAAAGTACCTACTTTTTGCATATAGTACTTATGAGCATTTGGTTGACATTTGCATTTTTAGTTTGTAAAACTGTGCAACATAATAATTACATATATACTTACAGCCATAAGGAAAAACTTAAAGAATTTCAAAAATTAAAATCTCATACACCATTGAAATAAACGTAAACTATATTCATATGTGACCTAAATTTTTCTCCTACACTTTTTCCTCTTTCAATTCATACAAATTGGTGCAATTTATGCTTGACGCGAGTATTTTGTGCTTTTATTTGTTAAAATTCATTTGCATTGTGTGTAGTAATAGTGCAGTACCTACTAACTATTAAATATCAACTTCAGTGGTGTAGTCAACAAAACCAGCTATAGGAAATACAAAAAAATCATATATTTACATTTACGTTCGGTGTACCGAACATTTTTGTTTTTTTTGGAAATTGAAAATTTCCAATCTATAAGAAGTTGTTTCAATAGACATTCTCTGTCAACGGGAGACTCACCCCCCACCCCCTGTCCAAAATTGGTTAAGGTATTTCCGGGCATGTTTGGGCTCAAATGAAAGCTTATTATCTCTAGTTTCCAATGCAACAAGTCCTTTTTTGATTTGGCATGATAGCGGACCAATATGGCGGCTGCAAGTTTACGACCTCACCTTGAAAGAATAGTTTTATCAAGCGTACGTTTACCCAAGTCATTTTTTATAGACAGATAAAGTCTTTTTTCTTATATTTTTTTTTGCTGAATATGAATCTAATATTATTTTTCACGGGAAATGTTACGTGTTGTCCCTAACCTCAAAAAAAGCCCAAAAAGGTCTCACGCTTACCCAAGTCAGCATAAAACGACGGAAAAAGCATTTTTTTGTGTAATTTCAGTTAATGAACATGCATCTAATATTATTTTCCACGGGAAATGTTACGTGTCGTCCCCAACCTCAAAAACTGAAGAATCCCAAAAAACAGTTTTTTGTGTCTCACATGTCCGAAGTCATCAGAAAATCTAATTCTTCATTATTATTTTGTTTTCACTCTAATTAAGAACCGCAAAGGAAACAGATACCTACTAAGTTTACGACGTTGTTTCTGGGCAACGCTAAAAATATGTTACAGCCAAGTTAAGGAATCTCCCCTACGAGAGATTCGGAAAGGACCATGAAACGGTGACAGTGTAATTGAAATTTTTTCTTAAGTTGCAAATGAAAAATCATTAAATTTCTAAATTTCTTTTCTGTGTTACACTATTAAAAACTCATAAAAACAAACGCTAAGAATTCTTCGCAAGGAACTTCAATCTTTCCTTGGCATGGGTGCTTTTCATAGAGAAGTAGTTCATGGAACTCATATATGGTGGTAAAATTAATTTTCTTTGGAACGAAGGATAATTTAAAATTATGTTAAAAATAGTTGGGTGAAAGCGGAGCTTGTAGCAATCCAGATATAACACATAGTTATACTTTATATTACAATAAAACTTCAAACCAAGCCAAATTCATTGCATGTTGTTTTAATCTCAAACTGTTGCAACTCGCTCTATTTAGTAATAGTTTATTTTTTCCAGAGCGGTTTGTGCATACAAATTTTTCATATTTCTAAATACTTTCTGCATTTTTTCTGTTCTCATACTCTCTAAAATAAAAGGTAAATATGGACATAAAGTAAACGTACCATGGATGTGATTAAATTATAAGTTTTTCTTATTACAAACGTTTTAAGTTTTGTTCAGAGGTAGTTTCTTAGTATACATAGTTTGTCGTTTCCAGCACTCTCTCCCTACTCTGTTCGCATACTCTCATGTGTGGTTTTCTTGTCGTTTTGTTTTTTAGAATGCAAGAAAATTGCTTTAGTAGAAATATTCTGCTATAATTTTTATTTAAATATTTTTGTGTTTTTTTTTTTAACTGTAGGTAAGCAGTATTTAGTTTCGCTACCTATGCGTGAATATGTTTTTTCAGCACACTCAGTAGCGGATTTATAGAAAATGGTGCCCTAGACAGTTGTTATAATGCCGCCATCCACTCAACACACTTTTTCCCATACATTAGGGTCATGTTAGATATACCATAGTAATGCAAAAGAAATTGACACTTATCATTTGCTCTGTCAAAAAGATTTCAATTTTTATTATTGATGTCAGGCCCTATTGCGTATCTCGATCGACTGTAGTCGATTAGATCGACAAATTTTCATTTAGATATTGTGTAACTTAATCGACTGCGAATAGCACTATTGTGATTTTAGTTTGACAGTTAACTGTTAAAGGTAGCAAAAAATTTTAGTAACAGTCGACAGTCGATCGAGATACTCAATAGGATCCATAATTAACCTTTATCTAATAGAAAAATTCTAAAAAAAATAAAGCTTTGTCGCCCCACAATTCCGCTGTTGTATGTTATCCTTATGATAAATCCGCTACTGGTTTCGCACCTTTAAAAATGAAAAGGCAAAATAAACCACTGGCGTCAAAGGAATTCTTTGATTTTATATAGTTTTTTCTATTTAGGGAAATGTGTGTATCCGCTGTTAAAATGTCATAATTGTTTTGCAACAACTTTAGAAAAATATACGAAGACAACATATATAAAAAAATTACGAAAATTACGGAATATGTGCTCACAAATCTTTACAAAAATTTCATAATTCCATACTGTAGTGAAAACTCTCTTGGACGGATACTCACCGTCAGTCAAATTTTGTCTATTTGTTCAGTCTTGGATTGATAAACAGATACAAAAAACCCAATCCGCCTATGAGGAATGTACCCTCAAAAGAGTTATCCGTTAGCAGAGTTTTTACTGTACTTAAAATATTCTAAATTATTTTACGAAAATTATAACAAATGCAATAAATTCTTTTTGAAACTTCGATTTTCTTTTTTCTTTTCAATGGGCTTCTGAATTCTTTTTTCACGTCAGCTTTAAAAAATATTAAAAATTGCCTAAAGTAAACATACATATTTTGAAATATTATTTGATTTTTCAGTTAACGTTTTTAAGACTTAATTTTTTACTATGTTTTTATCCAAAACCTTTCACTTTATCGACAGCTACTTAATTTTTCCGCGAATTGCTCTAGTTTCTTTAAAGCCTTTTGCGCATTTTTCTTTACCCCACTTAAGCTCAGTTTGCAAATATGGGCCAGAGCCGAAGACATATTATTTTTAATTAAATATGGCATAACAATTAAATGCCAAGTTTTGCATATGCTCCGAATGTAATCACAATGCAATCACAAAAATAGGCTATATTCTTATTTAGTCTTCGATGTGATATCCAGCAAAAATATGTGGGTAAACTAAATGGGGGGGGGGGGGGGGGAAACTTTATTTTACCTACTGTAGATCCGGATTCATTCTAGGTGATGTAGTGAATCGAAAACTGCTCATTTTCTATGACATCGCTATATTAATTTCAACTGAGGTCTTGTTCCAAATCCGATCTCTTCATTTCAATCTAAATCTCAGAGTGGATAAAAGTATATCAAACGTGTTTCTGGTAAAAAATTTAAGTATTAGATCATATTTTTAATTGTATGCTATATGCCTACATTTACAAGGTAAGTAGATGCACCCAAACACGAAATGCATTTGAACTTCAACATATTCCGCTAATACATCACGCGTTTCTAATTGGCTGCTCCGATGCCTTACATTTTTGCATATGTAGTAAAGTTAGCAGAATTTGAGTATAATGAATTTTAAGTAATTCATTACTTTTTAATGTATCCGAATTTAGCCACTTATGTACTTTGTTTCTGGGTATCTACATTTTTATATGCTATTCAAAAAATCTTTGCAAATGTGATTTATGCTTGCGAACAATGTGCAAAATATGCAATAATCTTCTATGAAGACGCAAACAAAAGAAAATCTTTTTTTTTATAAATGAACAATATAATAACAATAAAACCAAGAACAAAAAAAAATCGATTAACAACAAACCATGCAACCCTTTTTTGTTTTAGGTTATGGCAATGGTAAATGTATGTAATAGCAGAAACTTGTTGATTTGATTGATATTTGTTGAAGGTGTATGTATATGGCCAACCTACCCGCAATTATTAGAAAGATAAATTTGTGTGTATTTAAGCACCTAGGTTTGATGGTATTTGTGTTGATAGATGATTACACATACATATTTATTTATATGAAATCAAAAACGATTTGTTAAAGTGTCATGTTTATGTTTTTACTCTTTTTTTTTTGCATTTGAGCCATCTCAAATGGCATTTAATTTGCATTCTAAAGTGATATGGGTCGATTCTGCAAAAATGGCTATGTAGATTTGGCAGTTTAATAGCATATTTTGATAGAGATATATATGCATGTAGATTCGAAGATATAATACAATTTTACAGAGCTTTTGATTAAAATGAATGTTATTTCAATATTTTCACTATAACCTCTTAAGTTGACAGCCAATAAAATCACCTCTTTTCTATAATATTTTGAGTATTATTTCATCGTATCGTATCATCATGGTTGCAATCAGCAGTATTAAATTATTTTAAATTCTGATTAATAGCCACCACCAACCCTTGCTTTTACTCCTTGTAAGTGTACAAAATTAAACCTAACCTTAAAACTAAAATCAGTATCCTCTGAAACCACTAAATATGAATTTTTTGGTGGTTTTAGAGAATTACATTTTTTCATCAGTACTGAGCTTATAAGTTAGTTCTAAAACTACAGAAAAACGGCACGAAACCTTATATATTTTAGATTTACATCAAATCGAATATTTTTAGTCTTTGATAGGTAAGAAAAAAAACATTTTTCTAAATTGCGGCCACTCTAACGTATATATGTATATGTGCAAGTATATCTACATATGTATGTACCTATATAACATTTTTTAATATAAACTTTTACTTCTAAGTTGATCCAAATACTTTCTTAAGGAATCTAAAGAATAAGCTACATGCTACGATCAATGAGTAGCCTTGACAGGTTCCGCAGCAATTTTTTGATTAATTAATTATTATTTTTAATATGTACACACACATATGTATATTAGTAATTTAAATCGTTAATTCAATTAATAATACATTTATTTAAAAAAAAACTTCACACATAAATTTAAATAAGCTTATCTAATTTGTTTTATTCTGCTTCTTTTTTATGAATTTATAGCCCCCCGAAAATGAGCTTCAAAAATCACACGAACATAATCCGGCCACCCTAAGCGAACATCAGCTGCGCATACAAGCCTCACTGCAGCGTCTTAATATACCCGACTGGTATAGACAATACAATCAATCAACCGGAACATCACGATCACCGGACGGTGCCAATTCAAAATATATACCAGGCAGTTTTACACGTAAACGTACCACAGAATCAGGACGTTGGGCAGGCCTGAATTCAAAAACCACATCGCTTAGTTCACTTGGATCGCAACGTTCAGATCGTAGTCCATTGTTATTGAGTCCATCAGCGCACAGTCATCATGGCGGACAAACTACAGCAGTAGCTGGCGGTGGAGTAGTAGGAACAGCTGGAGTACATCATCAGCATCATCATCATGCTGGTGGAACGGGTGCATATGGCACCGGTGGCCCTGGATCATTTTCACGTTGGTCAACTTCACATTTGAATTCGTCACAAACATCGCCGAGCGTTTCGCAACGTGGTTCATTTACACGTGGCGGTCCGGTTAATTCGAGTTTCATTTCGGTAGCAAGCGGCAATAGTGGTGTGATAAGAAATTCCTTCCGGCAGCCATATTTAGGTTGGCGTAGTACCGAAAAATTGTCACAACGTACACCACATGAACGGTGAGAGTGTAAAGTTAGCAAATGTACGTTCTAGGAACTAATATATTTGTGTTTGTTTTACAGCTTGGCTACATCACTTCTCGCTCAACAGCAGCGGACATCGCCCACACAACGTACCGCTCCAACTAATGGTGCCAATAGTAAACTACAACCGGTTACACCCGAAATACAAAGCTCCATTAAGGAGGTTACATCGGCGATTGTGCATTATGTTAACGATCAAACAAACCAGCAGCGCAGCAGATCCACGAGTCCCAATTCGAGGTAGGATGGACTGGGAGTTTGTTCGTCCTTCATACATTCTTAGATTTTTCAATCAATCAATGTGTCACTTCAGTAGTTATCACTACACGTATTACATTTGTGTTTCTGTGTGTGTCGTAGTTGGTAGTTACACATTCGTTACTGTTTGTTTTTGGCAAAAAAGTTAATTTTTGATTTATTTTGCAAAATTTTTACTTAGCTAAGAACACAACCACCAACCACCAAACACCACCAACTTGAGTTATTCTTTTGTGGAATCACAGACACCATCACCACACTTTTTTCTTTATTATTTCTTATTTCTACTTAGCTACTTATAAGAACAAAAAACTTTGATTTGATTTTGAATTGAAATGAGATGAGATTGTGTAAATAAGCCGTTTTTAGTAGCAGAGGTAAGATTTAGTTCATTTTATTATATTTTCAATTATACATAATTAAATTATAATTTGTATTTAATTGGCTTGAGCATCTACTAAATTTTGCATGAGAAGTACTTTGCATGAACTAACACAAAGGTAACAACATTTATATAAGAATTCCACATACCTAAAACATGACTGAGAAGAAGACTAAACTTAGTTTTATATACGACTGAAGATTGCAGTCATTTCCAGAAGATGAAAACAACAAATTTCAATGAGAATGCGACACTTTGGGAAAATTCTGAATTATTTTAAGATAATTGAAAGACACTCGTCACATACAGAAATAAATGTTTCTAAACCTGTAAGACCTGTGTTAATAAGAAAAACCTTTTTTCAAAAAAGTAAAACCAGTGGCTAATATCAGGCGGAGAAAATATTAAACCTGAAGCCAGTTTTGTATAATAAACAAAAATAATGCCTCAAGCACCAGCCCCTAAGAATAGTACTTTATTTAAAAGCTTTCTGCATCCATTAATCTGGTCTCAAATTTAGAAAAGGAATTCCATTTTGAAATCTGCGTATAAATGAGATGTTTATTCTTTAACACAACTCTCCGTCTCTGGCTATAAATATTGGAGCACAATTCGGACGACGGCGACGACGACTCATTTTTTATACAAAATCGTGACGACTAATCGCCGAGATATGGTAGAATCTATTATATTTATTTCCGCCATGATGACGACGCACATTGGAAGAAATATAAGCAAACCCCTCGCTTCGCTTATTTTAAGCATATTAGAGCTAGGAACACAAATTTCCCTTAGGAAATATGTAGGAATATACATGCCAAAAAGTAAGGCCGTGGTTAGAGGGAGAGTTAGAAGCGATTAAATTTACAAAAAGTGTAAAAAAAGGAAAAAATTATGGAGTGAAAAAATAGAGAGGCATGTGATTTTCTTAAATAATAAAAATATCCTTTTGATTTTGAATTTGATTTTAAAATGGAAATTCCATGACCCCGAGCTCATCACCCATCCACCCACCATGACCTCCATCATCACCCCTTTTTTACTGTTCCTAAATCTAAAGTATCGCACCATTTGGTGCTGGTAAAATCTCAAATAATATTGCCAACAAATTTAGAATTGTATTTCCTTTTAAATAAGTCTGAATTTTCAATAATTCAACAATTATTTAAATTTTTTTGTTTATTTTTAAACGCATTCATAGGATAAAAATTTCAAATAAAAAGTTTAAAACTTTACTAACGTAGAAAAACTGCAAGATTGCTCAGCAGAACTTCTTTTAGAATCTGAAGTAAAAAAATATGTCGCACAGTGTTATTGAAGAACGTTTACGTTGCATTTTACATTACATTAGAAAAATTTGAAACATTTTGAAGTTATAGACGTTTTCCTGCAGGTTTCTTTTTTTGAGAGAGTTTCGCCACAAAACTTGAGAATGAGGCTTGCAAAGGAAACGTAGAAATGCTAAATTTTCTTTTTCTTTTGAAACCGGCAAAAATTGAGGATTCAGGGAAAACAATTTAGTTTTTAGTTTTGCTCATCTTTTTATTTAAGAAATTCAGTGTAAAGAAATGGTGTGGAAAAGGCTCCTGATAGCGGTGCATCAACAGTGTTCTATAATGCTAAAATAAACAAAGCATAAGTTGTCAATATTGATCAGTGTTACACACGCATGCGGTTTAAATACCGCAGTTAAATTGTATACAAACTTTATATTAGTACGTTTTGAAAGTCAGCCTAATAGTGCGGACACATGGTAGTGAATTTCGTTGAAATTCTGAATTTCAAATTTAGGTGGACATACGACAAAAATAGAATTTCGTTTATGGCAGATATACGTTTGGAGAAGAAGACGATTTTTTTCGCCAATAAGCGTATTCTTCTGCTGTTTGGTCATCAAATGCATCAATATTTAATTTTTTTTTTTCAATTTGCTATTTGAAATTTTTCACTTTATTTCATTTATTAAATGTTTAATCCTAATGCCAAAAAGATTTTCATCCTATAATTTCCATGGCATTAGTCCCAAAAACTTATTGTATAATTTGTTGTAGTTAATTATGGATATTTCCTCCCATATTCAGAAATATGAAAGTGTTGGGTCCTTTTTCGTTTGAAAAATTAATTGTACCGGAGTTCAATTTACATTTATTAAGGGAAAAGAAAAAAATAAATGATAAGGTTCCCGTAAGTTTATTTATAGCTCCAATGCGAGCGTTTTCAATATATTTCTCCCAATGTTTAGTTTAATTTTTGTAAATTTGTCAAGTGGTTCTTTGATTTTTAAAATTGATCTTTTGAAATTTTATGCTTCTTGTATTTTTTTTTTTTTTTTAATTTCTTAAAGTGTGTCTTAGTTTTGCAACATCCTTTCTAAGGTACTAATATTTGAAATAGTAACCCAGAATTACAAGTTTTGATTTCAAACATCTTCACTAAATAGAGATGCTGAAAGAAACTACCACTACCGTTTCATATACAGTACTGTGCAAAACAAAAGCAACAAATCTTGGCATACCATACTTATTACGTTTTTATGACTTTTGTTAATTTTTATTTAAAAGAAAGTGGATTTAATTTTTTCTTAAATGATTAAATTATATAATGGGAAACTTGAAAGTTTGAAAAAAATTTCCACAAATAAATTGTTTCAAAAAAATCAAAGAAATATGCATTTAGGGCTGTGCAAAACAAAAGCAACATTTTTATGATATTCCTTATTTACATTGGCTGCATTCACGACACTCATCAATTGATAAACAGTTGCAGCTCATCAATTTTCGTGTCGTAACCATGCTGCTACTTTTAGCGTTAACGTTTCTATTGTGAATAGTTCTTTGCTATTTTTCCTCTTTAACAAAACCAAAAACTTAAAAAATGAATATAAATAATTTAATGTTTTTTGCAAAGTATGTTTGACGATGGCGTATATAATAACAAATGAATATATCTAGAAAAAATAGAATGAATATATCTAGAAAAAATAGACAAACATAAGCCGCTGTACAAAAATCAACCGGTGAAAAGTATCATACAAATTTTTCGCTACCAAAAATGGCGCTTGCTCACTAAAAATTGTGTCATTCACAATAGAATTTTACAATTGTTTATTAATTGATGAGTGTCGTGAATGCAGCCATTAATTGCTTCACATCTGCTAGGCATTGATTTTGTCAACTTGATGAATGTCCTCTTGGGTGTCATTTCCCACTTTTATTTCAAATCTATCCCAGCTTATGCCTGGTTTGGAAATGGTACCCTGCCACTCTATGTTTCGAGGTTCCGAAGTAGGTTTCAAGGAGTTATGCTCGGATGGTAGTGACAATGCATGAGAGAAATGAACCCTTCTCCATGCTAATCAATCTTAAAACAACTTTAATGTGCATTTTGAGTAGATTTCATGTCTAAATATTCCAAAAAGTGGCAATTTCCACAATGGCTAATGAAGCATTTGAGTCTCCGGAGCTTCCTAAGGATTAAATGGTCAATATTTATATTATATTTCGGAGAAAGGATAAAGACCATGAACAAAATGTGACTTTACAGAGCAATGTTTTAGAATTGAACCAGTTTTGACTAAACTTACGTCAATTTGTTCAGTAATTAGATGGAAAACAGTTCTGCATAGACAGAAGTTAAAAGTGGACCGATGAGTCGAAATTCAGTTGAATCAATTCATTCAACAAGTCTCTTATTAGACGAATCAAAGGAGGACGACTCAAACATGGCTCTGTAAAGTCACTGGTAAGCATGGTGACGGAAGCTTTTGCAATTGGTTAAATTAGTTGGTTCATGGTCTTTATTTTTTCCATGAAATAAATTAAAATATTGACCACTTAATCCACTGTGCGTCGCCCAGATTGTGTATTAGGCTCTTCATTAAAAATAGAGTTCGATTTCCTGAGTGTATATCGAGTTGCTCTCTTTGTCTTACTAGTTTAGTTTTCTAAGTGGCTGTTTACATTGCCGCAAGCATGAACACCTGTCTGAAAGAGAGAGATAGAATAAATAATAATTGAAAACGCTTTAAGAATTTGGCTTAAATTAAGTACTTTAACTACTACCCTACTCTCGAACATCTTGCACGTACGTGACTGTTTTCAAATTTTAATTTTATTTAACTGCTAGCACCCTTAACATTATTTCCATGCAAAAAGCATAAAACATTTTAAGTTAATCGTTGCCAAAAATACAGCTATCTCTCTAACCTACCTACCATTTAAATTTTCTGTTTTCTCAGTTTTCGTCATTTTAACGAAATTAAGAGCTGGTACTATTTTTACTGCCAAAAAAAAACAAATGGGCAGTAAAGAAAACTCTCGCTTCAAATGTTCCATTTTTATATAAGTACTAAATCTCATCAACCCGACTGTCCTAAGCTGCATTTGTATTTAAAACGTTTATGCATAGTACACATATACATTTATATATATTTTGCATTTCCTTTTTGCATTACGAAAAAGTTTAAATTCACATGCTCCAATTGCAGTTCATTGTACTCTTCGTAGTCTTTTTTGCGCTTTTTGTTGCCATTTGTAGTCGTTGCCATTTTACGGATTTTACAAACAAATTCTATTTAAATATATACATACATACATACGCACAAAAAACCCTTTTTTAAGGAAATTCGTATGGATATTTTATAAACAATAGTAAAGGATTTAATATACATAGATAGTTTATGTAGTGTAATTGTATGACTCATGGTAAAGTTAGATGAGGTATGCCTATTAGGCAGCAGAGCTGACAGCCTGGTGCCTCAAGATTTTCAGGAACTCAATTTGCTGATTTTTTAACGATCTACCATATTTTATTTTTCTCCTTGGGCGTTATGTTTGCTCTGAAAACCCATGTCAAAATTTGTTAGAGTTACTTAGATATGAGAAAAAATATGTTAGTATAACCAGTTTAAATTTCCCAAAGAAGAATAAAAGTTGAAAGGGCTCTAGACTTTTAAATTGTAGATATCACGTGAGCATCGTCCATTAAAATAACAATAAAATAGGGTAACACACTCCACATTACGACGATGCACCAATGTTGCCAGTGAACTAGATATCTCGTCGTTGCCGATAAGTTTAACAACGCGATTTTGTATACGGTCCAGCAGTTCGAGTGAAGACCGTGATGCTCCTGCCCACACATGTGAATTGTACTCCATTTTAGGTCGAATAAAGGTTGTGTAAATTGTGCAGAGGTCGGATGGTGAAAAATATTTTTTGCATCGTTTCAGAAAACCCAAGGATTTGGCGGTTTTAATAATATGGTCATGCCGGCGTAGATCGCTTTGTACTGACATACCTAAAATTTCTAAACCATCTGAATCTGTGCAATTCACACCGCCTATACTCAAAGTACTAAGGGAAGTTGAAAGATCAGAATGCACTCGCTTATGAGATAACAAACAACATTGGGTTTTTCAAGCATTAAACTCTACTCAATTAGCGTGACCCCACTCATCAATCAATTTAAGGTCGTGATTGAGTGTGGCATTCATGTTCTGCCGCATATTTTCAATTTGTCTGGAGTTAGGACGCTTGTTGAAAGAATATGAATGATATGTGTTGCTTTCGTCTGCAAATAATAAAAATTAAGAATAACTTGGGGGACAGGACCGAACCCTGCAGAACTCCAGCGTTGATAGCATGCTCATCAGAAGCAACACCATCGAGTACGACCCGAATAGAATTATTGTGAAGAAACATTTTATATAAAATTGTTGCTATGAAATATGAATGTTCCGATTTGGCTGATTTAGCTCAAGAACCAACAGCCTAGTTATAATTTTATTTAATTAAAAAATTGTTGTACATAAAACGGACATAACCTACATATTTTTTAAGTTTTTTAATGCGTTTTTCAATACTATTAATTTAATTCAATGCTTTTCACTTTAAATTTCGAATTTTCGTATTGTGTTTGTTACTTATATATTTCCAGAATCTACTTCAGACCTTAACCAAAATCGAATAGTGGATTTCACACTTTGTTATTTAAAATATCGAAGGTAGGGTTTGCAATACTCATCGGCCTCATTTGCTAATGAGCATAAAAAATAAACATTATAGCTACATAGATGATCATAAATGATCAAAATCGGATTGCTTGCATTTTAAAATTAGAATATCTCAAAATCCTGGCATATTAAAACAATTCGGCTCTGCTTACAATAAAAATTGTAAGGGCAGTGATTAGACTCGTTATCTATGTTTATGTTTTGAGGTCTTTATCCAATAGTTTTTTTTAGAGATAACGAGTGTGTGCATTTAAGCAGAGAGGAATTCGTCCCAACTCAAACCGTGTCCTAACTTCAAACTCTTGCAATAAATCGAAGACGGTACCATATATCGAATGGCCGCTTTTATTGTAAGGCGTGGTTCACTTTTGCAAGAAATTACCAAAGCTTGCTTTCAGAAAGCCATTTTGAGAGTAAATCGCTTATATTAACAAAAAAAAAAAAAAAGCTTGCGGTTTCTCATTCAAAGCAATTAACTTTCAAAAAAAAGTTTCGGAAAGCATCTTAAGGCAATTTGCTAACAGATGTAAACTCCACTTTTGAACCGCTATTATTTCACTCAAAACAACAAGAAGAGTTGAAAAGTATAATTTTTGTGAGCATTAATTAAATTACTCTCTTTAGTTTCAATACTTTTACTGTTTTGCTCAGCTGTTAGGGCACGCTCTTCTACAATTATCTAATTGTTTAATTTTAAGCTCAATATGAATGGGAAAAAGTTTGATGCTGGCAATTGTGCCAAATACTTATACAACTAAATAAGGTTGATTATGGTTATTTATTAACATACATTATAGTACGTAAGCGCCTATTAAAATTTATACAATTCCTCTGAGGAAAAATAAGAAATCAAATTAAAAATTTAAATACCTTCATGAGCATAAAAACGGGAATGATGGCAAGTGCCGTACGTGCTACAGAAAAAAGCGAACAATCAATGCTGGCATCTTTTTTTGTGCTGCTGATGTTCTCAGTCACTTGTGCAAAAGCAATTTTTTTAATGCAATTTTTTCTGTGCTTGTTATTTTTGTATAGTATGTGCATAATACTAATGAAATGCTCAAGTTTGTCATTTGATTTTTCAAATGATAACAATTGAATTGTGCAATTTCCTTCCTCCACCTCCATTCAATCTACACCCAACATCATATTGCGTTCGTTCGTCCTTCGCTGCCTAACAACCTTTTGTTGTTGGTTAAAATATGTGTGTCCTAGTTAGTTGGTATCTTCTTTTCCGTACACATTTTTGTTGTTGTTGTGGTTCTATCAGGCTCTGTGTGTGATATTTTAGTTGTGTGTACTTCTTGTTGATTTGAAATGTATACAACGAAGCAACCCAATACCCAGCAACAACAGCTAATAGAATATCAGCTGCTGTAGGATTTCAAAGATATAAAAGGTGACTAAAAGAAAGTAGAACAGGCGAAATTCATGCAACTGCATATTGACGATATGGGCACACATATGAGCATAAAGTACTGAATATTGGCAGCATTTACTTCCTATGTATATTGCATTAAAAATATTGTAATTGCTACTGCATACTGCATACACCCACACACACACAAAAAAATCAATAACTTTCTAATGCAATAAAATTTTACGAATTACTATTTACTAAGGCGTTCAATTCCGCAATATTTTTGCAAACGCCAGATTTGGGAATTTCAAAATAGAATGTCCAGGAATCCCTGGATGTTTTTATAATTTCGGAATCCAGGATGGTTGGAAAAATTTAATATGCATAAATAGTTATACTTTATGTGTAGGTGTACCCCGCGAGAATTACCAGATACAAAGTCATAAATCAATTCCAGTAATAATATGGCATAATTTTTTAAGCATTTTGGTGCATTTTTCAGTTGTTTTTTTTTTTTTAATTTACTTTCCAAACAAACATTCGCTTTCCTCTTCATCTAAACGTCATTGTCTGCATGATTTTCAATAGGTCTTGTAATATGAGAAATTTACATTTTTATATTGAAATTTATTAAGTATGAATTCCGGAATCCCGTAGCCACAACCCCAATATTTTGAGGCTTCAAAAAAGTCCAGGATCCTGGCATGAATGCCTTATTGCTTATATATGCAAGCATGAATGTATGGTATGTATATACAATATACGAGTACACAAGCGCATCATAAGCGATTACTATCTTTATAGCGCATATGGTATGCCATATATAGTACATACACATGTGCAAAATATGCAAACCTAAGTAGATACTTGGTACTACATGTAGCCGCCACATTGGATGCATTAAAAGAAGGTTGCCAAGTTTTCAATAAAAGTCAAATTTTGTTCTAAAGTTTATGGAAACTTTTAAGGCAACTCTGTTTTAAACTTCAATTCCTGTTTATGTACATCCATTTGTATGTATGAAGGATGTATGTATGCTTCTGTGTAAGTGTGCAATAAGGATACATATTGACAATGCAACATTTATGTGCACGTTGAACTCTATATGCAACGTCATACTTAGTATCAAACTGTACTAGATATTGCCATATTCCCAGTGGGGGGAAAAGCGTTCAAGGAACGATTATTAATTTCCCTGTAGAGTTTCACTTTAAATTCTTACTCGAAAGGTTCTCATAAAGTTTTAATTGGTCGAAATTTTTACTGCAGAAATCATTTCTGATTGATTGATATATTTAAGTGACAGATTATGGCCACGGCAAATTAGATCTATGCACCTCCAATCTATCATGCTTAATTCGAAATTTTCTACTAGGCTTATTCGCAGTCTTAGGATGCACATCTTTTCAGGTTTTTTATCCGCCGACATATCCACTACCCCAACTGCACATCTCTGGCTAGAGTACAGCTTTGCTCTTAATAAATTTTAATTCAGTGATCTGAGCCAAGGACGATTTTTTTATTTATTATATATTTTATATTGTTCTCATTACTTTTGAGGTATATTTAAATAAGTACTTCCATTTAGTTTCACTTTATATCACTTTCATTTCTTCCCATTGGGACTTATGATTCACATATATGTATCCATAGTTCACACAGAGCTTCTCGGTTAACTACGTCCTCGTTTTATTTATTTGTTTTTTTTTTTTTTTTCGTTTATTATTATTTTGTACTATTTTTGGCGAGCTGCAGACATTGCGGCATTTGCGTGTATTTTTCTTCCTTCATTGCTGTCAGCCGCATTCAAAGTTGTGGACGTGTATTTGTTCTTTGTAAAAGTGAATTGAAGTGTTATTTTTCTATAAACTTTTCTGATAAATATATAAAAGAAGAAAGTGCAAATTTCGATAAAGGTAAAATTAAATACAATATTTTTCTAAAGTTTGAAAAATAGTAACAATTTTTTACGTTGTATAAAATTAGTTAAAATATCACCTACATACATATATAAAAGTTAACAAAATTATCATTCTAACTTTGAACTACTGATAAACCTGTATACGGACCAATTTAAAAATTTGTGGTAAAAACTGACAACGTACAAAAATAACAAAAGCTTTAAGTTTTATTAGAATTTTTACGAATCAATTCAGATTTTATGTAAAGTATGAACTAATTGTTTTTTTAATTCGAAAAATTTCTCACTAAGCTGAAGTTATAATGAATACAAACTTATATGTTAATAATTGAGTAAAAGTAAAATTGAATCAAAACATCAATCAAAGATCGAATAGTTTGTAACTCCTACATAAAAGGAGAAGTGAGTTTTGGTCCATAAATTTGTATCCCAGGTGTTTGGTTTACCAAAGATGACAATCGTTATTTCGAAACAGTATCAACAGAAACTTAATTTAATTTTAAACTGAGTTTCTTACTCAGTAAATAATTATTTAAATTTTTACTTTAAAGGGGCTAATTATACCGATATTCAGGGTTAATCATAATTACAAATTTTTTCAGAGAAGTTTAAAGCCGAGAAAAATTAGGACTTTTTCCAATAGTAGAATAAAAGAGTTCTCTAATAAATAAGAGCCGAAGAACTTTTCTTCCCTCACTTTGAGACAACTTAAATACAACTCTTTTCGTTAATGGTTTTTAGCCAAACCAGAAAAGATTAATCCTTACCCCAAAGGAGTATATTCAACTTCGAAGAGTGAGTTATACTTTTGAGGAGCCATATTAACTCCGGTAAGGAGTTATATTAAGAATATAAATTCTTAAAGTAGCTGATAATAAAAAAGTTATACCAACTCCGTAAAATGTTGATTCAACCCTCAAAAGAATTTAATTAACCACTTGAAATTCTTGAACTAAATGGAAAAGAGTTAGTTGAACTCCGACTAGGAGTTGAATCAACTCCGCAAAATATTACCTCAACCTTCACATCGTCCATACTATAGAGTTACAAAAAATTCACAATTTTTCACACCAAATTTGACAGGAATTAAAAGTTAATATAAGTCACACACGTCTTTCATAATGAACTACAGAATATGTAATGAAAATATTCTCGTTCTTCTCTCCGTACATTAGGAAAAAAAAACAACACAATTGATTCCGTTCAGAGTTAATCTTACATTTTGGGAAAGTTGATTTATTTTAAACTTTGTTTCGGAGTACAGTTGACTCCGTTCAGAGTTAATCTTACATTTCGGGAAAAGTTGAATTATATGGAAGCTTTGAAAATAAGTTATATTTACTCAGAAAAAAGTTTATTGATTTACTTTTTCCATGGTTATATTAACCATTTTCAGAGTTAATCGAACACATATTGGTTGAAACTGCAGAGTTGATTTGAAATTGCCTTCAGAGTCATTCTGACACTGACAAAAAGTTATTATAACCACAAAAAGAGTTGAATCAACAAAAAAACTTCAAACAACTCTTTTCAGTGTTGGTTGCATAAAAGTAGTATTAACTCCGCAAAAGATATATTAATTCACAGAAAATGTTGTATTAACTCCGCATATTTTTTTCGTTCTATATAAAGGTAGACAAACACTGGATAACCCTCTTTCTCCAATATTTTGATTTTCGTGTTCTCTTATTTTCTATAAACATATCACACCATGAAAATAGAAGTGTCGTTATTCCAAAATGACAATTTTCAGGTTATGATTAAATCTATTGTATTTTGAATTAAACACTGACGAAACTTACGTCTAAGCAATTTAAGCGCTATTCAGCGAACAAGAGTTTTCCACAGCAATTATCTCAAAACTATGTTTTGAAAGTTACGATACTTCTATTCTCATGGCGCGATATATAACAAAAATAAAAAATAAATGAAAAATTCGCAAAGGCATTTGTTTCACAAAAATTACACAAAAGATTTTGCAAAAAATATTTTTAATTTGACTTCAAAGGCAAAAAATTTAGAAAAAATAATAAGCGATAATTTGAGATGTTTCTCGAAAAATCTAATTTTGCAAATTTCAAACCCTAGAGATCTTAAATTTTTTCAATTTATTGGTGAAAAAATTGGTCCAGCCGTTCAATTTTTAGATCCCCCAATGCATATACATATTTTATGAATGCAAATGAAATAAATATATATACATAGGTGCATATCCTAATGACCTTATTTCCTCCTTGCACATTTATTACTACAACAATAGCAACAATCGTCGCATATTGTAGCATTTATATTGCCCTCCTCATAGACAAATACGTGTATATGCATATTTACGAATGTGTTTTAGCACTTTGACTATGCTCGTTTGAAGTAATATGTATGTAAATATTTCTATAGTGAAAATAAAAACAGCCTAACACGACTTAAGATCGAATATATTTTATCATATATTTGGATTATAAATATTAAGCTGGTGCGAATTTTTAAATAATTTTTAGAATTATATATTGTTTCAATAATGATTTTTGATTTGAGCATAGAGTCTTTTGAAACATTGCTGTAGATGTTTCTTTAATATTTTTATTTAAAGTTATTAAACTCGGCCGACAAGAAAATAAACTTAAGCTGTTATTCCTTTTTACTACAGATTTTATATTGATTTTTGTTATTGTTTCTTTTTTTATGTCTTCCTTTTTGTTTTCTTATTGCTTTGATTGAGGATAATGTTGCTGTTGAAGCATCGATTAGACTTACAATCCTACTTCTAGCTACCACACACCACTTGATAATACAATAGCAATAAATATTAAGAATGTATGATGGTGGTGGCAATTGTGCCTTAATTACGTAAATGACCTAAGTCATTCAAACGATTATTGCATATTTCGTCTTTGAAAAGTGACGTGAATAAACTTCAGAAGCTATTATGAAATTAAAATTGTTGACCATGATGAAATGCATGCATAGTTACATTAGGGTTGATCAAATTGTATTTTACGCTGAACAAAAAAGTTGCTGCGTATAAAATTCTAAGGAACTGTGCCTAAGAAATATATCTCGAAGTCCAAATTTAACCCTTCGTACATTCCATTTTAACTCGTTAATGAATCGTAGCTGAGGTTCTAGCAGGTTGTGTAAAATTATAAACGGTTGAGATTAGATCGTAAATTAAAATAGTGCAGCTCATCCCACGTTATGACGAAGAACTTGCAACCTTCTCTAAGACTAATATGAAAATAAAAAGGACTTGATACCAGGATTATCGGTCCTGCACTTATTTATGTTATTTTTAGATTAAAGCTCTTCAGCTATTCCTACTTGTATAATTCCACAAAAACTCACTAAAAATACAACACACTAATAAAATTTGGTA
This sequence comes from Toxonevra muliebris, assembly GCA_963691655.1. Lineage (NCBI taxonomy): Eukaryota > Metazoa > Arthropoda > Insecta > Diptera > Pallopteridae > Toxonevra > Toxonevra muliebris. Next base: position 30,321,925 of record OY829329.1, read on the forward strand.
TCCGTTTAACAAAATAATTTATCCTAAGTAATTCAGAATTTAATAGTATTTTCATAACATCTTACAATTTATTTAACACAAGCACTAAAACTTTATGTCATTTTTGTTTTATTATTTACTTTAATTGAAATCATTAATTAATTAAATTTGCCCTTTGTTTTTGGTGTACATCATTTAGAAAATGTTGGCTTGAATCTTCGTTCGTTGGCATGCGACCACTGGACTCACCACAAACACCGATTATAGATAATACAACATCATCGTCATTTAGTGCGGCAGCCGCAACAGCTTCAAATAGTAGCGGCAACTATAATTTTAACAACACCAACTATAACTACAACTACAATAATAATAGCATAAATACATCAGCATATTCCGGTACACCATCGTCATTACAATCAACAGCAGCGCTAACAGCAACACCACCATACATTGCTGTCGGACCAAATACAACAACTACGGTACCAATTAACACCAATGTAATACGAATGAACGGACTCAGCATTGTCGGTGGAGGAGGTGGTGAGTCAACAATTCTAATATAACAAACAAACATTGTTAAAAAAAATGCTCTCCTTGATTAAAAAAAGAAAAATATATTGTTTATTTTTATTTTTAAACATTTAATTTAAGTAAAACTTTAGTTTCTAGCAAGTATAATTTTAAATTTTACTTAGCAAATAGTTGAAAAGCATTAAACAAAAATGTAAAAATACAGTTTTTACATTTTTAAATTCAATTTTTTGATTTTGTATAATTTTAAAGTAAAAAACATATTTTTATTAACTAAAATACAGCATTTCGTATTGCACTACTTCATTTATAACTTTACTTACTATTTCTTTAGTTTTCTGTAATAGTAAAAGTGCCCTACTTTACTACACTTTTGTTCTTCCTTGCTCCTGTTTTGTATGTTAACGAGAATGTATTTTTTCTTAAAGTAGCCTCAAACCATAAGAAATTCGTCATTTCTTTTTTTGCACTATTATAGCATTTTGTTCATTTTTGATTTATGTGAAAAATAGCAAAAAATTAAACTAACTAATAAACAATAATTATTTTAATAATAATTTTATGTAATCTTTTTTTCTTTTCTTATTTTTTAAGCTAACTTACAATTACATAAGTTTTATTATTGATCTTTTAAAAGTTTTATTTTATTATAATATAATTTTAGTTTATACAATGAAATGAAACCATATCACAAAAACAACAAAAACCTTATGACAATTTATAAATTTTTATTTATTTATATAAAAATTCAAATAAACTAACGATTTAAACGATACCACAAAAAAACAAAATGATTATTGATTTTTTTCCAAATTCTCTAATTTTTTGTTATTTAAAAAAAAAATTATAGTTAAATTTTAGCACAAAATAGGAACTATAGGCATTTCGGTTAATGTACATGCTAAGACGTGTGTAAAAGAATGACAGAAAGGGGACACTAAATCTAAACCAGTGCTGGACACGCCATAGCAAGCGAGCATAAGAGATTTTAAAATTTTGCACTGGTCTTCATCATATGCATGTAGATCATCTAGGCTCTTTTGCTGTGCAAATGATGAACCTCATGCATACAAAATTTAAAAATCTCTTTAACCTACGTGGTTTGGCGTGGACAGCCAAATAAATAGAAGAGAGAGAGAACTTTTGCGTAAAGTTAAACTTTGTTGTTTTTCTTGTTTGAATAAAGACGAGAGAGAACTTATTCCTAAACTCACAGATTAATAAAAAAATTGAGAAAAATGGAGAATTACAAAATTGGATTGAAAAGAGAGAAAGATTAGAGTGGGAAAACCATGCAAAATCAAAGATGCGAGAGTTAACTGAAGTTCAGTGTGTTTTCTTCCTTAAGATAAGGGTAGATAAGTGTAATAAGAGCAGGGGAGGTATGGGTATATTTTTTTTGCACTTATGTAAAATATGTTTTTTTTTTAGTTGCTGCAATCACTTACTCCATTCAAAACTTGATTTAGCTCGATAAGGTACTACAATTTAAAGTTCAATTGTGCAAAGGCTGCCAACTTTCACGTATCGATCTGTGATATAGGTAGAGCATGTAAGTGATTACCGAAAGCATTACGCAGCGTAGAGTATTTTTACGTTACGATACTTTAGATAATTGAACTTTTATACGCCAACTCTTTAAAATTTATCATTTAACTCTGTAGCCTATTCCTCACGGCGAGTTTTCTTGTCGGGAAGTTTTCAATTCGCTTTTGGACTTGCTACTTGCTTTTCCACACTTAGAGATTTCTTGGGCAATTTCGCTTTTACTTTGTCTGACATTCGTATTGTTAAAAGCTTTTTGTAATTGAATAAAAATAAATAAGAAAAAATGAAATTTCACTCGAAATGTTTCTTTTATCTAATAATTCATTTTGATTTTGCGCTGCCAACTACCAAAAGTGACAAATAAGAATACAAAGAAATGCCAAAGAATGCCGTCCTCTCTCGCTTTTCCTCTCTTGCCTATAAACTCGACTTGCCGACAAGAAAACTTGCTGTGTGGAAAAAGAGATTCTCATTATAAAACTTTCCGGTACTCCGCTTCGCTCAATACAGTTGTTTCTCAATCTCTCTCTCTCTCTCTCTTTGTGTGCTGAAATGCACACTCACACACGATAGTATTTAAGGTATCACTCTTTCTACTAAATAAACGCACATAATTTTCAAATGAACATTGCATTGAAATTTGCATACATTACATAAAAACGCAACACGCAACACACAACAACAAATTCTTGTTAATTTTTAGAAATTATACGAAAATTTGTTTTTGGAAAATAAAAATAAAACAAAGAATTTGTTTGTTAAAATATCTACAAAATCATATGCTTCTACATATTTTCCAAACATTACTCATCATCACACTACTATACAAAAAAAGAAGGTAGAATCGTTTTAGAATTTTCTATTTTAGGCTTGCTATTAAATTAGAATAATTCATAGAATCACATAAAAAAATATAATAACCAAAAAACAAAACAACCCAACAAACTGTAACGAAAATATGTGCATAATGTTACATGTTTTAGCCGAAATGCCTGGTTAAAGTACATTCGAATATGCTCCTTTCTCACTCTTTCATGCGATTTCACACAGAAAAACTATCATGCAAACACTTTTTCATATTAGAAATATTAACACTTTCATAAATTCTTTTCGAGCAGCTATAATAAAAAAATTGCATGTTTTTAATAAAAATATAAATATAGCTGCATATTATTTAAGCTAAATTTAAATATTTACTGCTGCTATTATGAACAATAATTACTTTGTATTTTTACTTTTAAACTTACCTATACTTTAAATCATTAATTGTTTACATATTTATTTCAATTCACCATATTTTTTTTTTAAATTTGTAATATAAGAAAACATTAAAATTTTTAAATTTATTGTTAGTTTTGCTTGCATATCATAAATTATTACCTAATACTATGAAAAAAAAGAAGAAATTCTTGTTTCTATATTATATTCATTTGAAAATACATACAAAGAAACATTAATCAACGATTTATTTACATTTACATATATACACACATATCGTACATAATATAGAAATTTATTTATAGTAATTATTACTATAAATTGAAGTTTTATTTAATAAAGTTTACAAAAATATTTTTATGTTAAAAAAAAACAAACATTGCATTTTTATTTTATTATTCACATTCAGTTTTATGTTTCGTGTCCTTTAGAAAACAGCCTCAAAAATTTAGTAATAATCGCAAGCACATGGTCACATTTTTCGCAGATACAATATAACGACAAAGGAACTTTACTCTCATACATACATATACTAACAATCCGTTATAAAGTTCCTCTGCTACTCTCTGAGCATATAATTTCCAAACGAAGTATTCCGTTAATTGGTGTAGTAGTAGTAGATGAGTGGAAATTTTTATAACTTTTCCACCCTCATAAATTCGCCATTGTCTCATTGTCTCTCCCCCTGGATCCTTCACTGTACACTGTAACGGTAAGTTACAACTGAACAGAAAATCAGGTGTAGGTGGGTAAAAACTAAGCAAATTATTTGGGTTGACATTTATTTATTTACTTTCTAACAGAGAATCGGCCAACACAGGTCAATAGTACTGGTCTAGAGTAACAAACTGCTAAAAGGGTTTTGCAAAGTTAGCTCGCTTTTAAAAGTTATAGGCATTCAAAGTTTGCCTCTTGCAGCTTATTTTTTAAAAATGAAGTGCTCATTTTTTATAACTTTCTTCAGCGAAATAAGAACCAAAACAATTTTAACATTATAGAGTTTTATACATTAAGAAGTTTAAACAATCCATCACATGACTTTTGCAAAAAACAAGCAAATAATACCAAAAATGTATAAAATTTTATAATGTTTGGGTTTTCAACTTTTTGTTTTTATTATAAACAGAAAATAGAACTGAAAAATACGCTAAAACAGCTTAACTTTGAAAAGCTATAACATTTGAAAGCGAGCTAACTTTTTAAAACCCTCTTTGAGTTTTGTTACTCTGGACCAGTACTACCGACCAGTGTTTGTCGCTTCTCCGTTAGATTCTATGACCCTAAAATTGTTGCACAGTGAAATAAGCAATACCACAAAGTACCAGGCGAGTTAGTGATGCTAAGTTTTCTCGATTTGGGGATTTCCTGGGAGAATTCCCTAAAATTTCGGTGTTTGTATCTCATATCTTTCTCCAAAATGTTGATGCTCTACTTGATCAGCTATGATTAACTATAAGAAGTTCAATTGGTAAGATGTATGTATAAATATATTGCTTTTACATTCAGATATTACTGATTGTGATAACATTTGTGTATTAGCGGATTTTGACTTATATAATATTTATTTGGTGATCTTCAGTCTTTCAGTCGAATCGTAATTAATATATGGGACATTCTTCGTCAACAAGGACAGACCCATAAACAAAAATTGGTTTGACCGGTTTTAGCGTTCTAGGGCTTAAGAGATTTTTACATTCGTGTAGTTTTAGATGCCGATGGGTGTTTTCCAAAAAATTCAAATGGTAATGTCAATATGGCTGCCAAAAGCCATTAAGTTTGGAAATTTAAAAGCATTTTCAAGAACTAAAAGTTAACAAGTACTAGAATAATTCTGAAACTCCTTGTCTAACAGTTTTTTGGGTCGCTGATTACGAATCTAAAGTAATTTTTCTGAAATTCAAAATGGTGAATCCAAAATGGCGGAAAATTTTTTGGAAATCGATTGTTTTTGCTTGAAACTTCTTACTTGTAGGTTTTTGGGGTCGTTGATTACAAATCTGAAGTTATTTTTTTGAAATTCGAAATGGCGGACAAATTTTTAAAAATCTATCGTTTTTGCTTGAAACCTCTTGCTAGAAGGTTTTTGGGGCCGCTTAATCCTACCCTGTACTCTGGTTTTCTCTATCACGTCTAGGATCCCCGGTATGGGGGCCGAATTTTAATTTAATTTTGGTATAAGCGGGACCAATACAAAATTTTTTTTTATTTTACCTTGTATATGTTTCATAGCTAAGAGAAAGTCGTTTATCATGGAAGGAAAGAAAAAAATTACTTAGACACCAATACTACTATGACTACTTTATAAACTCATATTTACTTAATAGAGTCTTTTCAAAAAAGGATTTGCGTGTTGTTTTAGATCGGATGTTAGATTTCAAGGACCACATTAATTTTATTGTCAATAATGCTTATTCGAAGCTTGGTTTCTTAAAGAGGAACTCTATTGAATTCTCTGACCCTTTCACTTTTAAATCTCTTTACACATCGCTTGCTCGGTAATCTGGAGTCCCTCATCAAACCTTCACTCTTCTAGAATTGAAATGGTACAAAAAATTTTTACTAAACTCCCTTTCTATCAGTTAAAGTGGAATATTTCTCGTCCATCTTATCTAATTAGGTGTTGCTTATTTGGGATGTGCTCCTTAGTTCTAAGGCGTAAAGCATTTTCAATGATGTTGGTCAGAGAACTGATACATCATCATATTTAATGTCCTCATCTGCTTGTATTGCTTCATTTTTATTCTCCATCACGCTGTCTCCGAGTCCAGTTCCATTTCTGGGAACAATATTGTACCACTTCTTATGCTCTGAATGAACCTATGGCTCGTTGTGTCAGGGTACCTAATTCAATATTGCCTAACATTGATATCTTTGCCAACATTCCAAGGAAATATTTTAAAGATAATCTACTTTTAGTTCTATTAACCTGTGCCTATCCTTGAATTTTATTTTAGTTCGTATATTCTTTGCTTATTTTATATTTCATACTTTTAGTCTTTAAGTTTATTGTTTGCATAATGTTTATATTTATTTTATTATTCCTGTTTTGTAGTTTTTAAGTAGTGTGTAAGAGTCAATACTCTGTTTAATGAAATAAATGAAATGAAAAATAAGTACTAAGCCAACCCCCATTACCCACCCTTTTGGGTGTTATATGTAGCCTATATTCAATATATGACTATACCGCGTAAACGGAGGCGAAACCTATTATTAAGTTTTGGTAAAAAAATGTTCCCCATTGAAAAGTAGTTGGGGTCAGCTAAATTACCTAGGCCCAACTTATTTAAGAAATTAACCCTTGGAAAAACAAATTTTTTTTTATAAGCTCTTTGTACTGGAAAAAATATTCTCCGTCAAAAAATAGTTGAAGTCATTGAAGGTCAAAACCACCTTAGTCTAACTTTTCTCAGAAATTGGGGTTGGCCCCAAATACTTTTACCCGAAAATTTTCGAGCGCATTTTCGAGTACCCGTTTCAGGCAGATTGATGGATAAAAACCTATAAAATTAGGAGACTACACAATCTACTATACATATGTACTTATATATGTAAATATGGTATATTTGTTGTGCCGAGCAAAGACTTGAATGGCATCAGTAGTAAGTAGTAAGAGTTTGTTTCCAAAGTAGTAGTAGTAGGTGCTCCAAAATAATACTAAAATATGGTAGTGCCATATTCCATTTAGTTTAATTAGTTAACATATTTAAAAAATAATTAAATGTAAAGGCCAAGCAATTTTCGGGTACCCTATTTCAAGTATTACCCGTAATTGCCTGTTTCCCGAATTCAGGTATTACATTCAAATTTTCGGGTACCCGTTGACCGAGAGATTGTGTAATACCCGCATTTTCGGGTACCCGGGTATTTGTGTGTGTGGGTATTACCCGACGGGTATCAAGAGTACTAGTATATACGTAAATTTACATAATTAAAAATAAAAAGAGCTTGATCAATTTTTTGGAAAAATATCAGCGTGCGTGAACATGCGTGAGTAATATTTTCAAAGCCGTGAGCATGTGTGAGCGTGAGTCAAAAAGTACTCACGCGCCCATCTCTATTTTTAACAAATATTTATAATAGCCAGTAAGTATAACGATCAAGCATCGTATACAGCATTTTAACTTGACAAGTGAGAAATCTTCACACGGACGTGCGAACGGCTTGTTTGATAAAAATCAAAGCTTTTTTGATATTGCTTGACGGTCCATCGACGATCGCATGATATTTGATGCGTTTATACTCAATTTGTCAAGCATATGTTTTGTTTTTCGTGGTTTTCTGTGACTAAATATCATAACAAAATTATTTTCCCGACGGCAAATATATGTTCACACGCCGAAAATTACGAAGTAATGAATTTTGATGGTGCGTGCTGACGAGTGTATGTTATACGCAACCGGCCTTCATTGCTTTATCTACGTGCTGGTTATGCTTCCAACTGAATTTTATGTTTGCATCCCACTTAAGGGTTACAAAATAATGGGCATCTCTGCACCTGTCTCAAAGTTATGTGCTATAATACGGAAGCACGATCTATGAAAATAGCAGAGAGTATACATTTTGAAGATAACCACTCTACATTCTGCTCACAACGAACTTTTGCTCCATAAAAACAATACTCGAATAAACAGTAGACATTTTTTTTTTTTTTTTTTTGTGTTTTAAGTTACTTCGTCTGCTTTCAGCGAGGTGTGAAAGGAGTGAAGACTTATTTGGCCACACTCGGAGGACAGTAGATATTTTGTGTAGATAATGTCTACTAAATTTAGATGTTTTTATTTATTTTATTAAGTTTTTTATTTTTTGGTACTGTATCCACATACTACTCATTCATATAAACGAATAATGTATTTTTTTTTTATCATCTCAATTTCAATACTTCTTTACGTATGTAGAAATAGTGTATATAACAGTACATTGAATTTTATTGTATGTATCTGCCATTCATAATTATCAAAAAAAAAACTTCTCAGTGTAATGTATACATTTTGCTTCTTTAAAAAAAATTTTTTGTTGTTTTTTAAATTTAACCACACTTACATACTTTATTGTTTTAATCGTCTTCGTTTTTGTTATTTTTGTACTACCTTACCTCTTAAATTAAGCTTTGTTTTAGGCTTAAGTTACAGCTGTAATAAATAAGAAAAACAAAATAAAATATTAAATAAAATTAAACATTATTAAGCCAATTTTTATAATATTTTTTATACATTCTTCTTTTTTTTTTGTCTTTTTTTCAAATTAACATTTTATAACAAACAAATAATAAATCAAATCATCTGTCAATCAATAAAACATCCTAAACCAAAAACCAAATTGATAATCCCCACCAACAACCATTTTCCATAATATATTATTTTTTTTTCGAAAAAACATTTAAAAAAAATCAAACTGCATTTAGCGCCAGAACGCTCGTTGAGCTCCGCATCGCTAGAAGATGTCTTAACCTCACTCCTAGGACTGTCATCGACCTCAGCGGGCTCCGGGGCGTCATCAAGTGATCCATATGCTAGGTCCACGACAGGTATGAACCTGTAAGTTTTTGTTCCACCACAAAATGAAAACAAAATACATCAAAACAAACAAGCAAAAAAGACAAAAAATACAATAAGCATTTTTTTCTAAGTTTTATTTTAATGGGTAGAGTGAAAAAATAAACCAGTTGAAAAAATTTCTTTTGGAAACTTATAAACTTGTTTGTTGATTTTGTTTGTGTTTTTTCTTTCCTAAATATATTTTTTCCTTTATGTATTTGTTTTATATATATTCCTAAATGTTTATGTTTACATACAATATACTTGTACGTTTTTATTACATAAATATTGTATTTGTTCATAATATCATCTATAAAGTGTAATTTTAAACAATCAATTGGGGTAAATGTGATTATTATGTGGAACAGTATAATCAATTGGATGTTGTCTACACCGATTTCTCTAAAACAAACAATTTGGTAGTGGTGGTAACGTGACAATTGGCAATATATGCTAATTCAAGCATAATTTCAAGCATAATTTCGTTTTTCCCGTGAAAAAGTGGAAATTTCTAGTTTCAAAAGTTTTCTTCGAGTGTTGTTAGGTTAGGTTAGGTTGGAGTGGCTGTTGAGAGATACACTTAAGCCTGAATAGACCATTGTGATACCACATAGTTGGACCTACAGTTTACCGTCGATTCCGAAAAGTGGTGTGGCAATTTTTTATCGATTCTCAACATGTTTCGATGACGTGTAACATTTTATCTAAATTGCCGTTTCGATGTAATGTGCCATGCATTGGTGGCGGTAACGTGGCAAATGTATTCGAAGATGACCAGAGGAACTTTGTGTTTATTAGTGACCCTTTTGGTGCTTAGATACTTCTGGAGTTGCAAGCCATTCAAGTGCACCAATAAAAGCATCTTTAAATAAAACTGGTCCGTTGCATAAATGCACAACAACTAAAAAATAGTGTCCGAATGCCGATGAAGAGTTCGATTTTGACTCCTGCTGATAAAAGAAAAGAACTAGAGGAATTTGCAACGAAAAAATGGTCAGTTAATAGTGCTGAAAAGTCAAATACACAGTGGAAACTGGTTAAAAAGAGTGGAATTTCATCATCAGAAGGGGGCTTCTGCATAATTTATTTGAGCCCGAATCGATTCAATTCTTTTAAATTATATAGTTCATTTCAAATGTGCCAACATTACTGGCAATTATTTTATTTGTACAAACTGCGAATCAGTTTCATACTAAAAATGATTTTGTTTGTTAATCTTGAGTGTTAAATAAACATTTTTCACCATTTAAATAGCAATTTAATTCAATTATTATTATTTAATCTTTTTTGTCAAGTCACCCCCTCAAAGGTTGAGTTTTTCAGTGTATTATATAGGGGAGTGTACCCGGTTATGAGACAGCACCAGATATGAGACAGTCAATTTTTTACATCATGCAATATCAATATTGCCGATCTGACTACTGTCAAATTTTTCTTTTGACATGACCCAGTTTTTGTGGTAACACCGGAGTGAGTAGATCTGTTGCTTATATCAGCTGCAAACATCGTATGTGAAAATTTATCACGAAAACTTTTTTTGATTTTTTTCAAAATGATATATTTTCTTGTGAATGAATTGAAAAACGTGATTGCAATGCATTAACATTTAGTGTTTTTCCATTTTTTTTGTATTTTTAGCCATGTCAACCCTAAAACAGGAAAATCATCCTTCAAATGCATCACATGCAAGCAACCTGTTCATTTGAAGTGTGCGAATAACTTCCAAAAAAGAATAAATAAAGATTCTAATATAAATCACCACTTTTGTAACTGCTACTACTCCAAATTTTCTAACTCGGAATACTTCAACACAGACTTGTTTAGTGCAGTCTCTTTAGAGCCAGAATTTTCAGTGCCTTCTTCACAACATATCGCATTTTTTATTTTGGACAATAAAATCAGCTGTTCACTGCCAGTAAATTTAGAAATAGCGCTAACAAGAGCACCGCTGACCTCTTCTGTCCAGAATTCATTAACTTCGGGTCTTCAAGTAAATAATTTTCCATTTCCAACTTGAATTTAAAATTTTCTGGCTGCAAGATTTCCCCAGCTCTGTCTCTTCCTTATTGGGAAAAGTTTCAATTGATTGCTAAAAATTACACTTTATTCATCGAAAAATAATAAAGGTTTACTAGTGTTAGTGCAAATACAATATTGAAATACAAAAAATATAATGAAGGCTTAACAAGTAACGTTAAAGAAATATAATTTAAAACACAATGTAAAACATCATTTAATATATGGATGCCATAGGTAAAATATCGTAACTAACATCCGTGCTGGGATATTGGATTTTCGTAAACGTAATATTAATTTAGTATTGCATTTTCAATTTATAACGTTGATCGCCATTCATTTTAGTTCAGTGAACGTTATATATATATATATTTAAAGTAATTTTTTTATATATATAAATATAACGTTAATTCAAGCTGATTCTTTTTATGATTATGACGTCAAATGCTGTTATTGCCTTTATAACGTTATATATATTAGATCTATAGAATTCTAGAGTGCTGGCGTTATTTATATTTAACCTTACTTGAAAAAGCAAATATTTAATAAACAAACAGAAATTACACTGAGAAAAATATAAAACATTTTCAAAATCATCATCAATTACTGAATGTGTTCATGTTCGTGTTGTAAAATTTTTATTTTAAACAAAAAGCCTTCTTCAACATAATAACTCGAGATTTCATATTCTAAGCTAATTTGCCTTTAAAAAATTTTTTTTTTTTTTCAAAGCATGTTAGCTTTATTTTGGAAAAGTAGTTTAGATTTTGGAGATAAATACTTTTTTGCTAAAATTAAAAACCTAAAAACTAACCTATATTTAAAATTTTTGTTAACGTCTGAACTGTTGTTTTTGATTATAAAGGGAATGCTTTTTTTACTTAAATAAAATTTGTGTTTAGTTTTAATTTAATTTTCGTAAATGTAAAATAGTTGCGCATGTGAGACTGTACACCCAAAATTTTTTTTTAATTTTTAATTTACAGGCGCTTCAGCTAGTCAGCAGACATTGGTTACTTTTCGACATATGCCTCAACAACAACAGCAGCAGCAGCAATTACAGCAGCAGCAGCTACAACAACAACAAACAAAGCAACAACAGCAGCAACAACAATTGTTGGTGGAGCTACAAGCTGAACAGCAGCGACTGCGACGGCGCAGTGAGGGAGATGCACCGACAAAGCAACAACAACAGCAAAAGCTGCCGCAGCAACAGCAACTTCAACATCAACCTCAACAACAACAGCAGCTCCCACAAAATGTCACCAACCAACAAATTAACACATCAGCAACAAATTTTGAACCCTCTTCAACCAGTAACGCAACCATCAACACATCAAACGCTAACAGCAACGCCACTGGCGGCGGCACCGCCATCTCCTCAACCAATACAAACGCGCGTCGGGTCTCCCTCGGTGACTCCTCGGAATCCAAAACAACATCCGAAATGCAAATTAAATGCCGCAACACAAAATGCGATCGTAGCGCCACAACGGCCGAGGCCAAAAAATTTTACAAGTCATGCCACAATTGTACCCATCTATATTGTTCACGTGAATGTCGGCGTGCCCATTGGGAGAAACATCGCACCCATTGCCTGCACTCACGCGCATCGAATATCTGCCGTCAAGTGCTCGCTACCAGCAAGGACGATCTCGATTCACAGCGTCACCTGAGTCTGCTGGCGCGCAAGGGCTTCCTGTCGCAGGGGCGTGGTGTTGTGCGTGTGCTCTTCCGTTCAGCTGAAGCGGCTGAAAGTTTTATTAAGCACGGTTTTCAGTGTATGGGCGAGGCTTCGTACGTGCGCTGGCCCGATCTAATGCCCGCCGAAATGGGCTTGGAGCTGTATTCGGAATTGCTTAAGCTAAGCACTGAATATAAGCCCGAATCGAAAATGCTCATCTACGTGGCTATATGTGTAGTGAGTGAGGCCCCGGGTATGGGGCAGGCGCCAGTACGCTGGGAACGTCAGCTGGTCTCACGTTGTGCCAAATTGAAACTGTGTAAAACGATTTTAGTAGAGCTCGAGCAGCAGCAGCAAGCGTTGCAACAACAACCACTCGCGGTGGTAGCGGTCCCAGAACCCACTACGGAGATACTCATACTCACGTTTAATCCAAGTTTGCGCACGTCGTCAGCGCAGCGTGAGTTGATACTTAAAAATATATTAGATATTTTATTAAGGCGTGGCGTATTGCTGCGTAAGCATTACCCGGAAATTTATCAACGATTGCAATCGTACACTGAAGGACAAACGGATAAATTTAATCCCGTGACACTGCATCCACGCGACTCGCAAACGGGCCAGGGTTTCGTTTGCATCATAATGCCTGTGCATTCGGATAGCGAGATAATAAAGTTACCATCAGCAGCGGACGGGGGAAATCGGGTGACCACAATTGATGTTGGCTCGCCAGCAGCATTGGCCCAGTTCGATGATGATGACTTGCTGACGCGTTCTTCAAGTTGATTAAAATCTGTAGGTGGCAATATTACAAGTAGCAGCAGTAAGACCACAACAACAGTTAAAAGAATAACGCCAGCTGCTAAGTTGGTGCTGCTAGCAACATCAAATGTTGCAGGAGAGGTGACAGTTGTAAATACTGCTCATTGCCTCACATTGGAAAGTACACGTATGTAGAGAGAGAGAGAGTCGAAAGAATTCGACTTACAACTGTATTGGCCGAAATTACTGGGGAAGGTACTATTTTAGTATACATTAAATACTTAGCATATAAAACTTATAAGTATAGCTTTGAAAAACGCTTTTTCTTTAAATGCATACAAGACATTTGTAAAAATAAACAAGCAAAAAGAAAAAAAAATACTATATAAATATATATTCTTCCTTCTGCTCTCTAAAAATTTATTTATACAATAATAACTATATTACACTTCTTAATATGGTTTAGTTAGATAACGATGACTAGTTTATTGATTATTTACATAGTACAGATATTCAGGATATGGTATGTATATACCATAGTGTAAAACATTTAACATTTTGACAAATATATTATGTACGTATCGCAATAGCAATTATTATCGGAAAAAATACTGAAGATCTCTTTTGAAGAACTTACTCATACATATTACCCCTCTTTGCCAGAAACATGAATGTGCAAATTTACGCTTTTTGGGTTTATTATCTACACATGAATTCTGAGAGTACAGGAAACTTTCAAACTCCATTTCCCAACATGTTGAGATTTGCTCATCCCGGTTTCCGGCATAAGGGGAACTATATTTCGTCTTTATTCATTCAAATTTATTCATTTGAATCGCATTTCCTTATAGTACCATAAATATACTTGTTTAAAGGCTAAGTTGAAATGGGAAATTATCATAAGATCAGTTTAGAAAGGCGTAACCAACAACTTACGTAGTATAAAAATTTGAAAGCGTTTTTTTTTTTAATTAGAAGCAATTATGTGGGAATGCTTTGTGTTAAATATATACACTTGTGGTCATACAATTAAGTCATACGTTTATGAGCAGAAAAATTTTAAGAAAAAATTAAATTTCAATTGAAAAGAAACAAAACCAATGGCAAAATAAATAAATAGCAGTTCAATATTTAAAATTATTAAAGAAATAAACAGTTATAATGTCACATATGCAAATATATATGTTTGATTTAAGTCATATGCTAAACAAAAATATTTAAAATCTTTCGACTAGTACCAGAGCACTGGGCAGCAGTGATTTTATTCTATTCCTCCTGAATGATAGATAGCCGATAAGGAAGCCTTATTTGAAGGTTTTTGCGCGGACACGCCCCTTTTCAAAACACTTCGTAGATGTTCTATATGGTTTAAATCGGGAGTTTACGTTGGCCAATTGAGAATTTTTATTTTGTTCTCATTTGGCCAAAACTTAACGACCGATATGTGTGTTTCGGTTCGTTGTCATACTGAAAGATCCAACTCAAAGGTACATTTTCACAGTATCCTCAGAGAAGATGATTTTTAAGAATGTCTTTTTAGATTCCTCCAGTAATTTTGCTATCGATTTAAACAATTGGAACAACTTCAGATGAAGTGAAACACCACCAAACCACACCACATTACACAAGGGTCCCATGTTTAACAATTTTTTTAGTACATTCTGGATCTATCGATCCCAAACATATTAAATTTGGGCTCATCGCTCGAAACAAACGTTTTCCAAAAATGCTGGTCCTAGTGTAGATATCGTTTAGCGAACTCAATGCGCTGCGCACAATTTTTTTTTTTTTGCCACGTTGGGTTTACATCTACCTATTTGCCAAACATTTTTTTTCGTTTGCGTATAGTTCTGGTTGATATTTTCAAATTATAATTTAAGTCCATTTGTGATCTTAGTTTGATTAAAGTTAAGAAAACGTCCGTTTTGCTCAAGCTAATCAAGTACCTGTCTCCAGCTGAAGACGTTTTAAGTAGTTTTTTGCGTGGCAAATTGTAAAAAGATTTGAATTTTTTGTAGTATCTTACTGGGTTGACCACTTTTACACGTGAAAAAGTTAACGCTTCCACGAACTTTGCAACACTCCTATGGTTCTAGAAAGTTTTTAATGGTAACGATTTTAGAAAGCAACTAGTGGTACCACAAAATGACGTTATACAAAATTCTTGGACTACTAATACAAAATATTTTTCAAACTCAGCATAAAATATTGTTGTAGTGACTTAATTATGTGACCATAAGTGTATATATATACTAAAAATCATTGTGAAACTTATTCCATTTGGACCCTTACTCCAAACTCTGTTTGAGAATTGAGATTCGGCATTCCTTATATACATACCTATAAAATCTTTTCTTTCTTGAAATGGGCATGCGAAGTTTTGGTCTTACAAATGTTACTCAATTCAAATGAGAGATTTTAAGATCCACATTCTTAGATTGTTATTAATCTCCAATTTTTATTCGGGGTTTAATGCCATTAGACTCACTTTTTCAAGTGCGATTCACATGGTCGCTTTTTCTTGGCGATATTGAAGTTCCTTGCTGCTTCCAAAAATCTATTTATTCTTTCACTATAATATTTAAAGCAATATTTTACTTGAGAGTTTTACAATAAAAATTTGATACATTGACATTGGCGTAAGTAGGTAGGGGCCTGGGGGGCACGGCCCACCCACCCTAGCTGGCTCTAGGCCCCCCAGAAATAATATGGCTAGAAAAGTTAAGTCCAAAGAAAATTATTAATTTAAAGATTATATAAAAACTTACATTCATTAAAAAAAATTAGAATATCTATAAAAAAAGGAAAAATTTTTGTTTACTTTTCGAGTTTTTGCTTTTGCTGCTTACAGCAGTAAAACATTATTAGTTTCTACAACAAAATTTATAACATTTCCTTATTCTATTAGACATCAATTATTCATTATGCGGCGGTTAAGCAAGCAATTTTTGGATTGTCCAATCAAAATTTTTGATGTGTAAATATCATTTCACGTACCCGGGGAAAAAATTTGACTTCTGAGTGATTTTAAAATCGCATTATGCTTGAGCTGTCCTGTTATAAAGAGTTTCGTTAACAGCAGCCATGTTACAGAAAAGGTTTTCAAATGAATCAATTATTAATATTGAAAACAAATTTGTTAAAGAAAAAATTACAGCCAAAAATGTGAAATATATTTTCTGGGGTGGCCTGGCCCCCTCCCCCATCCCCCTCCAGAGAATTATCCTAGTTACGCCAATGTACATTGACATTGTTTATTTGATTTTCAACTAATTTTTCTTTTTTTTTAATTCACATTAAAAACTTCCAGTTAATTTTATAATTTTTAATTATATTCAATAAAAAACAATATCCACTTCTATTTACGAATAGTTATTAGGGAGTGATATTGAAAATTTTTAATGATTAGATCCAAGAAACCAAGCGGTAGAATCGAAAGAAGAAGAGGGAGTTAAAAAATAATAGAAACATAGAAAAAAAATATCCACTAAATAGGAAATGCATACAAATATGAAACATAGTCGCGAAAAGCGTTGTAAACGGCAAAACAAAAATAAAAAAAAACATTTTAAGTATATTCAATACTTAACTTTTTTAACAGTTTTTAACAATTGAAACGGTTTAAGTGTTAATTTTTTTTTTTTTTTTTTTTTGGGATAATAAATTTTTTCGATTATAAAGGGTTATGTTTTATCTATTAAAAAAAATAACAAAAATACGAGAATTTTTGCTGGGGTCTAAGTCCAGTACTAATCACAGTCGTCTTATTCACATTTTTGTTATATTTCCGTTAAATTTTTTTGGTACTTAGACCCTTTAGACTTACATCCCTTCAATTGTTAATTTTGTTTTGCATTTAAATAATTTGGGAAAGTAATTATAATACTAATTCTAAAAAAAAACACTTTTCCAATAAATTTCGCTTGCAACGCTTTTCGCGATCACTACCATAAACAAAAAAAAATTCGAGTTAAGTATGCAGAACTAATTGTTATTTAATGCTTTGCCTAGGGTAAAAAAATCATAACGGTATCTTATGAACTCTCCTCGTGAAAAGAAAATGTATCGTTATTGTGTTTTACCGAGCGTAACTCCACTGAAATCTTAAAATGCGATATTCTTGAATATTGGGTTTTTTTACTTATGACAGCCTTGCAATAAACGAGCGATATGTAAAAATCAGAAGAATAAAGTACGGATAAGCAAGTATCAAAAGAGCCAACCGGTAACACACTATAAAACTATAGAGCGATATTTTTGAGTTCTCATTTATTTTGTTTGGCTGTCCTATGATTTTACAGTTAATTGCGTACATTTGTAAAAGTAAAAATTGAACTTTGCGCATGTCCGTTATTCCGCTCTCAGCTAATTTGATGTGCAATGACGTGTTTATGACGTAACTTAAAAAGTTAATTTTTATATGCAAAATGCATAAAAAGTTGACAGCTAAATTCATTATTAAGTTAATTACAGTCTGTTCTCAAATTCTTATGTTGGGTTTGATAATCGTCACACGTCACCACCTCCGTTTCACTCGTGCATAACTCGCACAAGACTTTTTTTAGAGCCAACCAACTCATGGGATAATTCCATAAATGCATAGCATTGTATTGAAGATTGGAAGATAGAAAGATAGAAAGGAAGAAAGATATAAAAGAAGTCATACCCTAGCCGGGAATTGTTCACGGGGCCTCAGAGATGAGGGGATATCACGTTGCCACTAAACCACAGAGGTGTCATTAATGGTGACTATTTGTGGTGTAAATCTGTGTAGGGTATCTATCAAGTATGCAGATCTTTTTTTTATAAATTACAAATAATGCATGAGCCAAACAGCTTTACCTGTTTGTGCAATGTGCAATTCTCCTACTTCAGTTGATAAATTGATTAATAAATCAGAGATAGATCTATTAGAAATTATAATTCGTCTGAATTGAAACTATGATTGTTCATTTAAGCTCAAGAGAGATAATTTCGAACAGTTATAGCAAAGGAGTGCAGTCATTCCTGCTCAAAAATTGGAAATATCCTTGAGAAAAGCAGATTGTACTATACAAAATACTGAATATATACATAGAGCACTGTCACATATTTGCTTCTAATTTTAATACATACATAAGTATTAAAGTATCCGAGACGAAAAGTTGATACTAATTTCAGCCTGGACATTCTGCTTGACTTTGTCTGCATATAAAAAAGCAGTGTGGTTACTATCAAAGCAGGGCAATATTTGAAATAAATTTCAATTTTCTGCGCACAAAACGCACTGCAATTATTTTTAAAAGAAAAGCATAATAATTTTTAAAACTTACTAAAATAGTTCAGCTTTCTATCATGCTGAACATTCAAAATCATTTCAAAAGCTGGTTTCCGAGCTTTAAAGCAAGCTGAACTTTGAACTTAGAAAATTATTTTATTCGACATTTAGACTTAAAAAGTTTTATGTACATAGAAAATTCTTTGAACCTAAAAAATTCTTTAGATTGGAAAAAAGAATAAACATTTTTTAAAGTGAATATTTTTGGCTGAAATTATATTCTAACGGGGAGTTATGAAGGAAAGGAATGCTCTCACATCTAAAGCGAAGTCCTTCGATTACAAAAGCATTCATGCCAAATTTATCTCAACTCCATCGCCATATTTACTATACTAACTGAAAAAATAATAATAATAATAATGTCGAATAAAAACGAAAAGAAAACACTCTGCTTTCATACTAAGCCCGGTTTCATTCTAAACAACCTGGAGAATGACCGTCCTGCCTGGTCGAAAAAATTAAACTAAAATAAACGTGGTAAGTCTTCAAATGCAGGACTTTCAATTTAAAAACAGGCTGATCTTTTACACATCAATTCAAATTGCTTTCGTTCTGAAGAGTCTGCTGCCTGGCTAAAAATAGTTACATCTCTTCGCCTCGGGGTGTAATACATAAAAAATAAAAATCAAACGATACAAAAATTGCATACTACATAAATGCTAAGTACAATGAATCAATAAATGCATTACAGTATGTGTAAGACAAATTTTTAAAATATGAAATGTATAAAGGGTACAGTACATTTAATGTTAGAAATATCCTGCTGCTTCCATTAAAAACTCTCCACATATAAAAGCAAATCATTAATTACTACTAAAGCTCTTTGCTTTCATACACATATAAAAATAAAAACTTATAAAAAATCATAAAATTATATTAAAAAAGAAAAATAGATAAAAGGAAGTAATGTACAATATGGAAATCAAAAGCTACATATATAAATACGAGAAAAGTAAAATAAAATAAAAAGTATTTCAAAGCAGAAAAGGAAAAAATAAAGAAGAATATCATTGCTACCATTTCAAAACTGTTTACATACTACAATACAAACAAATGCATTATATACTAAATACATGCATACATACATACATCAATACATAACTACATACACTCTTACTACTAAAGTGACAAATACGCTATAAGAAAAAAAATATTTTATAATTAAAATGCCTTATTTCATCAAAAACAAAAAAAAAAAAATAATAATAAAAAACTTGTGTTAGCTGCAATTTTTTTTGCATAATTTACAAAAAATATAACAAAATATAAATTCCTAATTAGTAAAAAATTTTTAAATCAAATCTTTTCTATTAATTTTATTAACATGTTGTTGTATTTGTATATTAACTATTTTTCTGTAGGCAATAAATAATTTTAAGCATGTAATTTAAAAACAAAAACAAAAAAAACTAGAAATGATCTAACTAAAAGTCAGTCCTGTTTGATTAATTTGCCTTTTACTAATAAAATATAAATAAATATATACATATATAAAAAAATACCATAAAAAGTACACAGATTCTTTTTATTATAATTATATAAGTAATTTGAATTTACCATTAGCTAACAAAATAGTTAAATAAATTTATTTAAATAATTTTATCTGTTTCTGGTTTGCCATTCGAATCTCCGATTTTCGGGGACATTAGGCATTATACTATTATTTAGAAATTTATAGCTATAAATCTGGACTCTATTTGAAGCCAAAAGAGAGAACGCAAATGTTGCGGAAAGTACACCTTAAAAAAAAAAGAAAACGGCCTCCTTTTTTATAGAAACGTTATAAGAAAATATTTTTAAAAAGTTGAATGATTGTCAAGCATAAAAAATCCATAAAAAAATTTTTAAAAATTTAATGGAAAATGAAAAATCAAAAGGAACTAAATTATTTATTAGTTTAAAAAAATTATAGTAATAGATTTAAAACTTGCATAGAAACTGAATCCTTGAATAGGAGCAAATATATCTCTACATACATATATTTCTAGATTTCTAGTAAATAAATTTAAAAATATAAAAGCAAAAATCGTTGGCAAATGAAAAACATCTTTGAAAGGAGGGAAATACCTTTTCTCCAATTCAGCGCAAATTCTTAAGTCGGAAATAATGATTTAGTAAATAATAGTAACAACAAGTATTATATTTTAAAATTTAGTTAATTTTATGTATACATATATAACATTTAAATCGCCCCTCACCCCTTTCAAAACAGAGACAAAATCTTTTCGCTTACAAATAGTTTATAAGTTCACTAAATAATAAAAAACATAAACAACAAACAAAAATAAAGCAAATTTATAAAACAAAAACAAAGAAAAAAAGTAATTTCTAATTCAAATGATTTTGTAAAAATCATAACTCTAAATTAATTAAAAAGAACAAATGCAAAACAGTAAAAATATAAATTACATTCCAATTAATGTTTTTTGAGAAATATTGAAAAATCTTTGAGTAAACTACAAAGAACAAAAGCAAATGAAAAAGAATAAAATTAATAAAAATTATTCTTTTAGTTTAAAAAATACAAAGAAAATATACATATATTCAAAAAAAAGAAAATATGGTTTTATTTAAAAATTATATAGCGATAAAGTTTTCTATACGTTTTGCAACTAATACTATGCAGTATCGGGGATTTAGTGCAAACATTTTACTGTTTACAACTTTTAGTGCCAATGTGAGTAAGGCTCCATTACCACTAAACGTTAGTGATAGTGGATATCAAATTTCACTACCACTAAACGTGTTAATAATTTCTGAGTTTTTATTTTTTACTTAAAAGTGAAAAAAAGTTATTTTTAGAGGTTTTGTTTTACAAATCAAAAATAACATAGTTTGACAAAAAACAAAAATTAGAATACACTTTTTTCAAGGTTTACACCTATCGTAGGTAGGTTTTGTCAAGTAGAAAAAAACTTCATACTCAGAATTTTCAATTGACCCTCAAAATCTGGACTTAGGGCCCAAAAACCTATTTTTAATAGGTGAAAGGATATACATGCTCGTAACTTTAATTTTATTTATCCCAGGAGTAAGCTTTACTTAGCTGCTTACTACAATATATAAATTGTTAATATATCTTCAGGAATACCGGCAAAACATTGGAAAATCGAAAAAAAATGTTTACACTTTTTCATTTTGAATGCCATTTTAAATGACTATTTTATTTACCAGTGTATATATCAGAGTATATGAAAATGAGCTGCATTCAATTCTGTTTCCAACGAGCTGTAAATTTTGAAAATTCATTGAGGCGTGACTGACTTCTTCAACTCTTTTATTTGACTACCCAAAAAAATTCGATATGTAGAATGTAAGTATTTGTATACGAGTATTACTCCAATTATTTAAGTATACAATACAGCAGCTTAAAAATGTATGCATTTTTTTCCAGTCTATGGTTCTTGAAGTCGAATAACTGAGTCAAACCTCAAGGGATTTTGAAAATTTTTAACTCGTTTACTTGTACCTTTATATATACACCGGTAAACAAAATACTTGTTTAAAATGCCATTCAAAATTAAAAAAATATAAAAAATTTTAAATTTTCGTTATATCTTGCCCTCTAGCTCTGGTATTTCGTAAGATATATTACCAATTTATATATCATTATAAGCAACTAAGTGTCCTCTTTTGAATGAATAAATAAAAATAAAGTTACGGGCAAGTATATGTTTTAACCTATCAAAAATGGATTTTTCGGCCCTAAGTCCAGATTTTGAGGGTCAATTCAAAATTCTGAGTGTGCAGTTTTTATCTGCTATATACCTACAATTTGAGCAATGTCTCGAGGAAAGTATATTTTCACTGTCACACAGTGTAATCATTATTTGTGAGCAAAAAAAAAAATAAGATTCAATTAGAATTTCACAACAATTTTTTGTAATAAAAAAATCACTCAAGATTTTTATGGTTGAAGAATATAAATAAAAATCACAAATAATTTTTGTTATAATTTTTTTTTTTTCATATATAATTAAAAATAACCACACCCTCAAACTGATTGGGAGAGCAAAAAGTGTTGATAAAAATATGCTTTCATTTAACTATTATAAGTAATTTAATTCGTCAAAGTTAAGTTTAATAAATAGTAATTTCATCAATCTGATATTACTAACATGAGTGATGTTTTTTTATATTCTTCAATCAATAAAAATTAAGATTGATTCTCATATGTAGGAAATTATTATCGAAAATCGAAATTCATAAAAATTGTAACTTTCAATCGTGGCATATTTCGAAAGAGCTCTCTGAAAGCTGCACAAAACTAGCAAACATCGACTAGTCTTTAACTATAATTTTTAAATGCAAAAATTTGAAAATAATCATTATTTTCGGTCCCCGCTAAAGTGTTTATTTAAAAACACAAACTGGTGTGGCAACTCTGATACGAAGTGAACGCAAAAATACGAAAATTGAGTGAATTTTCTTGAAAAATATTAAGTTTTAAATTATTAATTGATTTCTGGTTCATAGTTTATTGAGATAGTGACTCTTATATGAATTTTATTGAAATCGATTTAAAAACAATATATTTTTCATTGATCTTAATAAATTGATGCATCATGCCGGAGTGCGTCAAATGTAAAGGTGTTATCCGGGGTGAAACTGGTGTGCGGTGCGAGGGGGTTTGTGGAAAAATCTAACATACTGCATTGAAATGCTCTGGGTTGGACCAATATAGTGCTGGTGTCATTGGATCTAATCCTATGGTGAAATTTATGTGCGATGATTGTGCCACTTATATCCACAATATAGATATGGTCGTAAAAGATGTACATGACATAGTTGTAAAAAATGGCCTGCACCTTAAAGAATATAAAAGTGAATTTGATGAGGCACTAAAAAAAACGAGATTGAAATGAAAAAACTACTTGAAGCTGTTGAATTTCGTTATTTGCAAAGAATAAAAATCCTTGAAAATACGCAATCATCTTTTGAAAAAAACATTGGTGATATGAAAAAATGAGTGATTTAGTTGAGGGTTTAAAAAACCAAACAAGTATTATTGGCAAAGAAAGCGAAAAAATTGAAAAAGAAAGTGAAAAGATTCACAGTGAAATTCAAAAAATTACTAGTAACAATATCAGGCATGTTACAGAATCCGAGTGAAAGTGAATTCGAAAGTGAATTTGAAATCGAGTGAAATTGTTTTTGGTGTTCTAGAAACCGAGTGAATTCATATTCACTATTTTTTTTTTAACTCGCTGTAATGTTTGCAACTCGCTGTATTTTTCAATCAGCTCGACAGTAAAAAAATTTGAAGTGAAATGTGTTCATCCTCTCTTTTGCTCAGTGTTCATTTTTCAAAGCAACAACAATTGCATTGTTTGACAGCAAAACATTGATCGTGTAAGGCTGATGTTACACGGTCAATGTTTTGCTGTCAATGTTTTCTATTTTTACTCTCTTTTTGTCGTTTTGTTTGATGCCCTGTTACACTATCAGTTTTTTCCTGAATGTTTTTTTTTAATACTTTTATCTGCAACTATGTTTTTCCAACTAAAAAGTATTTTATTGTTTTTTGGAGTGAATGAAAATTCAACAATTGGAATGGAATTGGATGGAAAATAATTATAATGACAATATGAGATAATATTGGTGGAAATAGAAACAAATTATACAAAAAATATTGCATTTATATATGAAAAACGCAGAAAAATAATCTTTAAAATTTGAGAACTATTAAAATAAACTCCGCCACTTTGTTACTTGGCCATTGAATTACCACGTTTTTATAAAATTTATTAAATAATTTTTTAAACGGCACTCATTTTCACAAACAAAC
Source organism: Toxonevra muliebris (assembly GCA_963691655.1). Lineage (NCBI taxonomy): Eukaryota > Metazoa > Arthropoda > Insecta > Diptera > Pallopteridae > Toxonevra > Toxonevra muliebris. The sequence goes on from OY829329.1 coordinate 30,346,305, forward strand.
AAAAGCCAAACAACGCAAAGGGTGGCAAAGAAAAAAATGTATTTATAAGTTAGTAGAAAGTCTAGTATTTTTCATTAAATATTAGTATTTTCCGAGAAAATGCAACAGTTCATCTTCAGCAACCCCATTTTATTTGAAGTGATTTAGGTTTTTTTGACAGTAAAAAAATTTGAAGTGAAATGTATTGATCCTCTCTTTTGCTCAATGTTCATTTTTCAAAGCAACAACAATTTCATTGTTTGACAGCAAAACATTGATCGTGTAACATAGCCCTAACATCGCCCATACAAATGTCATACGCAGAAATTGCAAAAATAAACAACAATAACAATGTTATCTCAAAAGTGTTGCCAGATAAGAGAAAACAATTACCCCTAATTATTAAACCAAAATTGAAGCAAACAGTTGAAAAAACTAAACAAGATTTGAATAAAAACGTTGATCCTAAAAATTTGAATATTGCAAGTATTGCAGCAAAACAAAATGGTGTTTTAGTTATTGAGAGTGTTAATGAATCAGATAGAGATAAAATAAAGATTGCAATTGAAAATGAAATAGGTGCAGATTATGAAATTAAGGTTCCAGAAGTATTTAATCCAAGACTTCTTGTGACAGGTATGAGCATTAAACACGATGATGATGTTCTGATTGACTTAATTATAAAATAAAATAACAGTTTGCTACAAAGGCGAATAAAGCTTATTAAGCAATATGAAATAAAAAAAGATAATGGTTCTTACCTTAATGCGGTAATTGAAACTGATATTGCGACTTTCTCTAAGGTGCTAATGTCCGAACGTCTAAATATTGGATGGGAGAAGTGTAGAGTCTATGACGGTGTAAATGGCGCTTAATAAGTATTACAAGAGCAGCTGTTATGAAAACGAAATCCAAAATGGCTAAAAAATTTAATAGATTTTAAATTTTTCTTGTTTTTTACAAACCTTGTGTTTGAAGGTTGTTAGTTACTTTCTGCATTTCAAGTGCATTTTGTTGAAATGCGTCTGAAATGCAGAATTTTATTTGATCGTTTTTGTATGGCAAAATTCCGCATTTCAGACGCATTTCAACGAAATGCTAAATTTGCCTGGAATTCAGTCTCGTGTATCCGCACTATAAGACTCATTTTTCAACTTAATACTCTACCATTCCAAAGGTATACTCATATATGATATTGCTCTACATCCCACTAATATCAAAGCGATATTTTGATAAACTTAAAAGAGCAATCTAGTTTTTTTTATCTTAATAAATTTACTATTCTTGGTCATCAAAATTAACAAAAAATTGGGCATAAAGGTCCTTGCACAGACTCCAAAAAATGAAGTCCTTAACGCTGATACTAAGCAAAATTATTTTTGATTCTGAAAATAGGCGAATAATATAATATATGGGACATTCTCTGTCAAAGGGAGATCCCTCACCTGTCCAAAATTGGTTAAGGTATTTTTGGGCATTAAAATGGTAGTTTTATTAAGCGTGCGTTTACCCAAGTCATCATAAAAAAACAGATAAAGCCTTTTTTCGTATATTTTTTTTCGCTGAATATGTATCTAATATTAATTACCATGGGAAATATCACGTATTGTCCCTAACCTCGAAAAAGGTTTGTTTTTAGGGTCTTACGCTTACCAACGTCATCATAAAACTACGGAAAAAGCCTATTTTTGTGTAATTTCAGTTGATGAACATGCATATAATATTATTTTCCACGAGAAATGTTACATGTCGTCCCTAGCCTCAAAAAATTAAAAATCCCAAAAAACTTTTTTTCATGTCTCACGTGTCCCAAATCACCAGAAAACTTCCCAAAAAACTTATGGTAACTTTTTACTCGAAATGAAATGGTAACTTTTTACTCGATGAAAATAGTGGTGGAAAAAAATTCCCTATGGTGAGAAAAATTTGTAATTTTGCTGTGCGAAATGGAGATAAAATTTTGACAGAGAAATTTTTAACATTTCGAGTTGAAACTAGTAATGATTCGATACAAGTAAATGCAAGTAAAAACTCGATACTTTTCATTCGATTCAAGTATTTTTTTTACTCGATGCTATAACATAAGTATTTTACTTGGTATCGGAAAAAAAGGTCAGTATCGGATACTCGATACTTTGGAAAATATTTATTTAAAAACTGAAATATTGCTATACAATATTTAAAATTGTGGATCATTTTACAATATTTTACAGCAATCAATAATATATTTTAAAATGCTACTGCAGAATTATTCAAAATATTTCAGTCCAAATTGCAATATTTCAATGTATGACAATATTGCAGTACAGTGTTGAAGTTCTAGAAGATATTTCCGGCCCTGCAAATTTGGTCTTATCTAAACGTGAAGCATCTTCTTAGTCCACATCAATCAAGCTTTCGTAATGGGTACAGCACAACCACCATGCTCATTAGCTTAACTGAAGAAATTCGCATGAACCTTAACATGAATAAAGTTTCCGTACTGCTTTCCTTGGACATGTCCAAAGCTTTTGATCTTGTCAACTATAATATCCTGATTCATAAACTCAAACATGATTTCTATTTCTCGAATAATGCTTGTAATCTCATTAACTCTTTTTTAACTAATCGTAAACAATTTGTCATCTGTAATGATCTCTCTTCCCCCGTATTGGGATGCCTTAGTGGGGTTCCCCAGGGTTCGGTCTTGGGACCTCTACTATTTATGATGTACGTCAATGGACTAGTTGATCATTTGTATGATAAAAGTCTCAAGGTTTTCCTTTATGCTGATGACATTTACATCCTATTCGTTTCGGAGGCTGGCACTGTATGCCCAATGCAAGCTCTTATTAACAAAACTGTGGTAAAGCTACAGGGTTGGATTAAAGAAAATAAGCTCATTCTCAACCTCAGCAAAACTAAAGCCATGTCCTTCAATTACTCTAGAGAGGTAGCACCCCTTTTCACCATTTCAGTTTCGGGCGCCACTATTGAATTTGTGGACCAGTTGAGATGCCTCGGTGTCATCCTCGACTCGAAACTTTCTTTTACTGCGCATTTAAATTTTATCAGCTCGAAGGTGGGGTTTTCCCTCCGTAGGCTCTACAGTCTGAATTTCCATTTACCAACCTCTGTTAGAATCACTACTGCCCATGCCCTTCTAATGTCGACTATTAACTATGGTTTAGAGGTGTTTACTTGCACCTCCAAAGCTAATCTTGATCGTTTGCGAATAATTTTCAACAGAATTATCAGATATGTGTTTGAGCTGCATGCTCGCGATCATGTGTCCAAATTTGTATTAAAGTTCCTTGGTTGTAGCTTCCAGGATTACGTCAGTCTAAGATCAATGATACTTTTCTGTAAGGTGATTAAATTTACAACTTCCTATTATCTTTATGATCTATTCAAGTTTTCTAAATCACTTAGGAATACACAGATTATAATCCCAAGAATTTTTAAATCTGCATATGAAAAATCATTTGTTGTTGAGATTGCGCGTCTGTGGAACTGCCTGCCCTTAGAAATTCGGTCGTTTTCGTGCTCAGTCAGCTCTTTTAGACATAGATGCCTCCTACATCTCAATAATAAATGATTTTCTGTTACAAAGATTCTTCCTTGTCACTAACAACTACATAAGAGGCATCCTCATGTTTCGTTTGGGGTGGAGTGCTATGTTCTTTGGTTTTCTTTCTTCCCTTCTTTCTTCCTTTACCGTTTCTACATTTCTTTCTTCTTTCCTCTTTCCACCTTTTTCTTTTTTCTTTATTTTTCCTTTTTTTTTCAATTTATTTAAGTTTCATATTTTTCTTGTAACAAGTAAAACAATTATTTATTTGATTTTTACTTTCTTTTAATTTTTCTTATTGTTTACTCTCTCTATTTTTTTTTCTGTAATCAAACTTGGCCATATCTGGCTTTTCGATTTTATTTAACTAAATAAATAAATAAATAAATGTAATTTTAGGGTTTAAGGAAAATCTATATAAAAAATGTGTGTATGCGTAAATACATACACACACAAACCGTTTGTCTGATCTCAGTCAAATTTTGTGTAAAGATGCACTTGTATATATGTCAAGTTGTGGGCTATAAAATGTGACCGTATGTCAAAATGGGAGTGGCATTTTCGAAAAATCCAATATCTTCCAATCCAATATATCATATCAAGCTAAGTAATAATAATGTGATCCGCAACTACATGAACTGGTGAACAATAAAATATAAATATAAGTAAAAAATCATCTCTTTGAATCATTCTTAGCAGTCTCTGAATTAAAATTTATAAGTATGTTGACATAGTTAAAAATTAAAATCACTTAACACAAACTGGTTCTTAAAAATATTTTTCATATTGAATTTAACTAAAAATTACTTAATAGTTCCAAATTGGTATAACATTAAGAAACGTCATTAATTTCAATTAATATTTCAATAAAAAAAAATGTTTTTGGATTTTAAAATGTAAAATTTTGAACTAAAATAAAAAAAAAAATTTTCAAGTTTATTTAAACTTTGAACTCAATCAAAACTATGCAGTTTTCTAAATTTTGTAATTTTGCAATCATCTCATTTGCTGGTAATTCGGATCATCCATCCGAATTATATGCGAGCAGAAAAACGCATGCTGGTAATTAGGATCGATTTTAAAAGTAAATTTTTTTCTTAGTATGTTTTCCAAAATGTTGCTTATTTTTACCAAACTATAGCAGAATGTTTAGTAAACAAAACCCTATATAAATTATATAAATATACTTACCAGCACAAAAGTTATTAAGTATTGTTATAAAATTTGTGGGTTTCTTATATTATTTGCTAAGGCTTTGTATGAAAATACGCTCACTCTTTGTTTTTTGCTCACAACTGATTAATTTGAAATAATTAAAATAAGTGTTGCATACCATTAGTAACCATAATACCATAATTCTCGTTCGTTTCGAAAAATTGACGTAATTTTAAAAAATACCGAAGGAAAGTTATTAGCAAAACAAAATCGATCCGAATTATATACATCGATCCGAATTACCCTCATTTACGTTATGCTTTCTAAAAAGGTGCTTATTTTTACCAGGCTATAGCAGAATATTTAGAGAACAATACCCTATATAAATTTAGCGCAATAACACGCTGTAATAGGCCATAACTATCATTTTATTCACTTGGCCTAATTAGGCCCAGGAGGTTATGTTAGCGCCTCCTAAAGAGGTGCCCATCGAAGGGTTAATTTTAGTTAATATATTTTATTGTATGTTTTTTTTAAGTTTCATATATGTTTTTGTTGCACTTAAAATAAACACGCTATGCACTTTTTCACGAACGTACCGGATGAGATTGCTATGGAGTTTTTTTCCAGACGAAGAAATCGACTGGGACGAGAATAAAATGGAACTGGGTGTGGGAAACGGTAAGAGGTGCCGGGTCGTTTTTAAAGAAGCTCGAAGGACCATGAACGAAATCGTTGGGGATAAAGCACTGAAAAAATTTGAAAAGATAAATAAAAACGCGCGAGAGTTTCGGTTTTAATAATCACAGGAGATGTTAATTTTTTATTGAAATTAAACGGGTGTGTGCTCGTAGCAGGAGTAGCTAGAGCATGTTTTTTTAGCAGGAGTTACTAGATACTAACTTTGAATGTTCTCAAGCCATAGAAATTTATACCGTATGGCAACTTATATAAATTCCTATGGGTCACAGATATCTATTACAAGTGTAAATATGTACAGAGTGTATATATATATAAGGCATTATACTAAAGTAAATACCAGAGTGGTATTTATCAACAAAAGAGAAAGAGATAGAATAATAGTATAATATATTGTTTACGAGACGACAATACGGGGGGTGGTGATAATGATGATTAGTGACGGGAGCACTAATCGAACCACATAAGAGACTGTTTAAGGTGATCTTAAACAATTTACATGAATTAAAAATATCCAGAAATTAGAAGTAACTGGATTATAAAGAGGTTCTAATTTCTGAGCGTCTACTGTATTATCAAATGCAAAATAAAATATGCTTCTTAATTGGACTGGAATACTCAACATACAAGAAAATTCGCAGACAAGTCGTTTCATGGCAGACAGAAGCAGGCTACTGTAATCGCTATACCTGAAATCGTCTTAAAACTTTTTGGGTCATATCCGATTTTCATAATCAAATGAAAATAAATATGCATGTGGACTGAAGAGAAGGTATCGTGGTAGAAATGACATGTGGAGAGACGCAAAGGTTTAGTTGATCCCATACCTACCCCCTTCGTTGGACGCTAGAATGAGAAAAAGGAATATTTTAAGATAAAAGATTTTTCCAATATAGTTTCTCAAGCACTACTATTTTCATGAACAGCATATTTTTCGTGTTGAAGGAATTTTATATATATATACACTGTTGTTGTGGTGACTAAACATATACGTTCTTTAAGCCTGTTACACATTATTTAAATGAAGCACATACATGGAACAGTAGTCAAGACTTTGAAAATTAACAACTAGATTTAATTTTCATAGTCTACAAAAACATAAGAAATTTATTTATATTTTGCAATTTTTTATACATAGATGCTTATGGCTTCATTATAAGCTAAAAATATTGTTTTAATGTTTTTTCTCTTGAAGCCTATTCCGCTACTAATATTATGAACATAACTGTATGTATGCTCGTGTATATGGATTTATTTTGTTGTAGGTAAACACAAATTGTAATGAATACTATAGGTAAACAGTTCAGGTTTTAGTATTTTTTTTTAATTAGCACATCGACGGGATACTGCATCTTTCCCAGATTGGTTTATTGCTGTCTGAAAAAAAATTGAAAATTTGGAAGAAAAACGATATTCGAAGAAAATTTTATTGTGTGATAACACAGAAAACGACACCATAAAATTTCAATTTCAAACTTCACAGAAGATTTGGTTTTAAGTTGTATAGGTTATTAATACGAGAAGTAAAAATGCAAACGTAAAACCGAAAAATGGTTTGAATGTGGAATGTTAAGGTTCTTCGCAACTGTGAATTATTGTAATTTATATGAAGAAATCATGCGAAAAATCTGTAGTAGCTGTTGTAGTTACGGCAGAAAAATGCACGTATTGGCTTGCCTAATCCACAAATTCAACTGAGAAAATAGAGGGAAATATTCAAGGAAATGCTCATGAGAAAATACATTTTAAATTATAGTTAAAATTAAAGACGATTTGCCATGTTCTTTATTTCGATCAAGTTGAATTCAAATTATTTTGAAAAAGTTAAGGGTTTCTTTAAAAATGTCAGATTTCAATAAAATAAAAATGACTTTAAAGAAATGTTCTTCAATACGTTTCCGTTTAGGCAAGAATATCTCATGCTTAATTAAGTTTTCCGTTTCTTTCATGACTATGTCAGCGAGTTATTTACCTTTTCTTTAAATTTGACAGTATCTTTTACATTGAATTTTGAATTTTTAGCCACATTCTGGCAACTCTCGCGTATATCTGACGTTTAATTTTAGCATTCTATTGCTCCTCCGCAATAATTTTATTTTTGCCTGTTCTATCCGGTTTAAAGTTTCCTTAACTTTGGTGTTTCATCATAATTAAGTTTATAAATTCGGAGCTTATTAAGTTTTTGCTCATTTGCTTGTAAAAAACTTCATTTCTTATACATAAATGTACGTTGTACACAGTAGCGTTTTATTAGGTAAAATCACTAAAAACGAGAAGAACAATCAAACAAAAAATAATTCCAAACTTACTCAGAAGGCTTACGCCAAGTAAGTTTGTAGACTGTATATACAATTTTGTATTCTTACGAAGCAATTTGCTGAAATTTCAATACTAAGAGAGAACATGATACCGCAGTTTAGTTTCGCTAAATAGTTTTAAACAAAATTAAGTAATAAAAAGGATTAGGAAGATTTGCTTGAAACCTAAAATATAAACCAACAAATGATAACTTGGACGGGTCTGTTACTGACGAAGGAGCAGAAGCGGCGGTATATGGGCCAAGGATAAAATACTTCGAGCCCATGGATTAATTCACCAGCATATTGCAGGCGAAAAAATATACCGTAGACAGGTGTGTTTACTTCAACCTCTAGCGGAACTATCGGAATCAGAGCATTGCGATCCTAACTGTCAGCCAAGCGGCTATCGAAGCACTCGAATCGTAGGCAGTGTCTTTTGAAACTCAATACGCTTGGCTTGCAGAACAAGGTCTGGATATTTTGGGTTCCAGATAAGTTAGCAAAAAAGGGGACAAAAACCCAATTTGTATAACCCGAACACTTTTGCGGAACAGGAAAAAGGTCTCTAACCATGATGTTAAAGAAAGAGGTTATGTCGGCAAGCCTCCCTAATACCCAGAACTTCAGCCTGAAAACCATTATTCATTAGGTAAACGTAAAGATTGATTTATTGCAGTGAGTGCACCCCCGCAACCCACCCCGCAGGCCTTTTTAGAACCATCTGTAAAAATGGGAATATCGTATTCTGTTAAAAAGCTTTTTTCTTTCCATTGCGCCCTTGTAGGAAACTGGGGTAACCACCAGACTTCCCATATTTAAAAAGGGCGCCAAAAGTAAAATTGCAGTAACAACCATGAATTCAGAAAGCGATAAATTTGTTCCAACAGCAAAGCTATCATCATAACCACAGTCAAATTTTAAAATACTGGCTGATATATGCTCAACTCTATACCACATTGAGACTTCAAAAGCTCCGAGTCGGAATCTGAAAGAAATATCAGCGCATTAGTTGTATATATAGTAATATAGCCCAGAAGTTATTTCTAGCTACTTCCAAGAAAAAAATAATCCATGTTTAATGGTGTCGGCAGCGTCAGTCCAAAAACATCCCCAAAGTTTTTAAAACAGGTGCAAAGAGCGAAAAAAGAAGTGATTAATTTGAAATGCGAATGCATACAGAATTAACAAGATATCTCTAACGTGTACGTGTTTAAGACAGTTGCAAATTGCGAAGAAGGAAGTTGGTAATTTAGAGTACATATGCACTCAGAATCAGAAATAAAACAAGCGGAACAAGAACTGTCACACTTCCATTGATATATAAGATAAAAATATAATATATATAATTACATATGTAATAATATGTAATATTTTCAGTTTGAAACAATCTATCCTCTCTTTTTCTGCGAGCGGAAGTGTCTATCTAACGCACTCATAACAGCACTTTTTTAGAGCTAGAAACACTGCACTAAACAAGTGCTACTCTCCTAAGATATAAAATGTTAAAATTAGTATGCAACTTATTTGCTTTTGGAGCACTTAAATAAGTGCTTTAAGTTAAGCACTTATTTTATGCTACTGTAGTGCGTCAATTTACGGCTGGGCATAAACGGTTTTCAGGTTGCCGTGGATACTGGCTACCAATTATCAAGGACCATGATTACAAAACGTTGAATAATTTCAGTTTTGCTGTGATCACTTTGGTGCTCTATGCTCGATTAAAAAAAAAGTTTACAAATTTTAGATTTATTTTAATTAAAAATGTTATTAGCTTGTTTTCAAAGCACCAATAGTTATCAAAAAACCTTTTTTTACTAAAATTTTTTAGTAAAGTTAAAAGATAAAAAATTCACCTCCATAGTTAAAGGTTAAATTGAAATAGTTAAACAAAATGACAAAAATCAAATACTTATTTTCAAAACTAGATAGATAAAAACACAAACTTTTAATGACTTAACTAAAAGAACATAAGTACAATAAAACTATACCAAAAATTGAATTTTCAATATTTTTACTTAACCCTCTAGTTCCCAAACGTGTCTCTAGACAGCCTTTATCAAAACGGGTGTAATTACCACCTTAATATTTTTTTGCTGCTAAATTTTATCACATCGTTTATGGAATTTCCTAAGCTTTTAAAAAATGCATTAGTTATCAATTATGATGCGTATTACAGATTTGCGACAAAGTCAAAATTTGTCAAAAACAGCAAAATGAATTAGTTTGTTTGAATTTGAGATAAAAATAAAAAAAAAATAAATAAAATACTTCCCGTCATACTAGCCAGATAAAAAAAGTAGCTGTTGCTAAGAATTTTTTATACAAAATATTTAGTTATTTAAAAAAGATTGATACAAAGTTTATTCAACAACATATACTTTTAGGCATTCAACTTTTCCGGCTTCATAAAACTACACCCATTAAATTTTTGAGGGTTTTGAGATCAGATTTATGCTTTTTACATTAAAATTTATCAATCCCAATTTTTTTTTAAATCAATCAAAAATTTGGGAACTAGAGAGTTCTGGTTCCGGCTATAGGTCTATCGATTAATACGCTGATTCAATCTTTGATTTTACATAAGCAGAATCATGGCAGCCATCGGCCAACTTTTTTTTTGACACAGGTTTCGTTGATCGACAGTCGCTATACAGATATATAGTCGATGTTACTGTATATTTTGACGTAAACTAATTTTTAAATGATTTTTGAGATAAATAATATTTGTCAGCTCCTTCGACAGTGATCAGTTATATAGTGTTACTGGTCAGCTTTTTATTTGGAATATCTACTATTTATATTTTTCTGTATATGTTTGCAAATACATTCAGATTTTTATTTTTTATATTTTAAAAATCCTTCGGTCTTCGGCTTCGGCCGAAGGTTAGATGAATGGCCGAAGTTCGGCATCGGCCAAAAAATCACCTTCGGTCGGACACTAGTCTTTTTTTTTTTTTTTGTAGAGGTGGCACAAAGCATTGAAAGCCGAAAAGTGTGGGACTTGCTTTTCAGCTCACCGCACCAAAAACCCACCCCAGCTCCGTTTCCCTTCTTCCGTGGTACTACCGTTAGGCATTACTTCACGGAGGGGGAGCGGCCTATTGCCTCTTCAAGACGATCTGCGCTGTTGCTCAGCGCAGCGTAGTTTTTTCATAATTGTAGTTGCCATGTTGCAGACAGCAGACCAATTCTCATTTGAGTCAAGCATTATTTCCACCAGGTTACTAACCATTAGTGGACTCCCAACCCTTATGCTTAGCTCTTCTCTTTCATTCATAAATCGCGGACAGACAAAGAAAACGTGTTCTGCGTCTTCAATTACGTTCGGTGCACACTGGGTGCAAAACGGATTGTCGTCATGTTTAAATTTATGTAAGTAAGATTTAAAACATCCGTGTCCTGTCAGTATTTGGGTCAAGTAGTAGTCCACCTGTCCATGTCCTCGCTTTAGCCATCTCGAAATATTCGGGATTGGCGGTACGTCCAACGTAGAATCCCAAAGGTTTTGCCATGTGTGCACACTGCGTTCTCTTAATGCCTTACGGGTATTTAGGGGCGCATTACCACCTAAATTATTTTTGATATTTGCAGCTTCAACTACGAGGAGTGTTATTGGTAGCATTCCAGCGATGACCAGGGTGGCGTCCTCTGACACAGTACGGAACGCGCAGCATATTCTGAGAGCACTCAGTCGATACGTCGATTTGATTCCTCTGGTGTAAGAAATACAGTTAATAGCTTCGACCCATATTGGAGCTGCATACATCAGCATCGAGGTTACCACGCTGGCAAGCAATTTCCTTCGGTTCTGCTTAGGACCCCTTGTGTTCATCATGATTCGCATTAGAGACGTCATTGCTACGGTCGCCTTAGTATTTGCGTACATCGGATGTTGTTTGAAGTTCAACCTGTGGTCTATTGTAACGCCTAAGAACTTTATGTATGGTTTAGACTCCACTACGTGTCCACCGACTAGTATTCTCGTAGTTTCAACCTTTTTTCTACTACTTATTAATACCGCTTCTGTTTTGTGACCCGCTAGCGTAAGTCCACTTAAGTATAGCCATTCTTTTACTTTTTCGACCGCTCGGTTGCAGGTAGATTCAGCTTCACCAAGGAATTTTGCAACCACTACAATAGCAATGTCGTCAGCAAAGCCAATAATTTTAGCCCCCTCTGGCAGGTTGAGTCGAAGTACGCCATCGTACATGATGTGTCATAGTACTGGGCCCAGTACAGATCCTTGAGGGACTCCACCAGATACTCTATACTTTTTAGTGCCATCATCCGTTTTGTAAAGGAGCACTCTGTCGCTAAAGTAGCTTCCAATGATGTTCCGGATATATCCAGGGACTTGGAACTGCACCAACGCATTGGTAATTTTATCCCAGTTTGCAGTGTTAAACGCATTCTTTACATCAAGTGTAGCTATGAGGCAATAGTCTTTGCTACCGTATAGCCACCGGGTACCCTCGATCGCTTTCTGCGCAATGTCTTTTACCGCTGTAATAGCATCTACAGTGGAGCGAGCTTTGCGGAATCCATATTGTTGCGCTGATAACCCTCCAGCATTATCGACAGCTGCCTCCAGTCTGTATCCGGTCGGACACTAGTCTGTATACATACATATGTATCAAAAATCGCTCTCGACGAAATTTGTGTGTTCGTGTGTTCTATTGTGATGCGCTGTCGTCGTTTTATTATCCTTTTAAACTGCACTTTGGTGATGGCAAGAAGGATCGCTATAGAATATGTGTATATATATAGTTGTAGGTACATAAGACATAAGGTTCTATTTAGTCTCGCTTATAAACAGTTTTCTTTGTCCAGGACTATAAAAGTAGGTGCAGTTTGTGCAAATGTTGCATTCTAGTAAACATATTCAAACAGTAAAGTACAACACAGCGGAAGTGTATTATTAAAATTGTGCTCTTTAAAACTCTAAAACTAAAGAAGGACCATAAATAATTAATAAATATAATTCTGTGAATTGAAAAAATTGCATTGGCTAAATAAATAAACTAAACTAAAATATGTATCCAACAGTATCAACAATTTCCTCAACTGAACAAAATAATATTGGAGTATGAATGCATAAACTCGTCACATTTACAGCTATTCTATCTCGAAGAGCGCTAAAAATACTATAAGAATTGATCTGCCAAATAATTTTCATAATTTTACAAAAGTGTTTTACTATAGCTGAAAATTTCGAATTTCGTGCCAACAAAAAAACATTTGCGGGAAGTTTTAATTTGCTTCTTCAATTTAAAGAAAAACGCAACTGAAGCACTTCGTTTACTCACTGAAGCTTATCCTGACTGTGCTATAGACGTTAGAATGTGTCAGGTGTGGTATGCCCGTTTCAAAAGTGGTGATTTTGATGTTGAAGACAGGGAACGTTCATTACTCGAAGAAGATTCATGTCAAACGCAACAAGAACTTGCAGAATCATTAGGAGTTGATCAATCAACCATTTCTAAACGATTAAAAGCATTGGGAATGATTCAAAAGCAAGGAAATTGGGTGCCGTACGAATTGAAGCCGAGAGACGTCGAACGACGATTTTTCACATGTGAACTGCTGAAGTCGATCACTGAACCTTTCAAACTTGAAGTTATGGAAATCATCGAAACCGCTGCAATTAGGCGTGCAAAGCCAAGACGTAAAGTTAAAAGACAAGCGCCAGCGCCCCCAACTCTAGTAGAAGTAACAGCAGAAACGTCTCCGACTGATATTAGTGAATCATCTTCTAATAGTTCAGCAAGACAGAGCGACAGTGAATCGATTATGTCGGGATTGTCGACTATATCACAGGTAAGCTCTCGATATTTAATCCAGCTCCTTCAAAAACTTATGGGTTTTCCACTTTTTTATTTTACAGTCAACTACAAATATGATGGCATCACCCGTTTCCATTCCAAGTTTAGATAATGTGCAAGTGGAAAATCCGCCTATAAAAACTTCACTCAAACTTACAAAACTTAAGACTTTAACTTTGAAAAAGGAAAAGGTTGAAATTCACCCACTTTTGCCGGACATAGATTCAGAACCTGAACAGGAAATTCAGAAAATTGTGCATGTTGATAATCCAATGTTGGTTGAAGTTGTAGAAAGACCAAGAGTACCAACACCAATACCAGGACTAAGATCTCTAACACCGCCATCAACACCGCCACTAAGACTTTTAATATCGCCATCATCAACGCCAACTAATCCAAATTGCATGCCATTTACACTAGCACTTAAACAATTGACAGACTCGGTGTTGAAGAGATTTAATAATAAGCAAACGCCAGAGCATGAGCCAAATCCAGATCCACAGAAAACTAAAGATCTGCAACAAGCTAAAGAAAAACTAGAGCAGGAAAGGACTGAATTCAGCTTTATGACAAAGAATAGTTCAATGTGTTATCTGTTAACCGTAAAGTTCCAATGGCATGCCGTGAAGAATCTAGCCTATTGCCATCTTCTGCGGTTGAATGTCAAGTCAATGTAAAGCGGAAAGAAAAATTAGCATTCACAGAGACAATTGCCAAGCTTAATGATGAAGAAAACAATTTGCTGATACAACCACAAACGATGAAGGCACATCTGCTGACGCAACTGCAAAGACAGCCACAGCAAGCTCAACTGCAGCAAACACAACCAAAGCAGTCACAATTACAGCAAACACAAACCCAGCAACAACTTCAAAAAACACCACCACAGACGGCACAATTGCTGCGAACACAGCAACACAACAACTACAGGAAACTCAACCACAGCCGCTACAACTGCAGCAAACACCCCTACAGCAGCTATTTACGAGTAGCCCATTATCAATTGATCAACGTTTCGAAACAGCTTCCACCGAAACAGAAAATAGCCCAACGCCTTCAGTAGATCAATTTACACCTATGATAACACCATCGCCCAGTAATCATACTACCAATAAAGCATTTCCACTTATTAAACTTACCCCTCATGCAAGAAGATCAGTTCGAAGATGTTTAGCAATTAATATTATAAACAAAATAACTTCAACGCCTCTAAAAGAAGATAACTTCCCTAGTCCTAGCGGTATCAGAGGAACATCACCCACTTCATTCAGCCCGATGCATCCCAAACGAATTTGCACCAAGTCCTTTTATGGTTACGTTCACGACTCGACGAAACACTTTGTAATACAAATATTTTTTTTTATTATTTATTTATTTCAACAAGCAGAATTTACAAATAGTTAAACTCATACAGACTATTTAACAACTAGAATTAAAAAAAGAAAAAAGTATGTTCAAAACAAATTTAATTATTAAAGATGTAATTATAATAACGGCAAATTAAATTAAAAAGAAAATGTTGTTTTAATGACTATTTAAAATTAGATCTAAATTATTTCTAAAGGACTTCCTGGATACATTGTCAAAAATGTCAACACAGGGCAAAATCAAGTTAGTTAGTCTTATACGATTCATGATTTCATCAGAGCGTAAGATGATGTACAATGAGGTTCTCGAAAATGAAAGTTAGCACGAAGATAACGAGAGGGCGAATGAAAGTGCAGCATGCCACTAAAGGGGGGCAATGAATTTTATAATGAACCTCTGTGTGTTAGGTGATTTTAATTTGAATAATGTTTCTTGGTCGTATCTAGATAGTAGATCCACTTTAATTCCTACCAATGGAACTACTCCTTCTGAAATTTATGTTGTAGATACTCTTTTAAGTTTGGATTTGCTTCAGATTAATAATTTTTTGAATAGTCTTAGTAGAATTTTAGATTTAGTTTTTATTAGCAACAATATAAATTTTGATTCGTTGCAATGTCTCTCCCCTCTTTCTTCTTGTGATATGCACCATGTTCCTTTGATTCTCGAACTGGATTTTTATGAATTTTCAACTTTGAGTCATGATAATCAGTTTTCTTGCCTTAATTTTAAAATATGTGGTTATCCTAAGGTAAATCGTTTACTTCTCAATGTCAATTGGGATGTTTTGTTTTCTGCATCTTGCTTTGGTATTTTCAAATCAAAAATTTTTGATATTTGTACAAGCAGGGGGAAAGTCCTCAGCAGCAAAGAACTCGAAAGTATCTCTGCTGACCTTCCCCTATCCACCATGCCTGGAAACTTCGAAAAATGCTTCAAAGTTACACTTAGTAACAAGAGAGAATGGTACATCCAAGCTTTAAATACTTTTCACAAATAACACACACTCAGATGGTACACCGACGGATCGAGATTGCGCTCCTGTAGCGCTGCTGTGCGTAGACCGGCGTGCAATGAACGAATGTGATAGATCGAGCTTCTGTAGCGCAGCTGTGCGTAGGCTGGTAAATGAATATTCTAGATTGCGCTGCTGTGCGTACATCGGCGTGCTAAGGACAACTATGATAGAACTCGCTGCTGTACGTAGACCATGCGGTGTAATGCGTCGGTTGTGTGATTCTCTCTGATAGACCAAGTCAGCTTGTTGTTCCTCCGACGCTCAACGGAATTAGTGTTGTAGCACATTTGTTGTAGCACAACAGTGCCATGATTTAGCGCTTGTTTTTTTCCCCCGTGCTTACTTTAAAACCTTAAGTTTAAGTTAGGACAATAGTTGTGGATTTTTTAAAGATGACAAGGAAACATCCGAACACATACTAATGCACTGCGAGGCACTCACTCGCAGGAGGAAGAGATACTTGGGGCACTACCACCCAAGTAGTGGAGATACCAAAGCCTTAAAGCCACATCTGCTACTGAGATTCCTCAGCAGGATTGGCTTGTCTGTCAATAGATCTTTTAAGGTCGAATATTGAGATTTGATTTTCGGACTTTTTTGGCACTTCCTTCGTCGACTTTTGAATTTCTGTTGTATCTATGATTTTCAATTACTTTTGAATTTTTTAATTTAACAACCTTCATTTTTTGGTCAATATTTATTGGGTTAAATTGAAAATAAAGGATCACTTATTCTACTTTCGCTACATACCATACGTCAACCATAGCAAAACTTTTTCTGGGAGCTTGGTCTTTTATATATATTTGTTCCTGGTTGATGCGCCCACATTGGGAGAGTCAAAGTAATACGTCTGCTGCCATTCGTTGGCTTCAATGGCAAAGTATGGTCATCATCCATCACAGAAATTTACGAACAATTGGGTATGAGGAAAAATTAGGGTAACCTACCCAACCTGATTTTGATTATTGTTAAATGTCCAATAATCCCAAAAACTTTTCTTTTGTACTTTTCAAAACTTTGTATTTTTTTGTAAACTGTCTATAAGATTTGGGTTTTCGACCCACACACCCAGAAAAATACTCATCTCTAAAATAAAGAAAAAGTTTCCTCAATTTGAATCCACGAAACTTTCTCTCCTTTAAGTAAATTTTCCCCAAAATGAAGAAAAATGTGCTCCTTTCATGCAACCATGGTGTTCAATTTGAAGTAAGTTATTTCTTCATTTTTACAAATTTAGTTGCATAGAAAATGTAAGAAAGAGACGAATATACCAAAAATGTTCTCCATACAAAATTTTGGTATACACAAAAAACTAGCTTTACTCGTTTAGCCTTAGCAGACAATCGCGTACGCTTTGCTTTTCTTTTGAATTTTTTAGTCGGCGTCTCTACTTCAAGCGAAGCGGTTGTGTTTGCGGCTGTTGATATAATTTGTGAAAAAAATTTATATATATTGTGAAAAAAAACAAATTATATTCGAAAGAAATAAATTTCAATAAACTTCAATTTATAATTCTTTGATGGCCATAAGGATCTTTTGATCATTTCAAGGCGACGACGCCTGTAGTGTATGTAAAAATACGTATGAATGTAATACTTATTAAAAATATAATAATAAAAGAATACAAGTAAACAAAATATTATTTCTATGCCTTTTAATTAAAACAACATTGTAGAAAATATTCCATAAATTGAGGATTTTTTTCTAAAAAGGTATTCCTTATTCCTCAAACTGAGGAAAATTTTACCTAAATTATATACAATTTCTCATATTGAAATAAAATAAAATATATATATATATATAAAATAAAATATTATCCATTTGAAAAACGCAATTTTTACAAATTGAAGACATACTTCTTTAATTTATAGAAAACTTCCTTCTTTCAAAGAAATTTTTCTCTAAAATAAAGAAATTTTGTATATCTAAATGAGGAAACCATTTCTATGGCGCCAATTTGATAGCCGTTTTTCTTCAAACGAGGTAAATATTTCTCTGGGTGCAGTTTCTGCTGCAAAGTGTGAACTTTGTGGTCATTAAACACATAATTTTTCCCAGAATAATTTGTTTTTTTTTATCATTTTTATATTCTATAATTGTAATATATATAAAAAAAGTTTTAAAACAGATTTCGTTAAAATGGTAAAAAATGTAGGTATTTTAAGACAAACTCAAAAGTATTTTGTAAATAACTAATAAATACAACGGTTACTTTGCCAATTCAAAGTTTTTGACAACAGTTGGTCGTTGTTTTGCACGGCTTATTCTTAATTTGTCTCGATTTCATTCCTCAAATGTTGCATATATGCAACATTCACTTTTATGTGGCATAAATAAGGTGTTTAACCAATTCGGGTCTGTTAGGTATTGTTGACGTTT
This sequence comes from Toxonevra muliebris, assembly GCA_963691655.1. Classification (NCBI taxonomy): domain Eukaryota; kingdom Metazoa; phylum Arthropoda; class Insecta; order Diptera; family Pallopteridae; genus Toxonevra; species Toxonevra muliebris. The sequence goes on from OY829329.1 coordinate 30,364,575, forward strand.
ACTAATTGCCGAATATTTGAAATTTTTTGTTTAAGTCATTTCTTATTTATCCAGCAAAAAAACTAAGCCCAAAAATTTTTGGTAAAATCTTTTGCACTATTTTTTGGAAAAAACTGTGCTTAATTATTACTAAGCGGAAATATTTTTTATCAAATATGTTTATAAAAGATAAGAGAATATGAAAATTAAAAATTTGGAGGAATCGAATTACCCAGTGGTTGTCTACAGCTCCATAGCTATATTTATATACCCTAAATAAAGTACAAACAAATCAATATAGAAGCATAAAATTTGGTGTCATGAGACAGTAATAGCGAGTAATTCTTTATCAAAGTTATTAGTTGAACTATTAAATTGAATTAGATTATACTAATTGAAGAAATCAATTAAAAATACTGCTGAATCATTATTAATATTAAAAGGTACAAGGTTTTGCTCATCTAAGTCATAATCCCATACAATATTTCACAGATTAAAGTCACCAGTGAACACAACGTGCTAGAATTGAGTGATGTGCATGGCTCAATAATAAGGTTATGTCACCAGCATAGCTCTCTTCTTCTTCCCGATTTATTCGCCTTTTTCTTACGTCAAATAAATCAAGCAAAAAATATGAGAGCAAAATAAATCAGCTGTTTCGTTATGAATTTGACAGAAGAAAGGGATTTCCAACCCTGCATGCAAAAACAAAATATAAGGTCGATTTTATTAATGAGTCATTATTCAAATGAATTCTGTTGAGATCAAGCGGACTATGTGGTGGAATGTAGCTCACAATTAAAAACAAATGTGACTTTTAAAATAATTTGATCAATATCAAAGTTCTGAATATTCACTTGCACGTAAGAGGGCAATGACAACTGTCTACATGGAATGGCAATTAGAACTCCTCCAACCTGACTCAAACCAGTAGTGTTATGGCAGCAATCCTTACGGAAAACATTAAAGGAATTAGAATCAAATAGCTCATTTGAAAAGTGCCTTCCAGTGAGCCAAGTCTCAGTAAACACGATTATATCATAATCTTGCATAGACGAGTTTAAAAGTAAATCATGCATCTTAGATCCAATACCCCCTATATTTTGATAAAATAAGGAATACTTATGATCAAATGTGGTCAAGGGCATCACATTGCAGTTTAACCCTTTCTTCTCAAGTTTTTTACTTCGGGGTAAAAAATGTTTGTTGTTTTAATTTCGTAGATTTGGACTTTGCTAACAATAAAAATCGAAAAAGTATTGAAAGAAGTTTTTGGAAAAGGTTAAGGATTCTTTTCCACTTCACAGTAGCGTGATTACAGAAGATGGGCACCTGTCACTAATCAGGCCCATCTTGAGTATAAAAATTTTTATCTTTTTCGTTTCTTGATGAATCGATATGAAACTTTTTTAGTTCCTATAGTGGACATACAATTAAGTCGTACACTTATGAGCAGAAGAATTTTAAGAAAAAAAAAGTTTCTATTGAAAAGAAACAAAACAAACGGTAAAATAAATAAATAACAGTTCAAGATTTAAAATTATAAAAGAAGTAAACAGTTATAATGTCAAATATGTAAAATTTTTCCAAATTATAGTATGTCTATGGTGTAATTTGCGGTCATATAATTAAGTCATATGCTAAACAAAAATATTTAAAAATAATAAGTTTGAGTACTGTTAGTACTTTGTGGAAACCATTTTTGCCTGATAATTTCTGTACATTCTTCGACTAGTACCAGAGCATTGGGCAGCAGCGATTTGATTCTATTCCTCCTGAATGAGAGCCCATAAGGAAGCCTTATAGATTTTCTGTTTGGTTTAAATATGGACTTTGGGCTGGCCACTTGAGAATCTTTATTTTATTCTCATTTAACCAAGACTTAACGACCCGATATGTGTGTTTCAGGTCGTTATCATGCTGAAAAATCCAACTCAAAGGCAAATTTTCACCGTATTCTCGGAGAAGATGATTTTTAAGGATGCCGTTGTACTTTTCTTCAGTAATTTTGCTATCGATTTTAGCAATTGGACTAACTCCAGTGGATGTGAAACACCACCAAACCATTACACAAGGGCCCCAAGTTTTTCAGTTTTTAAAGTAATTTTTGGGTCCAGCTCAGTATTTGATGGATGCCTAACAACAAGGCTCTTTGCACCGATGCCAAACACAATTAATTTGGATTCATCGCTCCAAAGAATCGTTTTCCAAAAATGCTGGTGATAGTGGAGATATCGTTTAGCAAACTGAAAACGCTGCGCAATATTTTTTTTTTTGGACCGTTGGGTTTATGTCTGATAATTCGTCCTAATATTTTTTTTTTTCATTTAATCGCTTGTGTACAGTTCTGGCTGATATTTTTAAATTATAATCTAAGTCCATTTGTGATCTTAGTTTGATGAAAATTAAGAAATCGTTCATTTTGCTGAGCCTAATCCAATACCTATCTTCAGCTGAAGACTTTTAAGAGTTTTTTTGCTTTGTGCTTTGCAAATTGTGAAATGATTTGAATTTTTTGTAGTATCTTATCTCATTGACCACTTCCCACGTAAAAAAGCTAGCTCTTCCACGACCTTTGCAAGAATCTCAAGGTTCTGGAAAGTTTTCCAAATGAGATCCCTCTTCGAGGGAGTGGAAATCATATTTTTGCCCATCACAACCAAAATCAACAATTATTCAACTAAAGTATACAGAAATTTTATTTGTTTTTACGGAACTTAAGAGCTCTAAGTCAAGTTGATTGCGAAAGTATATAAAATTACTTAATTATATGTCCACTTATAATCTTACTCCTTCATACACAAAATACGTCACTCTTTTGTAATTGCTCTTAATATTTTTAAGGCTACTAATGGTACCGCTAAATGACATTATAAAAAATTCTTGGACTACTAACTTTTTAGTCGGCGTCTCTATTTCAAGCCAAGCGGTTGTGGCTGTTGATATAATTTGTGGAAAAAAAAATTTATATATATATTGTGAAAAAAAAGAACAAAATATATTCGAAAGAAATAAACGTCAATAAACTTAAATTTATAATTTTTTGATGGCCATGAGGATCTTTTGATCATTTCAAGGCGACGACGCCTGTAGTGTATGTAAAAATACGTATGAATGTAAACCTTAATACTTATTAAAAATAAAATAGTAAATGAATACATGTAAATAAACATGATTTCTATGCCTTTTAATTAAAACAACATTATAGAAAATATTCCATAAATTAAGGATTTTTTTTTCTAAAAAGGTAGTAAATTTACTTCAATTTATGGAAAATTATTCCTCAAAAAATTATTCTACAAATTGAAGACATATTTCTCTAATTTATGGAAAACTTCCTTCTTTCAAAGAAATTTTTCTCTAAAATAAAAAAAAAATATTTCCTCAATTCAAAGAAATTTTGTATATCTAAATGAGGAAACCGTTTCTATGGCGCCAAATCATTTCCATTTTTCTTCAATTGATAGCCGTTCTTCTTCAAACGAGATAAGTATTTCTCTGGGTGTAAGCGCGTCGTTTAATATTCGCGATGCGAATTTTTCGAACACAGGTTCGAGCCTGGAAAAAGGCAACTCAAAAAAGTAATAAAATTATAAAACGATAATAGTAAATAATAAAAAAAAAAATAAAAAGTAATGAACAAAAATGAATATAACATTATAATTAAAAAAAAAAAAATTTGTGGGATTTGAACCTTGGCACACAACACATGCATGCTTACTGGCGTTTTAGACAACTAGTCTATGGCGTCAAGAATTTTGTGAAAAACTATTTCGGAGTTTTTTTTTTCGCTTTGGAGCGCTCAATGAATATTCCTACGATCATCCAAAGTCCAACTGGGAAATTAAGGAAACCACGTACAATATCAACAGCACACCTGCCAGAGCAATAACATGCTGTAATAGGCCATAAAACTATCGCTTTATTCACGTGGGCCTACTTAGGGTCAGCAGGTTATTTTATCGCTTCCCAAAGGGGTGCCCATCCTAGAGTTAAGAATCACGTACTATTAAAAATTATCTAAAAGCTAAAAAATATCAATAGCTCTGTTCGCCTACTTTACTAGTAAAATTTTTCTAGTAATCAAATTTAAGAGCGTAAGAAACATGCTGTCTTAAAAACGGAACAATCCGAAAAAGTACGCAAACGGAAAACTAGTAAATTTTGTAAGCAAGTTTACAGATATGTCAAAACAGTTGTTTTAAAACAAATAAAATTTTTCAATAATCTAAAAAGTAATGAAAATCTCAGGAATACTCGAGGTTAATGGTTCGGTGATGACTTTTAATCGGGTGCAAAATGGTAATCATTAAAAATAATTAGGTGAATAACAATATGAAAACAAAATTCTATTAATCTTGCATATCGATGGTCATACGTTGACCCCTCGTATGTTTTTCAAATTTGAGTGGCGGCGAAACTCTTTAAAGTCAATAAGAACCTCTAGCTATATTTAACCTGCTTCCAGTTTAAAACTATCCGTAGCCTGTGCGAAGTGTTTTAATAGGGTCAGATTTATACTCGCTATGTCATTCGGTCACATCGGTCGTTTTCCATCAAAACGAGCTTTTTGGCATGATACTTCAAAAAGCAATGTCCTGTAAATACGCCAATCAGCAGATTACATTCTTTACGCGAAAGTTAGAACAAAAATTCAGGTTTAGTACGAAAGTATTGGGGCCAAAAAGTTTTGTTGGCTCCTCCATCTTCTACAAAGAAAAGTTGATTATCTAAGGCTGCGTCAAGGAAACCGAGTGATGGCGATATGCTACATTGCTCTACTTCAAAGAATCCACCTTGCCTTGCAAACTCATCCGTTACCTCTTTTCCCATTATACCAGAATGTCCTAGTACTCAACAAAGTTCTAGCTTTTTGTTATTGCTTTCCAAGGCCTTCCGAGCAGGCTGACTGTTCGAATAAATAATCACCACGGTGGCCTGGTGAATAAGTGCTCGACTGAAGGTAGGTTCGATTCCAAGATAAGGAGTAAATGCTTTAAAAATGTTCAAATGGTAAATGAATCATTTGCGCTGCTCATGAGGCTTTCAGATGCCATGCATATTTCCTCTATTTCAGCTTGAAAGACGCTACAACTGTCGGGAAGCTTAAAATATTCTTTAGTATTACTGCTGGGCAGAAAGAATGCTGCATCTACGCTAAATCCTGTTGGAGGTGTCAGTGTAAACGATCCTTATGTTGGCTGGGTCACAAAACCTTTGAAGCCAGGATTCTCTTGTCGGAATTGTAATAATTAATCTTCGGTCAAGTTCTAAGGAGGGCTGTTGATAATTATATAATTATAATCAGTAAAATAATGTTCGACATTGTCAATATTACAGGGGGCATTTTTAACCAAAACACTAGGTTTTTGGGATCGTTTACCCGTAAACGATTTCATATAACACCCAACCTCCATTAGTAGAGTGTAATTTTACCCTCACTCTCATATGAATATACCAAAATTATAGGTTTTGGCCCCCATACTGGGGATCCTAGATGTGATAGAAAAAATCTGAATACAGAGTTGGAATCAGCGATCTCGAATTACCTTTAAAAAGCCATTCAATTTTGTAAAGCATTAAATTAGCTGCACAGTGTAATTAGTGTGGCCATGTCGAACTTTTAATAATATATTTCAAAGATGTAATACAAATAAACCTTAATTTAGGATCCGGATCTTGAACTAACTTGTTTAGGAACTAAACAACCCTATTGGCCTGATTGATCGACTAATTCAAATTTAGTTAGAATCAATTATCCTAGCTTCTAATGAAGACTTATTTATGCCAATGAAGCCCACTCTATTACCATATGGTCTACTCCTAATAAGAAAAGTGACAAATTTTTTGTCGCACTGTGTATTTAATACATATTTTGAAGAATTAAGTGTTCAATTTATTTCAACCTAAAGTGCTTCGAACCGGAATAATAAAATAGACAATTTACAGATTTGGTTTAAACCAACTTTATTAAAAGCAAATGTTCTACAATTGAAATTATCTGGTCCGGTGTTTCATCATACTTCGCTTGAACATAAGCTATGGTTTCATCTTCACTTAAAATATTTGTATTACAAAGTGTTACGCCGGGTCGTGAACGTAACCATAAAACGACTTGGTGCAAATACGTTGGGATGCATCGGGCTGAATGAAGTGGGTGATGTTCCTCTGATACCGCTAGGACTAGGGAAGTTATCTTCTTTCAGAGGCGTTGAAGTTATTTTGTTTACAAACTTAATTGCTAAACATCTTCGAACTGATCTTCTTGCATGAGGGGTAATTTTAATATGTGGAAATTCTTTATTGGCAGTATGATTACTGGGCGATGGTGTTATCATAGGTGTAAATTGGTCTACTGAAGGCGTTGGGCTATTTTCTGTTTCGGTGGAAGCTGTTTCGAAACCTTGATCAATTGATAATGGGCTACTCGTAAATAGCTGCTGTAGGGGTGTTTGCTGCAGTTGTAGCGGCTGTGGTTGAGATTCCTGTAGTTGTTGTTGCTGTGGTTGTGTTCGCAGCAATTGTGTCGTCTGTGGTGGTGTTTTTTGAAGTTGTTGCTGGGTTTGTGTTTGCTGTAATTGTGACTGCTTTGGTTGTGTTTGCTGCAGTTGAGCTTGCTGTGGCCGTCTTTGCAGTTGCGTCAGCAGATGTGCCTTCATCGTTTGTGGTTGTATCAGCAATTTGTTCTCTTCAACATTAAGCTTGGCAATTGTCTCTGTGAATGCTAATTGTTCTTTCCGCTTTACATCGACTTGACATTCAACCACTGACGATGGCAATAAGCTAGATGCCTCACGGCATGCCATTGGAACTTTACGGTTAACAGCAGTGATATTAGGTTTCGTAGAATACGCAAAGTTTAAAGCATCACACATTGAGCTATTCATTTCCATAAATCTGAATTCACTCCTTTCCTGCTCTAGTTTTTCTTCAGCTTGCCGCAGATCTTTAGTTTTTTGTCGATCTGGATTTGGTTCATGCTCTGGCGTATGCTTATTATTAAATCTCTTCAACACCGAGTCTGTCAATTGTTTAAGTGCTTGCGTAAATGCCATGCAATTTGGATTAGTTGGCGTTGATGGCGGCGATGTTAAAAGTCTTAGTGGCGGTGTCGATGGCGGTGTTAGTGGTCTTAGTCCTGGTATTGGTGTTGGTGCTCTTGGTCTTTCTACAACTTTAACCATCATTGGTATATCAACAAACATAATTTTCTGAGTTTCCTGTTCAGGTTCTGAATCTAAGTCCGGCAAAAGTGGGTGAATTTCAACCTTTTCCTTTTTCAAAGTTAAAGTCTTAAGTTTTGTAAGTTTGAGTGAAGTTTTTATAGGCGGATTTTCCACTTGCACATTATCTAAACTTGGAATGGAAACGGGTGATGCCGTCGTATTTGTAGTTGACTGTAAAATAAAAAAGTAGAAAACCTATAAGTTTTTGAAGGAGCTGGATTGAATTTCGAGAGCTTACCTGAGATATAGTCGACAATCCCGACATAATCGATTCACTGTCGCTGTGTCTTGCTGAACTATTAGAAGATGATTCACTAATATCAGTCGGAGACGTTTCTGCTGCTGCTTCTGCTAGAGTTGGGGGCGCTGGCGCTTGTCTTTTAACTTTACGTCTTGGCTTTGCACGCCTAATTACAGCGGTTTTGATGATTTCCATTACTTCAAGTTTTAAAGGTTCAATGATTGGCTCACTGACGATGCACTTTTCAGAGATGTCAGTTTCATTCATAATCGGAGTAACGGCGGTATCTCCTCCCTTTTTTTCAACAGCTTTCTTCTCCTCAGCAGCTGGCTTTGCTTCAGCTTGTTTCTTTTCATCGGCTGCTTTCTTTGCTTCAGATAATTTGTTTTCTTCCGCAGCTTTATTTTCTGCAGCCGCTTTCTTTTCTTTTTTTTCTTTAGCCACTCCAGCTTTTCTCAATTCTTTCAATGCATCATCGAACAATTTTCCACTAGATTCAGTCTGATGTTCGGTGGCAATTAATATTATAGTTTCATCTTTCTCGTTTATTGATGAAATATTAAAACACACACCATTCATCTCATTCAACCATTTATAAAAGTAGCCTTTCAGGTATGAACTACCAAGAGTCACTCGTGGCGCAAATATCTCTGGACAATGTTTCTTTTTAGGAGGTGCTAGATAATCCAGCGGCAACCACGACCGTGTGACATCACTACCACGCTTACGCGATGCTTCAGATGTCTCGCCTAATTCAGCTTTGTAGGATTCTTCATGTTGTTTACCTGGCAGTAAACGTTTCTGTGGATATGTTGTTGCTGGTTCTAGCACAGAGGTGACGGAATTCACAGGCTGCTCTGCAGTTTTTGAGTTGGGGCTCAAATTTAGTGCATTGCTACATGGTGGCATGTTCTCACATTGGTCTCGGCTTAACCTTTGGGCAACTGAAGCAACTTCATGCTCTCTGAACTTGGAAGTGGGTGGTGGTATCGTTTCGGGGGTTGAATCATAATCGGGTTCCAGAGGTATGGGTGGTTTTGGCGCACATTTATTAATTTTTCTGCTTGTGCTATCCACGGGAGCTTCTGCGAAATTTGGAGCATAATTACTTGGCACTTCCCTGCATACTTTCTCTTCAACTAAGTTATTATAAAGTGAAGCTTTGTTCTTCACAGATAATTGGAAGAAAGCGTCTCCAGCAAAGAGACAACCATTGCGTGATAAACCCAATATTTGATTCCTTTTACGTGGACTTAGGACAGGAGCGAATCTATCATTAAAATAGTAACGTGGTAAAGGGCGCTGTTTTGGCACTGGCTGAATAAGTGTTTGTGATTTGACTTTCGTACATGATACTGGCTCTTGAGTGTTGGAACGTTTCGACGTATCATCTACTACTGCTTTCTTAGGAGTGTGGGGCGACTCAAATTTCTGTCTCAATTGCTCAATGGAGAGTCGGGTGTTAGCAAGGTTGGATAGTGATTGATCAACAATGGGCTTCAACTGTTTAAGAGTTGATGGTGACTGCTCATCAATGGTCCGAAATTTTTTGGCGCAGGGACATGTTTGTTTATCTGTGGGATTTGATTGCTCAAAGTTGAGTCGTAACTGCGCAACAGTGGGTCGCAAATGTTTTGCGATGCATGTCGATTGCTCTACGACAGGTTGCGATAACTTGCTATCAGTCATCACTGCCATTGACCCGAAATTTGCTTTTGAGTTCAAACTATCTGCCGGTGCTGCTGTTTTCGCATCCTTCATTGGGGAGTTACAGCTCAAGGATGTATCCAGTTTAACATTGTCACCGAAAGATTTCATAATCGCTTTAATGCTTTTGCCCAATTTTGATGCATATTTGACTGATGGTTCGAATGCCAAATTTGTATCGTACAATTTTGTATTGATAGAATTTTTATGCTCCGACGTAACGTAAGACCGTTGATGTTTTATGAAATTCTCGAAAATTTCTACACGTTTGAAAGCACAATTTAGAGAATGTAACCCCCGGGCTTCGCCTTTCGAATGTTCGATATCTTTGGATAACGGCACATACTTTTCAAAATTTTCATTATTAATAGTTGAAGAATTGACTATTATATTATTTTGTTCAGTTGAGGAAATTTTTCCGCCATAGCTTTTTGATACTGTTGGATACATAATTATTGTCCTTCTTCGGTTTTAGAGATCACTGCTTTATTTTTCACGAGCACAATTTTGATAATACACTTCCTTTCTGTTGTAGCTAACTGTTTCAGTATGTTTACTAGAATGCAACATTTGCACAAACTGCACCTACTTTTATAGCCCTCGACAAAAAAACTGCTTTATAAGCGAGACTAAATAAAACCATGTGTCTTATGTACTCACAACTACATATATACACATATTTTATTGCGATCCTTTTTGCCATCACCAAAGTGCCATTTAAAAGGATAATAAAACTGCAACAGCGCATCACAATAGAACACACGAACACACAAATTTCGTAGAGAGCAGTTTTTTATACATATGTATGTATACACACATACACATATAAGTAGGTACATATTAGGGATGTCGCACCCGAAGCACTTTCCGGCATTCGGGATTCAAATCTCAATCCCGGTATTAATAGTTTTATGAAATAGAAATTAAAAACGTAAAAATCATTGATATAAATTAATGCTTATTTCATGAGGTACATTGGAGTATATTTTGCAAAAAATATATAAAAATTTTGAATTTGGGTACTGGGCAGTTAAATGGTCTCGACATAAAATCCCGGCAAAAAAATTCAAAAAAATCCTCTTCTAAATTCAGTAATCTAATGATTTATGGATTTTGTATTGCCTGGATTTTAAGAAAGTGTCTGGAGTATGTTCCGTAGGGATTTTGGGGGGCTCCCCATTATAATAGTCGAATTTTCAGAGGTCCTACATACAATAAACGAATTGTAAAAAATTTAGACTCGTAAAGATTACAAAACTCGAAACGAAGATTATATTAAAATATGAATTCCAAATAGTTTGTGTAGTTACATAAGAATCCCGAAAATCCCGGGATTTTTAAGACCAATTTTAGAGCAAATGCCGGGATTGACATCCATTATAAATACGTATTTATTATGTAGGTAGATAGCTCTCGTTTCAGTACCTTGAAATTATTGCACATCGTCGAAATTAGCTGCAGACAGCAGTTACTCTTCAGGAAACATTTAATTATCGATTTCGAGAAAAAAATATTCACAGAATTTTAGTTATCGGTAAAATAGCGTAAAACAAAAAAGGGCATCACAAAGTGTTTGTTTTTGAATTTGGAATGTTAAGAATTATGAGGAACTTTAACAACAGTAGTGTGTAAAAGAGATTTGGGAAACTATTTACAATGTATCTAGAAATATTTGTGCCGTAGGTAGATGCATGCAATCAAATATAAAACATTTCAAAAAAGCGACACTTCTCCCAGCAGATTTTTGATGTATTTTTTGCCGTAAGGACAGAACGAATATTGGCCTGTAGAGTTGGGAATTTTAGTTCCTTAGGTTCTAATGAGGACTTACCACAAAACCATGGACAATGATTCCACCAGAATATGAAAACCATGGAGATTCGTTATTCACAATTTTGGGACAAACAAATGATGAGACACCACTGATTAACTCTGACTTGAGAAATTGGTAACAATATATATCTGGGTTTGGTTAAAACAAATTTCTTATATAATATCAAATGCATCATATTTCAAGAAGGGAATCCGTACAGTGGTTTGTGAGTGGAAAAAAATCAATTGCTTCGTAGATTGAAAAATCTGTTTTTTTTTTTGTTAGTAGATATACAACTAATATATTTATAAAAAAATTGTTAGTCTAGATATGAAATATATTTTTTTACAAGCTTTTAAAGTCGGTAAGCGCCGTTTAGCTTACTACTGGTTTAAAATGTTTAACTTATTTCAACCTCAACTACTTTTAACAAACTGATGCAATTGCAAATTTTTTAATCGGAGATAAATTTTCTGTTATTGACAAATATAAAAAATAAAAAAAAACTGGAACTTTAATCAAGCTATTAAAAAAAATTGGCTTGCCATTAACTGCTACTCTCATTTTTACGACCAAAACACTGATATGAAAGTATGGCAATTTACACATGTAATAATGTTTTTTTTTTTTTAACTTAAAAACAAATACAGAACGCAATACAAAACACTAGAAAATTAATTAATTGGAAATATATTGTTTTTATGCCTTAGGGTGATTTCATTTATGTTATTTTTTAAGTACCAACTTATGCAAAAATTCCTGTTAAAAAAAAGTATTTCATTTTTTAAGTTAAGAAATAAAAGGAGGTCCTTATAAAAGGAGGTTGGAGGATTAATATATTAAAAACTAAAATTACTTTCGATTAATTTTTGATGGGGGCTAGTGTTGAAGACATGGATTTAATAGTTTTGTGATGCGTCTAATGTGCGGCGTACTTCATTTTTTTTCCTTTATAAATTTTTGAATTGTGGCAACTCCAGAGCCCAAATATGTAAAAATGTATAGTATTACTACTTTTTTTTGAATTTATGTAATTATAGGTACCGATAAGTATATACGAATTTGATATTTGAATTCTTTTTGAAATCTTACAAGCGTTAAGTCGCATTCTCTCTTCATTTCTTACTTGAATTTTCTTTCATATATAAAATTATTTCTACCATTTAACATTTGTTCTTGTACTGAATTTATTCACAATTAATAAATTATAATTGAAAATTGTTCCTGAACAATTACATTCAACTCGCGCAGTTTTCATTTATCTCATCGAGCAAGTATCACATACTTGCACATGGTCCTTCGAGCCGTCCGAAAAAACGAATCGGCACCGATCTCTACTAAGTACATAACCAAGAAAATAATCTTGTGGTGAAAAAACCATCAAACAGGGAAGTTGCTGTGCGGAAAAATAAAATTTTACATATAATTAAAAATAAAAAAGACATTCAAAAGTAAAATTGTGTGAAAGCTAACGCACATTGTGAAAAAATAAAAAAATCAGTGTGCGCAGTTAAAACCAGAGCGATATACACAGCACTACATCGACGGGAAAAGCTACCGCAGAATCATCAGCATCAACTTTACCACCACCGTCAATAGCAGCACCGCCAGCATCACCACCATCAAAAGCATCACCACCGTCAATAGCAGCATCACCACCATCAAAAGCATCACCACCATCAAAAGCATCACCACCGTCAATAGGAGCACCACCAGCATCTATCAGCGTCGTCACCACCACCACAACCCTAGCAGCAGCCGCAGCAGAATAACTAGTAGCAGCACCAACAACTACTGCAGAAATCATAGTAGCATAGTTCAAAATAACCACAACAGCAAACGGTGACCTACGAGGGAATACATAGTCTAACAACATCCGCATAAAACCCTAAATAATGGCAAGAACAACAGCACGTAAGACAAAACACACCCAGGTGGAAAAGTCTGAGTAAGTTGGAAACAGAAAAAGCCATCTCATATTCTAACAAAATTTATTATTTAAGTTGGAAATAAAACAAAAAAAATAAAAAACCCATCTCATATTATAACATTTATTCTCAATCTCGAATTTTCCAAAAATTGCGGTATACATATACATGAGAACCGCAATTGCGGAACTTATATACATTTAATATATATAATTCAGTACATAACATTTTGGCGCATAATTTTTATATATCGTTCTCTTTTCCGCGCATTTTCTATCTCACATATATATTCGCTCTCAAAATATATATATCACAAATTCTCTCAGTCAAATTAAAATTCACCTCGATCTTTTTCGCTTCAAACTTTTATCGAAACTTCACACGCAAAATATTGCAAAGTGACTTTCAAACAGTTGATAGTACAAAATAATTTGCAGTTTCAATATTCGCTCCAAACATAATTTGAATTCGCCGAAAATAAAAAATAAAGAATCTTTATGATTTCTAAATTCTCTCACACAGAAAAATTAAAGAAGAAGCATAATTTTATTTGTGCATATAAGTTTGTATAACCAAATTTAACTTTCTTTAATTCATATAATACAACCCAGTGAGCATTGGAACATGCCATATTGTAAAGTTTTCTCATTAATTGAATATTTAAGTACACAGCAACCCCTCGCTTGTGTAATCTGACTTTGGTATCTAATTTAAAAAAAAAAAAAAAAAAATTTTTTTTTCTCTCTGCTCGCTCAATATTTCTTTTTATTATTAATTGGGTATCTAAGTGCACAACAACCTCCCGTTTGTGTAATCGGTCTAAGGTATCCAATATTGTAAGAAATTTAAGAAATATTGTTAATTTGTTCTCAATCTCTAATAAAAATTTTGGATTTTCTCTACTCATTGATTGAATATCTAAGTACACAGCATCCCCCCGTTTGTGAAATCAATTTTAGGTATTCAATACTTTAAGGAATATTTTTAATTTTTTCTCAATCTCTAACAAAATGATTGGTTTTCTCTAATCATTGATTGAATATCTAAGTTCGAAGCACCCCCTCGCTTGTGAAATCTTTGGTATTCAATAATTTAAGAAATAATTTTAATATTTCTCTCATTCGACTTTCTATTGTCGTTTATTGGATATATAAGTGCACAACAACCTCCCGCTTGCGTAAACGGTCTTCAGTACCCAATTATTTTTTAACATTATTTACTTTAAAATACCCTACCCAGTTGGAAAACATTCGGTTTCAAGAGTAGTATAAGAATTTGATAGTCTCGACAACAAAATCTTATTCAAAACTGTCATTCAGCAATTTTCTCTAAGTTATATATAGTTTTTTACAAAAAATAAATAAAAATGGAAGGTGAAAATTTAGATAAACCCCAAACCCAGCCAGGTCCCACAACACGCTCCAAATTGCAAAGCGAAGATGATCCAAGGATATTACGCAAATTCATATTTGAATCGGATCGCTTAATCGCTTTTGTCACAAAATGGTCAGGAACCCCAATAGAAGAACATACTGAGTCCCTTCTCGAAGTAGATCTACAAGAACTCAATCAACACTGGACCCTAGTAGTGCAGTCATACGAAGGAGTTTTCATGGCTTGTATGACAGCTCAATCCCAAAGATCAGTGGACAGAAAATACAACACCTGTAGTGAAAATTTCAAAAGGTGTAAAGCGCAAATAAGCGATAATTTAAAAATGCTGAAACCCATTCCCACTCATTCATCACCCCCACTAGATCCACAAATCTCGTCTCAACCCCACTTCTCTTCAGATCCCTCAGGTATTTGTATAAAAATACCACCCTGTGATACTGACATATTTTATGGAGGCTATGAAGAATGGCCATCTTTCCGAGATATGTTCACAGCAGTATATATTAACCACCCCAAGTTAACCCCAGCACAAAAATTATATCATCTTCGATATAAAACAAAGGGCACAGCTGGAGCCATCGTGAAGCATTACCCCCTGAGCAATGAGAATTTCGATCTTGCTTGGAATGCTTTGAAGTCGCGATATGAGAACCGGAGAATCTTAGTGGACAACCAGCTGAAAACTCTTTTGAACATCCCAGCTATTAGCACAGAAAATAGTGAGGCTATCCAAAGAATCCAGACAACGATCAACAATTGCTTGTCGATCCTCATCACACAAGGGGTGTCGGTGGATACCTGGGACCCAATCCTAATATACGTATGCTCTTCAAAACTTCCTGAGGAAACTCTATCACTGTGGGAACAGTCTCTCACTTCAAGAAGGGAATTACCACTCTGGTCAGAGATGGACACATTTTTGACGAATCGCTATGAAATCGTGGAAAGACTGAGCACTTACCGGCCAGTCAAACCCAAAGTAAACCCTACTACCCTTTCCCAAAGACCCGTTCAAAATTACTCGTATTTTCAAAATAAAAACCAAAGTAGGGTTCAATCATTCACCACAGAACCTCAAAGAAGTTCATCTTGTAAATTATGCAACTCCAATCATGCTCTTAAAAGTTGCGTAAAATTTCAAGCCCTATCAGTGCAAGATCGGCACAAGTTCGTAAAAGAAAACAATTATTGTGGAAATTGTTTAGCTTATTCTCACAGAACTGTAGAGTGTAAAAGCAACTTCCATTGCGTTTATTGCCAAAAAAGGCATCATTCTCTGCTACATTTCACTCCCAAACACTATCAAAACTACAAAGCTACCTCAAAACCTCAAAGGACAACGGTACAGACAACAATTTCACACCATATCGCTGACGAAAATTCTGTCAATAATCAAATAACCTCTCCGATTACTGACGATCCTAGGGATTCTCACTCAAGTAGTAACAATCAAGTCCTTATGCATTACGCGTGCAATAAAGAAAAAACATTGTTACCTACCGCTATAGTTCCCATCCTACACTTAGGTGGAACTTATAATGTTCGTGCTCTAATTGATCAAGGATCACAAAAAACCTTTATCTCATCAAAGGTTAAAAACCTTCTTCAATTACCCACAAAAAAGCTTCATTACGAAATCTCAGGCATGGGTGGGAAAGTAGTTCAAACCTCCAATCAAATTTGTTTCCTGACCCTATGTTCCACTAATCTCGAATTTAAGGTGGAAACACAAGCAATAGTTCTCCCTCAACTCACACATTTCCTGCCAACATTTAGGGTAAACGAAACAGAGATAGAAAAGTATTCTTCTCTCACACTTGCAGATCCAAGTTGTTTTACGACAGCGCGGATTGATATGGTAATAGGCAGTGATCTGATCCCCCAAATTATCTTGCAAGGCCTTCTACCCAGCCTTGGTGGCAGTCTCTTAGCACAGAACACCATATTTGGCTGGATCCTCAGCGGCCCGATTCCAGAGAAGATATCCACCTTCACCACTCAGGTGATTGAGTCATCAAATGACTCCCTTAACACCCTGTTAAGAAAATTCTGGGAGCAAGAGGAGATTACTGATTCCCCATATCTTTCTGAAAACGATGAAGTTTGTGAAAGATTTTATCAAGACACTACAACACGAAGACCTGATGGTCGTTATGTGGTAAGGCTCCCTTTTAAATCCACTTTTCCTAAAATAGCAGCGTTAGGACACTCAAGACCCGCAGCTCAACAACAATTTCTTAGTATTGAGCGAAATTTAGAGAAGAAGGGCGAGTTAAAAAATACATACTCCGATGTCTTAACGGAATACATATCCCTAGATCACATGAAACTCACACCTCCTCGTGAGATAGTCCGTGACGGAAAATATTTCTCCTTTTATTTGCCGCATCACGCAGTCATCCGTCCCGAAAGTAAAACTACCAAAGTTCGAGTAGTGTTTAACGCCTCTAGAAACTCTAGTTCGGGTCTCTCTTTAAATGATGTTCTCCACACTGGCCCTACCCTTCAAAATGACTTGATGCTTTTAATTCTCAAATGGAGACTATATAAATTTGTTTTCAATGGCGACATTGAAAAAATGTATCGCCAAATTCTCATCCACAAAGAGGATCAAGATTTTCAACGAATCCTCTTTCGTAGAGCGCCCCACCAACCCATAGAAGACTTCCAGTTAAAAACTGTCACATTTGGAGTAAATTGCGCTCCCTACTTGGCCATAAGAACCCTGCATCAATTGGCACAGGACTCAAGAGAGCAATTCCCTCGAGCTTCGAAAATCCTCCTGCAAGAAACGTATGTGGATGACATACTTTCCGGTGGACATGATCGCCAATCCACTATTAACTCAATGTCTCAAGTCATTCAAGCTCTGAACTCAGCAGGATTTCCACTCAGAAAAATGACTTCCAATGATCCCAAAATTCTCGAAAAAATCCCAAAAAATGATCTGTTAGACTCTGATTTTTTACGATTCCAGAGTACTAGTTCCACAAAAACCCTTGGAATTCGCTGGAATGCATTGCAAGACTCTTTCTCTTACTCTTTCCAAACGATACCTATATTAAATTCTGCCACAAAGCGCCAAATCCTCTCTGCGGTGGCGAAACTTTTTGATCCGGCAGGATGGCTATCGCCAATAATGATTCAGGCGAAGATCCTTCTCCAACAACTCTGGTTGGAAGGAACCGACTGGGATGAATGCGTTAAGGCCAATTCGTTGCAAAAATGGAACGCTTTCAACGAAAATATGAATATGATCGAAAAGATCGAGATTCCTCGCTGGGTTGAATTCTCGCCAGGTGCACAGATTCAACTTCATGGATTCTGTGATGCCTCGGAAAAAGCGTATTGTGCTTGTGTGTACATACGGGCCCAAGATAAGAGCAATTCTATAACTTCGCATTTACTTGTAGCGAAAGGAAAAGTTGCTCCCCTTCAAACAATAAGCCTCCCTCGCTTAGAACTATGTGGCGCAGTCCTCCTTTCTAAGTTAGTAAAACAAATCCGTTTACAACTAGATTTGCAACCCCACGAACTCACTCTATGGTCTGATTCTTCTATTGTGCTCGCTTGGTTGGAAAAGCCCCCCTGTATTTGGAAAACCTATGTAGCAAATAGAACGTCCCAAATTCTGGCAAATGTCGGCAACACAACTTGGCGCCATGTGGCCAGTGCTGACAACCCTGCAGATTTAGGAACCCGAGGTTGCAAACCCCAAGACCTCATTTCCCGCACACTTTGGTGGAATGGCCCACACTGGTTGCAACAATCGCCTCATTTATGGCCTAAGACGTCTGCGTCAAGCTCATCTCCTCCAGAGCAGAAAGCAGTAAAAACGTTCCACGCGTCAGAATACCCCGACATTCTCGACCGGTTCTCTTCATTTCCCCGAGCATTGCGAGTCATCGCATATATGTTCCGCTTTTTCCGAAAATTACGAAAGCTCGCAATTCCACAGACTGATTCCCTAACACAGGAGGAAGTCAAATTTGTTAAGCTTCGTTTAATTGTGCTTACTCAGTCGACTCATTTCAGTCGAGAGTATGAAGCATTGGTTACCTCTAAACCCATAAGTAAAAAGAGCTCCCTGCTACCCCTCAACCCACTTCTGGACACAACTGGTGTTCTGAGAGTTAATGGGCGTCTCACTTACTCTGCTTTGAGTTACAATGAGCGCCATCCCATCATAATCCCCGAAAACTCCAGATTTTGCATTTTGTATCTTGAGTTCCTCCATTCAAATCTCTTACATGCGGAGAAACAACTCATGATTCGCATGATACAGCAAGAATTCTATATTCCGAGACTGAAACCCAAAATAAAAAAGTGTATCTTTCAGTGTAAAATATGCACCATCTATAAACAAAAATTACGATCTCAAATCATGGCAGCACTCCCTCCAGAGCGCTCTTCCTATTCGTTACCATTTCACACGACCGGGGTTGATTTTGCGGGCCCCTTCCAAGTCAAATCCTCCATATTACGTCGTGCCTCACTTCTTAAAGCATATGTTTGCGTTTTTGTGTGCTTTTCAACCAAAGCCATTCATCTGGAAGTGTGCTCGGATCTTACCACGGAAGCTTTCTGTGCAGCTTTTGCCCGATTCGTAGGCCGTCGAGGATTACCCAATAAGATGATGTCAGATAATGGCAAAACTTTCGTTGGGGCGCAACGCGCCTTACGTAACGACTTTTCTCTTTTTCTCAAAACCATTCCAACAACCATTTCCACAAAGTACGCTTCTCAAGGTGTCAATTGGCAATTTATCCCTCCACATGCCCCACATATGGGCGGTCTGTGGGAAGCAGGTGTTAAAAGTTTCAAACTACACCTCAGGAAAGTTGCAGGAACCCATAACTTCACCTTTGAAGAGTTCACTACCCTTCTCATTCGTATAGAGGCAGTGTTGAACTCTCGGCCTCTCTCTTCGATGTCTCAAGACCCAAACGATCTCCTCGCTCTTACACCAGGACATTTTCTTCGGGGTGCTCCTCTTCTCTCACTCCCAGAACCAAATGTTGAAAATCTATCGCTGGCAAGTCGTTGGCAGAAACTAAAGGTACTGCACCACCAGTTCAGTAACCGGTGGAAGAACGAATATCTAAAAGAACTCCATAAAAGGTACAAATGGAAGTGCCCACAAAGTAATATTTCCGAAGGAGATATGGTAGTCATCCGAGATGATTTACTTCCGCCTAATGAATGGCGGCTCGGTCGAATAGTCAAATTACATCTTGGTCCCGACAAAAATGTAAGAGTGGCTGATGTTCGCACTCAGAATGGCATGCTGGTACGGCCCATTGTAAAGCTGTGTGTACTACCTTCTAAGTAGAAACTTTATCCCCGACCTCTCTTCTAGTTTTCTCTAAACTACTTTCTCTCCTACATCTTTTAAAGCTTGCTCTAAACTACTGTAAACCCTACTTGCGCTCAATGATTCATTTCATTTATATATACAATTACTAATTCCTTTATTTTTGCAGTTCCCCGCAAAGTCGGTCCCCACCTCCACATCAATGCCGATTATGTAGCCGATTTCATCCTTTGCGCTACTGTCGAGTGTTTCGAGCAATGACCGTCGACGAGCGGAAACAGGCAGCCCGATCGCATCGATATTGTATCAACTGTCTGGCTACATCACATGTGACAGGTGCATGCACCTCGAATTGGAGTTGCTACAAGTGTGGTTTGGCACATCATACCTTACTACATCCAGCACGCATATCCCGTACGTCGGTGAAGGCTAATCTAAAACGTTCATCAGCAACCGCGTCTATCGCACATCATCGCCATCGCAAATACCACACTCCAACGCGTAGCGAATTGCAAAGCAGAAGCGCACGAGAACGCCAACTCCGTGATCTGGTTGCCACCGCTGTCGCCACCTTGCAAAGAGTTCAAAGCTCCCTCCAAGTTGCATCGATGCAAGGGGCGCGCCATGTTGAAGACATGGATTTAATAGTTTTGTGATGCGTCTAATGTGCGGCGTACTTCATTTTTTTTCCTTTATAAATTTTTGAATTGTGGCAACTCCAGAGCCCAAATATGTAAAAATGTATAGTATTACTACTTTTTTTTTGAATTTATGTAATTATAGGTACCGATAAGTATATACGAATTTGATATTTGAATTCTTTTTGAAATCTTACAAGCGTTAAGTCGCATTCTCTCTTCATTTCTTACTTGAATTTTCTTTCATATATAAAATTATTTCTACCATTTAACATTTGTTCTTGTACTGAATTTATTCACAATTAATAAATTATAATTGAAAATTGTTCCTGAACAATTACATTCAACTCGCGCAGTTTTCATTTATCTCATCGAGCAAGTATCACATACTTGCACAGCTAGTAAACAGTAATAAAGATTGGAGGGGAATTAATTTAAAAAATTTAAATTTTCTACTCAGTTACAAATATTTAGGTTTAACCAATAGAATTTCGTTGTTTGCTCATTTTTGGTCGTATTATTAATTTAACAGATTTCTCTTGTTCAGAGACCTATCATAGAATTTTATGGCAAAATTTTTAATTTTTTATTCTTTTTATAAGTGTCTTAAATTAAAGCCTCTGGGACAACTCTTTCTATTTTTTCTCATCTTTTGTATGGAGTCAAACCACTGTGAGCCGTTCGAAACCGTCTTTCAGTGACTTCAGATCCGTAAGTAGGAGATAAAAAAAAACGTTTAAAAATTTGATAAGAAGTCTGTGCAAAAACCTTGTAAACTAGTGTTATTGTATCGTAGTCAACTGGTGGTCAATAGAATGTAGCTCAAAAGTTTTACATTTTCGGATTTTGGGGGCCAAATTCATCGGATCCTCATTTAAATTAATTTTACAACGTAACATGGTGTAATTTTTTTGCGTTTTATTTTTACTTACTTATACTTTAGATATGCTTGCTTTTAAAATGTATTGTTAGCTTTTCGATTGTAACAAGGCGAACATAGGCAGTTTAGCAGCGCTTTGGTATAGCTTTTGGTTTTGCATATTTAGCTCAAAAATATACTTCACAAATTTTTATTTCTTTTTGCACAAGTTAAGAGATTTCCTAATATGGTACGGAGAACTTATTCAGCCTTGAGATTTTCATACCTAAAGAAAATCGAAATGAGGAATATGTGAAATCACTTTTAATTTTATAAAATGTATTTTCTAATAAAAAGTCCCATGAACATTTCCTGAAATATTTCCAGCTATTTCCTTAGTTCTATTAGTCGATTAGTCATACCAATATCTGCTTTTTTCTGTCTTAACTATAAAAGATACTACAGATTTTTCCAAATAAATTACAATAATTCATTTGATTTGGCGTATACCTATAAGATTTTTCTTCCATGAAATTATTCTTTAAAGTGCAAATGCAAAACAAAATATTTTTTTATGTCCTTTTCTGTGTTACCCTACAATAAAATTTTCTGCGAATTTCGTTTTTCTTCCAAATTTTTCGTTTTCATGGGCAGCAATAAACCATTCTAGGAAAGTTGTGGTATCCCGCCGACGTGCTAATTAAAAAAGTACCAAAACCCGAAATGTTTACCTATAGTATTTAAAGTCTTTAATAGTTTTCTGTTCACGTACTTTTACTGATAGTTTCTCTGTGTGAAAATTTTTTTTTCAATCTTTCTTTTACTCTCTCCCTGAAAGTTTTTGATTGAAATGTACGTGAACAGAGCTACTACACAAAAGTATTCAATCTTATAAAACAAATACTAATGCAAATACAGCCGTACTAAGCATAAACTACTCATCTCACATTTTTATCACTGAATTGTTTATGCTAAGCAGGTATGGCAGTACGTAATGCAGGTATTTCACGAAATGATAAAAAGTGTTATTACGCAGAATACACTACTCAACAAGAGCACATAGTATGTACCCTCAACACTGCATTTTTTCAATTTTGCCATTACATGGAAAATTGAGGCCAATGGAAAAAAATCATTAGGATATTTGAATCCTACTCAAAATTTTACTATAGAAAGTGTTATCGCCATTCGTTGTGGTAAAAGTTTTTGTAGAGCAGTGTTATGTAAGACAAATAAGTTTAGAAAATCTCGTGACTTTTTTTTTTAATCCGAGGAGTTTTGATCCTAATTTTAAAGCTGATCTCGGGATTCAGGATCCCGGAATTGTCATTCCTCGTATGTATTTATACGAACTAAAAATCACATGCCACAATTTTCGTGTGTTTTCTTCCGAAGAGTTCTAACTGTCGCCGTTTCATAATCCTTTTGAACCGTACTGCGGTGATGGCAAGTAATAAGTAAAAAGGCGACAATAGAATCTGTTTATATTGCTGTGAGCACATAAATAAATAACGCACATGGTTTTATTTAGTCTCGCTCATAAAACAGTTTTCTTTGTCCAGGACTATAAAGGTAAGCAAGTCATGCAAATGGTGCATTCTAGTAAACATAGTGGAACATTAAACTGCAACGGATCGGAAGTGTATTATCAAAATTGCGTTCGTGAAAAAATAAAGCAGTGATCTCTAAAATCAAAAAGTACAATAATTATGCATCCAACGGTATCAACATGAAATGGCGAAAATATTTCCTCCAATGAACAAAATAAATTAATAGTGAGTTCTTCAACTTTTAGTAATGCAAATTTGGAAAATTATATGTCGTGATCCGAACATATCGAACATTCGAAAAGCGAAGCACAAGGGTTACATTTTCAAATGTTTCTACACGCTTGAAAGCGTATATTCTAAATAATTCTAAACGCTTTCAAGCGTGTAGATATATTTGAGAATACTATAAATCATCAAAGCTTTTACTTTACGGAGCATAAAAATGTTATGCGCAAATCTCGAATCAATTTTGGAATCACTTTGGAAGAATTGATATATTTTAACCAGATGTATTTATGAGATAAAAATTAATATGTAAGGTTCTTGAAAATAAATAAAGACATAAATATTTAATATGTTTTATATGAAATCATTTTTTGAGTTTTTATTTATCGGAATCTGAATTTGGTTTTTTATAAAGTTTTGGAAAGTAATTTTATTTAATATGGGATAGTCGCAGCGGCGGTAAGTAGTGTTATGTGGGATTTTCATTTTGGCTGCTTGCTGACTAATGAGCCAGTAACCAATGATGACCGCCGTAAATCTCGAGATGTCCTTCCGGTTTTTGTTTATAAATCGGGTATTTTGGTTGTGTTAGTGAAAAGCAATATTTCTGTCTGACTTGGATTTAATCCAAGTCCACATCTTGTTGCTCAGAGACTGTGTATTTTTGTTTTTTTTTTTTTCGTTTGATTGATTTAGATTTATTTAACAAAAAAGTTATTACAAGATATTTATAAACAATTTAAATATAAAAATAATTTATAGTTACTTAATATAATGTGATAATAACACTACTCTGCAAATTTACAAGAACTTTCACCACAACAAATGGCGATAATATTTTCCGTAGAATCCGAATATTCAAATTTTTTTAGATTGGTCCCAATTTTCCATGAGACCACATACTTCACATAAATGCTTGTAAAAATTTAATTTTCTGCCAATTTTAAATTACATGTATGTTGTAAAGGAGAGTCAGACAAAAATTTTAAAGTATAATTCATGTAGTTTGTTTTTTTTTCTGTAAAACTGCATTCTTTGTTTAAACTGGTTTTATGTTTATATTTAAGGATCAGTACTAAAATTTCTAGGGAGGTTAGACTCATGAAAGTACTGCAAGTTCATGAAGGGGTCCAACAATATTAATAAAGTATATAAATTTTTCAGCAGTTTTTGTTTTCTTTTTCAATTTTTTTTTATTATATTTAAAACATTCGTCAGGAATAACGATCAGAGACACAATCACGGTTGCCACTTTGGTCCTTTTGGACCAAAAGTGGTCCTTTTATTTTCATTTGGTCCGCTGGTCCTTTTTTTTCTGAATTGGTCCTTTTTCAAAAATATTAAGTAATTAACTTTCATATGTAATGTATGAGTCACTCTGTGACTAAAAAAATGTAAAAATCAGTGTAAGAAAGTTGTAGTAATGAAATGTTATATTAAGCAAACTAGTGTCTTTATTCAATGCAGTAAAATTATTTGGAATTTTTCAGAACACACTTGATGAGAATTTGTTTAAAAATCACTTTTTTGACCCAAATTTTGTTTATTTGAATTAGGGAGAGCAGGCCCTTCCCGAAAAACGGATTTTTGGCATTAAAATGTATTTAATAAATAGTAAAATAACAAATAAAAGAAACTAAATGGATACATGACGCACTAAATTCGGTGGCCATTTTGGTTCTTTTTCGCGCGAATTTTTTACTTTTTTTAAGTATGATTTGAATACAAATACCTTGACCTTTTAATTTGGGCGACACAAGTGCAATTTATGCATGATGTATTCATTTTTAGTCATATCTTTTGTTTTAATTTATTTGTATTATTTTTTGAAAAAATTTTAGCGACAAGAACCCGAACCGGGAAAGGGCGGCACGCCCCAATTCACATTAACAAAATTTGAGTCAAAAAGTGATTTTTAATCCCAATCAGAAGTGTAATCTGAACATTTACCAATAATTTGAAAGCAATAAAATAACTTTTTTTCAATACGCCTGCCTAATTGAATCCGCCTTGCTGGCAATGGCTTCATCAGTAAGTCTGCCATCATGTTTTCGGTCGGACAGTAAGTGCAACTTTTTATCTACTTAGTCCTTTTGAAAACAAATTCGCGCGTCCTTGTGCTTTTATTGGCCAGAAACCTGAAAACTTCTCTCCTTCAATCGGTCTCAAGCAACTTTGTCTTCGTACAACTTTGGTGCGCTCATTTGTTGATTAAATCCACTCAAAATTCGCCGAAGTCACACCAAGTCTTTGCATGCTTCTGATAAAGATGTAAACACAGACCCGGTCGATGTCTACTTTGGTTTCGATACTACTGAGTAGTAAAGATTTAGCAACGCCATTCTGTTGAGGAGTATATGGCACTGTTTTTTGGTTTTGAATACCGTTTTTTTCTAAATTTTTTCTTTGATATCTGATTTCAAAAATGACTTTACATTTGTATTCATCTATAAAAGAATATACTTTCTGCCTTGTTATTTTTTGATTTGTCGATATACTTGATTTATTTCCAGTCCCAAAAATGTTCTTTGTATCTGAATTGCTAACCATTTTTTTGTTGTTGTTTTTGATATTGTTTAATGTGATATATGTTTTTACTATATAACAATCTCTTAAAATATTATAAGTAGTTTTTACATTTTATACACTTTTTAATACATACATGGTGACAATTGTAAAGTGACGCAAGTTTAATACTCTGCAGTAAGCTTTGCCATTTACCGTTACTTTAATTTAAAAAGCAAATTCATTCATCATTGGCTTTGCTTTTAATTTCATTTGAATTTTTGTTATTACATTTTGAAATTTCCATAAAAATGGACAAGGAAAATATTCGTCGTGAAATTATGAAATTTCATTTGGCAAATTATAGTAGCCGTCAAATTGCAAAGGCTTTAAATTTGTCAAGTCGTACGGTAGACCGAGCTATTATTCGATATAATGAAACTGGGGGTTTTGGAGATAGAGACCGGGGAAAATTTTCAACAGTTTCCACTACTGGTTTAACAGAAAAAATTCGTAAACGAATCAAGCGAAATCCAAGGCGCTCAATGAGAAAAATCGCTAAGGAAGTGGGAGTAAACCGTGAAACAGTGCGAATCATTGCAAAATCAAAGCTTAATCGTAAGCCGTACAAGTTCCGAAAAGCTCAAGATCTGACACAAAAAAAGAAAGATTTGCGACTGTAAAGATGCAAGGCGTTGCTACGCTCCTCCGTGTTAAAAAATGTTGAAAATATCTTGTTTACAGATGAAAAATTTTTCACGGTTGAACAACATTTCAATGCGCAAAATGACCGAATGTGGCTAACATCATCATCGCAACAAAATAGGACTGTTGGCCGAGTTCAAAAGCCAGCTTCCGTTATGGTATGGGCTGGAGTTTCCGCTAATGCCAGAACCCCTCTAATATTCGTTGAAGAGGGTGTTAAAATTGACCAAGTTGTTTATCGGAGCATTTTAAATGAACATGTTCTTCCCTGGGTCCAAGGTACATTTGGAAATGAAAACTGGACTTTCCAGCAAGATTCTGCACCTTCCCACATGGCAAAATTAACGCAAACATGGATAAAAGACAATTTTTCTGGATTCATAACATCTCAAGAATGGCCACCATACTCCCCAGACTTGAATCCAATGGACTACTCTATTTGGAGTATTTTAGAGAGTAAGGCTTGTGCATCTCAACACCACAGTCTGGAGTCGCTGACAAATTCATTAGAGAAAGTCTGGACTGAAATTGATCAGGAAGTCCTGCGGCGAACAGTCCTACGATTTCCGGATCGATTGAAGGCATGTGTGCAGGCTAAAGGAGGTTATATTGAATGAGGTGGGGTTCAAATGAATGCTTATATATTTAGCAATTTTAACACTTAATTGTACTTAATGGAAGTACGTCCTTTTGAAAATAACTGCTGAAATGTGTGCGTCACTTTACGATTGTCACCCTGTATATGCTATATGAACTTGTAAGCACTTCTTTTTTTGTTTTTTCTGCTAATATATAACGTGATATACTTATGTTTGTACTATATAATAATCACTTAAAATATTATAAGTAATTTTTATATACCTTTCATTACATATGTGCTGTATGAATTTCTGAGCAATTTTTTTTGTTTTTTTGTTTTAGTTTGATGTGATATATGAATGTATTCTCTAGCAATCGCTAAAAAAATATTATAAAATTGTTATACACATTTTATAATGTGCTATATTTACTTGTTAAATAAACAAAATAATTTTAAAAAAATTTGGTCCATTTTTTTCCATTTTGGTCCTTTTTGCTTTTGTTTTTGGCCCCAAAAAAAGTTTTGATGTGGCAACCGTGGACACAATTTGCTCAAAATAAGTTAAAGTTGGCATCTTGTAGCTCTATGCCATTAGTTTCCAATCGTGACTACAAACTCGAAAAAACTTCATGGCTGCTGTGCAGGAAAAACGATCATATTTGTTAAGGAGAAAAGCTCATATTTTCTCAATAAAATGGCTTTAATTTAGGTAGTACCGCAAAACGCTAATTGATTCTCGGATTGTTATTATAACATACGATAGAATGAATTTAGACCGCAATCTAAAAATGAAATAAGGGCACGCGGGCTAATTTTTTAAATGCAATAATTTCAAATAAGTGAAGGTAGGGTAAGTGAACCCTACCTATGCCAAATTAAATTAAATAAATTGTAAACATGAATTGTCATAATTAATATAAGCTTAAGCAAATAGCGTACCCAGTTTACTTTGAAAAATCCACATTTCCATTACGTCAATTCTTCAAAAACCCATAACTTGGCAAATGTCTACATTCATATTTTCTACAGGTTCAATTAGGCCGAATTTCAACGAATTTCAGAACCTTACTTTTTTTCGTCGTCCGTTTCACATGAAATGCCTCAATAGTATCACGTTTAAAATCAATAAAAGAAATTCAGAACCGGTGACTTAGAAGAAAAAAACACTTATTTTTATAATTCATTGAACACAAAATACATATTACTGATATGATGCAGTAATGATGATATTACAATGCCGAACGTTTCGTCGAACTCTACGACAAATTATCATAGTTGAGGAGGTCCATAACAAAACGCAATAATTCCACTTTTTTAGTTTTCAGTTTTTTTGACTGAATTCAATTCTATATATTAAAATCTATGTAACCATTATTATAAACAATACCAAAGGTCAATAATTTAATTTCAATTCTGTTGAATTGAATTGAAAAATAATGGTTCAGACCAAAATGAAATATTTCCATGTCTATGCAATAAACAAATTAGAGATATTAGTGAAAAGTCCATGAAAACTTCAAAACAACAACTTTTCTTGACATATCAAATAAACAGAAAATCAAAATGGAACAAATTTTGAACTTAAAACAGCAGCTAATTGCTCAACAAAGGGTTTACAAGCTAAGGGCTAACTCTTTTTATGAAATTGCAGGAATTGAGCCTTCTAGATCTATAAGCTTGTGTTTCGATATCCAGGATAGGTTCAACCATTGCCACGCACCATAGACCAGCAAGGAAATACTGCCAATGAACATATGATATAACCTTCGGGGATGATACTGGAATGAGAGTATAACAAAATGTTAATTTTTTGTAATACTTGAATGTAATAAATATCGTTGTTGTGATTAAAGAGTTTGTCATTTTCCTATAAAACTTATGTAACTCAAATCAAAAAGGTATATTTGCAATTTAATTCAAAGCAAAAAGCCATAATTCAAATCAAAAATCAAAGCGCAACATCTACAGAGGATTCATAACAAAATAAAATAAATACTATGGGTATTCACGGGTTGATGCAACATGCCCTTGCGAATGTGCGGATTGCGGAAGTTTGACACCTTTCTACCTTTAAATTCGTAAGAAGGATCCAAAATATTTTCATTATTTTTCAATGAGATGGTAACATTTTGACAGTTAAACTATTTCGCATCTACAATATTTGAATTGAACGCTCACATCTTAGTGCTTTAAGTCGCACTTTCGCAATTTCGCACTTTCGCATCAACGCGTGAATACCCATACTATGTGACGGACTAAAACGCAACATTTCCAAATTTGTTCTCTAAATAACTTAAAAATTAATTGCCAGATAAATAAATTTATTTATGATTTGTTCCTAGTAAACTATTATACCATAACAACTATTTTTAACAAAATATTTTCCCTACTGACTTTAATTAAATTTAATCGTTTATCCAAAAAATTGTTCTGGTGGAATTATTGCATTTTGTTATGGACCTCCTCAGTTTGTGTGTTAGAACTTCGGTAGCAAGCCAAGTTTCGCGTGCATATAGCAACCTAATGCCAGTCTTCTGGATTTCAAAATTATGCATTAACCCGAAACAATTAAAGGTATTAAAAAAAAAATATATACTACAATATTTTTGCACTGCACTGTGGGGTCAAATCCGTTTTTAGCTGGCCAAAATTCTGAAATTTGACTCATTTGCTCATGGGGTCACTAGCAATCACTACGTGAAAAAATATAACTATCGCCTACTTCCCATACAAATGAAACCGCGAAAAGGTTGTAACTTGGTATATATTATAGATATGATCATTAAATTTAGTTTACCTTTAAACATTATTATTGCCATATATCATTGCAAAAATTGGATAGATCGGATTATTACCACGCCCACCTCCCTATGTGCGAAATATTTAAAATCCTATAACTTTGAAGCCATTGCAAATATAGTGATGAAATTACATATGCTGGTAAATATTAACATATTCATATATCAAGGTAAAAATTATCACGATTGGAATGTTACTACGCCTACCTCTCATACATGTGAGATTTTAAAAATACTTAATACAAAAAAAATTAAAATATCAGTATTTTGTGGTTATATTAATATGAGAGGCATGTGTGATTATGGTCCGATAGTTCTAATTTTCGGCATGACTTATGTCCAAGACAATATATATTAGCACATGTAATTTAGTGATTATATCTATAATGTGTTCAAAGTAATTGCATTTGCAAAATTTCATATACATTTATATTGGAGGTAGGCGATTGACCGATTAAAAAGTTTTTTATACAGAGTCAATAAGGCTTAGCCTAAAGCCAACCAATTTTTGTCTGAGTACCTTTTAAAATGGGTTAAATATAACACCTTAAATAACTACCTGTGATTTAACAAATACTATGTGATGTCATATTTTTGCTTGTTATTAAAGCTGTGGCAAAAGTAGCAAAGCACTCATATCTTATTTTAAAGTAAATGCTTTACATAATACTATGGTTTTTATTTTCGCCCGGAGCAAATCTGAGCTTTTTTTTTCATCCACTAAAAAAAATAAAATGCTAAAAAAAAGTTATTATTTTTTTATAGCATTTTTAGGTATGATAAAATGGTAAATATAATAGCCCATTTTCGAATTTTGGCCAGCTAGATTTTTCATAGGCCCCATAGTGCACTGTGTAATTAGAGCCCATTTTGTTTGAAAAATGATAAATCTTTTATTTTATTTCAATCAAAATTGTCAAATATTCTTATGTTGGAAGTGGAATAATGAAGTAGATAAATTATAAATTTGGCTTAAACTAAAAAATAATCTTAAAAAATTTTATCTTATGCTAAACTTATGTATACTAATATTATATAGGTAAAATTTAAACTAAAAATCTAAATCATGATTGCCTCTCTGTATATCTGTATTTCCTAAACTATGTCGACTCTACGAATTTCATCCTGGTTTGGTGCTTATATGTGCATTACAAAGTGTTACGCCGGGTCGTGAATGCAATCATAAAACGGCGTCCTGAGAATACGCTGGGATGTATCGGGCTGAATGGAGTGGGAGGTGCTTTTCTGATAGCGCTTGGACTACTGAAGTTATCTTCTTTCTGAGGCGTTGAAGTGATTTTGTTTGCAAAATTAAGTGCCAAGCATCTTCGAACCGCTCTTCTAGCATGCGGCGTAAGTTCAGTAAGCGGAAATGCTTCCTTGGTTAAAGTAGTATAACAGGGCGATGGTGTTGTCATAGGTGCAAACTGACCCACTAAACGCATTGGGCTATCTTCTATTTCGATAGAACCTGTTTCGAATCCTTGGTCTATAGATAATGGGCTACCCGTAAGTAGCTGCTGTGGTTCTGTTTGCTTCAGTGGTGGCTGCTGTAAATGTGATTGCTGCAGTTTTGGCGGTTGCGGTTGTCTTTGCTGCAGTTGTACCTTGTTAGCCTTGTTTGGCTGTATCTGCTGTGGTTGTGTCAGCAGTTGGTTTTCTTTTTCATTAAGCTTCCCGATTGTCACTGTGGATGTCGATTGTTCTTCCGTAAAAGATGATGTCTCACGGAATGGTATTTGAACTTCACGTTTAACAGCGGTGATATTTAGATGCGATGACTCCGTAGAATGTGCTGAATTCAAAGCATAACACATTGATGCCGGTGTTATTGAACTTGATCTTAGTGCTTGTGTTGGCGTTGGTGCTCTTGGCCTTTCCATAATTTCTGTCATCACTGATTCATCAACATCCATAATTTTCTGAATTTCTGGCTCGGATTCTGAGTTAAAGTCCGACAATTTTTTTGCTATAGCAAGTGTTGGTGGCGGTGGCGCTTGTCTTTTAACTTTACACTTTGGTTTTATGGCTTTAATATCAGCAGCTTCCATAAATTCCACAACCCCAAAATCAAATGGTCCAGTAATTGATTCATCGGTATAGCGCTCTTCAATAATGATAGTATCATTCATAATCGCAGTAGCGGCGGTATCTGCTTTCCTTTCTTCAACCGCTTTCTTTTCCTCAGCTACTTTATTTTCTTCAGCCGCTTCAACTTTTGTCAATTTTGGCAAAGCTTCATCGATCAATTTTTCACAAGGTTCCATCTGATGCTCAGTGACAGTAAATAATATAGTTTCATCTTGCTCGTGTATTGTCGCAATATCAAAATAAACACCATCACTCTCTTTCAACCATGCGAAAAATAGGCGTTTCATATATGTACTACCAAAGATCATTCCAGGCGGTAAAATTTCTGGGCAATGTTTCTTTTTAGGAGGTGCCAGATAATTCATCGGCAACCACGAGCTTATGACTTCACTATTACGCTTTGCTTTAGCAGCCTTATGTGATTCAGCCTCATAGCGTTCTTCACGTTTTTTACGTGGCAACAAACGTTTAAATTGACGTTTATGAGGATTTGTTGTTGCTGCTGCTGTTGAGGTGGTAGTGGCGTTTATCGGCTGCTCTGCAGTTTTTGTGTTGAAGCTGAAATTGATTGTGACAGTGACTGCATTGCTACTAGGTGACGTATTGTTACATTGGTTCACAACTGCAGCAGAATCGATAGCGAATACCCTTTCTGAAAATTCAGGTTTTCTGAGGTTTGGAGTGGGTGGTGGCGGCGCATGTCTCTGAATTTTCAGGCTTGAGTTATTCACGGCAACTGCGGCATAATAAGGTTCTGTAATGTTTAGAGTAGGTGGCGATGGAGGTTTCATTATTGTTCGGCTTAAGTTGCCGACAGTAACTGAAGAATATTCCGGTTCCTGAAATTTTTGGCTTAAATTTTCCATGTCAATCAAATCGTACTCAGGTTCTGGGAAGTTTGGGGCAGGTATCATTTCGCCAATTGAAACAAAATCAAGTTCTGGAGGTGTGGGTGGTTGTGGCGCACGTCTTTTAATTTTTTTAATTGTGCTATACATGGTATCCAAATTACTATGATCAGCGGTGACATCTTTTGGCTGCTTATCGAATTGCTTAACAGCTACTGAATCATCAATAGCGTGAACCCATTCGGCAATTGAAGTATATTCAGGTTCTGCAATGAGTGTGGCTGGTACTGATTTCATTGAAATTGGATCAGAATTTTCTGGTGACTCAAGACAATGCGCACATTTTGCTGGTATTGGTGGCATCATTCTGTTGAAAGCTAAATTAAAATGCTTTTGTTTCGGCCTCTTATTTTTACCCGTACTCAGTACATGCTCCATTTGAGAATTAAACTTTTGTGCAAGCTCTTTGACTTTTGACTTATATGTTAAAAAGTTTGGTGAAGATGCGACACGTAGTGGCGAATGTCTCGTAACGGCAACTGAAGCATATTCAAGTTTTGCGATGTTTGGAATGTGTGGTGACGGCACATGGCTCTTAATTGTTTGACTTGAGTTTTTCGCGCCAATCAAAGTATAGTCAAGTTCTGTGAAGTTTGCAGTAGGTGGTGGTATTGCTTCGGCAACAGAAGCGGGTTGTGGAGGTGTGGGTGGTTGTGGCGCACGTCTTTTAATTTTTTTACTTGTGTTATCTATGGTATCCAAATTACTATGGTCAGCGGTGGCATCTTTTAGCTGCTTTATAGTTTTTGAGTTGGAATTGGATTTTAGTGGGAGGAAGGGTCTGCTGCTACTAGGTTCCGGAATCTTGCATTGATTAGCAACTACTGAACCATCAATAGCGCAAACCTTTTGGGCAACTGAAGTATATTCTGGTTCTGTAACAACTGGTGTAGGTGGTGGCGATACACATATCTTAATTTTTCGGCTTAAGTTATGGACGTCAATCGAAGCACATTCTGGTTCTATGAAGTTTGGAGTGGGTGGTTGTGGCGCACGTCCCTTGATTTTTCTACTTGTGCTAGCAATGGTAGTCAAATATTGCTCAACGGCGGTGTCATCTTTTAGCTGCTTCTTCCATTGTACAAGTACTGAATCATCAATAGCGCGGACCCTTTCGGCCACTGAAGTATATCGAGGTTCTGTAAGGTTGGGTGTGGGTGATGGTGATGCATGTCTCATGGTTTTTCTATTTGTGTTAGTCTCCGTATATAAATTTTGGTGCTCTGAAACCACAATAGAATTGGCATTAGAAATGGGCGCCAGCCTTAACTTTGGGGTCGAGTATTTCTGTAAGTTGGTGTTTGCTTCCCATTCTTTGGCCATCTGTTTTGCATCTACCGTACACCGTTTTTCAACCTTCCTTTCATATGAAGTCTCTTCGTTACTGACCTTTACTTCGATGGGTTGCGGAAGCGCTTTCGACATATTTGCAATCAGTTTATTATAAAGCAAAACTTTATCTTTCACAGAATATTTCCACAAAGTGTCTTCAGCAAAGTTACTGCCATTGTGCATACTTGGAGTTACAGTAGTACTTATATCATTACTATTGTAAGGTATTATAGTGCGTGGTTTTGGTATTGGCTTAATTACCATTAACGATGACGAAGACTTAACTACTGCTGATGCTGACACTTCTTTTAATTCGGGAATATGCGCAGATTTTACATCGGGCATGCAAAAATGTTCAAATTTTCGTCTTAACTGCTCAACAGTGAGTCGGGTGTCAGTAAGTGTGGGCAACGGTTGCTCAATAATGGATCGTGACTGTTTAAGGAAGGGACGTGTCTGCTTAATTGCGGGATATGTCTGCTCAAAGATGAGTCGTAACTCAGCAACGGTGGGTCGCGACTGCTTAACTATGGGCCGTGACTGCTTTAAGACGTAGCGCGATTCTTCTACAATCGGTTCCGATTGCTCAATGATGGCATCTATTTCTGGCTCAGATTTCTGACTTTTAAAGTTCACTGTTGAGCTCAAATTATCTGCCGGTTCTGTTATTTTGACATCCTCCATTGAAGAGCTAGAGTTCGAGCATATATCCAGCTCAACATCATCACCAAAATATTTCATAATCGCTTCAATGCTTTTGTTCAAGTTTGATGTCTGTTTGACTGATGGTTCGAACGACAAGTTAGTATCGAAAAATTTTGTATAGCCAAAAGTGTTTCCAAATTCGCGCACATCCTCAGAATTTTTTTGCTCTGTAACGTAAGAGCGTTGATGTTTTATGATGTTCTCGAATATTTCTACACGTTTGAAAGCACATCTTCGAGAATGTAACCTCCGTGCTTCGCCCTTAGAATGTGCGATATCTTCGGATAACGACGTATAATTTTCCCAATCTTCATTACTAAAAGTTGAAGAACTAACTATTATATTATTTTGATCATTCGAGGAAATATTTCCGCCATAGCTTGTTGATACTGCTGGATACATAATTATTGGTTTTACAGATTACTGCTTTATTTGTCTCGAGCACAAAAATTTAAATAACACACTTCCGTTCTGTTGTAGTTTACTATTCTAGAATGCAACATTCTCACGTAGCGCACCTACCTTTATAGTCCTCGACAAAGAAAACTGTCTTATAAGGCTAAATAAATCCATGTGTCTTATGTACTTGCAACTAGATATATATACATATTTTATTACGATCCTTTTTACCGTCACCAAAAGGATAATAAAACGGCGACAGCGCATCACAAAAGAACACACGAGCACACAAATATCGTCGAGAGTGATTTTTGATACCTACACATACGAGTACATATTAGGGATGTCGATCCCGAAGCACCATTCGGGATTCGTATTCAATTTCAATCCCGGGATTGATAGTTTTATCAAATATAAATTAAAAATGCAAAAATCATAAGTGGTAAGTGATAAGATATATGTAATATAAAATAAAGTTTATTTTGTAGCCATTTAATCGCTCAGAACATCCGAATTTTTCAAAAAATTTTACAAATTAGAAGTGGTAAAAAATATATGAAATTGGCGGAAATTCGGTGTGTCGAAAATGATGCACCGATACGGCTTTTATGATTACAAATATAATTTTTAATAACAGCCAGTTACGATTACGATTATTGGCTTTAACCCTTCCGTTGGTACCACTTTTGTTTGTTACATTGCTACCACCACGGTCCAGCCAGACGTTATGCATTTATACTGCGTTTATTTGAATTTTCAATGTAAACTGTACGAAAACATTACATATTATGTAAGAATAATGTACTTACATGTACTTTTATTAACAAAAAATATGTTTTTAATTTTTAAAAAGTTTCGTTTACGTTTCGAAACAGCAATGAACAAAATAATCTAATAAAAGTGAAAATCTGTTTGTATGTCCGATTATACTTCCTGAATGACATTAAAACTAATATAATACTGCATTATGTCTCTGACCTTACTATTGACTTGGTAAAAGTTTGTAATTACAATTGGTCGGGGTACCTCCCATACAAACATTATATTTTTTTAAGCATACCATTTATAGTACAGTACTGCAATTTACTGCGTCCTACGTCCAAAGATGCTGGCTGACAATACCACAGTAAAAATGGGGATGGAGCTAGAAAAGGGGTGTGGCACCTAACATATAACCGAAATATTTATTATGGGATATCTCAGGCACCATTTGTTGTATGGAAATATTTTGCAGATACCGAGCTTATACTGAAGTTTCAGCTCTGAATTTGTGTTCAAATGGTCGTGGCACCTCTCATGCAATCTTAATGCTTTTTTGATTATATCTCCTAAGCCATACATATTATAGTACTGAGACTTTGTGCAAAGGAGTTGGTTGACAACGCCATGCTCCAGGAAACATGTGTATGAAATTGAAAACGACGGAGTGGCGCAAAGTTTTGTGTGATATTTTTTGGGCAAGTGGGCACGGCAGCTGTCATACAAAGAAAATATTTTAAACGGTGTATTTGAGGAACCAAAGTAAGAAGATGATAAAGGTTTTCTTTTTTATAATAATTTGTGGTTTCTAATATTCAATTACAGTTCCAATGGTCGTTTGTGTAATGGTGTGTGTTGATTCAAAACTTTTGTTTTCATAGTAAAATAAGTTTATATTCCAAAAAGAAAGAATAATAATGTTTATATACATATAAACAACACGTACTAATGACGAAGTAAAGCAAAAATATATGGGAAAAGCTATGAGAAAATGCATACGGTCTGGCCAGACCGTGGTGGTACTAATATGACTAAAATTTTTAAATCACCAAAGTCTCGCCCCCCTCATACCTCAGGACTCCGATTTTTTATAAATCTATTTAAAAATAGTGATTTAAGGATGTCATAGATTGTGGAGATCATAGTGATATTGCAAATACTAAAATAATGCCAACAAAGTTGAAAAAGGTCTGGCCAGACCGTGGTGCCAATATAAGTCTTCTTTTTTTGCAAGAACTGAGCAATTACAGTTTTTTCCTCCATCGAGGCTGCCACAGAAATCAATCAAGAAATGCCTAATAACTACTAAATCTACGCTACTAATATACTAATACCAAAAGCATTGTATTTCGAGAAGGGGACCCGCACAGTGGTTTGAGAGTGGTGAAAAATAATTTTCTTCATGGGTTGAAAACGCTGTTTTTTTTTATTAGTGGATACCTAACTAATATATCTATAAACAAATTTTAGCCTTGATATTATAATATGAAAACTGGAAGTTTAATCAAGCTATTAAAAAAATTGGCTGCTACAAGCTGCTACTCTCATTTTTACGACCAAAACAATGAAATGAAAATATGGAAAAATATGCTCAATTTACACATGTAATAGTATTTTTTTTTTGTTTTAAAAAAAGTATATTATATATTAGAAAAGGACAAAAGGTCCTTCGAAAAGGAAGTTGAAGTATTAATATACTAAAAACTAAAATTATTTTGGCTTAATTTTAGAGGGGAACTAATTTAAAAAATTTAAATTTCCACACTATTCGTTGCCCGGTTATTATTCCTACAGACGTTTTTAATCAGCTTAAATCACTAAAATTGGCCTATACCTGTGGACCAGATGAAATTCCAAGTTGCATTTTAAAAATGTTTGCGGAGTTTTTGTTTATACCACTTTCCGAAATTTTTAATGCTTCACTACGTTCAGGTATTTTCCCCAGTGTGTGGAAGGAATCATTTATAATTCCTTTGCATAAGGGTGGTTCAAAATCCGATATTTCAAACTACCGCGGTATAGCTAAACTTAGTGTGATTAATCATTACAAATCAGTTAAAGCACTCTATTGGATCGTTGATTTCCCTATTTCAGCACGGCTTTCTTAAAGGTAGGTCTACAGTTACAAATCTCTTGGAATTCACTACTCACAAGGTTAATCACGATTTACTAATTAAAAAACTTGATTTACTTGGTTTTCCAATATTGCTGTTAAATTGGATTAATTCTTACTTAAGAAATATAAATCAGAGAGTGGTGTTCAAAAGCTCAACATCATTCGTTATTGGAGTTCCATCTGGTGTACCTCAGGGTAGTCATCTTGGTCCCATTTTGTTCCTAATTTACATTAATGACCTCCCATCTGTTATCCGTCACTCAAAAATTTTGATGTACATATGCTGATGATGCAAAACTGTTTATTTCACACTATTCTGATGAGGCTTACAATTTGCTTCAATCTGACCTCACGGCATTATCACATTGGTGTCAGATAAACTTAATGTTTTTAAATTTAAAGAAATGTAAGTCTATGGTCTTTTCGAGACGTCAGCCAATTCCTTCACATTACTTTATAAATGATTATACCCTGGAGGTAGTGAACACTTTTACTGATTTGGGTATAGTTATTAATCCTAAAATGCGTTTTAATCTGTATATCAATATGTGTGTTAATAAAGCAAAGGGAATTTTTGCATTCGTTAAAAGATGGGCTATTGAATTTAGTGATCCGTATATAACAAATACACTTTTTACGGCACTGGTAAGACCTATTTTGGAGTATGGTTCAACAGTTTGGAGTCCTCAATATAATTGCTATAAAGACAGACTTGAGTCAGTTCAAAAACAGTTTCTCTTGTTTGCGTTAAGAAATTTACGTTGGAATCCATTACATAATTTACCTTCTTACATACATCGTCTCAAACTTATTGACCTACCGACATTAGACAGCAGAAGAACTATGCTGAATGTTATGTTTATGACTAAATTACTGAATGGTGACATTCATTCTGAATTTCTACTAAATAAAATTGACTTAAATATCCCAAATCGTTGTTGAAGGTATCCTATCTTGATTAAATTGAGTACTTGCCGATCTAACTATGCCCAAAATGATCCATTACGTTGCATATGCAATGATTTCAACAACCAACATGGCTTATTTGATATAACTGATTCCTTATTTTCTATAAAACAAGCAATTTTAAATTCCTTTAAGGATTAAACAGCTGATGATTCTAATCTGTAGCTGTTTGAAAACCATTGGGATATATTACTTCACCCATTCACGAGTTGCGTTACACAGACAGTCCGGACTGTTTCTGTTTCGGTCACCGATCCGTTCGCTTTGCGGATGTGCCCCTCGGTCGGGTGGGCGGGTAAGTGGGTCCGCTGGGATTCGTTCGTTAAATATTTAGGTTTATTTTGCATATTTTTGACCATATTATTAATTTAAAAGATTTCTCTTAGCAGAGGGTAGCAGAGGGTTAATGTATTTTAATTTTCCATAAAATTTTATTACTGGTCTCTCAACATAAAATTTTTCTTAGACTTGATTTGAGATATTTTACGAATTTTTAATTTATAGACTTTTATCAATTTGTATGACAACACCCCCAAATAAACGTCCACTTTCAAAATTTTGTTTATAAGTGTCTCAAAATAATAACATGTACTAAAATTCAAGTCTCTGGAACAACTTTCTATGTTTTTCCATATTTGGTATGGAATCAAACCACTGTCAGCGGTTCGAACCCATCAGTAATTGTTTGACTTCAAACTAGTTAGTAGGAGATGAGAAGTCTTTATAAAAACCATGTAAACTAGTGTTATTGTATAACTAACATTAATGTGCAAAATTTCAAGATGTTGAATCGTAGTCAACTGGTCAACTGGTGGTCAATCGAAAAAAAAAATTAATTTTGCAACGTAACATGCTGTAATTTATTGCGTTTTATTTTTACTTATACTTTAGATATGTGTGGTTTCAAAATGTATTGCCAGTTTTTCCATTGTAACATGGCGCAGATTGGCTTTGGTATAGCTTTTTGATTTGCATATTTAACACAAAAATATACTCCACAAATTTTGATTTATTTCTGTACAAAGTAAGTGATTTGCTTATATGGTACGGACAATTTAATCAGGCATGAGATTTTCATTCCTAAACAAAATCGAAATGGGAACATGGCAAATCGCTTTTAATTTTAATTTTACTAAATGTATTTTCTAATAAAAAGTCCTATGAACATTTCCTTAAATATTTGCAGCTATTTCCTCAGTTCAATTTGTCGATTAGTCATGCCAATATGTGCATTTTTCTGTCTTAACTATAACAGATACTACATATTTTTCGCAAGATTTTTCCATATAAATCACAATAATTCCAATTTTTCTTCCTTGAAATTATTCTTTAACTTGCAAATGCAAAACAAAAAAGTTTATGATGTCCTTTTCTTTGTTACCCTACAATAAAATTTTTTGCGAATTTCGTTTTTCTTCCAAATTTTCAGTTTTCATGGACAGCAATAAACCATTCCAGGAAAGATGTGGTGTCCCGCCGAGATGCTAATTAAAAAAATACCAAAACCCGAACTGTTTACCTATAGTATTCATTACAATTTGTGATAACCTACAATATAATAAATCCATATACACAAACATACATACAGTTGCGTTCATAATAATAGTAGCGGAATAGGGTTCAAGAGACAAATCACGAAAATAATATTTTTAGCTTATAATGAAGCCATAAGCCTCTAAACTATATATAAAAAATTGCAAATTATAAAAAAATTCCTTAACACGAAAAATTTGCTGTTCATGAAAATTATAGTGCTTGAGAAATTATTTTAGAAAAATCTTTTCTCTTAAAATATCTCTTTTTTCTCATTTCAACGTCACAACGAAGGGAGCAGGTATAGGATCAAATAAGCCTTTGCGTCTCTGCACAGGCCATTTCTACCACAATGCCTTCTATTTTTAACCAACATTTCATTCATTAGCCAATTCCTTATCCTGAGATCCTCCTTCCCCCTAGCTCTCTAATCTGACCACATTCATCCATTCAAATGTAATCGTTGCAATTCAATGCATGTGTGACATGATAGAGCGATAGAGATAAAAGAGCCAATACTTTCTTTGGTGATGCCCCGTTTACTTTTCGCCTTTTGCCATAACAAAATTCCAACGAATTTTTCACAGCAATATTAACCAAATTAGAATTCAAGATATTCGTATATGTAAGGAATATAAAATTAGAAAAAAATCTACTCTGCAATTAAAACAGTGTATTCTTATATCTGAGCATATGATATAACTAAAGCCATATAGGTATTTGAACCCAAAATCAAGTTTGTATATGTTGAAAGGACCGAATGTGCAAAAACAGTTGGAATTTATTTTTGTTTGACGCGAATATCCAGAAAAATTAAAATACTACTTTCGATTATAGTCCTTTATTCCTTATTTTGTAATTGATTATGAATTTTTTCACCAAGATATCATAGAGAAACCGCTCTTGGGTAATCCAAAATTTATTAAGCGAGTGAAAAGGTCTTACCTGTAATGGTTGTTGGACAAGATTCTTTTATTCATGTTAAGTGCCAGGACGAAGCGAGATATGAGAATAAGTGTTATTATGAAAAGAAATTTAAATGTTTAGCTCTTGGGCCTTGTCAGTCTAATGGTAATATGGTTAGGGAAGATGTGGTGAAACCGAATATAAAGGGTTTTCCGTTAAGGACAATAATAAAACACAGAATTTTTTGAGATATTGAGTTCAAATTTACTGTATGTGGAGTGCAAGCATTACGTTTTATGAATGAAATTCGATTTCGGTCATATGACCACCACGAGCCCGTTTACAGCGAAAACGACAGCCATGTTACCGTGTTATTTCGAGAAATGGTCCGGTGGAATGGCCGCCTCGTTCATGCGATCTAACGCCATTGGATTTATTTTTATGAGGCTATATCAAGTCACTGGTCTATGGCAACAAGCCAGCAACTTTAGATGATCTCAAAGATAATATCAAACACGAAATTGCCAACGTTCCGGTCGAAATGTGTGCGAGAGTGGTGGAAAATCGGGTCCAAAGAATCGATCGCTGTAAACGGGCTCGTGGTGGTCATATGACCGAAATCGGATTTCATTCATAAAATGTAATGCTTGCACTACACCCACAATAAATTTCTCAGTTATTTATTTATTTATTTAGTCTATGGATAATATAATATCCTTACAGACTAGAGAACAAAGTTTGTACCTTACATTAGTAATAAATTAACAGTATTAAAGATAAGAATTAACAATGTATATGTAGTCTATGGATTAAATCCAAACAAAGATAAATACAACAGATTTTATAGTGAAAAGTGATTAGAGTGCATTAAATACAATATTCTTAAAGCAGTCCTTAGATACAAAGAAATCAAACATACAAGTAGATGACAATTCATTAAGTTGTGACAATGCTCTTACAATAGGTTCATTCAGTGCGTAGTTAGAGCAATGGTGCTTGTTATAAAATAGATTGCAGTGTCGGAGATGCGTAGATGGCACATTGAACTGAATACAGTTTAGCAATTCAGGACAATCAAGTTTAGATGAAATAATATCATAAATAAATATTAAAGAAGCCGCCTTTCTCCTAATTTCAAGGGACTTCAAACCCAAAAGCAAACATCGCACATTATATGCGGGCAAAGTAACACCAAAATTTAACGGACGTAGGGAATATCTAGTGAATGTTTTTTGAATTCTTTTCAATCAAACTGAATGAGAAGCATAATAAGGATTCCAAATGAGAGATTCATACTCTAATCTAGATCTAACAAAAGCATTTTAAAGACACTTAAGAGTATGCGGGTCAGTAAAATTAACACTATTCCTGCGAACAAATGCAAGAACAGAGTAAGTTTTAGGAATTAAAAAATTTATGTGCTCAATAAAAGTAAACTTTGAATCAAAAATTACACCTAGATCTCGAATAGTTGTAACAGTTTGCAGTGAGCAATTTTGGATAAAATAGTTAGTACTAAGGATATTATTAGACTTTTAAAAAGTAGCATGATAACATTTGGAGATATTTAGCGGAAGACCATTTGAGATACTCCAATTAAAAACATTATTGAGATCACATTGCAAAGCGGCAGTATCAGATAGATTACGAACTCGGCAGAACAACTTACGGTCGTCCGCATACAGCAAACATTTTGAGTTTATGATACATTTGCATATATCGTTAATAAACAAGATGAAGAGCAAAGGCCCAAGAATGCTACCTTGTGGAACTCCAGAAGAAGCAGTAAACTGATACGATAACTCATTACTTATAGCAACAAAACAACGTCTAGAACTCAAATAAGACTTAATCCAACCCAAAAAGCGGAATGAAAACCCATCTTAGCAAGTTTTGCAATTAAGAGGCTATGACTGACTTTGTCAAATGCCTTCGAAAAATCCGTATAAATCACATCAACCTGATGGCCTGATTCCAATGAAGAGATGAAATAGTTCAAGAATAGTGCAAGATTAGTCACAGTTGATCTACCTGCAACAAGCCCATGTTGCTCAAGACAAAGATGACGTTTAACAGAGAAGAACAATTTAGCTCTGATGATACTTTCAAACAATTTTGATACATTTGATAGTTTCGAAATAGGTCGATAATTAGAAACATTATTTTTTACCCCCGGTGTAATAAATGCAATTTTCCAACTATCAATGAAAGTTCTGAGAGGTTTGCAAAGAGCAACAGCACATTTAGAAAATACTATAGGAGAGAACCCATTAATATCAGGCTTTACGGCACCCTTATCAAAGGCAAGTCGTCATCAGAACAATATCTTCAAAGACAAATTCGAATCCAGCTAGATGAATACAAACCAACAGAGTTTAAACGTTTAAAAACTGGGCACTATTACCAAGTTTTGACGACGCCATTACTTAGTGAATCTGGATGAAGGTTACACCCTGAAAACGGCTCATTAACAATTGTGTTCAGTCAACCGGAATATCCTGTACAGAGAGACATAACAGCATACTTCGACCAAGTGAACATGTGTCTTCCAATTATCCCAATAGTAATAAGCCTTGAGCGAATGATCACAGTATTAGATCTGGTTGCCATCGATACGGGTGCGGTGCAAAAAAACTCCTAATGACTTATATTTGGCAGAAGCGATACGTCAAGTGAGCGGCGCACTTCAAGTAGATAGATTATGCTATCAACTAGCGTGGAAGAACTATGGTATTCCTGTTATATATTTTCGAATCGAGATGGCAACAATGGGAAACAATGGGAAACAATGGTTTTTGGGTTGGATAATCTTTAGCTTTCTGTCCAAAGGGAATTATGTTATTTTTGATATATAAGTATAATACAGTTTGTTTTTATTGCATCTTTAAAATAATTAATTGATTAAATTCGGTAAAATCTAAAGAGTGCTTTATTTGCAAAGG
Organism: Toxonevra muliebris; assembly: GCA_963691655.1. Lineage (NCBI taxonomy): Eukaryota > Metazoa > Arthropoda > Insecta > Diptera > Pallopteridae > Toxonevra > Toxonevra muliebris. The sequence continues at coordinate 30,408,695 of OY829329.1, forward strand.
ACACGATATTAGTAAACCTCAATTTAGATTACATATATTTATTCATTGCAATAACTTATCAGCAGAAGCTTCTTGCACCATCGCCACCAATGAATCCAATGTCTCCTTACCTGTAGGTATTATTTGATTGGCGGGTAAAATAAAATCACACCACGAATCGTTGTCCAAAGGACGTAACTCATAAACGTATGCATACTCAACCTCAACTTCATCATAAGCCCAATCGATACTAGACCCCGAAACAGGTCCAATAGCTTTATAAATATTACCGCCCCTATAACGCGTGCCATAACGTTTTTGCACGGCAGCAATAGCACGATCAAAAACACGTTTTAAATCTTTATAGTTTGGTGGCAACTTATGTGTGTATCCATAGGGAAATAGTAACAACTGAGAGTATGAATGAAATGAAACATACAAGAAGAGTTTACCCTTTAGGGTGTTAATGAATTCTGATAAAGTGCGTGTCTCAATTTCCGAGAAAGCAGCGGGGCCTGCATAATTTTCTGAGCACAGATCATTGCTAGCGCCTACCTCATTCCAATGAATATCCCAATTACGATTGGGATCCGCACCAATACATTTATTACTGTAGGGCTTTCGCGTTTTACGCCAAAAACGATCGTATGTATGTGTATGGACGAAACCATCGGGATTTGCGTGTGGCACAATATACCAGTCAAACTTTTCAGCTATAGTGCGCACATCTTTATTAGTGCTGCTAAGCAGCTGGTTTGCAATGTATGTAGCTGTGGCAGGACTAATCCACTCGCGTGCATGTATGCCACCTTCTATAAATATGGACCGTCTGTCTGTGCCATATGAAATCTTTAAGCCCAGTATTTGACGTCCTTCATAGGTGCGCCCGGCTTCGAAAACAGACACCTGCTGCGGATATTTTGCAGCCAACGTGTGTAGCCAATTGTACGTGTCATTCAATTTATGGTACTCCTCCCAACTGTAGGTGTAACTGCGCAGATTTGAATTGCCAACGCGTTCATTTTTTAACTGGGCCTGTGCATTTTCCTCTAACAGTTTAAAACTGATGCCAACTTTTTTTATTGTTTCGAGAAATTTCGGCACTTGCTGTGGCGCTACAATAATGTGTATCTTTGAATTAACATAGTGTACCGGATCCAAAAAAATGTAGGCGTCGCGTGTAGTCTCGAATGTTTTAATAACTGCCAGTTCTGCTAATGTTTTTGGTTGTAACTGGTAGACGTGATAGTTCTCGTAACTTACACGTTCAGAGTTTTCGCCGTATACTAAAGAATTTAGCACTGTTAATACTAGTAACCCGAATGCCAAGTAGAAATTTAGTTGCTTCATATTGCGCTTATTATTTTCAAATGTAACGCTTAAGCTTAGATAGTTGGTGTTATATATATACCAATAACCCTTGGCTTGAAAAGTTGATTTATTGTTTGTACGACGTTGGTGACATGTGTCACAAAGACAGACATTAATGATAAACTACTAACTGCGACTGTGAGCAAGCATTTTCAGTGAATATTGAAACGTAATAAATTATTTTGATTTAAATTTTGTTAGGAGCGGATTTAAGATTTTACAAAAAGATGATACTGAATTAGGCAGAAGTGTGCATTCATACATAAACACTAGGAATGCCGAACTCGAAAAACTTTTCGGGATTTTTAGGATCCCAAGATTAATAATTTTATCCACTTGGTTCATATCTATGAAAATTAACATTTTGAATTAATTTTCTTAGTCATTTATATAATAAATAAAAGAATAAGGCCCGATTCAACAAAATTACATAAAACATGACTTTCAGTGTAATGCTCTCGCACACACTCTGTACTAGACAAACAATATTCCGAAGACACGAAAATTAATCACCCGACCAAGACAAACCCGAACCTCCCGGGTGAAAGACTAGTGCACTACCCACTAGACTATCGAGGTCATTTATAACATGAAAATTGTAAACCAATTTGTAAAAAATCTTTTATCTATTCGGGCTTTTTTGGTCGTTTGTAAAAATTTTGAACTTGTTTGCCAACCGTTCTTGGTATGTTTCTGAGTCTACAGTCTGCACTAAAATTTTGTCAGTTATGATTTGAAAATAATTTATGCTTTACCAAGGCTACCCTATGAAAGCTCTTCACTTCCAAAATTGAAATAAGGGCATTTCGGAGAAAGAATAAAAAAAATGTAAAAGTCAAAAAAAGAAATTATGAAAGTCGAAAAAGATGAATAAAGTAGTCAAAAAAAAAAAGAAAAAGAATTTTGAAATACAAAACAGAAATATTTTTCAGGTTAACTTGCGTAAATATTTTCTTCTGTAGATTAATATTGGTAAAGAAATAATTAAAAGTTTAAATAAACGTAAACTTTTTCACAATATCAAAATATTACCGTATTTGAAAAATTGCAAATAGTGCTGCCGCCCAAATAAAATTTTGCATTACACCTTACGCACAATTGCGTCGGACGATGGAAGATTATCCGACGGATAATGAATAGCTGATCCATTGCCAACGGAAAATCTAATCGAGTAAGAACAATTGCGACGGACGACGATTTTGTTTTTACAAGAAAATTATTTTTGAAATGTGCCTTTAGCAAGAACTTTTGTCTTTCATCTTTGTGCACAAAAACACATTTTTACTTTCCCATAAATATTTTGTTTATGAAAGCTTTTCACTCAAAAAAACTCACGCAATTATTTATTTACTTAGTTTATGAGTATAAAATTCTTAAAATTTAAATTATTAGAAGTAATGTAAGATACTTCAGACCAACCATTGTACGTGTTTGTTGGCCATCATTATGCCCTTGTTTAAGTTTCCTAAATGAAATATTTGGAATCTTCTTACATTTGAATAATTATTTTAAAGAAACTTTACATGTTCAAATTTGTTAAATTCTTCACGGTTTTTGCTCAGAAAATACACTTATTTAATAAATAGAATTAATGGACTCAATAATCAAAATAAATTGATGGATTCCGTCCCAGTACCACTTCTCATTTTTTGAGGCTAACCATCCATGCCAATTTTTCACTTCTTCAGATGAATTGAAGAACTGCTCCAAAAGTCTGTACTTCAGCGATCGAAACAAGAAGTTGTCGGAAGGAGCCAGGTCTCATGAATACAGCAGACGGGGTAAAACGACAAATTCGATGTTTTCCAAATAATTTTTAACACAATGTGCAACATGGGGACGAGCATTGTCATGTTGAAAAATGACTTTATTGTGTCCTTGGACATATTCTGGTCATTTTTCCTTCTATGCACGGTTCAGTTTGATCAAATGTTGTCGGTATCGTTCAGCAGTAATCATTTTACCTGGTTTCAGCAGTTCATAGTAGATAGCTCCAATCTTCGAATTTTTTTCTTCGTCCTCCATGGTCTTTGTCACTGTCTTCAAAATCATCACTTTTGATTTTTAAAATTATCGCTTGGAACATGTTCACCATAAGCCTCTACCAACAATCTTATCATTTATTCAAATGAAAGAAGGTGTTTAAAATTCGACATTTTTGAAGCAAAATAAAAAATATAACAGTGTTCCAAGCCCTTCTGTATATTTTGTACTAATCACATTGGATTTTTATTTCGATACGAATAAATAAAATATTGTGACCACCGATTTTTGTTTTATTTGTTATTCGTATCAAACTACACTATTATTTTAATTCGAATAAATAAAATAACTTTGTTTTTTTTTTTTTAAAGAACCCCTTTTCTGGTCGTAGCAGTGGTTGCAATGACCTTGACTACACTTGATTTTATGGTTAAAATAGCGAGCTTTTGGACATAAGCTAAAAAATTACAGCGAGTTTTTAGGGATGTAATTTTACTCTCATATAAAATTTGTTCATACCGCTGCCATAGATGTTTACTAGTGTCCGACTGAATATTCGGCTTCGACTATTCGGCCTAAAAATTCATCTTCATATGGTTCTTTGCCGAAGCCGAAGGTTTGAGCATTTCATTTTATAATAAATTTGACTACAGATTAGAAGCGAAAACTGCGTACTTTGAATTACAATATTTATGCAATATTTATATTTATCTCTCTGATACACAAAAATACACAAAAGTACGGGAACGCACAAAACCACTTTTTTGCACAAAACAAAACGTCAAATTTTAACGACAGTTAAATTCAAAAAATAAAGTTTCTGTGATATTTAATAAAATAAAAATTGTTAAATCTTACAAGAAAATTAATAAATAAATAGTGAATAAATTAAACATAAATTATTCGCCTGTCTACTTTTGTAGAATCTTCTGGTTCACAATCACAATTTGCATTATTCAGAAATGGCAGAAGCTTCTACAGCGTCAGAAGTTGAACAGACAATTGCGTCATTAACTTGTGGAGAATGTAGTTAAAAATAAACTAATATACTATCAATTAATTTTCAAATGTCTTTTAAACATTATCCATTTTAAATATCACTTATTTTTCTCAAAATTCTTTATTTATTTATTAATTTCAAATTTTCAATATATTTTCACAAAAGCAAAACAGCTGATTGTTTGACGCTTTTAACATTTTTACCCGAAAAAAAAGTGCGGGCTATTTCCTGCAAAATGAAGAAGACAATTACTCTCTCATCTCTGCTCTCATTCGCAAGTTTTTTGAGTACGGGAACGCTTTCTGGGCTGTTTTGGGCGAACTCGTTCACCCGCGTTGTAGTACGGGAACGGACCTATTATTTGGCAGAAAAATATTTGTCAGCTCCTCCGACAGTGAACAGTTAAGGCTCCGTTGTGTACGTGAGAGCAAAGTGTACAACTGACAGCTACTATAAAATATATGAAATCGTATGTAGTGTGGCCCATACACAACGTACAAGTTGAAGTAACGTAAAAAGTTGGGCAACTCTCAGCTTTTTAATTTTTTTATGATGATTGTGTATTCGTTGGCAAAGTGTGCATTGTGTCACCTCTCTCCTTCGCTTACTTCGTGTCAGTTGTATACTTCGCTCTCACGTACACAACGGACTCTATGTGCCAGAGTCTTTATTCAGTGCTACTGGTCAGCTTTTTATTTGGGGTACCAATTATTTATGATTTTCTGTACATGTTTGCAAACATATAACCCGCATCTTACCACTACCAGTATTTTCAAAAATTTTCAGCTGATTTTTGGACCACATTCATAATTTTTTAAACGTGGGTAGAATTTTCTGAGATGTAACCCCAAAACTCAAACGCAAAATTTGAAATGTTACTATCACTGTTCCGGTAATGACTTAAAAAAAATTGTAAAATATTATTTTTCTGGTTTGTTATAAACAATTAAACTTTTACATAGCTGTTTTTTCTAATTGAATTTTTTATTGAATGGCTTAATAAAAAATAAACCATTCTCAGCTGAAATTAATTGTAAAAGATGGCTTTACAAAATATTAAAAGTTATTGACATAAAACTTTTTAAATATCAGATTTTTATAAACAAATGAATTTTTAACAATGTTCTGCTCCTTGCGAAAAAATTATTTTAAAGTCATGACCGTTACTTATCGACAAAATTGGTGTAAAGAAATCTTAAAGCACTATATAAAGTCAAAAGTTATGGATGCTTTTGTTGTGTAATGTGGGTACAATCGCGCCAAGCGCAGCGTTCTATACTGATAACACAGTGCAACAAAATTTCAACTTCTGTCTTATGCACGAGATTTTCTTACGGTTATATAGTAATTTTGGGGTTGCTTATCACGACTGCGTACTCAGTTTTTCTCCATCACATCTAGTTCTCCCACAATATGGACCTAAAGTCGGAAAAATGGGGTCTTCAAGAGCTATTGAGAAATTTGTTTATTTTAACAGAGTGGAATTTGATGAATAAAACAAAGTTGTTGGAAAGTGCGAAAAATACGCATTCGAAATTAATCAAATTTTGTTAAATAGCGTATATTTGTCTACATTATATGCCTCTTTCAATAGTTAGTGCGTCCTCGTTGGGCGCCTACGCAGTCGTCGTGATATTGAGGCAACTATGTTTGGGCTGTCTTCAAGAGCTTTATGATTTTGAAGTAAATTTTTTATTTAGGAAAAATAGCAAACCTTTATGAAACTGCAAACCTAATTTTCCCTTTAGATTCTTCTGAACCATTGGCCTGCTTCACTTTTGTATATCGTCTATCGAATCGCTGCGTTGCCCAGTTTTTTCACAATCAAGACGAACGATTCCCACTGACGACTGGGATCTTGGCTAACCTTGATGCATTCAAGCAATCCATTGTAGCTTAACTTCGTTCAATAGAACAAGTTCCGAAATGTCAGTGAAATTCATAAGCATAATGTCAGTAATAGTCAGAATCAGCCAGCCAGCGGTGGTCAATGTATCAAGGCCAAATTTTGTTGAGTTATAAAACTTGATAATTTATGGCGATTTCTTCTTATGATTTTCAAGATTCATTTTATCGGGATATAATCAACTCAAACCCGTAACCATTTTATACTTTTTCGGAATGTTTTTTTTTTTGTTAGAATAGACAAAAGAAGAATTCAAGAATACAGCACTCAGACAAGTTTTACGTCCATTGTACTATATCCTGTGTTCCCTTTTGCTATTCTTTAAATTTACCAGATTTATTAATAAATCTTAGCAGATCCTGCAGTGTTAAAGAGCTCAGGTTTTCGTCTCCCAACACTCCAGCACCAAATATGCCTACTCTGATCTGGCTAAAAGCGGGGCAGACACTAAGAATGTGGCCCGCCGTCTCTTCACATTCTTCCTCCAAACCACAGGAAGCCCAGAAGGCACTAGCTCCCAGGCTTCCTGCAGCTGTTTCTGTTAAGTGATAACAGAAAGTCTGTTAGACGCTTCGAGATAACAGGTAACATGGTCTTTGCCTGTCTAAAGCTCCTCAAGTCCTCCCATTTACGATTGTGGGTCAAGTCGACCCACTCATTAATGGTGGTCTTGATGGCTGTAGATGACAAAGAGAGTACAGGTTCTGGGCCCAGGAAACCAGTTTCCGAACCCTTTCTGGCCAGAAGGTCAGCAGATTCATTTCTTTAAATTCCTGAGTGTCCAGGAACCCATATCAACAGCAGACTATTGTGTTTTCCAACACAATCAAGTCAGGATTTACAATGCATAACCAGTTTAGACGTGGTTAGAGGGTTAAGCAAGGATTTAAGCGCAGCCTGACTGTCACTAAATACGCAAATACTCCAACCATTATCAATAGCATGGTCCATTTTTCTTACTGATTGGGCCCAGGTTCCGGCAAAAACCAAGTTTGGGCCTCTGGAATTTGTATTGTATAGCGCTGTTTTAAAACTGGAATTGTTGGCATTGTATCGGATGGCATTGATAGAACTGTTAGGTCCATATCAGTACCATCAACATTGTCACCAATATCCCAGCAAGTATCATACCAATACCTATTGCGTTTAAGCCTACAGATGGCTTTGACAGCCTTTCCTTTAGCAAAAATATCAAGGGGTGGTAAGTTGATCAATGCATCCAAGGATGGGTCAGGTGTTGTAGGAAAAGCTCCCGTACAACAAATAGAGGGTTAAGAGGGTTAACAGATAGCCCGTTTGAGCAACACCAAGAGTCAATCATATTCAGAGCAGTTTGGGCCTTCCTACAAATATACCCGACCGATTGGCCCGTGATTAAGCAGGCAACGTCATCGGCATAGGCTTGTGTGTAGATACCCGACTCATTTAGGGAAACAAACAGAGAGTCAACCAGCAGACACCACAGCAGTGGAGAGAGTACGCCCTTTTGGAGACATCCTCTATTCACGACGCAAGTCACAGATTGACCACAATCAGCTTGAACCATCATAAGTCTGTGTGACAGCATTGAGCAAATCCAGTTAACAAGAACCGGATCCACTCCATGCTGACCTGCTGCATTGCACATGCCGTCAAAAGTCGCGTTGTCAAAAGCTCCCTCAATATCAACAAATCCGATCTACTAGATTTTGCAGGGCCGTCTCACATGATTTTCCACATTGGTAAGCATGCTGAAATGAAGAGAGAGGATGTAACAATAACGACTCACTACGGATGCGGTGTTCAACACAGCGCTCAAGACATTTGGAATTGGTATAGTTGTCCTTTCCAATTTTTGGAATGAAAACAACTTTTACCAATCTCCATTGTTGAGGTATGTGAGCGAGAGCCAAACTGGAGATGAAGATCTTCTTCAAAACCGGTAGCAATTGCACCATACCCTCTTTCAGAGCAACTGGCAGTATACCATCAGGACGCGGTGATTTGAAGCTGTCAAAGGAAGCAATAGCAAACCTAATCGCATTAGCAAACATTCGCCACTGTCTTGGCAACCCACCAGTTACTCTGCGAAACTTTTGCGGAATGTACTGAAGAATTGTAATTCGGTCAACGAAAAATTGTCCACTGGTAAACAGTCATAATTTGTTCTTACTGCAACATACAGGTCGGTTGTAATATTCTGTCTCTAATCCTCGCTTACCAGATCTAACACGAGTCCTTGTTGGCCTTTGGTTTCGTTCTGGTGGTAAACTTACGAATACTATTTTCCCAAATAAATATAAAAATTCAAGCAGAACTTTATGCGAACGCCCGCAGCTATCAATGTTTTTAGTTCGAACTTACATTCTCGGCATACTAGGCATGCAGACCTTGAATAGGCACCTGCCTTTAAATGAAATAAGCCGTTCATCTATGGTAATATTTTTATATGAGGAAAAGAGTAGATATAAATAAACCACCCACTTTTCATACAAATGTCAAACAGGAGCGAGCTTGTCTACCAATTCTAGGGCGAGAAAAATCAAAAATTAAGGACCTTAAGGTGTGTTTACGTAAGTTTTGATTTTACCGCTTATTTCAGAATGTAAAAAAATTACTTTTCCTATTTTCTTACGTGATAAATAATAAAGATCATGAAGGGCAATGACAGAATTCTGTTTACTTTAGAAAATATGGGCAATTAAAACAAAAAAAGGTCACGAAATGACCTTAGGATAACAGAAGGGTTAAGAGAGTAAGAAAATGCTCTCTAAAAAATAGAATAATATGATAAAATACGCGAACGGAGAACTAGTCAAATTTGTAAGATAACTGATATGTCAAAGCAGCTATTTAAAAAAAAAAAAAATATTCAGGGTTAATTGCTCGGGTGCAAAATGGTAAGCATTAAAAATAATTAGGTGAGCAAATATTAAAAATAATTGGGTAATTAATAAAATGCAAACATTCACAGATACTTTCCTCTCTTTTCTCCTCCCATTATCTTTCTTTCCCAATCAATACAATTTTCTGCATTTATAGGGCAATATCACTCTGTGTTGATTAATTACTAAAAGAGGCAAAATACTATTAATTTTGCAAAATGGCAAATCTTTCTCTGATTTTGAGTTTGACTGATGATTTCAGCCGTTTCCATTTCAGCTCCACAACCTATGCTGCAGAGGTATAAAAATGTTATACCTACATAAGAATTTGCATCTCGCTTATAAAAAATATAACAAGATATTTTTGTATAGTGGAAAATTTAACTAAAAACCACTTTCTTTATTTGCATTAATGCCAACCTAGCACCGAAAATAAAATCTGACTGTAAAAAATGATCGTCGCATATCTTGTCTGTCGATTTCAGATTCATTTTACACATTGTGGACCACTGAAGCCACCTGCGTTCATTATTTAGAACTTTAAAATATGATCCGGACCATTTTTTCCATAAATCACACACTTTTTCATTTTTATTTTTTTATTTTGTTTAAATTTTCTCCAATTAATTTATTTTTCACTTCACAAAAAAGTAAACAAACAAAACGTAAACAAAGATTTGTCAGTTCTGAATCCCTTCAAAGAAAAAAAATTAAAAAGAGGAAGAGACAGTTGATGCTGGTACCACCTATTATAATTCCGCCATGCGCAGATGTGTGCGCTCGCTCATATGTTTCAATGGGTTGCATTGTTGTGTTTTTTGACGTTGCGTATCCGCACAGGTGAATTCGCCACTGTGTGCGTATGGCTATATCCAGTAAAAGTTTGGTATCACGAAGAGAAGACAATTTACTCTCCCGTTTTGCTCTCTTTTACTATTTTTGGCATACGCGAACGGATTTCAAGTAAAAATATTAATGATTACACAGTTCAACAACCAAAATGGGAATGATAGGCACGCTGTCTAATGAGAAAAAATTATTCAAAATTTGATAAAATAATGCTTGTTTCTTTTAATTATTCTGGAAGGCGCTGTTATACAATTAAAAAAGTGGTAATTTTACCGTTTACGTTTACCGCTCAGAAATTTATTTTTGATGTCTGGTTTATTCTAATTGGCTGTTCACACGGGCGCAAGCATGAACGTCTGTTTGAAAGGGCGAGATAAAAACATTAGTAGTTAGTAAAAGACAGGCGAGTTTCTACCTCTTTCTTACTACCTATTTTTTCTACCTTTCTCTTTCAGGCGATTTTCAAAAATTCCTGACAACAGTGCACGTGGAGGTTCAGCTGTTTTAAGCCGCAAATCTCTAAATAACTTCCTTGATGGAAAAAATAGCACAGAAGAATTTCAAACTACTACTGTCATAATTGAGCTGCAAACTAAACTTGCATTAACAGCTGTCTACAGTCAAATCAGGCGCTATTAGTACAAAACCCTAATTGCTGCGCATAATCACAGATTCATCATGGGGGGGTGATTTTAACGCTAAACATACACACTTGGGGTCAAGAGTAGTCACAACAAAAGGAAGTGAGATTTACCAAGCGATTTCCGAAACTGCTGCAATTTCATGTCTTCTAGAATACCAACCTACTGGCCAACTGATCCAATGAAATTACTCACGGTGCGCCTGAACTGGATTTAAATCAAAGGTTGTTGTACTTGAAATTTTCTTTCTGATTTTGAATCAGTAGTGTTCCCTGATCATAAAAATCTAAAAACTAAAAAAATCGCTTTTTAACTTTTTAAGAAAAGTGCCTTTGAATATTACTATATTCGAAATGTATAGAGATTCTTTAGAAGACGATATTGATATGTCAAATTTCGTCAATTTCTCTGCACATAAATTTCCGCGGGCGGCAACACTACTTATATCCTATTTTATTATCCGTGAGAAATAACTGAAATTAAGGTGATATAAAAATGTAAGGAATTAATTATATTTATTTTAGATCAATATATACTTACATACCATATATAATATGTTCAAACATGTTTGCTGTTATAACTACATACAGCACGCAAAAGCTTTTTGGGATAATCATTTCATTTCCCAGGTAGTGTTGAAATCAAAATGTACGGACCCCATTGCCTGTTCGTTGAAAAATTCTATTCCTACACCTTTTATTTTACAGAAATTGTTCGGCGTGAAAAACAACGGCATGAATTTTAGGGGTTATATTAACACCTAAGTCCGTGTAGTTCTTTTGAAAGCTGCTATACACTTTCCGTAATCTTTTTCAAGATCATTTCCGAAAAATGCAGATACAACTTTCTTGAAGTCATCAAAAACTTTTATGAATTTCCTCAAGCCTAGATTTTCCTTGCTACGTAAAGGTTCCATATATGTTTTCTAGCAGTTTTTTACATGAATTTCCCTTGAAAGTCGAGAGTAACAAGCTTTTGCCCAGGCCAGTGAATCAGTCTCAAACTCTTTCAACATATGTGTAAAAACTGCATTAACTACACCAAGCATTAGATGTAATTCTGGTGGTGGGATGATTTCCAGGAATGATTTGTCCTTCAGCAGTTGTAATTAGCGGGGGATGGATGTAATTAAAATAATCTTCTGCATGCTCTTTTGAGGCTCCTGCAGCACGCTAATTCTCAATTTTTAGTGGATCTTAGTTGGCCACAAATGTGAAGCCTACCTTTCTTTCCATAAAAGCAAGTGCATGGATATGTACTACTGTACGACATGATTCCAACCGAAATATTTTTTTTCTTCTGTTAGTTGGTAGCGTTTTACTGTGAATCAATAGAGTAATTTCGATAGAAATGAATTTTGGAAAATTTTTTAGCAATATTGCCCTTTCAACTAGTTAACTGATGGGAATGTAAAATACATATCAGTATTATATAAGTCATTTATTCCATATTTTAACAAATCAATATCGTCTTCCAGAGAATCTCTATACATTTCGAATACAGAAATATTCAAAGTCACTTTTCTCAAAACGCCCTCCCGGATTTTTTTAGTTTTTAGATTTTTGTGATCAGGAAACACTACTCATTCAAAATCAGGAAGAAAATTTCAAGTGCAAGAACCTTTGATTTAAATCCAGTTCAGGCGCACCGTGCACTAGATTTAATTGACTTTTATGTAGTGAAAAACGTATCACTGCACAACTTGGTAATAGAAAATGGGTTTGAACTTAGCTCCGAGCATTCGCCTGTATATTTAAGTCTTTCAGAGCCAATCATGACAAAAAATCAAACAGCTTTTCTTAGTAATCGATTTACTGGCTGGAGATATTTCAGAGTGTTGACAGATAATTATATCAATATCTCTACAGAAATTAGTAGTACCTTGTTATATCCCCCTTCAACTATCGTATCTGTGCGACATGCCTCAGGTTGCTCAACTGACATACCATATACGGGTATAGGTTCTCAACCCGTCGCACAAATCGAGGGACTAACGAATAAAAAAAGAATCTACTTATTAAAACTCACCATATTCTCTACCATGCCAATTTCCTCTTCCACTAACCGTCTAACCATAATCTCAAGGGCCAGCGTGAATACCCTTCTAGCCATTTCACGCCACCATCGTCAACCCACCTCAGACTTGGGTTCACCAGTTCATCGAAGATTTCCTAAACTCTATGTATCCAATAATTTGGGACAATATTTTCATAATTAAATAAAACGTTTTTATTAAAAAAAAAACTATAAACTAATCGACACCGTTAAAAAAAATTGAAAATGAAAAGGGGTGCAAAATAAAAATTAAATATGGTCAGTACAAAAAACCAAATATATATTAGAAATAAATTAATAAAAATAATTAAAATTTATATATAAAGAAAACTAAAATCATAAAAAAAAAAAACTAAGTCGACTTTAGCATTCAGCAAGCCTCTAGAAACCTATAACTATCCCATCCGAATGAAACACTACTTAGTTCAATATTTGTAACGTTATGTATTTTTGCTTTTATATACATACATATATACTGTACTTTCTCTATTGCTTAATTAGTGCATTATACAGTTAATTCCCACTATTTATATATTTTACTTTCGGCTATATAATCTAAAGCTTTTATTAATGTAACTTGATTTTAAATTTGGAGTCGAGTGGGAAAAAACAGAGTAAGAATTTACTAAACTTATTTAACATATATTTTACTTAACTTATATTTCAATGGTAATATTACTTTATTTAACTATATATTAAACAATATTTTAAAAAAAAACTGCATCACTATTTTTTTTGGACTTCTTCCAAAAAACCCATTTTGCCAAAAGTGCCCCAGGCACGGAACAGAAAATCCACCCTATAATTCTGAAAGGGTATGTTGTATAGACCATTTTTGTAAAACAAACTTATAGTCCAGCACGTCTCAATTTTTTTTTTTTACGGCGGGTCAAAGTTTTCTTATTTTGGTCGAAGGGAGCTAAGTGCAAAAAATGTTATAAATTGATATCTGAGAAAAATTTAATCGGCTAAAGTTGTATCGTAGAATTTCATGAGAGTCATTTCTGTAGAACATTTTAACACTTTAGTTCCTCTTGTTATGGGACAATTTGACCTCTTTTTTGATGAAAACTTGAAAAGTCCTTTCAAAAGAGACATTTATGGATTAAAATATTCCACAAAAATATCTGCCAGAAAATTTCACTAGGGGTCACCAAAGACAAAAAAGTCATATATATAACGGTTACTAAAAGGAAATAGTTTTTTACCTCTATCAAAATTTTAATTTACGCAGAACTAGCACACGCTTGGTATGTTATCTGCCGGTTCAATCCAAGTCATGGACGTATAAAATGCCAGTGCCCTGTCACCGCCTATATATCAGGTCAATATCCCACTTTCTCAAGTTGTACATATAACTTTTAGTATGAAAATTTTAGACAAAAATCATGTTCCCAAATAATAATAGAAATATGGTTCTTCAATTACGTACGTATTTTCCTTCAGTTTTGATGATGCGTTCAATTTCCATAAATAAGACAAAACCAATCCTTTACTTTGCAAACAGCTTCTGCCATCTTTAATTTTTTCCTAATTTGGTTTTATTATGCAATTTTGTGGTACTGGCAGTGTGTGCTACATCTGGTGATGCCCTCAATGCCTTGCTTGACTTGCTTCCCGTGGATCTTCAAATAAGTAATGAAGCGATGAGAGTGGCCTGCAGACTCTGGTTAAAACGATGACAAATAAACATTTAATAATAAATGCTTAAAATATATTTCAATATCACTAAAAGGCAATCAATTGTTTTATTTTAACGATTTGTTTACTATAGAGTAGAAGGGGGTAATGTTGTGCACTCTACTTTGGCGTGCACTCTACTTTGACGTGACAAGCGAATACGACGAGTGAGCATCCGATCGAAAGATAATTTCGTTGGTTACATTCATGTGTAACAACATTTATGTAGCATAAAATAGTGTTAGTAGAAATAAAAAAAAAATGTGCACGACATTACCCCCCCTCAAAATTTGGGGGGTAATGTAGTGCATTGTATTCCGAGTATAGTAAAGGTATTAAAATGTGTAAGAAATGATATGTAGAGGTTCGATTCAAGGAGATATAGCATTATAATGTATTTATTTATTATGCAATAAATACAAGTCTGAAATATAGTCAAGAAATACAATTTAAAGAGAAAAAAAGAAAAAAGTTAAACTATGCAATTCGCCAGATAAAACATGAAAAGAAAAACACTCTGCGAATTTACAAAAAGTGGTTGGCATTAAAGAAAACTTTTATAAAATATTCTTCTGATAGTGGTGTTTTGTTATGTGCTTCATAACTCCCTTGGGACACTGGGGCGACCGCGTTTCCTTTCCGATACTCTTTTGTTAACAGTTTTAGCCGCTATCTTAGCTGACTTTTCAGCAGCTTTGTTGTTGATGTTGCTTGGCTCCCAAAATATTTTTGGTGGTCACCCCTGTTCTAAATAACATGATGACAATTAAAAGATATAAGCAATAAATAATTGAAGGATTATCCAAGATCTTAGAAAAATCGATGAATTTATTTTACAATTTATATTTTTAAACAATTGTTTAATTGAAAAACATAATATTTAATCGAAAAAAAGAGCTCTTGCATTTGAAAAAACTTCAGTATCAGTACTACATTTAAATTACTCTTTTCTGTATAGTGCACGACATTGCCCCACATCAAATGCACGACATTGCCCCAACGGTCGTTTTCAAGGTTAACTTCGACAACTCGGTAGAGAACACAAATTTTTTCAAAAACAAAACATCTTTTCTTTTGACAGGAAATTTGCTTTAAGAAAACACTTACTTGGTATATTTTCCTGCAAGAAAAATTATTTTTCTGGTCCGATGAAAAAACACTTTCGTCGTCCCGAAAACGTGCGTTTTACAAAAAACGTCGCACATATAGTCCAAACACATGAATATTGCTAGTATTGTATGCATGAGGTCAGGGGGCCCATACCTTACCAATGGCTGGTAAATCATTCAATTCTTTGGGCTAAAAAAGCCAGTGCACGACATTACCTCCTGCACGACATTACCCCCTTCTACTCTAAATATGAAAATTGGAGTCGATACTATAAAATTCACCTTGCGGCTATAATGCCGCTGCGCGCCCTCTCGTCTAACTTTACGGAGCGCACCCTCTGAAATATTAAATGGAGTCTGGCATGCCGAGGCAGATACACAGTTAGATATATTACTACTTGTCAGTACAGTGCCTACTGACTCTATCTCGGATATAGAAAAATAGTCTTTGAGACTGAGTGCTTTGGTTTAGTCCAGCCTACACTCAACTCTAACTTTGTGTAAAGATAATCAAAGCTGCATTAAATTAGGCCTGTCCGAAAAATTTAGTAGAAAAACAAAGCACATAGAAGCAAAATTGATATTTTATATTTTATATTTTTATTAAAACCACTTCAAGCATCCAGAATTATATAGGGAATTACATGGTTTATGAAATTAAAAAAGGGTGCTGGAATTCAATTTTTACTTGTTTAAGTTAAAATTCTATTTATTGTTTTCTAGATTAATATTTTCTTAGTAAATTATGTAGAAAATAAAATCTTCACTTCTAAATATTTTCTCACACAATAAACTTTACACTGGCGGTCACAAAAACCGCACCACTTGCTATACTGCTGCAATTTCGGTAATATTTCCTAACTTAGCCCAAATTTCCCTTCCTTTCTAAAGGAGATTCCCTTGTTTATGTTTTGAGAATGTATTTAAGCGGAATGTAACATTTTTTTTGAATTTTTGAAAAAATGTCGAAAACAACTGCAAAGTATAAACAATTGTCGCACCACCAAAAAGTCGAAATTTTTGTTCTTAGTTATCAAGAAGGGTCATAAAGTTAAATACCTGAAGAAACTTGATGCCTACATTCGACTGCTGTTGGACTGATCCAGAAAAAATGGCAATTTGTACTCGCTTAAAAGGACAAAAGGATCAAGAAGACTATGGAAGACAAATACCAGAGAAAATGGCATAACCTGAAAGAGAACCATAAATTATCCATTCAAAAGTGCAGTCACAATAATGGCTAAAGAGCTATTATAACATGAATATAAGTTTCGAAACCTTACGCAGAAAGAAATGAAAGTTCGGTCTGTGTGGGAGACGATCAGCCAAAAAGTCGTTTTTGACGAAATGGATGGTAACAAATTGCCTGGTATGGACTCAAAACTAAAGTAATTGAACTCTGCAGACTCGAGAAAAGTTATAATATAATATATAATCAAGTTTTTATGCGCATTTCATCTTCGGATAACTGTGCTGCGAAAATAGTTAAATTCCTTGAATGGATTTTTCCTACTATATCCGGGGTCCCTTATGCTATATTAAAGGGGCTGTGAACGCCCAAAATATGGTTAAAATTTTATGGGGCAATTGGTGTAAGCCAATTGTGGTGCGCTTTCGCTCATTAATAACGTTATTTTTCCGGACGACTTCTGTGACATATCATCGCGCCAAATTGGCAAGGTTTAGTTTGTAATTAATGCCTAATGTTTGATGTTAAAAAAATTAGATTATTGATTCCAAATGTTTTCAATGATGTTGGAATTTACTGGCGAGAATGATCAAGTAGCTCGCGCTGTTTAAGTCCGATAGAGCACCTCTGTCATATAATGAAACGGAAACTTGCTCAAAACATGCCAAAGAATAAAAAAAAAATAAAAAAAACCCTTGTTAGAGTTCTGAAAAAAGTTTGGTATTAACAAAATAACGAATGATATCCATAAAGTGCTTGTCGGCTCTATGCCATTCAACGACCATTAGAAAGGCTAAGAGAGGGGCACCATCAAACTAAACAATTTTGCTGACGATTTTCTTGAAATTAGTGGGCGGTGCGGTTTTTGTGACCGCCAGTGTATATTTCACTACGTTAATAGTTGGTGAATATCGAAGCCAAAAGCAATTTACAACGTTTCGGGTCTGTCACCATAGGTGCGGCCGAAAGCGGACGTCTGCACTTGCTTCAAGCGGTTCGCTATATAAATGTGTAATGATGGAAAACATAAAACCCTTCAGAAGGCAACGGGAAAGCACTGAAATACATTCTCCAGAATATCATATAACAATGGAAATACAACCACAAAAACGGCCCTCAGTCTCCGGCAAATCGAAGGTGCTAAAAATCTCCGGAGGTAAAGCAAAACAAACTTTAAATATTGGAACATGGAATACTAGAAGTTTATTCGAGCCTGGAAAAGTAACTAATACAACTCTTGAAATGGAAAAACATAGCATTGACATTATGGGCATGAGCGAAACGTGGTGACCCGATTTTACTCTTAAAATACAAAATTTTATTTCTCTGGCAACCAAAATAGAAATCACCGTAATGAAGTAGGCATTATAATAAAAGAAAACATTGCGAAATGCGTATATAGAAAAAATCAAAAATAAAGCTTAATCTGAAAAAACTAATAATGGATGACATGAAATCTTTAATGGAAAATAAAATTAATCAACGCATAAGTGACATACGCTTAGAGAACCCGGAAAATATATGGGAACAACTCAAGAAAACACTTAATTCTACAACAAAGGAGACTCTGGAAATGCATAAGACAGAAGCTACAAATCGATGGATGACAGAAGAAATATTAACATTGATAAACAAACAAAGGAAATTAAACGATTACAAACATTGCACGATGATTTCAACTTACATCAAAAACTGAAAGAGACCGCAGGTATTAATCGTAACAACCACTCATCGATCCTTGTTAATGACGACAACGAAATAATTTTTGACATAAATGAAAAGAAACGTATATGGAAGACATACATTGAAGAAGTTTTTTCAGACAACAATAGATCAAATGACATACTTCAATACCCACATACGCCATCAGGCATGTATATAACTAAAGATGAAATAGAAAAAGCTATACAATCAATGAACAATAACAAAGCAACCGGACCGGATGAGGTTCCATTTGAAATTCTGAAATTAATAGACGATGACAACATGAAACTATTAATGAAACTATTTAATCATGTGTATGACACTGGACAATATCCTGTAGATTGGCTAAAGTCTACCCTCATAACTTTGCCTAAGAAGAAAAATGCAAAACATTGTAGTGAATATCGACTTATTAGCCTAATGTCACACGCATTAAAGATATTTCTTAAAATTATATACGGTAGAATATACAGAAAATGCGAAGGAGCAATGGGAAAATCACAATTTGGTTTCAGAGAAGGACTTGGAACTCGCGAGGCCCTGCTATGTATTCAACTTTTAGTTTAAAACTGCAAAGACGTTCACAAAGATGTATTCCTATGCTTTATCGATTATGAAAAAGCCTTTCACACCAGGAAACATGATAAGCTTATGGAAATTCTTCAATCTATGGACATAGATGACAAAAAAATTCGTTGAAAGAAATTTGTACTGGCATCAAACTGCTCAAATAAACATCAATGGTGATATGATCGAAGAAATAACCATCTTACTAGGAGTCAGACAGGGATGCATTCTGTCACTCCTGCTATTCAACATATACTCTGAAAGGATTTTCCGAGACTCGATTAGCAACATTGATCTAGGTGTCAAAGTTAATGGTGTCTTTATCAACAATATAAGATATGCTGACGACACTTATAGCCGACAGTCCAACAGGCCTTCAAGAATTAGTGAACAAAGTAAATTTGTACAGCGAAGAGTTTGGCCTACGAATCAATATAAATAAAACCAAATACATGATAGTGAGGAATAAAGATGTTTATAGCAACGCGAATCTAGTGATTAACAATACCTCTATTGAAAGAGTGCAAGATTTTAAGTATCTTGGAAGTCAGATCAATGTAAACTGGAATTGTTCCAAAGAAATAAAATGTCGAATAGAAATAGCGCGTAATGCTTTTCTAAAGAACAAAAAGGTACTTAACAGTCATGATCTCAATCTAAAAACTAGAATCCGTTAAGTAAAATGTTATGTTTGGTCATTACTACTCTATGCCATGGAAACCTGGACCTTGAGAATAGCATATATTAACAAGCTCGAATCATTTGAACTATGGATATACCGATGAATCCTAAAAATATCATGGACAGAACATGTTACGAACAATGAAGTTCTAACAAGAATGAATTGTGGGCGAGAACTTTTAGCAACTCTAAAAAAAAGAAAAACATCCTACTTAGGTCATATTATGAGAAATCCCAAATACGAGCTACTACAATTAATTGTTATATCTATGATAAAAACAAAAAATTGACAAACTGCAATAGTTTGGCCTTCAGTGCATATCAACATTTTAAGATAATTCTGGATTAAATTTCTCAAAATCATGCAGTAACCTAAAACAATTAAAGGTATACGATGTACATAGCCAAAAAAAATATACAACTTATAATATTTTCACACTGTGTAATTATAACGCATTTTGCTTGGAAAACGATAAATCCTTCATTATATTTCAATCAAAATTGCCAAATATATTTATGTTCGAAACGGAATAATGAAGTAGACAAATTATTATAAATCTGGCTTAAACTAAAAAATAAACTTAAAAATTTTATTATTTATTTATGATATGTGACCGTGAAGTAAGTTGTTTCTGTATCTCCTTAACTATGCCGACTCTACGAATTTCGTCTTGGTTTAGTGTTCCATCTTTATGCTTAATTTGTGCATTACATAGTGTTACGCCGGGTCGTGAATGCAATCATAAAACGGCGTCCTGAGAATACGCTGGGATGTATCGGGCTGAATGGAGTGGGAGGTGCTTTTCTGATAGCGCTTGGACTACTGAAGTTATCTTCTTTCTGAGGCGTTGAAGTGATTTTGTTTGCAAAATTAAGTGCCAAGCATCTTCGAACCGCTCTTCTAGCATGCGGAGTAAGTTCAGTAAGCGGAAATGCTTCCTTGGTTAAAGTATTATAACAGGGCGATGGTGTTGTCATAGGTGCAAACTGACCCACTAAACGCATTGGGCTATCTTCTATTTCGATAGAACCTGTTTCGAATCCTTGGTCTATAGATAATGGGCTACCCGTAAGTAGCTGCTGTGGTTCTGTTTGCTTCAGTGGTGGCTGCTGTAAATGTGATTGCTGCAGTTTTGGCGGTTGCGGTTGTCTTTGCTGCAGTTGTACCTTGTTAGCCTTGTTTGGCTGTATCTGTTGTGGTTGTGTCAGCAGTTGGTTTTCTTTTTCATTAAGCTTCCCGATTGTCACTGTGGATGTCGATTGTTCTTCCGTGAAAGATGATGTCTCACGGAATGGTATTTGAACTTCACGTTCAACAGCGGTGATATTTTGATGTGGTGACTCCGTAGAATGTGCTGAATTCAAAGCATAACACATTGATGCCGGTGTTATTGATCTTGATCTTAGTGCTTGTGTTGGCGTTGGTGCTCTTGGGCTTTCCATAATTTTTACCATCATTGATTCATCAACATCCATAATTTTCTGAGTTTCTGGCTCGGATTCTGAGTTAAAATCCGTAAGTATTTTTGATATAGCAAGTGCTGGTGGCGGTGGCGCTTGTCTTTTAACTTTACATTTTGGTTTTATGGCTTTAATATCAGTAACTTCCATAACCCCAAATTCAAATGGTTCAGTAATTAAGTCATTGGTATAGCGCTCTTCAATAATGAAAGTATCATTCATAATCGCAGTAGCGGCGGTATCTGCTTTCCTTTCTTCAACCGCTTTCTTTTCCTCAGCTACTTTATTTTCTTCAGCCGCTTCAACTTTTGTCAATTTTGGCAAAGCTTCATCGATCAATTTTTCACAAGGTTCCATCTGATGCTCAGTGACAGTAAATAGTATAGTTTCATCTTGCTCGTTTATTGTCGCAATATCAAAATAAACACCATCACTCTCTTTCAACCATGCGAAAAATAGGCGTTTCATATATGTACTACCAAAGATCATTCCAGGCGGTAAAATTTCTGGGCAATGTTTCTTTTTAGGAGGTGCCAGATAATTCATCGGCAACCACGAGCTTATGACTTCACTATAACGCTTTGCTTTAGCAGCCTTATGTGATTCAGCCTCATAGCGTTCTTCACGTTTTTTACGTGGCAACAAACGTTTAAATTGACGTTTATGTGGATTTGTTGTTGCTGCTGCTGTTGAGGTGGTAGTAGCGTTTATCGGCTGCTCTGCAGTTTTTGTGTTGAAGCTGAAATTGATTGTGACAGTGACTGCATTGCTACTAGGTGACGTATTGTTACATTGGTTCACAACTGCAGCAGAATCGATAGCGAATACCCTTTCTGAAAATTCAGGTTTTCTGAGGTTTGGAGTGGGTGGTGGCGGCGCATGTCTCTGAATTTTCAGGCTTGAGTTATTCACGGCAACTGCGGCATAATAAGGTTCTGTAATGTTTAGAGTAGGTGGCGATGGAGGTTTCATTATTGTTCGGCTTAAGTTGCCGACGGTAACTGAAGAATATTCTGGTTCCTGAAATTTTTGGCTTAAATTTTCCATGTCAATCAAATCGTACTCAGGTTCTGGGAAGTTTGGGGCAGGTATCATTTCGCCAATTGAAACAAAATCAAGTTCTGGAGGTGTGGGTGGTTGTGGCGCACGTCCTTTAATTTTTTTAATTGTGCTGTACATGGTATCCAAATTACTATGATCAGCGGTGGCATCTTTTGGCTGCTTATCGAATTGCTTAACAGCTACTGAATCATCAATAGCGCGAACCCATTCGGCAATTGAAGAATATTCAGGTTTTGCAATGAGTGTGGGTACTGATTTCATTGAAATTGGATCAGAATTTTCTGGTAACTCAAGACAATGCGCACATTTTGCTGGTATTGGTGGCATCATTCTGTTGAAAGCTAAATTAAAATGCTTTTGTTTCGGTCTCTTATTTTTATCCGTACTCAATACATGCTCTATTTGGGAATTAAACTTTTGTGCAAGCTCTTTAACTTTTGACTTATATATTGAAAAGTTTGGTGAAGATGCGACACGTAGCGGCGAATGTCTCGTAACTCTTTGGTTTAAGTTATCCACGGCAACTGAAGCATATTCAAGTTTTGCGATGTTTGGAATGTGTGGTGACGGCACATGGCTCTTAATTGTTTGACTTGAGTTTTTCGCGCCAATCAAAGTATAGTCAAGTTCTGTGAAGTTTGCAGTAGGTGGTGGTATTGCTTCGGCAACAGAAGCGGGTTGTGGAGGTGTGGGTGGTTGTGGCGCACGTCTCTTAATTTTTTTACTTGTGTTATCTATGGTATCCAAATTACTATGGTCAGCGGTGGCATCTTTTAGCTGCTTTATAGTTTTTGAGTTGGGATTGGATTTTAGTGGGAGGAAGGGTCTGCTGCTACTAGGTTTCGGAATCTTGCATTGATTAGCAACAACTGAATCATCAATAGCGCAAACCTTTTGGGCAACTGAAGTATATTCTGGTTCTGTAACAACTGGTGTAGGTGGTGGCGATGTACATATCTTAATTTTTTGGCTTAAGTTATGGACGTCAATCGAAGCAGGTTCTGGTTCTATGAAGTTTGGAGTGGGTGGTTGTGGCGCACATCTCTTGATTTGTCTACTTGTGCTAGCAATGGTAGTCAAATATTGCTCAACGGCGGTGTCATCTTTTAGCTGCTTCTCCCATTGTAAAAGTACTGAATCATCAATAGCGCGGACCCTTTCGGCAACTGAAGTATATCGAGGTTCTGTAAGGTTGGGTGTGGGTGATGGTGATGCATGACTCATAATTATTGGCTTAATTACCGTTAACGATGACGGAGACTTAACTACTGCTGGTGCTGGCACTCCAGTCAATTCCGGAATATGCAAAGATTTTACTTCGGGCATGCAAACATTTTCAAATTTTCGTCTTAATTGCTCAACAGTGAGTCGGGTGTCAGTAAGTGTGGGCAACGGTTGCTCATTAATGGATCGTGACTGTTTAAGGAAGGGACGTGTCTGCTTAATTGTGGGATATGTCTGCTCAAAGATGAGTCGTAACTCAGCAACGGTGGGTCGTGACTGCTCAACTATGGGCCGTGACTGTTTTAAGACGTGGCGTGATTGTTCTACAACCGGTTCCGATTGCTCAATGATGGCACCTATTTCTGGCTCAGATTTCTGACTTTTAAAGTTCACCGTTGAGCTCAAATTATCTGCCGGTTCTGCTATTTTGACATCCTCTATTGAAGAACTAGAGTTTGAGCATATATCCAGCTCAACATCATCACCAAAATATTTCATAATCGCTTCAATGCTTTTGTTCAAGTTTGATGTCTGTTTGACTGATGGTTCGAATGCCAAGTTCGTATCGTAAAATTCAGTATTGCCAAAATTGTTTCGAAATTCGCGCACAACCTCAGAATTTGTTTGCTCTGTAACGTAAGAGCGTTGATGTTTTATGGAGTTCTCGAATATTTCTACACGTTTGAAAGCACAACTTCGAGAATGTAACCCCCGGGCTCCGCCTTTCGAATTTTCGATATCTTCGGATAGCGGCACATACTTTTCCAAATTTTCATTATTAATAGTTGAAGAATTCACTATTATATTATTTTGTTCAGTTGAGGAAATTCTTCCGCCATAGCTTCTTGATACTGTTGGATACATAATTATTGTCCTCCTTTGGTTTTAGAGATAACTGCTTAATTTTTTCACGAACGCAATTTTGATAATACACTTCCGTTGTAGTTTACTGTTTCAGTATGTTTACTAGAATGCAACATTTGCATGAACTGCACCTACCTTTATAGTCCTCGCCAAAGAAAACTTTTATAAGCGAGACTAATTAATACCGTGTGTCTCACAACTACATATATACACATATTCTATTGCGAACCTTTTTGCCATCACCAAAGTGTCATTTAAAAGGATAATAAAACTGCAACAGCGCATCTCAATAGAACACACGAACACACAAATTTCGTCGAGTGCGATTTTTGATACATATGTATGTATACACACATATACATATAAGTAGGTACATATTAGGGATGTCGCACCGAAGCACTTTCTGGGATGCGGGATTCAAATTTCAATACCGGGATTGATAGTTTTATCAAAGAGAAATTAAAAACGGAAAAATCATTGATAAGATATATGTAATATAAATTAATGTTTATTTCCTGATGTACATTGGAGTTTGTTTTGGAACCATTTAATCGCTCAGAACACCCGAATTTTTCAAAATTTCTTACAAATTAGAAGTGGGAAAAAAAATATATGAAATTGACGGAAATTCGGGTATTCTGGGCAATTAAATGGTAGAATAGTCTAGCGAAAAATTTACTACTACATATATCTTTGGTTTAGAATTTGATTTCCTTTAGCGATGGGTGTTAAAGACCAATATAGAATATAGATTTTTTCATATTTTTCGGTTTCCTCTTTTGAAATTCAGATGCACCCTAAAGTTTATAAAACAAAAGTTGTACACAAAGCGCGTAGGATTAATATACTTCAAGTTTAATATAATGTTCATTTTAATGGTTTCAAATTTGAGTTAAAATTTCGTTGAACAAAGAAAATAATATATCACACACTATCAAACTTATAATAGTCGAATTTTCAGAGGTTCAGAGGATTTTCATACAATAAACGAATTGTAAAAAATTTTTACTCTTGAAACATTACAAAACTCGAAACGAAGATTAAGTAAAACAAATAAAAATATGAATTCCAAATACTTAGTTTGTGTAGTTAGATAGGAATCCCGAAAATCACGGTATTTTTTTTTTTCAATCCCGATATTTTTAAGACCACTTTTAGAACAAATCCCGGGTTCTCATTTCGGTACCTTGAAATTATTGCGCATCGTCGACATTAGCTGCAGACAGCAGTTACTGTTCAGGAAACATTTAATTACCAATTTCGAGAAAAAAATATTTACAAAATTTTAGTTATCGGTAAAAGAGCGTAAAATAAAAAAGGGCATCACAAAATGTTTGTTTTTGCATTTGGAATGTGAAGAATTATGAGGAACATTAACAACAGTAGTGTGTAAACGAGATTTGGGAAACTATTTACAATATATCTAGCAATATTTGTGCCGTAGTTACAAGTACGCAATCAAATATAAAACATTTCAAAAAAGCGACACTTCTCCAGCAGATTTTTATAATATTTTTTCCCATATGGACAGAACTAATATTGGTCTGTAGAGTTGGGAACTTTAGTTCTTTAGGTTCTAATCAGGACTTACTTATGCCAATGAAGCCCACACCCTTTTACCACATGGGCTCTTTCCACAGTTTTTCTAATCTATGCAAAGCATTTACTAGTTTTAGAAAACTTTACTAAATCCTGGCCGTCTGAAAATTCGAGGTCAACATGGATGTTGAAGGAGAGAAGGCCTAAAGATGTCAGTCTTCTTTGTTGGAAGAACTGAGCAATTGTAGTCGAGGCTGCCGCAGAAACCGGTCGGGAAATGCCGAGTAATCACTGCTTCTACACTACTAATATATGTAAAGTCTATTTAAAAAAACGAGAACTAGTATTTCTTCCCATAAAACCATGGACAATGATTCCACCACAATATTAAAACTATGCAGATTCGGTATTCAGAATTTTGTGACGAAGTTAAGTTTCCTCTTAAATAAATTTCTTACATAATATCAAACGCATCGTATTTTGAGAAGGGTCCCCTTGAGAGTGGTTTGAGAGTGGAAAAAATCATTTGTTTCATAGATTGAAAAAGCCGGTTTTTTTGTTTTTGTTAGTATATATACAACTAATATATTTATAAACAAACTTTAGTTTAGATGTGGAAAATATTTTTCTACAAGCTTTCAAAGTCGGTAAACTCGGTTTAGTTTTGTGCTGGTTTAAAATGTTCAACTTATTTCAACCTCAACTACTTTTAACAAACTGATACAATTGCAAATTTTTTAATCGGAGATGAATTTTCAGTTATTGGCAAATATAAAAAATAAAAAACAACTGGAACTTTAATCAAGCTATTAAAAAAAAATTGGCTGCCACTAACTGCTAGTTTTACGACCAAAACACTGATATGAAAGTATGGCAAAATAAGTTCAATTTACACATGTAATAATGTTTTTTTTTTTGGTTTTAACTTAAAAACAAATACAGAACACTAGAAAATTAATTAATGGAAATATATTGTTTTTATGCCTCAGGGTGGTTTCATTTATGTTGTTTTTATGCCTCAGGGTGGTTTCATTTATGTTATTTTTTTTACGTACCAACTTATTCAAAAATTCCTGTTTAAAAAAAAGTATTTCATTTTTTTTTACTTTTATTTACAATTTATTTTACCATATTATGTTACAATCGATTTTAGTGTAATTAATAATCAAAGAGTTCAAGAATAGTATTCTTTTTCTGCTTAATAATACATTTTCTTATACAATACACAATTAACAAAAGATACGGAAGGAAAAATTTACAAAAACCTATTTGAATTTATTTTTTATATTTTAAGATAAAACTTACATTAACTACTTAACCTACTATAATTCACTTGAAACAAGTTCATTTATATGGATGTATTCTGAAGATTTACACCTTTCATTGAAATTATGAGTGAGCTTGTTTATCTTAAGGCCAACTAACTCAATGTCTGCAAGTGAGTGAAGCCGTGCCGTAGAGTAAAACCAAGGCAGATTATAAATTAGTTTTAATAACTTGTTTTGAGCTATTTGCAATTTTTTAAGATGGCAGTTGGCGGTGGTGGACCATACTGGCGCCGCATAGAACAATACAGCGTGGAATATAGATTTTAATATTAGTGTTTTATTTTTCATACTAAGTTTTGATTTTCGATTTATACATGGATACAGTAGTCGTATTAAATCGTTTACTTTATTTATTGTATAGGAAATATGATCTTTGAACTTCATTTTGCTCCCAGGATACTATTTTGTTGTTTAATACCAATTTGGGCAATAAAACACGGTTTACGTTTCCTTGTGAAATAGATTGCTTGTGTTTTCTCTGGATTAATTAGGAGAAGTAAGAGTATATTTTTGCTAGTGCTGTCTGTAAGTTAGCTGTAATATCTGCAGCCAATATTCCTGAGCAAAGCACAGCTGAGTCGTCAGCAAATATAGATGTGGTACAATTTCCGAACTTGGGAAAGTCGGCGGTGTATAGGTTGTAGAGAATAGGTGAAAGACAAGAACCTTGGGGGCAGCCAGCGGTGATATTGACTCGTTCCGAGCTACATGAACCGATATGTACTTTAAAAGTTCGTGAGGATAGATAGCTTTGTAGAATTTTTATGAGATTGGCGGGGAACTTTAATTTTATCATTTTGTAGATAAGGGCATCATGCCATTCTGAATCAAAAGCGGCTTTGGCATCTATCAGTACCATGCCGGTTGATTTATTGTTATCAAAATTAGTTTTAACTAGATTTCTGATTCTAGTTAGAGGATTTACTGTGTTGTGCTCTCTTCGAAAACCGAACTGCTGCGTGCGTAGAATGTTATTATCATCGATGTGCTCTACTAACTTTTCTTTGATTACTTTTTCCAGAATTTTACTCACGGATGATAGCAGACTAATTAGTCGATAAGATGTAAGACTATCTGGTGGTTTATTCGGCTTTTTAATTGGAATAACCTTTGCCTCTTTGAACTCTTAAGGAAAGTAGCAGTGCTGCAAACAGGAATTAACAATTAATTTTATGATACGGATCCCTTTTTTGGGGAGGGCTTTTAAGCATCTATTGTTAATGCCATCAATTCCAGGCGCTTTTTTATTTTTAAAATTTGTTATCAGCTGAGAAACCTTCTTTGCAGTAACATGAACTTGATTGCTGCTATTTGATGTGTATAGACGGAATGATTCTACGGTATTATTTACTTCGGTGCACGTAATAGGATCACTGAGGTTGATGGAAATCGTGTGGTTTAAACCAAACGTTTGAGCCAGGATTTCACACTTTTCTTGGCTGGTGATAGAGGGAGAGCTAAGAATTTTTGTAAGATTCCAAAAAGTGGAAGAGCCTTTATCCAGTGTGGAGAGTAAGTGATTCCAAGATCTATTTTTAAATTTAACTATTTCTTCATGTATGATTGAATTTAAACGCTTCATTTCGTAATGATCGTACACATTTTTATGACGTTGCCACTTGCGTCGATGGTAATTCCTATGTTTGATCATACGTTTAATATAATATGGCAGCGGTGTTCTCACGAACATAGGAGGTTTCTTTGGTACACTATGCGCAATAGCTTCTGTAATAACATTATTGAAGTGTGTTATAATTTTATCAATATCATCCTTACCACTAATATTATTGACATTGGTTAAAGTTAAGTTACTATTTATATAACGGGAGAAACAGTTCCAATTTGCATTTCTGAAGTCGTAATTAAGGTATTCCACGTTATTGGGTTGGCAGTTAAGGGCGACTTGTACTGGTAAATGATCGGAACTTAGGTCATTTACAACTACGGGAGAGGGTATCGATTCCGATATGTTTGATAAAAACAGATCGAGTGTAGAGCTTTGTCTATTTGGGTTTGATGGCACGTGGGTATGATCACTGGGATAGATAATATCAATGTTGTAGGAGTCCGATTTTTCGAAAAGAATGTTTCCCCAACAATTGGCTCTTATTGGTTTTGGTATGATTGGTGTCTGCAGTTGAAATCACCGCCTAGAATGTATTTGTTGTGTCTGCTAAGTTTGTGTAAATCAGATGCGAACACTAGTTTTTTGTTGCCGTTAACGCCGGCTAGCGTTGGACTACTTCCAATCGCAAACACTGGTGGCGTAGATTTTTTTTAATGATGATAGCTACACCTCCTTCCCTAGGGTTTTCGCTATAATTTCTATAGACATAGAGTTCTTTGTAACTAATAGAGGTGTCTTTTTTTAACCAAGTTTCATTTAGTAAACAGATATGCACATTATGATTGATTAGGAATTGAAATAACTCTTCGCTTTTATTACGAATGCCTCTTGCGTTCCAAGTTGTGATATTTATTTTAGTATCCATTATGATATAAATTTGCAGGCGAGGCTTGTAATAACCTCGAATTGGTTGGCTTTAGATTTACAGCGTCTCAGATTGTTAATTAACTCAAGGGTTAAACTTTTGATTTTTTGCAGTGAGAACAAGCCGTTGGAGTTATTGTCGTTATTGTAGTCGCTTTGCGTTTGGGTTTGCCATGAGCTAGTAGTGGATGGAGCCTCTTGATGCAGTGTGTTCAGGAAATTGCTGTTGTAGTTGATGTTGGATAAACTATGGTTTTTGGTGTGTATACGGACGGTGGGCTTTCTTAATGTCGGTAGATAAGCTCGTTGCCTAAGTTGGATGTAATTTTGCCGACTAGGGCATTCGTTTTAAAATGCTTTGTGAAGTCCGTTACAATTAGAGCACTTGAGTGTTGATACATTACATTCCGTTGTTTTGTGTTGACCTGCACAATTTGCACAAAATGTTTTTACATTGCAGCGACTGGATCCGTGGCCGAACATTTGGCAGTTGTAGCATTGTGTAATCTTGGTGCTGTTGGTTCGCTGAAATTCCCATCTGACTTTTACGTAGTCGAAAATTGAATAATTTTGCCTGAGTTCCTTGATTGTAATCGACTGACGTTCGAAATAGACAACGTATATCATATACGCTGAGTTGTTGGTGCTAGTTTTTTGTATGAGTTTAACATCCATGCACTTCAAACCCATATTGGTTAATTGAGATTTTACGGTCATTGGGTCGATTTTATCGATACCAAACATAAGGGCTTTGCGTAGTTTTTCGCTTTTAGTTGCGTAGGTGAAAAACTCAAAGTGGTTAGTGAGTCTGTTGCAGACAATATCGAAATCGATTTTTGTTTTGCAAAAGAGTTTGAGGCCAATAGAAATTTTTCTGATGGCATAGTCAGTGATATGATTAAATTTACACAGTTCATGGAATTGCTCAATTTTGCATTTTAAGATGGTGATTGGAGGAACATGGACTTTAGTTGTCTTCTCCACTATTATGTCTACGTCTGAATTTTCATCATCAATAGTTTGTAGAGGAGAGAAATAGTTCTGCGAATTAACAGTATTCTGCTTTGTATTTTTCATGATGGACCGCGAAGCGGTATTATCATCGCAAACACTGTATGTTTAATTTTGTAGCTTTAATTTCCTTTTGTTGTATGTTTTTATTCTTATGACAAAGTGGATTAACCGTTAACGGAGTATTTGTACTATTCACCGCGAGCGTTGAATACAGCTGAAACACGTCTTGTGACAAAAAGTGTTAGTCTGCTACTTTGATTTCATTTTTTATGTTATGAAATATTAGAAAAAGACCAAAGGTCCTTATAAAAGGAGGTTGGAGGATTAATATAATAAAAACTAAAATTACTTTCGTTTAATTTTTGATGGGGGCTAGTGAACAGTAATAAAGATTGGAGGGGAATTAATTTAAAAAATTTAAATTTTCTACTCAGTTACAAATATTTAGGTTTAACCAATAGAATTTCGTTGTTTGCACATTTTTGGTCGTATTATTAATTTAACAGATTTCTCTTGTTCAGAGACCTATCATAGAATTTTATGGCAAATTTTTAATTTTTTATTCTTTTTATAAGTGTCTTAAATTAAAGCCTCTGGGACAACTCTTTCTATTTTTTCTCATCTTTTGTATGGAGTCAAACCACTGTGAGCCGTTCGAAACCGTCTTTCAGTGACTTCAGATCCGTAAGTCGGAGATAAAAAAACGTTTAAAAATTTGTTAAGATGTCTGTGCAAAAACCTTGTAAACTAGTGTTATTGTATCGTAGTCAACTGGTGGTCAATAGAATGTAGCTCAAAAGTTTTACATTTTCGGATTTTGGGGGCCAACTTCATCGAGTCCTCATTCAAATTAATTTTTTTTATTTTTTTTTTTTTTGTTTTATTTTTGTTAACTTTTCGATTGTAACAAGGCGAAGATAGGCAGCTTATCAGCGCTTTGGTATAGCTTTTGATTTTGCATATTTAGCTCAAAAATATACTTCACAAATTTTTATTTCTTTTTGCACAAGTTAAGAGATTTTCTAATATGGTACGGAGAACTTATTCAGCCTTGAGATTTTCATACCTAAAGAAAATCGAAATGAGGAATATGTGAAATCACTTTTAATTTTATAAAATGTATTTTCTAATAAAAAGTCCCATGAACATTTCCTGAAATATTTCCAGCTATTTCCTTAGTTCTATTAGTCGATTAGTCATACCAATATCTGCTTTTTTCTGTCTTAACTATAAAAGATACTACAGATTTTTCCAAATAAATTACAATAATTCATTTGATTTGGCGTATACCTATAAGATTTTTCTTCCATGAAATTATTCTTTAAAGTGCAAATGCAAAACAAAATATTTTTTTATGTCCTTTTCTGTGTTACCCTACAATAAAATTTTCTGCGAATTTCGTTTTTCTTCCAAATTTTTCGTTTTCATGGGCAGCAATAAACCATTCTAGGAAAGTTGTGGTATCCCGCCGACGTGCTAATTAAAAAAGTACCAAAACCCGAAATGTTTACCTATAGTATTTAAAGTCTTTAATAGTTTTCTGTTCACGTACTTTTACTGATAGTTTCTCTGTGTGAAAATTTTTTTTTCAATCTTTCTTTTACTCTCTCCCTGAAAGTTTTTGATTGAAATGTACGTGAACAGAGCTACTACACAAAAGTATTCAATCTTATAAAACAAATACTAATGCAAATACAGCCGTACTAAGCATAAACTACTCATCTCACATTTTTATCACTGAATTGTTTATGCTAAGCAGGTATGGCAGTACGTAATGCAGGTATTTCACAAAATGATTAAAACTGTTATTACGCAGAATACACTACTCAACAAGAGCACATAGTATGTACCCTCAACACTGCATTTTTTCAATTTTGCCATTACATGGAAAATTGAGGCCAATGGAAAAAAATCATTAGGATATTTGAATCCTACTCAAAATTTTACTATAGAAAGTGTTATCGCCATTCGTTGTGGTAAAAGTTTTTGTAGAGCAGTGTTATGTAAGACAAATAAGTTTAGAAAATCTCGTGACTTTTTTTTTTAATCCGAGGAGTTTTGATCCTAATTTTAAAGCTGATCTCGGGATTCAGGATCCCGGAATTGTCATTCCTCGTATGTATTTATACGAACTAAAAATCACATGCCACAATTTTCGTGTGTTTTCTTCCGAAGAGTTCTAACTGTCGCCGTTTCATAATCCTTTTGAACCGTACTGCGGTGATGGCAAGTAATAAGTAAAAAGGCGACAATAGAATCTGTTTATATTGCTGTGAGCACATAAATAAATAACGCACATGGTTTTATTTAGTCTCGCTCATAAAACAGTTTTCTTTGTCCAGGACTATAAAGGTAAGCAAGTCATGCAAATGGTGCATTCTAGTAAACATAGTGGAACATTAAACTGCAACGGATCGGAAGTGTATTATCAAAATTGCGTTCGTGAAAAAATAAAGCAGTGATCTCTAAAATCAAAAAGTACAGTAATTATGCATCCAACGGTATCAACATGAAATGGCGAAAATATTTCCTCCAATGAACAAAATAAATTAATAGTGAGTTCTTCAACTTTTAGTAATGCAAATTTGGAAAATTATACGTCGTGATCCGAACATATCGAACATTCGAAAAGCGAAGCACAAGGGTTACATTTTCAAATGTTTCTACACGCTTGAAAGCGTATATTCTAAATAATTCTAAACGCTTTCAAGCGTGTAGATATATTTGAGAATACTATAAATCATCAAAGCTTTTACTTTACGGAGCATAAAAATGTTATGCGCAAATCTCGAATCAATTTTGGAATCACTTTGGAAGAATTGATATATTTT
This sequence comes from Toxonevra muliebris, assembly GCA_963691655.1. Lineage (NCBI taxonomy): Eukaryota > Metazoa > Arthropoda > Insecta > Diptera > Pallopteridae > Toxonevra > Toxonevra muliebris. Next base: position 30,442,087 of record OY829329.1, read on the forward strand.
AACCAGATGTATTTATGAGATAAAAATTAACTATAGGTTCATATGTAAGGTACTTGAAAATAAATAAAGACATAAATATTTAATATGTTTTATATGAAATCATTTTTTGAGTTTTTATTTATCGGAATCTGAATTTGGTTTTTTATAAAGTTTTGGAAAGTAATTTTATTTAATATGGGATAGTCGCAGCTGCGGTAAGTAGTGTTATGTGGGATTTTCATTTTGGCTGCTTGCTGACTAATGAGCCAGTAACCAATGATGACCGCCGTAAATCTCGAGATGTCCTTCCGGTTTTTGTTTATAAATCGGGTATTTTGGTTGTGTTAGTGAAAAGCATTATTTCTGTCTGACTTGGATTTAATCCTAGTCCACATTTTGTTGCTCAGAGACTGTGTATTTTTGTTTTTTTGTTTGATTGATTAAGATTTATTTAACAAAAAAGTTATTACAAGATATTTATAAACAATTTAAATATAAAAATAATTTATAGTTACTTAATATAATGTGATAATAACACTACTCTGCAAATTTACAAGAACTTTCACTACAACAAATGGCGGTAAAATTTTCCGTAGAATTATTTAGATTGATCCCAATTTTCCATGAGACCACATACTTCACATAAATGCTTGTAAAAATTTAATTTTCTGCCAATTTTAAATTACATGTATGTTGTAAAGGAGAGTCAGACAAAAATTTTAAAGTATAATTCATGTAGTTTGTTTTTTTTTCTGTAAAACTGCATTCTTTGTTTAAACTGGTTTTATGTTTATATTTAAGGATCAGTACTAAAATTTCTAGGGAGGTTAGACTCATGAAAGTACTGCAAGTTCATGAAGGAGCCCAACAATATTAATAAAGTATATAAATTTTTCAGCAGTTTTTGTTTTTTTGTTTTTTTGTTTTCAATTTTTTTTTATTATATTTAAAACATTCGTCAGGAATAACGATCAGAGACACAATTTGCTCAAAATAAGTTAAAGTTGGCATCTTGTAGCTCTATGCCATTAGTTTCCAATCGTGACTACAAACTCGAAAAAACTTCATGGCTGCTGTGCAGGAAAAACGATCATGTTTGTTAAGGAAAAACGATCATATTTTCTCAATAAAATGGCTTTAATTTAGGTAGTACCGCAAAACGCTAATCGATTCTTGGATTGTTATTATAACAAAAGATAGAATGAATTTAGACCGCAATCTAAAAATGAAATATGGGCACGCGGGCTAAATTCATTTCGATTTTGCGGTCTTAATTCATTTGGAAAATGAATTTATATCGCCATATAAAATAAGTCGTGGATTAATTTCACGCGGTCTTATTTCCATACAGCATACAAAATTAAATTATTAAGTTTTGTTTTTTAAACGCAATAATTTCAAATAAGTGAAGGTAGGGTAAGTGAACCCTTCCTCTGCCAAATTAAATTAAATAAATTGTAGACATGAATTGTCATAATTAATATAGTAAATGTTAATTAAGGTATAATATCACGTTACAAGGCAAAAAAAAAATAGAATTTTCAATATTTGATTACTCAGTCAATTTAATATTTATGAACTTAAAATTATACTACATTATTACAGAGTATAGAAAAAAAAAATTGTTTTTTTTTTTTATTCATTCATCTTTCCTCCAGTGGGTGTCTTAGTCGGCACCTACAAAATATAGACGGTCCATGGCGAACAGTTAATATCAGAACTGGCTTATCTGAAATAAAAAAATCAAACGAAATTGTTTAATGTACATCTCGTTACGCAGGAATCAACCAGATTTAGTGTAAAAAACAAAAAAAAAACAAAATTCAAGTTTGTTAAGAAAAAGTGTTGAAAAAGCACCTGTTTTTTCCTCTAAAAAACCTAAAAATATTTTTTTTTCCGAATTTCGAGAAAAACGTGCTTAAAGCTTTTTGAATACATATATATAGATGCATATATATATATATATATATATATATTTATATATATATATAAAACTCAAAATACATTAGATATTCAAAAACTACGATTATAATCGAAAAAACGTTGAGACATAAATCAAGAATTTATATGTAGAAGTTGAGATTTTTAATGCACTACTAAACGATTTAAGAAGTATGGAGTTACAGTAGAAACTCTGTTCTTGCACATACTCAATACTTGAACACCTTGTTTTTTCATCACGTTCAAGAATCAAGTTTCTACTGTATATCTTCGGTTTCATCTTCCCCTAACCTTATTACCATTAGACAGGCTAGGTCCAAGAGCTAAGCATATTTAAATTCATTTCCATAATAACACTAATTGTCATATCTCGCTTCGTCCTGACTCTTATTAACATGACTAAGAGAATCTCGTCCAGCAACCATTGCAGGTAAGACCTTTTCACTTGCTTAATAAATTTTGGATTACCCAAGAGCGGTTTCTCTATGATATCTTGGTGAAAAAATTCATAATCAATTACAAAATAAGGAATAAAGGACTATAATCGAAAGTAGTATTTTAATTTTTCTGGATATTCTCGTCAAGCAAAAATAAATTCCAACTGTTTTTACACATTCTGTCCTTTCAACATATACAAACTTGTTTTTGGGTTCAAATACCTATATGGCTTTAGTTATATCATATGCTCAGATATGAGAATACACTGTTTTAATTGCCGAGTGGATTTTTTCTAATTTTATATTCCTAACATATACGAATATCTTGAATTCTAATTTGGTTAATATTGCTGTGAAAAATTCGTTGGAATTTTGTTACGGCAAAAGGCGAAAAGTAAACGGGGCATCACCAAAGAAAGTATTGGCTCTTTTATCTCCATCGCTCTATCATGTCACACATGCATTAAATTGCAACAATTACATTTGAATGGATATAGCATAAAGTCATGAATTTTGTTAGAGTTGTTTAGAAATGTCTTTGGAACAAAAAATGAACATTTTAAAGAGACTAGATGAATGTGGTCAGATTAGAGAGAAAGGAGGGGGAAGGAGGATCTCAGGATCTCAGGATAAGGAATTGGCTAATGATGATGAAACTTCAGAGAGTAATTAAATCAATAATTTAATTAATTAGTGTTTTTTTTTTAATACGACGTATCCCAGCGGACCCTCCTCCCGCCCAGTACGACCGTGGGGCGCACCAGTGACCGCACGGATGGGTGACCGAATCAACCTGTCCGGATTGCGTTGCATTAAACGAACAAGATGGTTGAGATCGTCAAAAACATACGTTCAACATGACTCTTCTACTTTCAAGTGAAGGTAAGGAGGAAGATTTGTTAAGGGGTCCCAATTCAAACTACGTAAAGCAAACAAAAGAAACTATTTTTGAACAGACTCTAACTTATCTATGCAACATTTGCATTGTGGACACCAAACATTTGAAGCATATTCCAAGATAAGTCGAACTAGTGAAATAAACAAAGTTTTAAATTGAATTCCTTAGACCACCTCTTTATAAAACCAATAACTCCTTTTGCCTTATTTATACAAGTATTTATATGCAAATTAAAACGAAGTTTTGGGTCCATAGTTACTCCAAGATGAATACAAATAAACACTCTAGCTAGGGACTTAGTACCAATACTGTACTTAGTTTGGCGTCAATGGTTCCCTTCGCGAAGAAACCATAAACTTACATTTGTCAAGGTTTAAGGTCATCAGGTTTAAAGAACAGCAGCTAAGTCACACTGTATTATATCTTGAATTGCCGGTAAATAATGTGTTAATATTTATTTATTTATTTATTAAATAAAAGTTCATGATTCACTTAGTCAAAAGCTTTACTAAAGTCGGTGTAAAATACGTCCGTTTGAAGTTAAAAAGTGTTAGTTTTCAACTAAGGACATATCAAATCTGTTGGAAAACAAACCATTTCCACTGATTATGCAATAAATAATGTTAAAGTTTTTTAAGTTCCTTATTTTACTATGTATTTTTAGTTTATTATTTATTTATTTTATATCTCCTTTTGATTTTTATATGAATTAAAAAACGATCAGAAATTAGAACAAATCTGAGTGGGATATGCTTCTCTAGTGGACATTTTAACTGGGATACTCAACAAATAGCTCGTTTCACATTAGGCTAAAGCAGGCTACTGTAATCGTTATACCTGGAATCGTCTTGAAACTTTTAGGGTGATATTGGAAATCTGATTTTCATAATCATGGGGTGTAGAGAATGTATCGCGGAAGAAATTACCTGTGATCCCATACCTGTCCCCTTTGTTGTGGCGCTAGAATGAGAAAAAAGGGATATTCAAGATAAAATATTATTTTCGTGATTTGTCTCTTGAACCCTATTCCACTACTATTTAATGAACGCATGTATCTGTGTATGTTTACTGTAGGTAAACACAAAGCGTAATGAATACTATAGGAAAACATTTCGGGTTTTGGTACTTTTTTAATTAGCACGTCGGCGGGATACCACAACTTTCCTGGAATGGTTTATTGCTGCCCATGAAAACGAAAAATTTGGAAGAAAAACGAAATTCGCTGAAAATTTTATTGTAGGGTAACACAGAAAAGGACATCAAAAAATATTTTGTTTTGCATTTGCAATTTAAAGAATAATTTCATGGAAGAAAAATCTTATAGGTATACGCCAAATCAAATGAATTATTGTAATTTATTTGGAAAAATCTGTAGTATCTTTTATAGTTAAGACAGAAAAATGCAGATATTGGCATGACTAATCGACTAATAGAACTAAGGAAGTAGCTGGAAATATTTAAGGAAAAGTTCATGGGACTTTTTATTAGAAAATACATTTGGTAAAATTAATAGTGATTTCACATATTCCTCATTTCGATTTTCTTTAGGCATGAAAATCTTAAGTCTGAATAAGTTCTCCGTACCATATTAGAAAATCTCTTATCTTATGCAGAAAGAAATAAAAATTTGTGAACTATATTTTTGAGCTAAATATGCAAAACCAAAAGCTATACCAAAGCGCTGCTAAACTGCCTATGTTCGCCGTGTTACAATCGAAAAGCTAACAAAAATAAAATAAAGTAAAATTAAAAAAAAAAAAAAAAAACAAAATAAAAAAAATAAATAAAATTAATTTAAATGAAGACTCAATGAAGTTGGCCCCCAAAATCCGAAAATGTAAAACTTTTGAGCTACATTCTAAATAAATAAATAAATAAAAAATTTTTAAACGTTTTTTTTATCTCCTACTTACGGATCTGAAGTCACTGAAAGACGGTTTCGAACGGCTCACAGTGGTTTGACTCCATACAAAAGATGGGAAAAAATAGAAAGAGTTGTCCCAGAGGCTTTAATTTAAGACACTTATAAAAAGAATAAAAAATTAAAAATTTGCCATAAAATTCTATGATAGGTCTCTGAACAAGAGAAATCTGTTAAATTAATAATACGACCAAAAATGAGCAAACAACGAAATTCTATTGGTTAAACCTAAATATTTGTAACTGAGTAGAAAATTTAAATTTTTTAAATTAATTCCCCTCCAATCTTTATTACTGTTTACTAGACCCCATCAAAAATTAATCGAAAGTAATTTTAGTTTTTAATATATTAATCCTCCAACCTCCTTTTATAAGGACCTCCTTTTGTTTCTTAACTTAAAAAATGAAATAGTTTTTTTTAACAGGAATTTTTGCATAAGTTGGTACTTAAAAAATAACATAAATGAAATCACCCTAAGGCATAAAAACAATATATTTCCAATTAATTAATTTTCTAGTGTTTTGTATTGCGTTCTGTATTTGTTTTTAAGTTAAAAAAAAAAAAACATTATTACATGTGTAAATTGCCATACTTTCATATCAGTGTTTTGGTCGTAAAAATGAGAGTAGCAGTTAATGGCAAGCCAATTTTTTTTAATAGCTTGATTAAAGTTCCAGTTTTTTTTTATTTTTTATATTTGTCAATAACAGAACATTCATCTCCGATTAAAAAAAAATTGTAATTGCATCAGTTTGTTAAAAGTAGTTGAGGTTGAAATAAGTTAAACATTTTAAACCAGTAGTAAGCTAAACGGCGTTTACCGACTTTGAAAGCTTGTAAAAAAATATATTCCATATCTAGACTAACAATTTTTTTTATAAATATATTAGTTGTATATCTACTAACAAAAAAAAACAGCTTTTTCAATCTACGACGCAATTGATTTTTTCCACTCACAAACCACTCTCAAGGGGACCCTTCTCAAAATACGATGCATTTAGTATTATACAAGAAATTTATTTTAGCCAAAACCAGAAATATATTGTTGCCAATTTCTCAAATCAGAGTTAATCAGTGGTCTCTCGTCATTTGTTTGTCCCAAAATTCTGAATAACGAATCTCCATGTTTTTCATATTCTGGTGGAAATATCATAAAAATCTGCTGGGAGAAGTGTCGCTTTTTTGAAATGTTTTATATTTGATTGCATACATCTACCTACGGCACAAACATTTCTAGATACATTGTAAATAGTTTCTCAAATCTCTTTTACACACTACTGTTGTTAAAGTTCCTCATAATTCTTAACATTCCAAATGCAAAAACAAACACTTTGTGATGCCCTTTTTTGTTTTACGCTATTTTACCGATATCTAATATTCTGCGAATATTTTTTTCTCGAAATCGATAATTAAATGTTTCCTGAAGAGTAACTGCTGTCTGCAGCTAATTTCGACGATGTGCAATAATTTCAAGGTACTGAAACGAGAGCTATCTACCTACATAATAAATACGTATTTATAATGGATGTCAATCCCGGCATTTGCTCTAAAATTGGTCTTAAAAATGCCGGAATTTTCGGGATTCTTATGTAACTACACAAACTATTTGGAATTCATATTTTAATATAATCTTCGCTTCGTGTTTTGTAATCTTTCCGAGTCTAAATTTTTTACAATTCGTTTATTGTATGTAGGACCTCTGAAAATTCGACCACAATCCCTACGGAACATACTCCAGACACTTTCTTAAAATCCAGACAATATAAAATCCATAAATCATTAGATTACTGAATTTAGAGGAGGATTTTTTTTAATTTTTTTTGTCGGGATTTTATGTCGAGACCATTTAATTGCCCGAGTACCCAAATTCAAAATTTTTATATATTTTTTGCAAAATATACTCCAATGTACCTCATGAAATAAGCATTAATTTATATCAATGATTTTTACGTTTTTAATTTCTATTTCATAAAACTATTAATACCGGGATTGAGATTTGAATCCCGAATGCCGGAAAGTGCTTCGGGTGCGACATCCCTAATATGTACCTACTTATATGTGTATGTGTGTATACATACATATGTATAAAAAACTGCTCTCTACGAAATTTGTGTGTTCGTGTGTTCTATTGTGATGCGCTGTTGCAGTTTTATTATCCTTTTAAATGGCACTTTGGTGATGGCAAAAAGGATCGCAATAAAATATGTGTATATATGTAGTTGTGAGTACATAAGACACATGGTTTTATTTAGTCTCGCTTATAAAGCAGTTTTCTTTGTCGAGGGCTATAAAAGTAGGTGCAGTTTGTGCAAATGTTGCATTCTAGTAAACATACTGAAACAGTTAACTACAACAGAAAGGAAGTGTATTATCCAAATTGTGCCCGTGAAAAAGAAAGCAGTGATCTCTAAAACCGAAGAAGGACAATAATTATGTATCCAACAGTATCAAAAAGCTATGGCGGAAAAATTTCCTCAACTGAACAAAATAATATAATAGTGAATTCTTCAACTATTAATAATGAAAATTTTGAAAAGTATGTGCCGTTATCCAAAGATATCGAACATTCGAAAGGCGAAGCCCGGGGGTTACATTCTCTAAATTGTGCTTTCAAACGTGTAGAAATGTTCGAGAATGTCATAATACATCAACGGTCTTACGTTACGTCGGAGCATAAAAATTCTAGCAATACAAAATTTTACGATACAAATTTGGCATTCGAACCATCAGTCAAATATGCATCAAAATTGGGCAAAAGCATTAAAGCGATTATGAAATCTTTCGGTGACAATGTTAAACTGGATACATCCTTGAGCTGTAGCTCCCCAATGAAGGATGCGAAAACAGCAGCACCGGCAGATAGTTTGAACTCAAAAGCAAATTTCGGGTCAATGGCAGTGATGACTGATAGCAAGTTATCGCAACCTGTCGTAGAGCAATCGACATGCATCGCAAAACATTTGCGACCCACTGTTGCGCAGTTACGACTCAACTTTGAGCAATCAAATCCCACAGTTAAACAAACATGTCCCTGCGCCAAAGAATTTCGGACCATTGTTGAGCAGTCACCATCAACTCTTAAACAGTTGAAGCCCATTGTTGATCAATCACTATCCACCCTTGCTAGCACCCGACTCTCCATTGAGCAATTGAGACAGAAATTTGAGTCGCCCCACACTCCTAAGAAAGCAGTAGTAGATGATACGTCGAAACGTTCCAACACTCAAGACCCAGTACCTACACCACAATCATGTACGAAAGTCAAATCACAAACACTTATTCAGCCAGTGCCAAAACAGCGCCCTTTACCACGTTACTATTTTAATGATAGATTCGCTCCTGTCCTAAGTCCACGTAAAAGGAATCAAATATTGGGTTTATCACGCAATCGTTGTCTCTTTGCTGGAGACGCTTTCTTCCAATTATCTGTGAAGAACAAAGCTTCACTTTATAATAACTTAGTTGAAGAGAAAGTATGCAGGGAAGTGCCAAGTAATTATGCTCTAAATTTCGCAGAAGCTCCCGTGGATAGCACAAGCAGAAAAATTAATAGATGTGCGTCAAAACCACCCATACCTCTGGAACCCGATTATGATTCAACCCCCGAAACGATACCACCACCCACTTCCAAGTTCAGAGAGCATGAAGTTGCTTCAGTTGCCCAAAGGTTAAGCCGAGACCAATGTGAGAACATGCCACCATGTAGCAATGCACTCAATTTGAGCCCCAACTCAAAAACTGCAGAGCAGCCTGTGAATTCCGTCACCTCTGTGCTAGAACCAGCAACAACATATCCACAGAAACGTTTACTGCCAGGTAAACAACATGAAGAATCCTACAAAGCTGAATTAGGCGAGACATCTGAAGCATCGCGTAAGCGTGGTAGTGATGTCACACGGTCGTGGTTGCCGCTGGATTATCTAGCACCTCCTAAAAAGAAACATTGTCCAGAGATATTTGCGCCACGAGTGACTCTTGGTAGTTCATACCTGAAAGGCTACTTTTATAAATGGTTGAATGAGATGAATGGTGTGTGTTTTAATATTACATCAATAAACGAGAAAGATGAAACTATAATATTAATTGCCACCGAACATCAGACTGAATCTAGTGGAAAATTGTTCGATGATGCATTGAAAGAATTGAGAAAAGCTGGAGTGGCTAAAGAAAAAAAAGAAAAGAAAGCGGCTGCAAAAAATAGAGCTGCTGAAGAAAACAAATTATCTGAAGCAAAGAAAGCAGCCGATGAAAAGAAACAAGCTGAAGCAAAGCCAGCTGCTGAGGAAAAGAAAGCTGTTGAAGAAAAGGGAGGAGATACCGCCGTTACTCCGATTATGAATGAAACTGACATCTCTAAAAAGTGCATCGTCAGTGAGCCAATCATTGAACCTTTAAAACTTGAAGTAATGGAAATAATCAAAACCGCTGCAATTAGGCGTGCAAAGCCAAGACGTAAAGTTAAAAGACAAGCGCCAGCGCCCCCAACTCTAGTAGAAGCAACAGCAGCAGCAGAAACATCTCCGACTGATATTAGTGAATCATCTTCTAATAGTTCAGCAAGACACAGCGACAGTGAATCGATTATGTCGGGATTGCCGACTATATCTCAGGTAAGCTCTCGAAATTCAATCCAGCTCCTTCAAAAACTTATAGGTTTTCTACTTTTTTATTTTACAGTCAACTACAAATACGACGGCATCACCCGTTTCCATTCCAAGTTTAGATAATGTGCAAGTGGAAAATCCGCCTATAAAAACTTCACTCAAACTTACAAAACTTAAGACTTTAACTTTGAAAAAGGAAAAGGTTGAAATTCACCCACTTTTGCCGGACTTAGATTCAGAACCTGAACAGGAAACTCAGAAAATTATGTATGTTGATATACCAATGATGGTTAAAGTTGTAGAAAGACCAAGAGCACCAACTCCAATACCAGGACTAAGACCACTAACACCGCCACTAAGACTTTTAACATCGCCGCCATCAACGCCAACTAATCCAAATTGCATGGCATTTACGCAAGCACTTAAACAATTGACAGACTCTGTGTTGAAGAGATTTAATAATAAGCATACGCCAGAGCATGAGCCAAATCCAGATCGACAAAAAACTAAAGATCTGCGGCAAGCTGAAGAAAAACTAGAGCAGGAAAGGAGTGAATTCAGATTTATGGAAATGAATAGCTCAATGTGTGATGCTTTAAACTTTGTGTACTCTACGAAGCCTAATAACACCGCTGTTAACCGTAAAGTTCAAATGGCATGCCGTGAGGCATCTAGCTTATTGCCACCGTCAGCGGTTGAATGTCAAGTCGATGTAAAGCGGAAAGAACAATTAGCATTCACAGAGACAATTGCCAAGCTTAATGTTGAAGAAAACAAATTGCTGATACAACCACAAACGAGGAAGGCACATCTGCTGACGCAACTGCAAAGACAGCCACAGCAAGCTCAACTGCAGCAAACACAACCAAAGCAGTCACAATTACAGCAGACACAAACCCAGCAACAACTTCAAAAAACACCACCACAGGCGACACAATTGCTGCGAACACAACCACAGCAACAACAACTACAGGAATTTCAACCACAGCCGCTACAACTGCAGCAAACACCCCTACAGCAGCTATTTACGAGTAGCCCATTATCAATTGATCAAGGTTTCGAAACAGCTTCCACCGAAACAGAAAATAGCCCAACGCCTTCAGTAGATCAATTTACACCTATGACAACACCATCGCCCAGTAATCATACTGCCAATAAAGCATTTCCACATATTAAAACTACCCCTCATGCAAGGAGATCAGTTCGAAGATGTTTAGCAATTAATTTTGTAAACAAAATAACTTCAACGCCTCTGAAAGAAGATAACTTCCCTAGTCCAAGCGGTATCAGAGGAACATCACCCACTTCATTCAGCCCGATGCATCCCAACGTATTTGCACCAAGTCGTTTTATGGTTACGTTCACGACCCGGCGTAACACTTTGTAATACAAATATTTTAAGTGAAGATGAAACCATAGCTTATGCTCAAGCGAAGTATGATGAAACACCGGACCAGATAATTTCAATTGTAGAACATTTGCTTTTAATAAAGTTGGTTTAAACCAAATCTGTAAATTGTCTATTTTATTATTCCGGTTCGAAGCACTTTAGGTTGAAATAAATTGAACATTTAATTCTTCAAAATATGTATTAAATACACAGTGCGACAAAAAATTTGTCACTTTTCTCATTAGGAGTAGACCATATAGTAATAGAGTGGGCTTCGTTGGCATAAATAAGTCTTCATTAGAAGCTAGGATAATTGATCCTAACTAAATTTGAATCCGTCGATCAATCAGGCCAATAGGGTTGTTTAGTTCCAAAACAAGTTAGTTCAAGATCCGGATCCTAAATTAAGGTTTATTTGTATTACATCTTTGAAATATATTATTAAAAGTTCGACATGGCCACACTAATTACACTGTGCAGCAGATTTAACGCTTTACAAAATTAAATGGTGAAGGTATAGCTTTTTAAAGGTAATTCGAGATCGCTGATTCCGACTCTGTATTCAGATTTTCTCTATCACATTCAGGATTCCCACTATGGGGGTCAAAACCTATCATTTTAGTATATGCCAATGAGAGTGTTATATGAAGCCGTTTACCAGGTAAACGATCGCGAAAACATAGTGTCATAGTGCTGTTATTCTTTACATTCTCTTTTACCGATAAAATTTTGCAAAAAGTTAACAAAAACTAATTTTTAAGTATTTTTTCATCACTTGCCTGGTCTTATCTTGTAAAAATATTACTTTTTTATATGTGTTATATATGTGTTAGCAAATTTTAGCGTTTCTAATCCAATATCAATATTGTCCATTTTTATTTATTTATTAACCCTTTCCTTGTTTTTGGCTTATATAATGTACAAAAAAATGTTCATATTTCACTACTTCTTATTTCAAACCTATCGGGAATTTTAAAAATAAAAATCTATTTTTTAAATCAAGCGGGAGTACAGTTTTTTTATTTGATTTTCAAAAACAGTCCAAATTACATTTGTGTGAATTTACGAAGTAAAGGTGCTAAGTTTGAAATTTTGAGCAAGTATATAAACTTTTTTTTCAATTATTATAGTTTAAAACGAAAGTTAAAACTCCATTTCATAATACAAAATTAATAACTTTAAAAAAAGTTGTAAAAAACATTGTTTTGAGAGAGTAATTGTCTTCTTCTTTTTGCACGAAATAGCCCGCACTTTTTTTCGGGTAAAAATGTTAAAAGCGTCAAACAATCAGCTGTTTTGCTTTTGTGAAAATATATTGAAAATTTGAAATTAATAAATAAATAAAGAATTTTGAGAAAAATAAGTGATATTTAAAATGGAAAATGTTTAAAAGACATTTGAAAATTAATTGATAGTATATTAGTTTATTTTTAACTACATTCTCCACAAGTTAATGACGCAATTGTCTCTTCAACTTCTGACGCTGTAGAAGCTTCTGCCATTTCTGAATAATGCAAATTGTGATTGTGAACCAGAAAATTCTACAAAAGTAGACAGGCGAATAATTTATGTTTAATTTATTCACTATTTATTTATTAATTTTCTTGTAAGATTTAACAATTTTTATTTTATTAAATATCACAGAAACTTAATTTTTTGAATTTAACTGTCGTTAAAATATGACGTTTGTTTCGTGCAAGAAAATTGGTTTTGTGCGTTCCCGTACTTTTGTGCATTTTTGTGTATCAGAGAGAGCATTTTTCGTTTACTCTCAGTTTACCAGACTTTACCCAAAAAATACGGGAATGGACCTATAATGTACAATAAATAATTTGGTTACTATTAGGTCTGCTCAAGTACTTTCCCAATCAGTCTTCGACGATCTCTCTTTGTGAGCAGACAGTTTTATCTAGTTCGGACACTCTTTTCGATTTGCGTATCTTTTGTTTCTAACGGTGATAGTAACCGGTACTTTTTGCTTTCTGATTTAGCAGTTTGCTTTGCTTATAGTAAAAAAACAAAAACATTTTCGTATTGTGCACAAAACATAATAAAAAATAAAAAAGTTTATATAAGTGCTATTGAAAATGCCCCCCGGGGGGCCTAATTTAGGGGACAATAGGTTTGCTGCTCTGGCGACCAGTCCCCAAGCAAAAAAGAAACGTTTTTATAATAAATCTCTCGAGGCTTTTCCAGAATTGCCCACCATCGAACAACCTAACCCCAAATTTGTTGTCGTTTCCAGTACTGACGATGCAAAACCACTCTCAGAATTTTCCACATTCGCAGTTCATAGATCATTGCTTCTTATCTGCAAAGATATAACATCCATATCGGACTTACGCGACGGTAATTTGTTAGTGCTTGCCAAAAACTCCACAGCCGCAAACAGATTGATATCTGCAAAGGAACTTCATGGTATTTGTCCTATCAAATGCTCGCTACACAACTCACTGAACTTCACAAAAGGAACAGTATATGCGCCATATTTAAATAAAATCTCAGAAGAAGAAATAATAAAGGAACTAAGTCTGCAAAGTGTGGTCTCGGTATACAAATTCAATAAATTCATTGACGGTAAATCTGTACCAAGTGGAGTATTACTGCTGACCTTTGATTTATATCATCTTCCTGAAAAAATTGATATCTCTTGGCATTCGGTGAAGGTCAGAGAATACATACCAACTCCCATGCGCTGTAAATCTTGTCAATTGCTCGGGCACACAGCGAAACGTTGCACTAACCCACCGGCTTGTGCCAGCTGCAACCTTCCCCCACACGATCCTAGCGAATGCACACGTTTGCTTTGTGCTAACTGTGGTGAGAAGCACGCAGCTTCTTCTAAAGAATGTAAAAAGTTCCAGCAACAAAAGGAAATTTTGAAAATAAAAACAAAGAAGAAGTGCACAATGCGTGAAGCGAAACAAATACACAAAGCTCAAAACCCTTCACCTACAAGCCTTCAAAGCTATTCTTCCGTCGCAGCTAATCACATAAGTCCAACCCAGATTCAAAGTGTTCCCACAATCTCCTTAACCTCACAACCTAGCCAAACTTCTACTCCTCTCCCTCACTCTGTTCAAAAAAATCAAAGCAAAAACAAAACTGTACCAGCAATCAGCAAAAACTCTTCACTCACAATACAAAATAAAAACAACAATAGCCCTCTAAATCCCGCACCTAAGCAATCCTCTCTCTCAATACACACAAGTAATACTAATAACAACTCCTCTTTAATATCAAAAAAAGATCAAAAAACATCACTCTTTCAAACTTATACAACCAATCCAAACTCACCAAATAACAATTTTTCTCTTAATAACTCATTTCTCTCAACATATGAAACTGATAACGAAGAAATCCACACTTCACCACAACCTGAAAATTTATCAGAGTTAATTTCAAGCCAATACGAACAATAACCTTAAAAAAATATATATAAAAGACAGCATTCAGCAATATTTTAACTAACAACATATAATTTTTCTCTATTTTTTATTTATTTATTTATTTTTTTTTTTACCATATGGTTCTTAAACTACTTCAGTGGAACATGAAAGGTTACGTCAATAACTACCATGAGCTCCAGTTACTCATTGAAGATCTAAATCCTGACATAATCTGCATTCAGGAGACCCACTTTCCTTCTAAAACATATAATTTTATCACACCCAAGAATTATATTGGGTACTTTCATAATCTTTCAGTCAATAAAACCTCAAAGCAAGGCATTGGATTTCTAATTAAAAGTTTTATTCCACATAAAATTATACAAATTCCCTCTTTACTTGCTTTTATTGCTGTAGAAATTGATTTAAACTTCAATTTCACAATAATAAATGCATACATTCCTCCACACCAACATTTCTCTTCCCAGGACATATTAAAGTATATGTCCAACATCGAAACTCCTTACATTCTATCCGGTGACTTCAATTCCTGGAGTGCTCTGTGGGGATCTGTTTCTACAAATAATCGTGGAAAAGCTATTGAAGATGTTATTTTAGCCGAAAATCTTGTCCTTTTAAATGACGGATCACCAACACATTTCTCGACACACAAAACATTTACACATGTAGATCTCACTATATGCTCAGCTCAGCTGTTACCAAAATGCTCATGGAACAGACTTGATAACCTACATGGTAGTGATCATTTCCCTATAGTCAGTGAAATACAGTCTAATTCTGATCCTGTCATAATAAAACCGAGACAAAAATTTAAAACCAACCTAGCCAATTGGGACTTATTTCGACATAAATGCGAAAATAACTTTAAAGACCTTGAATTCTCAAACAATATAAACCAAAACGCCGCTAAACTAGCTAAAGCAATTCGTTCTGCAGCCAATGTTTCTATTCCACAAACAAAATCATTTTTGGTTAAATCTACAATCCCCTGGTGGAACAAAAATTTAAACGATTTAAGGAAAAGCAAACAATCTTCATGGCATAATTACAAACGCTGCAGAAACGATTTTAACTTAATTGAATACAAAAAAGCCAACGCTCAGTTTAGAAAAAGTGTTAAAATAGCAAAACGTGATTGTTTCAAAAATTTAACTTCAAAAATAACACCTGAGTCCAACCCACAGAAAATTTGGGCTGATATTAAAAGATTGACTGGCAATAGAATCACAGATCATTACAAATTCGTAAAACACGGCACATCTATTCTAACAATCCCGTCTGAAATTGCAGATCTCTTTGCAACAACATGGTCTCAATATTCTAATGACACAAATTTCTCTCCTGAATTTATAAGCAAAAAAGCTTCGGTTTTAAACTGTTCATATGAACCAAGCAGTCTATCTACTGGTGCAAAAAAAATTGAAAGCAAACTGACTTTAGTTGAACTTCAAAACGCTTTACATACAGCAAAAGGAAAAACTCCGGGTTTTGACCGTATCTCCTATCCTATGCTTAATGAGCTCCCATTGGTCGCGAAAGATAGACTGCTTGATTTATATAACAAGATTTTTACTCTTGGGGTTTACCCACAAGCATGGCGCTCCGCCGAAATCATTCCAATACCGAAACCAAACAAGTTAAGTTCAGAAATTAGTGGGTATAGACCCATATCTCTTCTTTCTTGCTCAGCTAAACTACTAGAAAAAATTGTTGCTAAGAGATTAATGTGGTTTGTGACTTCAAACAACTTTATCAGTAATAACCAAGTTGCTTTTAAAACAAAGCAAGGTACAAGCGATATCCTACTGCATCTCCAACACTTTGTGTCGAATGCTCTTTCTAGTAAAAATCATGTCACTCTGCTGGTGACTGATTTTGAAAAAGCATTCGATCGCATCGGAGTGCATGTTGTTCTTGAACAACTCATGGTTTGGAGAGTTGGTCGGAAGGTTTTTAACTTCGTTAAAGCCTTTTTGACGAACCGTCAGCTACGGGTTAGAATCAATTGTGAACACTCGAAGACCTTCCCACTACATAACGGAATCCCACAGGGTTCTCCATTATCAGTTGTCATCTTTATCATTGCGTTTAATCAAATTAGCAAAATTTTTACAAACTACAAAAACATTGAACATTCTTTATATGCTGATGATGTAATAATCTTTTCTAAGAAATCAGATATGTCAGTAATTGAAAGTACTTTTGTTAACATATTAGAAGATATTAGCATCTGGGGAAATTACTCAGGTGCCAAACTTTGCATAGAAAAATGTAAATTATTGCACATCTGTAGAAAGAGAAATTGTAAAAAATTTATTTTAAATTATGATAGTAAAAATATTAATTTTGTAAATAGCATTAAAATTCTTGGAGTTGTATTTGATGAAAAGTTTAGCTTTAAAAATCATTGTACTTCATTGAGAAAGAGTCTAGTGACCAGACTAAATATTATTAAATATCTATCTACAAGACATAGCTATATTCATCCTACTACACTTATAAACATATGTAGATCCCTAATCTTATCAAAAATAGAGTACGCCCTCCCAATATATGGATGGTGTGCTATAAGTAACTTGCGTCTGTTATATGCACCTTACCATACAGCTGTTCGTAGAAGCATCAACGCATTTCCAACATCACCACAAAAAAATATACTAGCAGAGGCAGGCCTTCCATCGATACCAGAACATGTAAAAAATACAACGTATAAACTTATACCAAAGCTCTTCAATGCAAATAACACCATCCTGCATAAAGATGTGACTTCAGTCCTGAACCAAAAACGCATTCCCAAAACGATATCCACAATTAGACGTTGTGTAGATTTCGCTAAATCCTTGCAAATAGACTTAAAACCTAATAAGATCAAACCAAGCAATGAACCTCCTTGGAACCTGAAAAAGACATCCTTCAACATACACCTTATGGCGTTTTCCAAATCATCAACTAACACCTCCGTCTACCAACAAAAATTTTATGAAATAGAGCATCGGTACAAAGTAAAAAATTGGAATTTCCTTTACACAGACGGTTCGAAGTCTGAAGAATCAACTAGCTTTGCAATAGTAAACAGCAATGGTTCCGTAATTTTATCAGGATGTGTCGCTCCACACTGCTCTATCTTTACAGCTGAAGCACTCGCCGTTTTACACGCAACAGAATTTGTTCATAAAAACAAAGGCAAGTTCATTATTTGTTCTGATAGCAAATCAACTATTAACGCTGTTAGAAATATTAACAACACTAACAACATCATTTCAAAAATTCGAAACTCCTGCATCCAAAATCCCAACAAAATAAAATTAATGTGGGTGCCAGGACACTCTGGTATACCGGGAAATGAACTAGCTGACAAAGCTGCAAACGAAGCTACTAAAAAACCAACTCCAATTTTTTATACAGCAACAACACTAGATTTATGTAATGTCATATGTAAAGCACTTGATCAACAGAAATATGATACATGGTTGCAATATCAACATTGGTACACCAAATCAAACCCTGACGGTATAAAGCCGAGATATCCTAGCTCCTGCTCGAGAAAACATGCTTCAATTTTTATACGACTCCGAATAGGGCACACAAAACTTACGCATGAACATCTACTATGTGGGCATAATCCAAACAGTTGTCCATTCTGTCACGGTACTTCTTCCGTTCGTCACATACTTGACGAATGCTCATCATTTAGTAACATTAGGTCAAACCTATTTGGACAAGTTATGCCAAGTACTCTTCTAAAAGAAGTATCATCCACAAACATATCGAAAATCGTAAAATTTATCAAACAATGCAATTTATCTGACAAAATATAATAATATACATTTTGTTTTTAGTTTCTAGTCGAGTCGAAAGCCCTGGTCGCTAGTACTCTTTCCTTTTATTAGTTATGATAATTCATTGTTGTAATTAATAATATTAAATAAATAAATAAATACTTTCCCAATAAAAACTTGCAGCGAGAGAGTAAAAGAGAGATTGAGAGAAATATTCTCGCAAAGAGACAAATTGCAGAAAAAGTACGTGAACAGAAAACTAGTAGAAACTTGCAAGTAAACAGTTGATCGAATGTTTTGATAGCTAATTTTTAGTGGAAAAAAATATTGTGCGATTGTGATTTTTGTAAATTAAATAAAAAATTCAAAAAAAAGTGAAAAGTGAATTTATAGAAAATGGCATTGAAATATGCAATTAATGAATTACTTCATATAAAGATGCCATTTTTTGCATGCTGCTGCTCTTGCTGCTGTAATTAGAGTTTATAATTTGTTGAAATCATTTCTTGTGGCCACAAATATCACAAATATTTCTTTTCCTCTTCAGTTTTATTAAAAACCACAACAGATTTACTAAAATTAACAAAACACACTTCTTGTTGACGTTCAAATTCTTGACAGTCTTTTTTTCGGCAGTAGTAGAAATTTGCAGCTACTTTTTTCTCTCTCACTTTTTTACACTCTATTCTCTCTCATTGCAAGTTTTTCGAGTACGTGAACACTTTACTAGTAGAAACTTGCAACAATTTGTAACAATTTTTTGTTCATGAACAGAAGACATGAAAGGTTGATGATTTTTGAATTATTTTCTGTCGGTGTTAAAAAAATTGTGATAGTGTTGATTTGTTTTTTATTCAACAAACGAAAAGATAACAAGGTTTTGAAAGTGGATGCTGATTGAACTCGAGAAAAAAAATTATACGGGTCTAGCCGTTTTAAAAGTTTTCGTAAATTTTTTTTTTACGTAGGCCCAAAGTTTGCCAATTTCTAACAGATTAAGTATAATAAACCATAAGATAACTTGTTAGTTTTGCATCAGAGCTTGTTTGTATGTTCAGCAATTTATGGTAGAATTTTCGTAGAATATTTTCTTCCTGCCTCGCCGATATCATCTCCATCTAATATGCATTTTGCTTATGATGACGCCAATCGAGTTATTCACCCATGCTTGGATCGTTCTGCTGTAGAGCCTATTATTAATTCTTTGACCCAGCCACTTGCCGCGTCTAATGCTGCTGATAACACTAACCACTCTGCTCTGCTGTTGACAATGGAGCGAGTGATTCAGTTCCTTCTTCTGTTAGCCTGTCTGTAGTTTCACTGCGCAGGTCAATTTTCATATCCAGACTAACTAGTTCAACATCCGAGTCTGATGTCGTCGCTTACATCAACTTCAAACTTTCTTCCTCATCATCTGAGCTCAAATGCTATAAGCTTGCTGTTTCATCGCAACGTGAAATTGCATCTTTTAAAATCATTCTGCCCGCAATGGCGTTTAATCGTATTGTGGCTAAGGATTTTTGGCTTGCGCAGAAAAACTAATTCATTGTATTTATCTGCTGCATCACACGACTTTGATATAATCATACTTATCGAAACCTGGCTGACGTCTGATTTTCTCTCAACTGAGCTTTTTGATGCTTTTTATAAAGTCTACCGTAAAGATCGATTCTTGCACTCTGGATTGACAAGGGGAGGAGGCGTTTTAATTGCAGTGTCAACCTCTTTAGCTAGTCGTGAAATAAAACTCTCTCAAACTGTTAACATCATTGAGCAAATGTGTGTCCCTGTTAAACTTGGTGAAACCTCTGATGACGGAGTCAATGAAATGTTTTGTTGCTAGCTATGTTCCTCCTAATAGCACTTATGACGTTTATAGAACTCATGTTGAGAACATTTCCTCGCTTACCAGCTCTCTGCTACACATCAAACATCTGGTATTTTGGACGATTTTAATTTGGGTTCCATTGAGTGGAAATTTAATGATGAGAACTGAATTTTGATTCCATTCAATATAAAGAAAAATATTGAATCCCTGGTTTGTGATACATTATATTAATTTAACTTATTTCAAATTAATAATTTCGTCAATGATCTTAACAGAATATTGGATTTAATTTTTATAAATAATGATACTGTTTTTAAGATTTCTAAATGTGACTCAACACTGACTGGTGAATCGGTTCATCATTTTTTTCTTCTTATAATTTCATTAGTGAATTTGGCGAATTAGAGCTATTTTTAAATTTTTGTAAATCTAATTATATGGTAGTTAACCAATTCTTGGGGTCGATAAATTAGGATATAGTTTTGAATCATTCTGATTTGTGCGATATGTATTTGACCTTTAAGAAAATCATTGAAAACTGCACCAATCTTCACGTACCTATAAACGAAAGAACGAGAACTTTTAATTTACCTTGGTACAATCATAGATTACTGAAGTTAAAAAACTCAAAAAACAACGCTCATAAAAAATTTAAAAAGTCTGGGTCACCAGTTGACGAAGCAACTTTCGTTAAGTGTAGAAAAGATTTCAAGCTTCTTTCAAAATTGGCACGCAGGAAAGTTGCTGTATCTTTTTAACCAGAATACTCAGAATAACAAATAATGCATGAAATGATAAGTTTAATATTGTGTTTTAATACTATAATATTAAAAGATTTAAATTTATTTGTTGTGCAAAAAGTTCCGGGTATTCCTTTTAATGTACCCCATCAACCTTTGAACATCCGCTCTGGATACTTTTGCGGCTATTTGGTTTCATTTTAGTAACATTGAATTCACATTTTTGACAGTACCTGCATTTTTCTTCAACTTATATTTTGTAATAGCCCAGTATTTTTCAATCGGTCGAAGCTGGGGGCAATTGGGTGGATTCATATATTTGGGCACTACATCTACTTTATTTGTCTAATACTAATCCATGGTTTTCTTAGAGTAGTGGCAACTGGCTAAATCAGGCCAAAACTTCACTGGCGAATGGTGGTGACGAACAAATGGCAATAGTCGTTTCGAAAGGCACTCTTTGATGTAAATATCAGACGTCATAGAAGAGGATGTCACAAATGCCCTGGATTTGAGACCACAGCTGTAAATAGCCTGCCACACCATTGCTTTCTTTGCAAATTTATCCATTTTTATGTACTTGAATTTTGAGGATACATTACCACGTCATCCACAATAATGCATCCATTGAATTTGGTCAAAACATTATTATAAAGAAGACGAGCACGTTTTTTGGCCAGCAAATTCTGTTGTCTATTCTATTTGGATATTTTATAGCACGATGGCACTTTAGCCCAGCTTTTATGCGTATTCGTCTAGCAGTACTTTTGCTGGTATTGAATTTTTTGGCACGATCGCTATCCGATAGTCCGGAATTGCTTTTGATGGACCTCAAGATCTTTGCCTGTAATTTTAGGTTGGTGGTTCCCGTTTTGTTCACAACTTGTTTAGCTCTTTCAACACTAAGAGTTTCTTTATATCGTTTTATAACTCTACATACCATTCTTTTGGAGATATTTAACACTTTCGCAATCTTTGAACCAGACCACGACGGATTTTCAATAAATTTGTTCACAATCAATTTTCTATTTGCAGCTTCCATTGTGCACACAATCACCAACTTGCGATCAATTAATATGAAAAATTTATCAACTAACGGTAATGGTATTGTAAACAAATCCCAGTAAAAAATTTGTTGTTCTTATGACTAGGGGCGACGTGGTGACCACAACAAAGCGTGCCAATTTGGCGTGAACCCCGCTTTATATGAACTCAGTAGAGAGTGATATTAAAATTAACCCAAAATCTTTCTGGATTTTTTATAACTCTAAGCGTAAATCTAACGGTATTCCCAAGTCCATGGAATTTAATGGAAACTTTTATGGACATGTATTTGATAGCTTTAAAGGCGGGGTAACCAACGCTGATCTGTTTAGTCTTCACCAAGTTGTTAATATTGGGAAAATTGTAGTCACTGAAAACGAAGTTTTTGGATCTCTTTCAAGCTTAGATTCTTCGAAAGGGGCTGGTTACGACTTGTTGCCGCCCATATTTTTAAAAAACTGTGCTAGCTCTTTATTTATTCCACTAACCATAATTTTTAATAAGAGCCTTAAATCTGGTTGTTTTCTTGCTGAGTGGAAAACCGCTTTCATTTCTGCTATCTACTAATCGGGCATAAGAAACTTGGTAATAAATTATAGACCAATTGTCAAACTTTCAATAATTTCAAAATTATTGGACAAACTTGTAAATAATTACTTATCTGCTTTCAAAAATTATATCGCTTCTCAACAGCACGGCTTCTATCCGGGAAGATCCACTTGCACGAACCTTGCTATTTTTACTCACTTTGCATTGAATGCAATGGAGAAAGGCATTCAAGCTGATGCCCTGTATACCAACTTCGTTAAAGCTTTTGACAGCTTAAACCATGACCTCCTGCTCGCTAAACTTGAACGTCTTGGAGTCCACTCCACCGCCCTTAAGGAAATGAAAACTTATAGTCAACTTTGGAAACAGCATTTCCAGATCAATTACTGCTTCGTCTGGGGTGACACGAGACAGCCACTTGGACCCTCTTCTTTTTCTGATTTTTATTCACGATATTGTGCATGCATTTAAATTTGGTAGCTGCTTTTTATATGCTGAAAACTTAAAATTATTTTACACTATAGGAAATTTTGGTGATTGCTCGAATTCGCAGCACAATATAAACTCGTATCATGGTGCAGCCTTAACGGTTTACAGTTAAACTTATCTAAGTGTAACATCGTAACTTTTTCTCGCGCGAGTGCCCGCTAATTTATAACGTAAATGAGGGTAATTCGGATCGATGCACATAATTCGGATCGATTTTGTTTTGCTAATAACTTTGGTATTTTTTTAAATTACGTCCTTTTTTCGAAACGAACGAGAATTATTTCCCCTTTCTAATGCAACACTTATTTCAATTATTTCAAATTAATCAGAAACAAAGAGTCAGCGTATTTTCATACAAAGCCTTAGCAAATAATATGAGAAACCTACAAATTTTATAACAATAATAACTTTTGTTTTAATAAGTGTATTTATATAATTTATATAGGGTTTTGTTCACCAAACATTCTGCTATAGTTTGGTAAAAATAAGCATCATTTTAGAAAACATACTAAGAAAAAAATTGACTTTTACAATCGATCCGAATTACCAGCATGCGTTCTTCTACTTGCATATAATTCGGATCGATGATCCGAATTACCAGCAAATAAGGTGTTTGCATAATTACAAAATTTAGAAAAACTATATAGTTTCAATTAATGAAAGTTTTTTAGTTGTGAGTTAGATATAATTGGTGATGCTTGGAGGTAATTCAGATCGACCCTTGGTTTAGAGAGTTTTTGTGGAATTTGAGTTCAAAGTTTAGATAAACTTGAAAAATATTTTGAATTTTAGTCAAAAATTTCCATTTTAAAATCAAAAAATATTTTTTTAAATTGAAATATTAATTCAAATTAGTAGCGTTTCTTAGAGTTATACCAATTTTGAAACTATCTAATAATTTTTAGTCAAATTCAATATGAAATATATATTCAAAAACTAGTTTGTGTTAAATAATTAGTATTTTTTTATTCCAGACCACATTTTAATTTTTGATTATATCAATATACTTATAAATTTTAGTTCAGAAATTTCTTAAAATGATTCGAAGAAATGATTTTTTATATATTTCATTGTTCATCAGCATACGGGCGTGGCCACCGACTAGCGGATCCAGAGATTTACCTTAAGGGGTTAATATTTGTTCATTGTCCAACGATCAAATATATGAAATTCTTATCAGAGTTAGAGAGGCATTGGGGGGGGGGAGGGGTCGGAGTTGGGAGGGGGTGGCTAGGGTGGGGTTGGGGGGAGGTTAGGGGGAAGTTGGGGGGAGGTCAGGGGTATTTAACCCCAAATCCTCTCCCCTTTCCTACTCTCGTTAGATCCGCTATCGATCCTACGTAAGATTGCATAGTCCCATACTTTTGGTTTTAATATATTCGTATCTATCGCCCAGCCACAACCTCTTCTCCTAATTTTGATACGCCCATGAGTAGGCCCATAACTGAGAATTAGTTCGGTGTGGAACAAGTAAGTCTCTATATCAAATTTTATTAATTTAGCTAGATATGATATTCGAAGATATTGGGTTTTTGCGAAAATGCCACGCCCACTTTGAGGTACGGTCGAATTTTATGCCACAACTTGGCATACACACAAATGCATCTCTACACCAAATTTCACTACGATCGGACAAACGGTATATGATTATATAAGGAAAATACATAGATTTAGACAACAATCTTTATGTATGTGTGTGTGTATTTACGCATACATACAAAAAAATTTTTTATATATATTTTCCTTAAACTCTGCGAATTCGTTCTCGTACAGCCTTTGCTACAGCACTTGTGGGGGCAACACGCGGACGACATATTCTTGACCTGTCTTCTACTTACTTCGGACGATTCAGAGAAGCTATCAATAACACGTTAAACAAACATTCTCGATATTCTACGGTTTTTCAGTAATGTGAAAATTTGTTCAGCATATTTCCCTCACTTGTTTAAGGCAATTACCGCAATGCGGTTCTCTTTGACACCCCACTCCATTGTAATCAAACAAAAGCTGAAATCAAACTGATTTGCTTGTGATGCTTTATGGTGCACACATTCTAAAAAATAAAACTAACGATTCTATTCCTTTAAAGTTTTAAATAAAGCAGGTAATCGAAATTTTGTAACAGAATGTATGACAAGGCTAAGTATATTTGGAATGAGGGGGGCTTGAAATGCGTATATATTTTATCGGCCATCATGTAGGATTAAGCAGAAAAAATAAGAGAATTCCGCATAATCCGTTCCCTGCTTATAACTATTGCAAAGGTAATTATTTCTTAAATTGCGGCATGGAACATAAATATGAAATAGACTAGACAACTCTGAGCAGACAATTCTTGTCGAAAAAAGTTTTGTAGACTAACATCTACGAAAAGAAAATTCTTCGATCAGATAGTGACTGTAAACCCAATTATTTACGTCTTGCAGTGTAATGAAGAATCCCATAAGGCCAGCACAGTTTATGAAGAGCATAATTTGTAATTCTTTATGCGATATGAATGAACAGTGTAGTGAGGGTTCTAAACTATGGCGCAATAATCAAGATGACTTCAGACAAATGCAATATTAAGTGATTTTAAAGTATGTGGATCTATAAAATCTAGAGAAAGTTATATAGTGATTCTGAAAATTAAAATGATTTTCTCAACATGTTTCCTCTTACACACGAAATTAAGTAATTTTATCATAGTGCGTAATACCTTCAAACTGTAATACATTCAAATAAACCTACAAAATTCCTTTTTGCTTT
Organism: Toxonevra muliebris; assembly: GCA_963691655.1. Lineage (NCBI taxonomy): Eukaryota > Metazoa > Arthropoda > Insecta > Diptera > Pallopteridae > Toxonevra > Toxonevra muliebris. The sequence goes on from OY829329.1 coordinate 30,467,844, forward strand.
TAGTTTTATCGCATTTATTTTAGTTAAAAGTGAAAACGAAAGGAAATTAATTTATTTGCTTAATCATGTAAAAATGTTCAACATATTGTTTATGTTTTTATATTTTTCATATTACTCTGATACATATTTTGTATAAACTTTTGCAATTAATTCCCTATAAACTTTTATTAAATTGTTTGCTTCATCGCTATCTGGCCCTACTTTACAATCATCATACGCCCATACACATTTCGTCGCCTGAGAATTGATTTGGCGCATGTGTGTACAAATTCATATACCTATACGCCAAATCAATTCTCAGGCGACGATTTGAGATAATGGCATCCATGGTAGAAGTATTTAGAGGTAGATGCATTTTTTCAAAAAGTAGCCATTTTGAACTTTTGATAAGTTAGAGGAAGCTGCCATCTGATGGCAGCTTCACCTGTAATGAAAAGGAACGAGCAGAATTGCTACTAGCAACACACTTCCTTGGAAGTGTCGGGCTAGATAGCAGGAATTCAGAGGAGCAGCCTAGAAGAATAAACAGAGTAAACAGGAAGGTAGCAGCAGAAATATGCTCTGCGCCTAGATTGGAATGGGCGTTAAACACTTTTCAACCATTTAAATCACCTGGTCTTGACGGCATATTTCCTGCTCTATTACAGAAGGGCATAAAGGAAATATTGCCATTCCTTATTAATATAGGGAGAAGTAGCCTCGCTTTTGGGTACATACCAACAGCTTGGCGAAGGGCAAAGGTGGTATTTATACCAAAAGTGGGCAAAAAAGATACCACCAACCCTAAGTCCTTCAGACCTATAAGCTTAACATCGTTTATGTTGAAAACACTTGAAAAGGTGGTTGACAACTTCATACGATGTAAAGTCTTAGACACAAATCCATTGCACCCCAATCAGCATGCATATAGAGCAGGCAGGTCTACCGAGACAGCTCTGCATGACTTAGTGGGGAAGATTCAAGGGGCACTAGATGTGAAAGAAGTAGCAGTATGTGCTTTCCTGGATGTAGAAGGAGCTTTCGACAACACCTCGCACGAGGCTGTCAATAACTCTCTAAGGCGAAGAGGAGTAGATAACACAACATCTAGATGGATGTCAGAAATGCTCTCCTCTAGAACAGCTGAGATGGAAACAGGGCTAGGTACCATATCAGTCAGCACAACCAGAGGATGTCCACAGGGAGGAGTATTATCACCTCTAATGTGGAGCCTGGTAGTAGATGAACTTTTAATGAAACTCTCAGAGGCAGGCATAGACTGTCAAGGGTATGCGGACGATATAGTCCTCGTAGCCAGAGGGAAATTTGAAGAAACTCTCTGTGACATTATACAAAGAGGGCTAGGTATTACTAGGAGATGGTGCAGGTCGGTAGGGCTAAATATTAACCCTGCAAAGACCACTATAGTTCCATTTACCAGGAAAAGATCTCTCCCGCGCTGGAAACCGATATCACTAGCTGGGGAGATTATTGAACAAAAGCAAGAGGTAAAGTATCTGGGCTTAGTATTAGATAGTAAACTCACATGGAAAGCGCATGTTGAAACAGTGACAAGTAAAGCCACTCGCGCTCTAATGGTATGCAGAAGGCTAGCAGGGAAAACTTGGGGATGTAAACCAAGTATACTGCGCTGGATGTACACAATGATGGTAAGGCCAATCATTACATATGGAGCATTAGCGTGGGCAAGGAGAACTCAACTAAAAACAGCAAAAGCTAAATTGGGGAAAGTTCAAAGGTTGGCATGTATCTGTATAACAGGAGCGATGAGAACATGTCCGACTGCTGCACTAGAGGTACTATTGGAGCTCACTCCATTACACCTCGTGATAGAGAATGCCTCCAAGGCAGCAATCGTAAGAGGAACAAGAAATAAAAGGTTGACGGGGAGATCTATAGGGCTTGGAGACCGAGATAACCCGGCGAAAGACAACTATCTCTTGGACTGTCCCCAGGACAGAATGGACAAACAGTATAGTTTTGAGAAACACTTCGTTGCAAAACTTAGTAGCAAGAACGAATGGGAGGGTGTAGAGTATAACTACACACTCAAAGAACACACGATTAAGTGGTATACAGATGGGTCACGTACCGAGGATGGAACTGGGGCAGGAGTATTTGGGCCAAGAATCAAACACTCTGAGCCGATGGGGAAGTATCCTAGCATCTTCCAAGCTGAAATTCATGCAATTAGCACATGTGTGCAATTCAACCTGGATAGACAGTACAAACGGCAAGATATCGCTATCATGTCGGACAGCCAAGCAGCCATTCGAGCATTATGCTCCTTTGAGATCACCTCTAAGTTGGTGTGGGACTGTTTGAGCAAGCTCAATCAACTGGGCAATGACAACAAAGTCGCTCTATGTTGGGTCCCTGGACACGCAGGAATTGAGGGTAATGAGCAGGCAGACGAGCTTGCAAGAAAGGGGGCAGCAACCACTTTCGTGGGACCTGAACCCTTCTGTGGAATAGGAGATAGCGTAATCAGGGATTTACTCAGACAAGAAGAGAGGAACAAGAGGCAAGAACTCTTTACCAATCTTACGGGACTGAGGCAATCCAAAGCGCTTTTAGGTAATTATAATAAGAGTAGATACGCATTCTGCATTGGTCTCAACAAAAACAGTTTGCGCATATTAGCTGGTATTCTGACTGGGCATTGCGGGCTCAGAGAACACCTTTGTAAGATAGGGGTTGAGCAAAGCTCAATTTGTAGGTTTTGTAATGAGGAAGACGAATCATCAGAACATATTTTAGCTCAATGTGGAGCACTGATCCACAAAAGAAGGAAATGTCTGGGCATGCACCAAGTGCCCAGTACCGAACTGGCATCCATAGATCCGGGCGCAATACTCAAATTCTTGAGGGAGACTGGACTGGATGAGGTACTCTAGGCAGATTAGACTAGAAAGAAAAGAGGGATGTACAATAGATCTTATAGGTCGCGGTACAACGACAGAAACCTCTATAATACAATACAATACAATACAATAAGTTAGAGGAACTTTTTAAAGATGCACTTTTTGAAATGGGCACAAAAGAGAGAGTTAGTAGTAGATTATTAATACTACTTTTATTACTTAGTACTAAATTATAAATTTTATTTATAATAAAAAAATATAAATAATGCTATTTAAATTTGTTTTCTTTATAACCAAACACCTTGAACATGTTAAGAGTTAAAAAATAATATAAAAAGCAGGAATTAATTCTCCCTATGTACATGTAGTACCGTACAAATTATTTTCTGATAAATTCTCACTTAAAAATTGAACTATGAAAATACAACGCTGTTGCAAAAGGAAGAAAAGTATCAAAACAAATGTTTTCCCAATTGTCAAAGTTCCTCTTACTTGTCAAAATGCATCTACCTTCTTAATTCTTCTGCCATGATGGCATCCATAGCGTGATTGTATTTTATTTTCACTTGAATTTTCTTTTAACCATAACACTGAAATACAGTGAAAATATAACATGAACCAAAGTATATTTTCTAAACTAATTCGAGGTCGCTGAACACGAAAATCACATTCATTTTTTTTTTCTATGGGTAAGTTTGCGAAATATGACAAAATAACGGGTTTTCAGGTTACCGTTTCACTTACTGGCTAATACTTCATTACCTATAGCTTCTATCGATCTAAATTACGCGTTTAATGCTGCCAAGTTTGTTAAAATCGGATTGTAAGATTTAAGACATTTTGAAAATTTCCTCAAGCAAAATCCTCCGCTCGAAAGGAAAAATTCCCCCCTTAAAATTTTCAAAACGACAGCACTGCCTCCACATCATGTTTGGTCTCATGATGAATTTCGTTAGAGCGTTGAAAAATACCGCTAGCGCAATGAAATCATTACAAAGAGAGTTTTCGAAATTGTCATTACAAAAAATATAATAAAATCCGCAAATTGTTCGACGATGCTGGATTACTGAATGTTTGAGTGAGTCAAAACGAGAAGTATGGGAAGCAATTGCGAATGTTGTTCTGAAATTTTTTGAGAAATTATAAAAGTGACAATCATGCCCAACTCATCGACGTAATGTTGGAAAAATACAATGGTATTGGTAAGTTTAATTTACGCTGAATTGAAAGTTGATTCCTTATTGAATTAGTCAGTTAAAAAATAAATTTAATTCCGAAAATTCCTGTGCGAATATGCCTCCCAAGATGCAATTTTTATTCAGCTATTTCGACTTTTTTCCATCAAATCTGGGCAGAGCTGGGCATGTAGAAGTACGATTACTGTAATCGTACTCAAACAAATTTTGAGTGCAAGTACATGAAGGAATCGTACTCGAAATTTTTTGAATACGAATACAGTACTCGTTTTGGTTTGATTACAAAATAATTTGTATTAAATATTTAAAATTTATCAGCATCATTTGAAGCTTCATACTTGCGTTGGTCATCTGAAAACCAGTCCAGCTCATCAGTAGACGACATCATTCATAAACAATTATTTTTTTTCAATAAAATTGAAAATTCAGAATACCACAATTCTGAAGTTCACAGAATTCGCTATTAAAAAATGTCTGTTCATGCTGACGACGTTGCAGTTAACATTTTTAATGCTATTAACTGTTTGAATATTAGCGCCAGTAACAAACGAATGAGCGAGAGTTGATTTATAACATCGAAAAATGGATGATTTTTTTATGAATAATTCAATTGCTTTTAGTTTTGAGTTGTTATTGGCACTTCAGTCCAGTGACATTTGTCTCAAGAACAACTTACATATATATTTCTTTATGTTTAAATATGTATTACATGCATATGAGTAATTGTACTCAAAATACGAAAAAGTAATCGTACTCAAAAAATTTTGAGTACGATTACTATAATGGTACTCAAAAAAGAAATAAGTACGATTACAGTAATCGATTACAAGTAATGGTACTTCATGTGTAATAGATTACAAATGTAATCGAAACCGCCCAGCTCTGAATCTGGGTGCATAAAGTGACGAGCAGGGCGAACAGTTCCACCAAGATATGGCTGAAATCGAAAGACGATATCAAAGTTTCAGGGATGAGGGCATGATGGCAGACTACTGTTGGTTCTTGATCAGGAAAAAAAGTTCATGTGGTAACTCATCATTTTCAACAGCATGTTACAGGAGGAACATTAATAATTACACCTTCAGCAAATTAAAAATCATTTTTAATTTGTTTTATACAAACAACTTTTTCACAAATTCAGTTAACCTCTTGCTCAAAAATTTCACAATAACAAGCAAAATTAGTTGTAGACAAATTCAATAGCTGTTAAAATAGCAGTAAATGACTAAGAACAATTACGAACCAAAGTTTTTTTGTTTTTGTAAAACGACACAGCATACCGATCATTTAAAACTTCGAACTGGCGAATCTATAGATGCACTTGTCACCATAAAATGCACTAGTTCAAGAAAAAAAGAAAATCGTTTTCTTTCAACTGGTGAATCTTTGCATTCAATTAGGAACTAACTACCGAAATAGTGAAAATGTTCCAACCACAGAACTAGATCTTTTTGTATCTAGGTCGCTGTTTTACTGTAGGGTATAAACAAAGAAAAAAACAAAAAATGCATTAGTGGTTGTTTACATTGGCGCCAGCATGAACGCTTGTCTGAAAAAAAGGTAGAAAAAAGATCGTAAGAAAGTGATAGAAACTCGCCTGTCTTTTTCCAACTACCTATTTCATAAATTCATAAATGTCATAAATTGTCTAGACATGCAATTGGCACCTATTGAAATTCCATTTTATTCAAGGATATTTAATTCAATAGAAATCATAAATTATGTAATATCCTAAACATTTAAAAAAATTTATAGAGAATTATTGTCCGATCTTTATACTTGTGGCGCCAACTAGTTTTCTAGTTATTCAGTTTCATCGACCACCGAGTATAAATACGGGGGTGCATAATATTATTCAGCCAGTATTGAGAATGCCATAGTGAAAATTAAACGCTAGCTGTCGCTTGAATTCGGTTTTAAAACATTTGTTTCGTTTCTTTACTCTCTATTCGAAAAAGTGGGTGTTCGGTTTGTATATTTACATATATATTTATGTGTTTGTGTGTGTATATGATAGGTGTAGAAGAAGTTGCAAAATAAAAGTAAACCAAATAAAGTAATACTAAGTAATTTAAATACATCAATTAAGTGAAAGAGGAAATAAAACAATAAACCGTGGTGGCAAGTTAATCATTTATAAAAAATAAACAGTACCTGAAAGTGTATTAGTGTAATAATAAACATTAAATAGAAAATATAAAAAAAAATGAAGAGCCATATTTGAGAAACTTCGCACAAAAGAAAAATCACATAATGAAAGTCACATAAATGTTGAAATCCGCAATGATTTCATTCACTGCATTAAATACGATAAAAACATTAAACAAAAAGAGTGAGCATACCACCAAAGAATCTTTGACTATAAAGCAAAATCCGCAAAATATTTTAATAACAATTTCGAGAAATTAAAAAGTAATTTCAGTGATCGCATTGAAACATTGCGTTGTGGTTATAAAAAAGAGGAACTGTTAATTCCCGAATTACTTTTAAATAAATGTAATGGTAAAACAGTAGAACTTTAAAAAGAAATGCTCGTCATTCCTCCTTTAAATTCAATTTTGTTTTGGAGAATATTTTGAATGTGTTGATGGGACAACAAGAGGTACACAATACTTCGCATTAAATGCGAGTTTAAGTAAAAAACATGCGTGCATAAATGTACAAAATAAAGACATTTATTGTTTTAAGTGGGCTATTATTTCCGCGATGTGTCCAGCTACCACCCATCCACAAAGATGTAGTAACTACAACGTGAAGTACATTGAAAGTGACATTATTAAACTAGACAATGGGAAAAAAGTGAATTTCACTTCTTTTAAATTCCCTATGGTGATCAACACAATTAAAATTTTCGAAGAAAACAACGAATTAAAAAGAAATTCGTCGGGCCGTACTACGTTACTACAATTGAAAAAAATGACCACATAAACATCATGTTCCTGCAAGATGGTGAATGCGTTCACTATGTATTGTAAGGACTCAAAATATTAGAGTTATTTTGATCCCACAATTTAAATGTAACATATGTATGAATATATAAAATGAAGTAAAGTATAGACATACATATTACAGTACGATAAAACATGTAAAAAACTAATATGAACAAAACGGTACAACAGAAGGAAAATTAGTATAAAAGGACATGCATTAAACAGAACAAGACACTCAGACTTAGATCGTGGTCTAAGGTAGTAACTTGGTGGTTCTATTGTTTTCTATTCGCTAGATTATATGTAATAAACCAACCGATGCGTCCGCACGGTAGGCTAGTACAAAAGAGTCGTTAGTTTATATCAGCAGAGCGTCCGCATGCTAGGTTCTTCATAAGACATTATTCATTCGTGAGGTATTAATTGGATCTTGGCGTAAGTCCTTACGTCAAGATTAAGTTTCACTGAGGTATTAATCGGCATCAGGGGGTCGTATCCACGTACCCTGGTGTAGCGAACACGTAATTGCCACGGACCATACAATAAACGACAATGACCTAATCATCGTATCACGAACACACACAAAGGAAACATACGAACGCAAACCGAGCGCCAAGGAAGGCAAACGAAGGCAAACGAGCGCCAAGGAAGGCAAACGAGCGCCAACGAAGGCAAACGAACGACCGAGAAGGACGATTGAGGGGCTGCAAGGAACAAACAAAGACTGTACGAAGTACCAAGAATAAAAATAATCGAGTGTATTTAAAACCAACAGTGAATAAAATAAATAAACAGGTGAACAAAGAAAACCGAAACGAACTATCGTGAATTATTATTTACGCACCCTGGTTACTCGCTGAGTATACCCTGACAAAAGAAAAGGAACCAGGAAGGTTCGTTACAAATGGCGCCCGAGCAGGGACTCGTAAAATAAAACAAAGCAAAGAAGAAAGTGACTCGTAAAATAAAAACAAAGCAAAGAAAGTGACTCGTAAAATAAAAACAAAACAGAGAAAGTGACTCGTAGAATAAACAAAGAAAGTGGCTTGCAAAATAAACAGAGATAGTGACTCGTAAAACAAGCAAAGAGCTAACTAAATTTTAAAAGAGAGCAAAGAACTCCGCAGTGAATAAAGAGAGCAAAGAACTCCACATTGAGAAAAAAAAAAACATATATATAAGTAATACGAAATAAAATGGTGCGACTTTCGTGGGTATACACATTACGAAAAGATGATCTACTCGTATACGCGAAGGAATTCAACTTCGACGAATCTGGCTCAGTCGAAGAGCTACGAAAGCGATTTGCGACTTTTGTGCAGAAACAAGATGGCAACCCGGCAATACAAGAGCGACTACAAAGACTTGAAGCTAAACATTCAAAGCCAATCCCATTAGTACAATACACTCCAGCAACACCAATCGACAACATACATACCGAACTACCGACATGTGTATCTGCAACGGAAGCTCCCACGACTTCATCCTCTGCAGCAATCGAACAGGTCCGTAAGTGGTCGATCAACTACGATGGTGGACGTGATCCCATCGCTTTTATAGAGCGCATAGAAGAACTCAGCGAAGTTTATTCAGTTTCAATAGATGCACTACCTCGGACTATGCCCACACTGCTACGCGAAAGAGCATTAATGTGGTTTCGCAACAATAATCGACATTGGGCTGAGTGGAGCAGTTTTAAACATGACTTTCTAAGTTTCTTTCTGCCAACGCGATATTTCGAACGCCTTGAAGACGAGATCCGGCAACGTCAACAAAAGGTGCGTGAAAAGTTTAAGGACTACGTAATATCCATACAAAATCTCATGCGACATGCCGGATACTCAGAACAGCAGAAATTAGAACGAATATTTAGAAACTGTGCCAGTGAGTATCAATTATACATTAAGCGAAGAGATTTCGGCAGCCTGGATGAACTCATCACGATGGCAGAAGATTTCGAAGCCATCAACGAAGGACAAAGAAGACACAACGAACCACCAAGGCGTAACATTGAAACAGCGAGACACATTTCCGAAGAGCCGAGGCACGCCGAAACATCAACAAGGTTCACATACAACAGTCAAAGAAACTATAATCAACCACCAAGGCAAATACATGCTATACCAAGACATGAATATAACGCAATACATGCATCAGCACACGTACAGCCTAGAAGTAATGAAGTCGAGAGGGTAGTACAAGCTACGCTAGCAAGCGCACCTGAAGTTGCACCGGCGTATCCAAGAACCTTACACATAAACACCAGTACAGCATGCAGACGATGTGGTCAAGACGGTCACATGGCACGATCCTGTCGCAACCCTAAGATCCTCTTCTGCTGGCAATGTGGTAAACGCGACATTAGGACTATTGAATGTTGTCGTCAACAAACGGGAAACGAGCCAGGCCTACATCCAGAGCGAGGAATGATGAGGTCATCAATGCAGCCACCTCGCACACAACATCACTAGGGCAAGACAATGGTCATATCTTCGCCATTGTTACCCTAGGCGAAGAAAACGTCCGAGCCACCATCGACACAGGGGCAACAAAAAGCTTCATAAGCACGGCGTTAGCCAAAAGATGGCGCAATGAAGGACATATAGAAACACAACAAACAAGGGTTCGTCTGGCAGATGGTACAACGAGAGGAGTCAACGAAGTGCTAACCATAAAAGTTAAATTGGGTGAGAGTCACTGCACATTATCATTACTTATACTTCCAGAAGTAATAGACGACTTGATACTGGGCATGGATTTTCTAACTAAGATGAATGCCAAAATTCAATGTGGAGGTTACAATCTCACCTTACAACAACAGAATAACACTATGCCCATTATAAACACATGTACGGTAGCAAGAGAAAGTACTGAAGAAGAAAAAATTAAACAATTCCTACAAGAAGAACTCCAGGCCTTTGATACAATGGAGGGCCCATCTAATATTACCACGCATCGAATAACAATGCGTGACGAAGAGCCAGTGAAGCAAAGATATTATCCAAGAAATCCAGCAATGCAAGAAATCATCAGCCGAGAAATAGATGATCTACTCCAAAAAGGATGCATAGAACCCTCTAACAGTCCTTATAGTGCGCCAATCGTACTAGTAAAAAAGAAAACAGGTGCATGGCGATTGTGCATAGACTATCGTCAACTGAACGCAAAGTCAATTCCCGACGCATACCCTCTTCCAAGGATACAACACATCCTAGAACGCTTACGTGATGCTACATACATTTCAAGTCTAGATCTTAAAAATGGCTATTGGCAAATACCAATGGAAACCAATAGTAAACAATATACAGCCTTCACAGTACCAGGAAGAGGATTATTCCAATGGCGTGTCATGCCATTCGGACTTCATTCAGCACCAGCAACATTTCAAAGAGCATTAGACCAAGTTATAGGTCCAACCATGGAACCACACGCATTCGCTTACCTAGACGACATCGTTGTAACAGGGAAAACATTGGAAGAACACATGACCAATCTCAGAGAGGTACTACGGCGGCTCAAGACAGCAAATTTGCGCATTAACCCTGACAAATGCGAATTTTTTAAACGTGAAATCAAATATCTAGGGCATGTTGTAAGCAGCGAAGGAATACACACAGACCCCGACAAAGTAGCAGCGATACGTGAATTACAAGCACCCACAAATGTACGTGAACTACGACGCTGTCTTGGGATAGCATCATGGTACAGACGATTCGTACCCGACTTTTCAAAAGTGGTACAGCCACTAAGCTCACTCCTCAAAAAGGGTAAACATTGGAAATGGACCGAAGGTCAGCAGGTGGCATTCAATACATTGAAACAAAAACTAACAGAAGCACCCGTGTTGACCTGTCCAGATTTTACAAAGAAATTCATACTTCAAACAGATGCTAGCGACTATGGTCTAGGTGCAGTACTTACACAAGATGTAGAAGGAGTGGAGAAAGTAATTGCATATGCAAGCCGACATTTAAATAAGGCAGAACGCAATTACTCACCAACGGAAAAAGAGTGTCTAGCAATCGTATGGGCTATACGAAAGATGAGGCCATATCTAGAAGGCTATAAGTTCACTGTAATCACTGATCACTTGTCACTCAAATGGCTAAATTCCATCGAAAGTCCGACTGGCAGAATAGCTAGATGGGCATTGGAACTACAGCAACATTCATTCGATATCCAGTACAGACGTGGAAAGTTAAACGTAATCGCAGACGCTCTATCCAGGCAGCCACTAGAAACCTTAGCCAAAGCAACAACCGAAACCCACCCCGAGTGTCCATGGTGGAAGAAAAGATTAAGCGAAATACGAAATGAGCCTCGAAAGTTTCCAGATTACATCATCGAAGAAGGAGAACTGTATCGGCATATTCCAAGCCAGACCGCAGACGAAGACAACGCCCCTTGGAAGTTATGTGTCCCCACACCACTACGAAGCAGAGTGATGTATGAAAATCACAATCAACCCAGTGCAGGTCATCTAGGAATACGTAAAACCATTGCACGAGTAGCAAATCGATACTACTGGCCAGGCATGTTTCGGGACGTAAGCCAGTATGTACGCCAATGTACCACATGTCAACAGTATAAAACCAGTCAACAGAAACCAGTAGGGGCGATGCTAACACAAATAGCTGATGAACCATGGGCAATGGTTTGCGCTGATTTTGTAGGTCCTCTACCACGATCTACACATGGTAACAACATGCTTCTCGTTTTCTTTGACCGATTTTCAAAATGGACCGAACTCATTCCTCTACGACGTGCTACATGTGAAACTCTAAAGAAGGCTTTCAGAGAACGAATCCTAGCCAGATTTGGAGTACCGAAGGTATTAATAACCGACAATGGAGTACAATTCGTGGGAAAAGAATTTCAAAAATACTTGAAAGAAATTGGAGTCCGCCAACAATTCACCGCGCCGTACACACCACAAGAAAATCCCACAGAACGAATGAATCGAACAGTAAAAACAATAATAGCACAATTCACAGGAAAGGACCAAAGAAAATGGGATGATTTACTTCCGGAAATTACCCTAGCAGTAAACTCAAGCATTCAAGATACAACAGGGTTTAGTCCAGCATTTCTAGTCCAAGGTAGAGAACCGCGACTACCGAATACTCTATTCGATGAAAACACTTTAGGTACCGCTCAAGTCCACAAAACACCTAAAGAGAAAAGCGAACAAATGAAAGAAATCTTTGTGATAGTACGACGAAATCTTGAACGAGCAGCGCAGAACCAAGCTAGATATTACAATTTACGCAGAAGGACATGGAAACCCACTGTTGGTCAACTTGTGTGGTTGAAACAACACCATTTATCTAAAGCAGCCGACAATTTTGCAGCCAAACTTGCTCCTAAATATGATGGACCTCATCAAATCATAGATTTCATATCACCAGTAATAGTGCAAATTAGGAAAACAGGTGGTGGAAGTACAAGAACAGCCCACATAAATGAGTTGAAAGAATATAATGTGGAAAATCAAGCTGAAACAGCCCAACCATGAAAACCATCAATATTTACAAACATCAAATCATCATCAAACCACAATCAAACCAGAAGATTGTATCCTAAATGTCAATAGAAACAACACGAATTGTCAAGAATGCCGATAAAAACAAATATCATCGAAGTCATCAATATTTTTATCATCACTTAAGATCAAACTGCCATCAATATTATACAACCATCAATATCATCGTAAAGTTCAAATAGCAGTATCAAAATAATCACCATCCACTAAAATAAACAGCAAAATAAAACAAAATGAACAAAACTCGCAAAACATCAATAATATTGATCAATAATAATATAAATAATTAATAATAATAAAACTAATAAGAATTGCAAAGTCATAAAACAAAAATAATGCATAAAATAAAATCTTACATATTTCGTCAGAAATAATGCCTCACCCGGTATCAGTCAGAAGAACTAAAAATCAACAACGGGATATTGTAATAGTTAAAAATGTATGTATGTATATACATTACAAAAGAGAAATGCCGCAAATATTCAACAGCAGAAAGCAAAGAGAAGAACGGTTGTACATAGATATGGGAAAATATTATTATTTCAACTGAGTAACACAAAGAAGAGAAAATACATAAGATATGAGAGCAGAACAGTTGCACATAGATATGGGAAAATATTATTATTTCAACTGAGTAACACAAAGAAGAGAAAATACATAAGATATGAGAGCAGAACAGTTGCACAAAATACCGTGTGTAACTAAAAGCGGCACTATACCAAAATTAGTGCAAATTAAAATACACTGGAAAATATTTTGTATGTTTGTGTGTATGAATTATGAATTATGCTCAAACACCAAACAAACTAAAAACTACACTATACAAAATGTAACATACACTATGTTTTAGGAATTATATACAAAAAAAAAAAAAAAAAAAAAAAAAAAAAAAAAAAAAAAAAAAAAAAAAAAAAAAGGAAAAGATAAATAAATATAAATTTAAGGGTACGAACCCACATATAAGAAAAAATATATATATATATACATAGCATAAGAGGTATATACCCATTTATATATTTATGAAAAGAAATAAAAAGAGAAAAAAAATAGAGAATAAGAAAAAAAAAGGTTCAAAGATCACCTAGGAAAAAAACATATAAAAGGGCACACAAAACTAAAGGAAATCAAAACAAAACCCAAAGGAGATATGGACTCACACAGGCAGGTGAAAAGACCTTATACTGAGGAAACTAAAGGCGTAGACACACACGCAAAAATTCCGAGGGTCGTACTAAGAAGACTGGAAGATGATGAAAATTATAGTGTCATCACCATAAACAGCACTACAAGCACCAGTAATAGCGGCGTATCTACGGAAATCTACGATCCATACCGAGATCGGTCCACCGACGAAGACACCGAAGAAGAAGAAGAACATATCGAAAATGAAGAAGAATATTCCGAAGAAGATGCTGTAGAAGAAGACGCCGTCATACCAGCTGAACCAGTCCCATCGTCCGATGACAACGAAAGCAAAGAAGACGACAGTGAGTACAACAACCGGAAAGGCTTCATGACGGTTACATCACATACACAAAAAGAAGAAGGAATAGGGTGTACAATAATCACCACCACCGTAACCTATAGATGTACGATATACAACGATGGAACAAACCAACCAACAACAACCCAGAAACCGATGATAGAACACAGCAACAATAATGAAGAAATCCACAATAATTACACCAACAACAACAATAGCCAAGAAACCCATAACAACAATAGCGAAGAAACCCATATTACCTACGAAGAAACACCCAACAATAAGAGTAAACCGGATGATAACAACAGCAAAGATAACAACAACAGCAGTGAAGAAAATAACAACAACGATCTTATCCAGGACCTTCTACCGGAGTATTTGGAAAACGATGTACTAATCGTAGAAGAGTTGAGCGACATTTTGGGCCTAATCGAGGACGAAGATCATTTGTCAATCCCAATCACCAATCTCACAGGAGACCAATTGCCTGACCAGTTACAACACGAGTTGCGGGAAGCAGCGGGAAAGCAGCGACGGAAGAGATGCTCATTTAAAAGAGAATACGATGGAAAGATATACAAAGTACGAGTAAAACCAAATGGGTGCATCATAGTCAGTCTTGGCTCTACTAAGTAAGGGGGGGGTGTAAGGACTCAAAATATTAGAGTTATTTTGATCCCACAATTTAAATGTAACATATGTATGAATATATAAAATGAAGTAAAGTATAGACATACATATTACAGTACGATAAAACATGTAAAAAACTAATATGAACAAAACGGTACAACAGAAGGAAAATTAGTATAAAAGGACATGCATTAAACAGAACAAGACACTCAGACTTAGATCGTGGTCTAAGGTAGTAACTTGGTGGTTCTATTGTTTTCTATTCGCTAGATTATATGTAATAAACCAACCGATGCGTCCGCACGGTAGGCTAGTACAAAAGAGTCGTTAGTTTATATCAGCAGAGCGTCCGCATGCTAGGTTCTTCATAAGACATTATTCATTCGTGAGGTATTAATTGGATCTTGGCGTAAGTCCTTACGTCAAGATTAAGTTTCACTGAGGTATTAATCGGCATCAGGGGGTCGTATCCACGTACCCTGGTGTAGCGAACACGTAATTGCCACGGACCATACAATAAACGACAATGACCTAATCATCGTATCACGAACACACACAAAGGAAACATACGAACGCAAACCGAGCGCCAAGGAAGGCAAACGAAGGCAAACGAGCGCCAAGGAAGGCAAACGAGCGCCAACGAAGGCAAACGAACGACCGAGAAGGACGATTGAGGGGCTGCAAGGAACAAACAAAGACTGTACGAAGTACCAAGAATAAAAATAATCGAGTGTATTTAAAACCAACAGTGAATAAAATAAATAAACAGGTGAACAAAGAAAACCGAAACGAACTATCGTGAATTATTATTTACGCACCCTGGTTACTCGCTGAGTATACCCTGACAAAAGAAAAGGAACCAGGAAGGTTCGTTACAGTATGGATTAAAAATATATCAAGGTATGCACTTATATTTATATCTTCTTATAAATTAGATAAATATATGGAAACATATACGCAAAGATTTTATTTTATAGTGATAGCGATTTCATTATTTGAATTTTCAAAATTAACTTTATAAATATCACAATAAAAAGTTTAATCGCCATTAGTTATGCATATACTTTACATGTTGATATTTTTCTTTCTTCTATTAAAGATTGATTAAAAATCAAGTAACTTCACATCGCTATCTACAGTATTCAACAAACAGTGAAGTTTTTAAAACACATAAATATGAAGGAAGATAGTATCAGAGATGTCAAACAAGAGCAACATTTTTAACATTTTTAACATTTGCGAATTATGAAAGACAGCTGGAAGTACATTTCGTTGTTTACGTCGACTTTGAGTGCATCTTTGAACCGTTGAGAAGGAATGACTCAACGCCAACATCAACTTCGCATTAACATATACCGTGTGCCTTTCTTATTTTATTTAAACGTAGTTATAATAATGATTTAAATAAGTTTATGCTGTATACAGGCAAAAATGTTTCCAAAAAAATTATAGAGTATTTAGTATAATAAGAGAGTAATAAGAGATATTCTAGAAATTAAGTAAAATTAAAAAAATCATAAATTTTAACTCAAACACAAAGTGTTTTGTAAAAAATATTTAGATGACAATAAAGATGACGATCATTGCCATTTAACTGGAAAGCATAGAGGTCCAGCACATAATAAAATCAAACATACAATTTTAAGTCACGAAATTTGTGCCGATATTTTTCCACAATTTCTCAGGCTATGGTTGTCATCTATTCGCAATGGAACTTTCATCAGTTCCTGGTGATATCAACTTAATTTCTTTAACAAATATGTATCTTTCTCCAAGAATATTCATTAATGAAAAAGAGACGATTTTAGGTTTATGTCCGCAACATAAAGTTTTTTTCCCCGAAGCAAAAATAATTCGATTTAATTATAGGGAAGGGCGTGTATCCATATGAATACGTATCCTCTTTTGATCAACTTAATGAAAATATTTTACCAACTCAAGAACACTTTTCCTGCAACTTAACCAACACGGAATGCTCAGCCAATGATTATGAACATGTTCAAAAAGTTTGACATTCGTTTGAGTGTTTAAATCTTCGTGAATATTTAGAGTAGATTGCCCATCTGTGCAAAGTTCGATTTTTTTCTGCTGAGAAAAATAAGATATAGAAAAAAATATAGAGGACTATTTTTAAGCCTTTGATTAAATTTTCTATTTCTTATTTTTCTCATACAATCTTTCAAAAAATCCCATTCCTCTCGGAATGCAAACCTAAAAACGAC
Source organism: Toxonevra muliebris (assembly GCA_963691655.1). NCBI lineage: Eukaryota > Metazoa > Arthropoda > Insecta > Diptera > Pallopteridae > Toxonevra > Toxonevra muliebris. Next base: position 30,484,711 of record OY829329.1, read on the forward strand.
CGAAATTGCATTAAAACTTTTAACGGATATCTATATGTATGTCTTTATGGAAAAAATTATAAGAGGTAGCAACGTTCAGTACTGCAAAAGACAATCTGTGGGCAACAATAAATTTATGAAGAATTACAATATCAGTGAACCATCCGAATACTTAATGTATTTAAATGCCATCAATTCTGTGGTAAAAATAAAAAACAGCATACCTCGACTTAAAATGGAAAATATTTTATCATATATTTTTGACTATAAATAATAAACTGATGCGAATTTGAAAATAATTTTTAAAATTATATATCGTTTCAAGAATAGTCTTTAATTTGAAGATAAAGACGTTTTATACAATGCTATAGTTTCTTTAATATTTCTATTCAAATCTATTAAACTCAGCTGACAAGAAGATAAACTAAAGCTGTTATTCCTTTTTACCACAGAATTTATATGGGTGGGCAGTGTCCGAATATCTTCTTTATGGAGAATTTTAATGGATTGATAATATTGATGATTTCAAAACATTTGAAGGTGATGAAAACTCATTATTGGGTTATGTATTGGAGGTTGATTTAGAGTACCCTCAAAGTTGTCACGATGATCATGGCTTACCGTTTTGTGCAGAAAGCAAGAAAACATCTGAGTTCAAATGCGTAAAATTAATAACTGATTTAAGATCTCTGAACAATGTATCAAAAATGGTATAAAATTAAAAAAACTATAAAGTTTAGCCAATCACAATGGTTGAAAAATGATATCGATTTAAATAGTCGTCATCGTACTGAGGAAAAAAATACATATGAAAAAATTTCTTTAAATTATTAAATGATGCTGCTTTCGACAAAAAGCAACTCTGCAACGATCTGAAAGTAACCACCTCAACCGAGCACGGGAGAAAATGTTTTGTGTTCGTCGAAGACCGAGCACCAATATAACCAGGCACTTAGGAGCAAAGAGCTCTAATAGTAAGACCTCATTTCCATAGTATAGCATATTTTGCAGAAGATTTAATCGCTGTGAAATTTAAAATAGAACACACTGTATATAATAAGCCAATGTATTTAGGCTTATCATTTCTTGAACTGTCAAAATGGAAAATGTATGATTTTCATTATGACTATATAAAACCCAAATATGGGGAAAATGTTTTTTTTAAACTATATGGTTACAGACTCATTTATATATAGCATTAGAACATAATATTTTTACTATGATATCAAGGATGGTATTGATTAAAAATTTGATACCAGTGAATATCCAATTGAAAATGTTTTTTAAAATTCAAACAATAAAAGGTTTGTTAGGGAAGATAATATCAATACCTATGCTTAGAGGCATTACAAATTTACAATGATATTGCCAACTAAATATTTTTTGCAAATATGGCGAACGCTATCTAAATATTTCATTCGAGTAAGACAAAGTTTTTTTATTGAAATAAATTGAAATATAATTGTTTAACTTAGTTTTAGTGTTTGTATAATAAAAATGTATGTAATTGTTTTATTAGGTAAAGAAAAAACTTTTGAAATTATAAATATTTTATTAAAATAAAATTTTTAAACTAATTTAATTGAAAACTTTATTGTTTTATTGCTTCTTCGTAGCAAGCGTATTATTATAGAGATGAGATTTATGTAAGTGCATATGATTTAAATAATTTTCTTAATTTCTGCTTACATTTCTGAATACACTCCAACTATTCGATCATGTATGAGAAAACAATATGCTGATGTTTTATCCGGGATATTTTTAGAAGTTTTAAATTCAATTTTGATGTCTATTGGTCCTGTTTTAACTGACGGATTATATTCTTGGTAGTTTCACCTTAAATTCATTAGTTTATAGGATTGGTTGTGGATCTCGTGTATAATATAGTTTGGTTGGGATTTTGAATACAAATCATATAAAATAGCATAACGTTTATGAGCAATTTTAAGAATAAGGTTATGATAAGGATATAACTCCGAATTAAGGTATACTGTTATATATAAAATACTGCAAATTTTTAATTTTAAATTCTAGATATTTGTTTTATCAAACTAAATTAAACTAAATTTATCCATCCACACATTTTGTCCGCTTGATGTGTTTTTCTTATTTTTTCTCTGCTAAGTATTTCTACTCCTAGAAATGTATTGAGTTATAGTCTCATTCGAATATTTAACAATTTTAGTGTTTCTAACATCGTTCTTATTGGGGTGTATTCACTATATTTTATAATACTCCTCATCGCTTTAATTTCTAGTTTTTAAAGTCTTTCAATATGTGTTTGGTTACAGCAGGCATACTGTATTGTAGAACAGTATTCAAAATGTGGTTTTATTAAGGGGAAGGCCACTGTGACGGGTCAACATTTTTTTTAATCTTAAATTAAAGTTTTTGTATTCAAAAAAATTTCCATCCAAAATTCAAAAAATTGCTTGAGTTACAGCCATTTTAGTGACAGTAAGTAGACTGAAAACTTAATGGATTGAAAACTTTAAACGCGTTTTTCTTGAAACGACTTTTTTCGAACTGGTCGCGTCGATAACTCGATCAATTATTTACCGATTTTCAATTTTCTTATTCCTTTCGTTTGTCTTTGCAGTGGCTATCGTTAAACGTAGCTGATTTTCAAATTTTTCATTTTTGCTATTTTTAAGCTCTTTTGAAACAAAAAAAAGGGTCGAAACATAAAAAAATGTTCAATCAGTCGCCATTTTGTGGGAATTAAAAAAAAAAAAAACGCTACGTGCGACGAGAATTATACTTATATAGATTTTTAAAAACGAAAAATCTTTTTTTCAGAAAATCCGTTCTTGAAAAATCGACCATGGAGGGGGAAATTTTTTTCGGGCTCCACGGCAACGCCTATATCTTTAAAACTATTCAATATTATTTAATAAAAATTTATGGAAATATTGTTTGAAGTGCACTTAATAAAATGAATATAAAACGATCCCTATATTCTTTATTTGACAGATCAAAAAAATTCCAGAAAATCACTCATTTTTCCGGCCGTCTCAGTGGCTTTCCCCCTTAACACGTTATAGATTTTGATGGCTATCAATACGTTGATTTTGCATCTTATTCCTAAAAAAAACAATTTTTTGCCAATTTTTTTAAAACGTGGTCCGAAAAATTCTAATTTGATGCTTACATGCTTTATGTCACTGATTAGGTTAGCTTTACATTCTTTATCGTCATTCCCATACGAGTAGATCAATGTATCGACCGCATAAAGTATCATCTAACTATTAGTAATTTTGTGTTGCATGACGTTTTTATGTATTATGAGCTCGCATTTCTATTTTCATGAAATCAGATACATTGTGTTGACAACTGTTGCGTTCGCTTTATTGTTATTCCACCTAGTGATGATTCGATACAAGTAAATACGAACAAATACTCGATACTTTTCATTCGATTCAAGTCCTTTTTTTACTCGATGTCATACCATAAGTATTTTACTTGGTATCGAAAAAAAGGGTGAGTATCGGATACTCGATACTTTTGGAAAACATTGAATTATAAAACTGAAATATAGATATACAATATCTAAGATTGTGAGCAATTAATAATATATTTCAAAATGCTACTGCAGAATTATTCAATACGCATATTCAAAATATTTCAGTTCACATTGGAATATTGCAATGAGGTTTTAGAAAATTATGGAGGCCATGTATGTACAATACTATGCATATTGAAATCTTTTCATTAAAACCAAATAATTTTAAAAAGCTATAATCTGTTTTTATAGTTCTCCTGTTATTATAAATTTGCTTGCGATTTGTAACTGAACATTATGAATATCATATAAGTTAACGCTACTCAACAAATTGCAACTTTTCTTTTTCGCCAGGTAGTTCATACGTCATTTCCTTATTATTCACGGGGTTCAAGTTGAATTATCTCAAAAACATGGCGAATAGGCAAAAAACTGAGTACGCAATCGTGATCAGAGAAATAATGTATGAGGTGCCTGACGCTAAATTCGTGTTGAGTAGTGTATTTTGTCTCTTTAAACGAATATTCGATAAAAGTACATATTCGATACATTTTTCCGATATTTTCGGTGGCATCGATACTTTTATTCGATACAAGTAATGAGTAAAAGTATCGATACTATATGAGTATCGAATCAACACTAATTGCGCCTCCTAACTGTAGGCCGATTACGCAAAAGGAAATAAATTTTGGTATTTGGTTATGAAGTTCTCTTCCGACTCTTTCGCTTCGGTCTAAAGTGCGAAAGAGTTGACAACTCCGTTGATTTTTTTTGGTTTGAATTATATCTTTCACCTCCTCTCGTTCTGCAGCCAAAAACAAACAGCATCCAACTAACAATCGCAACTCATGTCCGATAGCTTTTGACATGACAGATTGGTGGCGAACCTATTGGTTTTTGAATTAAGCCTAAATTTAAGAATTTTTCTCTAAAATAGTTTTATACAATAATTTTACGTTAATATTACCCAGAATGTAAAAAAATCAATTTTTGTTTTTTATTTGTTCACTCTTGCTCTTTTTATTTGTCTATTCACAATAGAAACTGGAAATCTCTAAAATTTCGTTCGCCTTTCATAATAACATAGTTCGAAGCAGATCGCACTTAAAAAGCCGGAAATTGTACGATCTGCCGCGCTTTACATAATCGACCTACGGGTACCTGAGAATTAACGTTCCAAAAAGCTTAAGAGTGAATTGCGACCTCTTTGTAAAATATACTTTTTGGTTAAGCAGCGTCGTTTGCGAAACGGCAGCGTGAATGCTGATAGTGTACAGTAGCCGCTGATTGGCATATCGGAAGTCAAAACACTGCCTTGGGGGAACTTCGAGCTGAACGCAAATTTACCTTTGCCTGATCGCGATTCTTGATGAGTTTGAGGAATTATTTTTTTTTCTTTTCATTTCAGTTTGTATTTTAGTCTTCTCGACCATTTTGTGACCATTTCTGCTAATATTAAAAATTAATTTATTAGATTTATTTTCTAAAAATTCATATTTATTTATTTAAAGTATATTAATTTAAATTTGTTTATTTTTCACAATTACTATCAATACATTATTTTATAATCAATGATGTACTAAGCATACGTTCATCGTATTTTTATTGAATTATTAATATTACGTTAATTATATTTTCCTTTCATTATTAAATACACACTTAAAATTTTAAATTTTTATCGCAAATTAATATTAATTTTCATATTTATTTTATTGCTTCGTAATGTGTTTTTGTTACAAACATTTTTTAATGCACCATAACATTTAATGCAATTAGAATTTATTAAAACTATATTTATTTTTGTTATATGTTAAATTAAACCTTAAAAGTTTATATTAGAAGTAATGTAAAACTGTTACATTGAATTTTAATATTTTTTTTAAGTGATAAATATGTTACAAAAAAAGTGCATAGTTTTATATTATAATTTATATCATTTGCATTTTTTACATTGCATTTTAGTGTTAGGTGTCAATATCTCTATTTATTATATCTCTTTCTTTTAGCAACACTTTAATAAAAAAATCTAGTCGCCTGGAAGTATTATTTATTTTTCGTTTTGATTTTTTTTAATTTTATTTGCAGTAACAAAATTCAACGAAAAAAAGGAAATTGACTGCTTATGGGAAAATTCAAACACGACAAAAAAATGTTTTGTAGGGGCAAAATGCTTTTTCAAGATATAACTAGCCTGGAAGAATTGAAATATTCTTATTGTGTAAATAGGGATAGTGTCAATAAAGCATTATACTTTAAAGTACAGCAAAATTACATTGCCGGAACATTGAAATCGTAAAAGAAATTTAAGTTTTCAACAACTTGAGCAAAAGAAATAGTAAATTTTAGAAAGCATTAATTGGGTAAGGTGCAAAGTAGACAAACTATTGAGCAGCTGTTAAATGTGCAGTTGAAAATGCGCCGAAAGTTATGCAACAATTTTGTTTGCTGACTACGTGTCTGTTGATTTGAGAAGGCAGATTGAGGATTTTAAATATATACAAATAATAAACATGTAAAACAAAAAAAAATTATGCACTTTGATAAGCATCTGCAGCTAAAGACGTTGATGAAGATGGATGAGGTGCCGGCGGTGCAGCAGCAACAATAATTTCACCTGTAGCACTATGTTGCTGATAATAATAGCTAACAGTATGTAGAGGAGGAGGCTGAGATGGTGGTAAATGTTGACGTCCAGCAGCAGCAGAATGTGTTGCTGTGGTAGTTATTGAGCTGCTATCGTGCAAATACGTGTAATGGTGTTGCTGTTGTGACAGTGCAGAACTTGTTGTATGCATATTATGATGCTGTTGATGTTGCTGTTGATGATATTGATATTTTTGTTGTTCGGCATTAGTTCTTGCAGCAGCACCGGCGTTGACATTTGTTGTTGTTGGCATTGGTAGTCCAGCAGCAACAGTTTTTGTTGCTGTTACAGCTTTTGTCTATAAACCAGATATGATAACCTCATGCTGCGCATCATCATCAATTTCGGGTAGTTCTTGCTTATGTATAATAACCGTTTGCCCATCTTCTGTGGTTATAGTTTGTTGCTGTTGTGGATTTTGTGCAGGTTGACGCGGCGCTGTTTGACCTGATGAAAGAAATGTTTAAGTTTTAATTATATTAACAATAATTTTCATATATTATGTGCTCACTCTTACCATATTTCTGATGAATACCCCTATGGCGCTTTAATGCAAAACGATCTGCAAATGCCGCCGAACAAATATCACATTTGAATGGCTTTTCTCCCGAATGTACTTTAGCATGGTTCTTCAAATGCGCCGCTTGTGAGAATGCCGAACCGCATATATCACATTTGTATGGTTTCTCACCAGTGTGTATACGTCGATGATTCCAAAGTGTGGCATGGCGTGCAAAACCTTTATCGCATACCTCACAAACGTACGGACGCTCGCCGCTATGCGTGCGTTCGTGATTTTTTAAATGTGGTGATTGCGAGAATTGCATGCCACAGGTTTGGCATCTGTAGAAAAGTTTCAAGTTTAATTAAATTTTTTCAGAAATTTAATTGTTTTTACTACTTACTTATAAGGCTTTTCGCCTGTATGAATCCGGGCGTGATTTTTCAAATAGACCGCTTTAGCAAAGGCCAAACCACAAATTGTACATTTGTAGTTCTTTTCTCCGCTGTGCAGTTTTTTGTGTGACCATAAACTAGAATATCGTGAGAAAGTCCCACCGCAAATGTTACAAGTGAAAGGTTTGGGATTTCTGCAAAGAAAGCAGCCATTAAAAAGTTTAAAGTTTTTTAAAAATTATGTGTCTACTTCAGACGCTCCTAACTTACTCAGTTTTTACATTGACTGCTTGCATTTTAGTACCTCCAGCGCCATTCCCTACAAAAATAACTCCCGAGCCGTTGCATTTTTGGCACTTCGTCACCTGTTGTGAGTTACGTTTCTTCACCGGATGGTGACCGGCAGGTGTTGGATTTTCACGTTTTGGCACCACCTGCTGTTGCTGTGTTTGCTGATTCACCAGCTGCTGCAATTGCGCTTGCGCTTGTGGTGTTGTTGATATTATTTGCACTGGCTGAATCTGATTTGGTAATAAATTTTGAGCTGTCAACGAATCCATTGATGAATCTGATGTTCCGCTGGGCAACTCATTCATTTCAAATTTAATATCACCATTCGGTGCGAGAAATATTTGTGTGGGTTGCACTTGCTGTTGCTGTGCAGCGGCATTAGCAGCAGCTGCTTGCTGTTGGACTTGTTGCTCGGCCTGTGCGCATGCATCACACCGTACCACTTTAGGCCCTTTACGTTTGGCGGGCTGTAATATTGGACCGCCACATGAAATGCATTTACTTTGTTCATATTTAAGTGATTTTGAATTAGTGGCGTTGCCACCACTGGTTGATACAGTCACTTCGTTGTGGGAGGCGGCAGCAGCAGCAGCTGAATTTGATTGTTGTTGTTGCTGTTGCTGCTGCTGTTGTTGCTGCTGCTGTTGCTGCATTACTGCTGGCTCAAGTGCTTCCGTTGCCACTATTTGTATTTGTCCCATTTGTCCATTTTCTGTTATAATATTTTGTGTTTGCACCAAGCCTTGTGCATTCACCACGGCTATTGTTTCAGGTTGTCCTTGCTGTTGCTGTTGTTGTTGCTGTTCTCCACCACCTTCGTGTGCGTGAGCACGTTTGTGATGATTTAAGAGTGCTAGATGTGAGAACATTAGTCCGCAAACATCACACTTAAAACTGATATTTGAAATTGTATTTTGTATTGGAGAAATAGTCTGTGTAAGGAGTATTAAGTTAAATTATATTTCCATTAATTTAATATTTCGTCTTACCGCTGATATTGGTTTATTCTGATTGACAATTTGTAAACGTCCTTGAGCATCCAATGTTGCAATTCCAATTGCGCTTCCTTGATTCAATTGCATACCATTGACGAGTGCATAATTATAGCCGCCCACTGGTTGTGCAATATAACATGTTTTGTTATCATCGGTGGTTAATTGTGCTAGATTTAATTGTGTCGCATTACCCTTTAAGAGAAGAAAAAAATTAGTTAATCAATAAAAAAATTAATATTAAACACTGTGAGTATATATTTAGTTTAGATGGTGGGTTAAACATAGTTAAACTTTCATATAATTTTTGACAGCTGAAGTAAGTTTAAACTCACACTGAAAAACTCTTTCAGAGTTGAAAAACTACATACATTTGTTGTGGTATAATAAAATGTTGGCTGCTCAGTTTTTTGTCCTTCAATTTTCGGTTGCTTTAGTATGGTACCATCCGCAGTTTGATATTGTATTGTTGTAGGCTGTCCATTTGCTCCAATTGCATTTGTTGTAAATATTATATTTTTAGTTAATTCTTCCATCATTGAGGAAATGTATCAAACTAGACGAAAAGAAAAAAATATAGAAATTTATTCACACTATTCATCATTTTTATTGTTACATCATATATCACATCTACATAATTCTAAAACTAGTTTGTGTTAAAAAACCTACACAAGAAATACACTACTTTATCCTTGCACTCCTTTTTCACAAAGGAATTTACTATCAAAATCATTGATTTAGAAAGTTATCTTCAACTAAGCGCTAGCAAAAAATATTAGAAAAAAGTTGTTTGAGCTGTTTTGATGTCATTTCTGTTTCATTTTACAGATTTGCAGTCCGTAGTTTCCGTCTAAAAAGAGTTTAGGCACTAGTTTAGCGAAATTCCTCCGAGCTGATATTTCACAATGGGGCTGGTAAACACTTTCACTAAATATGGGACAGTTAAGAGAAAAACTTATAGCCGAAATTGTACAGTTCAATCGCATAAAACGATAAGTGCTGTAGTTTCTGCCTGAATAATTTATTGTCTTACAAAATGCATTTATCAAGCAAACTGAAACCGCAAGGCTTTCCGATTCGCTTGACATTTTACCAAAAAATACTCAAATAGTGGATGAGGATGACAATTATTAGATCATCTGAATTTACTTTCACATGATTTTTATTTGTGGGGCTACTGCAAGCAAGAAGTTATAAAACTAAACACACTGAAGCAATCAATTCCCACAATAATTGCGGGAATACCCGACATAACCCTTCAGTTAGTAAGATGTCGCACGTACGTTAACGAAATCAACTATTTTTAAAAAACATTAAAAGCACAAAATAAAATTTATTTGTTAAATGAAATAACAATGTACATAAATAAATAAAAAAGCTATTCATGTGTCTTAATGTAGGAGAATTCATAATGTAGGAGAATTCATAAGAATTCAAAATTGAGCATAATGAAAAAACAATGTTTGAAATCGGATAATATTTATTGGTGCAGCAAGAAGTATGCAAAGTATAAATTATGGTCGAAACTTCTGAACTTTGAACCTCTTGCTGCACCAATAAATATTATCCGATCTTAAAATTCTTTTTGCATTATGTTTGTACACTCAAGGAGAAATAAGAGTTGTGAAATTTGAAAAAATTTTGGGTAAAAAAAATTTTGAAAAATCATAATTTATTGTCGAAATTTCGGTATTTTCCAGACCCTTTTGGAACCGGAAGGAGGAATTTGTTTCCACTTTTGTTCATCTGGATTTGAAATAACTTTACTATGCTAATACTTTTTAATTCGATGAATTTTTAGCATTTTTTCATGTCATTCATTTGCTCAATTTTGTTACATACTCATAGTCATTAAGGGTTTATTACTCGTCTAACAGAAACTATAAAACTTTGATTCAAAGTTCAATTATTAAGGTTTCATTTAAATTCTCGAAGAAAAATATCTTCGAAAAAGAAAGAGGTCGTGGCCTTAATAGTTATCGATATTTACCTTTTTGCATTGTGAATTATTTGAAGTCACATCAAACTCTCATTCCAAATTCTTACTCTTTTTATTTACAGTTTACAAAATTTAACAAATACTTGAAAGTTTTTATTCAATGAGTATTTTATTTTAGGTTAATTAGTTGACTCTGTTTTTGGTATCGTCTTTGCCACTTTTTTTCAAGAGTGTCCATAGATTCCCAATTGCCTTCACTTAGGGTGTGTGACGGTGTGTCAATGTCTTTACTGCAGTAATAGAGTACATAAATACGACTTATGTTTCGAGTCATTATTCTGTCAAAAAGCCAAATAAATGAACACTGATGATTAATTTTGTTCTTAAAATATCAAGATACAGTTCCTTATACATATTTTCTTCGAAGCACGATCGTAAAAAATCACATAATCCTAGTATTCGGTTGAACGTAAAATGTACACCAGTGGTTTCTTCCTGGCTACTTTTAAATAGTAGTCTGTCTTTAGAATTACCTTACGAACAATCTCAGAGATACATCAACACAGCAGTAATTTTTATATCCAAAGTTTTTTCTAATTTTTATTCTTTCTTCTCCATCTGATTATTTTCTTGGTCGTCCAGAAAATAATCAGATGATACTTTCAAATCAACTCGCCCTTCAAATAAATAATAATTTTTAATTACAGTTATTGAATAACATATGTATTTGACCCCAGAATAACAAATGCACTTAGAAGTCTTTTTTGGAGTCACCGACTGGTTATTCATTCAACAGTCTTTTTTGGAGTCAAGAGAATGCAATCTTTTTTTTGAAATCATAGGAATCTTATGACTCCAAAATCATGACTGCTTTGAAGTCACTTGGAATCACTTGAATACCCTTAGAGTCAATTGAAGTCACATGCAGTCAAGTGGAATTTGAAGTCAATTGGGGTTTTGAAGTCAATTGGGATTTTAAGTTTTTCATACATTTTAGTGAAACCAATTTTCTAAGCAATGCCACAATTAGTTATTGTGAATGCCCTATTTTTTAAATATAATAGAATTCAAATTGTATCTTCTCTCATAAATGGGTACTCAATAAATACTCAGGTCTCTCAAACTGTTTCTGTCATAAATACTGCAAAAAGCGCAGTTCACTTTTATATTGTCGTAACCAAGGCGGATTTAACATGGTGGTAGCAGCATTACAACAAGTACAACGTAACAATAACAACACGTTACTTTGTTGTTGCTAAAAATCGTAATTGTCAAAAGCACAACAACAAATGCATGGAAAAAAAAACAAAGATTTTGACAGTTAACATTATCTTCATATAAAAAAAATTAGAAAAGAAGAAGACAGAACTGACGCTGCTATCACCTGTTATAATTTCGCCATGGTCGTAACTAGCCCTATGTCTACATTAAATTTATCTGTATTGCTTCAGTTAAATTTATTGCAATACCAATTGAATATTCGGGTTGGACCACAAATATTTTATTTAAAAACTCCTTTGTACTTCTATATAATGATCACAATTTCTCGACTCGTCTGCATATTTGTTGCATTTGTTCTTTTTGAAGCCAGTTTAAGGTTTGTTTACTTTTGTGCTAATAGCTGATTACCTCCTAAAATAACTGGAATTTGTTTTAAAGGTAGAATCAGAAAAAATCATAACGGTTTTATATGAACTCTTCTTGTGATATGCTGCGAGCGGCTTCAAATTTCTATAAGAGCAAAAGTGAAACAAATTTATTTCTCAGAGCAAAAACGGCACCTGAAGTGAAAATGAAGCATTTTAAAGAGCAAAAATTATATAACAGTTCTTTCAGAGCAAAATCGGTAGAGCGACATAACCCGTTTTTGAGTATAAATATACCACATTTTTGTGAACTTATAAATTAAACCCGGTGGTTCCCTCAGCCTCTCATATTATCCAAAAGCAAAACATACTCTATATACCAACAGTGCAATGGCTCTGAATGTAGCACACAGGTTTTTGAATACAGAGAGTCCTATGGGTTACAATGACTTTTTTGATTTTTGAGGTTTTTGCATTACTTCCCCTTTCTCAGTGAAATTGATTATGTTAGACTTTGTATCACGAACCTGAAATCGATCTTTTTCAGCTTCTTGAGTTTTGAAAATACCATTGAAACAAATTAATTTAATTACTAATTTTTCATAACATGTTTGGTGCTAGACACTGGCGACTGAGAAAAGTAACAAACGTTTTTCGGGAACGTTGGTTTCACAAAATTTTACACAAACAACAAATCGGTACCAATCTCAACATTGTGGGGTTACCGACTTCAAAAGTCCAAATTGTTTCCATTTCCCTGAAAATTGACAACTTCAAATCTCAAAAAAAAAAGTTTTCGAGTTAAGTGTCAGATATAACTGTTATTTATTTATTTTATTTATTTATTTATTTGTTAGAATTTATAACTTTTAACTTTAATTTATTTAATAAGCGAAATGTATTCAGAAGGCAGATTTCAGAACCTGGCCGACCTATCTCACCTATTAAAAATTTGTTTAAGATTTTCGTTTGTTTACGTTTTTATAATTTAGACACGCTGCTACTTCTCCCTTACTATTAAAAAATAAACATTCCCCAACACCGGCAAATTCGAAAAATTAAAAAAAAAAACATCTTTTTACATTAACAAATTCCAACACAATATGGCAACACCGCGCACGTAAGAAAGTGACGCCACTACATTTGTGAGAATATAAGCGCACAAAGAAGACAACGGTACAAGCATAGCTTTAAAAATAAAGAAACGAATAGGCAACAAAATAAAAGAACAAACGAAGCAGCGTATGAAAAGAAAAATGCGAAACGACGGTTGCAAAAATGAGAAATACGCTATAAAACGAGAGAAACGAACGAGAGATGAAAGAAGATGCAGGTAGAGTAGCAAACTAAAAAGTAGATAAGGTAAAATAAAATGATGAAAAAATGAAATGCAAGAATATTTTTATATATGCGATATTCCAAAAATGGACATAATAATGTAGCTTTGCTGCTTTCGCCCTAAATTATGCAGTTTTTCGCTAGTAGTAAAAAACGTGGCTATTTTGTAAACAAAAATATAACTTTCTTAGCAAGTAAACTAGACACAAATTATATAAAATAATATAAATGGGAGTTGACTGTATCTGTGTCTGTGGCAGCCAGTTTGCATGCAGACAAATCTTACCTGTTTACGCAATTACTTTTGCTACGCATTCACTTTATATGCTGCAATACTGCACCAAAAAGGAATAATGCCCACTGCTTTTTTTCTATACAAGTATTTCGTAATAACTTTTTGGCGCCGAAACTTTCAATACTTTTTCATGGTACAACTTTATTTTGAAAATAATTTTCGTTTATTATTGTTTTTTCTTTTTCTAACAAATTCCAAAACACAAAAATTAAATGTGTGAGATAGCAATGGACAAAAAAAATATTATTTATACTTCTTTAACTCTCGTTGCCGTTGTATCTTTTTACTTTTCTCGACTGCTTTTTCACATTTGCTCCAAGCACCGACAATCTTGTCTTTTGTCTCATTTACCACTACATCACTGCACTGCTGCCGCAATCAAAGAAAACCAACAACACTGTAACTACTACTCTTCTTCTGTATATATGAGTAGTGTGTACACAAGAGTAGCAACGCAATAAATGTAGAATAGACAAGAAAAGCAATATGGCGGACTACGTGATGGCAAATCACTTGAATCACTTTTTTTAAACAAGTTTATTTATGATTTTCATGTAGTTTCCAACAATTATTCTATAAAAATATTGCAATTTATTGTTTTTTACACAATTCGTTGTTATTTTTATTCGATCACAATTCTGCAAAATTCACTTTATTTATATTTTTATAAATATTTTCCACTCATATTTTTTCCAAATCTGCCGAACCTTTCACACGCATTCGCTGCACTCGTTCAACTGCTAAAATGAGACTGAAAAATTTGTAGCAATGTAGTGAGAAAGGGATGTGGCGCTACGTTTGCCATTTCATTCGCTACTCGTTTCGTGCATCTCGTTCGTTCATTTGATTTCGTTAAGTGGCGCTACCAGACTTAAAGAATAATTTCTTAGGCCACGCCATAGTGAAGCTGTAAAAGTATACGCACACAGATGCGTTTTTCCTGTTGCGGATCCGCAACGACATAAAAGCGTCAATCTAACCCACATATTCTTTTTATTCGCAACGTTTTTTCAAACATTCGCATCGTAAACACAATTTGCTGCGTTTTCGGTCAGGTAGATGGTAGATAACAAAGTAACAATTTTATTTCTGGAGACATTGAAAATCTAATTGAACTTGTGAAACGGTCATTTGTGATTTCCAAAAAAAAAAAAAAATCCTGGTAGCATTAAAGTCAATTGAAACTTTAAAAGCGTTTTTCTCAAAATGATATTTTTTAAGTCGGTGACCGTGATACTGAGAAAATACTGGACCAATTATTTTCAAATTTAATATGCTTTTTCAATAATCTAGTGATTAGTCGAAGGATTTTTTTTTATGAAAATCGAACTTTTAACTTTGACAGGTCGCCATTTTGTGAAATATGTATATGGTATTTTTTCAAATTCTTCGATCAATCACTATATAATCTTATAAGAGAAGTAAGTCAATTTCATTTTTGCATTTTATATGATCCAGATTTGCAAAATGTTGATTATCGCAAAACATGTTTTCCAGAAAGTTTCAAATTTTTTAAAATAAATATTGGTTAAAGCTAGGCGCCACAACTAGGATACTGTTGATGATTGTGTTTCCTTCTCTGACTCTCAAGCACAAATTTGCCCAACGTTAGCTCTTTCATCCTAGGTTTCGGATATGTTTCACGAATAACGATTCCAATGGTTTGTTAGTTAACCATTAGGTTAGGTTAGGTTGGAGTGGCTGTCGAGAGACACACTTAGGCCTGAACGGCCCATTCTGATACCACATAGTTGGACCTACAGTTTAACGCCGATTCCGAACGGCGGTGTGGCAATTTTTTATCGGCTTGGTGGTTTTGCCAAAACCCGGGTTTACGGGTTTCAGGTTTTAGATTTATTTAGCAAAGAAAAAAAATTAATTTTTTTTAAATCATGATGTTTGTAATTTTGTCCGTAAATCTAGTGTTAACCCTACGATGGGCACTTCTTTAGGAAGCGCCAACATCACTTCCTGGGCTTAATTAGGCCCAGTTGAATAAAACGATAGTTACGGCATGTTATTGCACAAAATTTATATAGGGTTTTGTTCACTAAATATTCTGCTATAGTTTGGTAAAAATAATCATCTTTTTAGAAAGCATACTAAGAAAAAAATTAACTTTTAAAATCGATCCAAATTTCTACTTGCAAATTACAAGCAAATAATATGTTTGCATAATTACAAAATTTAGGAAAACTGTATAGTTTTAATTAATGAAAGTTTTTTGGTTGTGATTTAGATATAATAGATGATGTTTGAAGGTAAATTGGATCGACCCTTTGTTTGGAGAGTATTTATGGAATTTGAGTTCAAAGTTTAAATAAACTTGAAATTTTTTTTTTCAATTTTAGTTTAAAATTTTGCATTTTAAAGTCCAAAAATATTTTTTTTTATTGAAATATTAATTGAAATTAATGGTGTTTCTTAGTGTAATACCAATTTTTCAACTAACAAGTAATATGAAAATACGTTGGAAATAGAAAAAGTTGTATGACAGCGCCCTCTAGCGTAGGTTCTACGCAAAAATAAACATCAAAAATGAATTCTTCGACCCCAAAAACAAATTAATTAATAGAAATAATCAATGTTTCATCAAATTTTTACTAATTTTTTCAGATTAGACAGCGATCTAAATTCGCCAACTTTAACTATGAATAACAAAAAATTACGCACTGAACTAAAAAAATGCCTTGGAGAGGTTGTTATATATATATATTTGTTTATATATATATATATATATATATATATATATATATATATATATATATATATATATATATATATATATATATATATATATATCCCATTCCCATTTTGGTTGTTGCATTGTGTTATTTGTATCTTTTGCTCTTACTTTTAGAGTGTTTCATTTTCACTCTAAACCGTATTACTTGTTCCGTTCTTGAACAGCGATTAAATTATTTCACTTTTGCTCTTATATTAATTTTAGCCCACTTTTCCTCTCGGCCTGTCAGTTATGAATTGTCTAGTTTTAGAAATGAGAGAAGCGTGTTTTTGGTGTCATTTTTACTGAATCGTTAAGTAGGTAGGTTATGAAGTAAAAGCCCAAAGTATGGAATGAGTCGTATAGTTTGAAGCGCATCTAAGGTTACTTTTTCGCCGGAGTTGAGATTTTGCCACTATTACCAAAATAAAACAGACTTCTTCTCTTAGTATGTGCTCTCTCTTTCTTAAGTTTCAATACAATTTGCAATGTAAAGAAACATTTGATTTAAAAAGAATAAACACATTTTTCAATTTCTTTACTTATTTTCACCGTAACTTTCCATTAATTTTTATTTCGGTATATCTGGGTTCGTACATTAGTTAGTTAGAAGGGTTTAATTAGAAATGTTCATAATCAGCCTCTGATTTTTAATTTGGAAAAATTTTTTGCAAATTTCTTCCAAATTTGGCAGTTCACACTTCAAATTAATTAATAAAAATTTAGTTAAATTCAATTAATAGGATTTAAATGAATTTCAAAAAGTTCATAAACTGCAGAGTTTCGGAACCCGCTACGGTTCCTCCTTTGTTTTACACACACAGTGTGGGACGCTTGTCACTTTTGGAAGAGATAGACGGCCGTTCTGGTCTGTGTTGGCGTTAACCTAACCGTAACCCACACGTTTTTTACCCTTTTAAACTGCCTTTAAAGGGCGTTTAAAAGATCGGGGGCTGAGTTTTAGGAAGATAAAATGGAAACATTTTTAAATTCTCGAGGCTGCGAGATTTGATCAAGAAATCCAAAAAAATGGAAAAATTTCACCTTGTTATTTTAGCCTTCACTGTGGGAAAATCCTTAAATTTCGACCTAGTTTTCGTTGCCTACATTTAGGCAGAAAATATGACAAATATGATTTAGAAACAAGTGCATTGCTGCTACTTGCTGCTAGATGGGGGAAAAGCAATAGCTGAAAATTTTAATATATTTTTTTGTCAGCTTTGAAACAATATTAATTGTATCAAATAAAAAAAAATGCTGATGAAGAATGATTGAAAGTGGCTTCGAAATGAAAAAAGCCAATTTTAATTGAATTTTACAAAATTCATAGAATCGAAATGCTATTTGTTTCCGTGCACTAAACTCACATCATAACTCAACCCCTACAACCCTGGCTCAACCTTGACACCTCTGAAGCTCATGTTTATTGTAATTGGAAACACACACAATCATATGGTTCTCCACATTTCTGCAATCAAAGTGCTTTAAATTGTAAACAAATTAATTTTTTTTCCAATTTCTATAAATAAAATCTACTTTTTTATTTTGATAATCAGTTGTTTTACTTGAAACGCGACAAAGTTGAAAAGTTCTTATTTTCCTCTCTTAACTCCGTTGCTGCGTCGTGTTAGAAAATATCGTCAAGTCCCATTTCCACATGGGAAGTTTTCTTGTCGGCAAGTTTCCAATTTTCTTTTGAACTTGCCACTCGCTTTTCCACACAGCAAGATTTCTTGGGTTTTTACTTTGTCTTTCATTCGTGTTGTGAAAAACATTTTATTACCTTGATCAAAAATTCCCCGGAATTTATTTAGAAAGTTAAAAATACAAGTTTATTCATCTAAATCTATTATCCCCTTCAAAGTAATCCCCATCGACTGCCAGCGCTTGATCCAATTCTCGAAACATTTTTTATATTCGGTTTTCGGTATGTCCATCAGTGCTTCTTGCGATTTTTCCATTACTTCCACTCATCTGCTGAAACGCGTTCCCCGTAATGGTTTTTTAACTCGATTGAACAGAAGGAAGTCACAGGGAGCCAAATCAGGTGAATTCGCTGGCTGTTTCGTCAAAAAATTACGAATAATGATGTCACTGTGCGACGATGCGTTATCATGGTGCAAAATCCACGAGTTTTCTGTCCACAATCTGGTCTCTTTCGGCGAATTGCTTCATTTTGCAGGTTCTGCAAAATGACAATGAAACATCAGACATATTCTAATCACAGCGAGGCACATCTATTGCTGAGAATTGTGGCGTATTGACGAACTTACGTGGCGTACAAGCGCTGCCACATTCAAATGCTCATATGAAATGGAACAGAATTGAAGCTGTCGACGATTTACGCCGATGCTTTTACATCGACTTGCCGTTTTTATTTTGACAGCGTTTCTACGCCGCATAAATTTGTCTTTATGCTCCGAACACAATGGATGCGATCGCATATATTCTTATGAAGGCAAACATATTGACTGCGTCATTGCGATAATGCAACACAACGACAATTGCTGCAGTCATCGACTACAAACTATTTTTATTTTTCGTCTGCGACAAAATATGTTTGCATTTGTTTTTAAAAACCTAAACTGGACTAAATACACATGGAATGGTATTCAAAACGTAATTTTCAAGGAGGATCCGTGAGTTCCAGTGATAATAGAAGACAAGCTATTGGTTGACTAGGATAGCCAAAACGACCCATTTTAATAAATTTTACGATTGTTTAACACATGACCAAATGAAAGTTACAGTATGTAACAAAATTGAGCAAATGAAGGGACATTTTTGGGACATGAAAAATAGCCAAAAAACGGCGTCAAATTAAAAAGGAACAGCATTGTTAAGTTTCTACACATCCAGATCAATAAAAGTGCAAATAAATTTTTTAAAACAGATAACACCTTTAGGTTCCAAACATTATATTTAAATTAAAACATATTTTTTGCGTGATATGAATCATTTTTCATCCCTCTCTCTTTCTCAACTAAAGTAAGCACCAAGCAGTGAACGAACAAGCAGCAGTGCATATTTAACGCACTCACTGCTGCGCCTGTTTAGCATCAAGCAATCTTACTCTTCTACGACATGCAATGTTACCCCGGCGTCAATGAACATAATTTTTGTTACACCGTCAATGAACGTATGTCTCGCGTGATATAGCAAAACCAAGTAACTATTACTAACAAGATGTGGTAATAGAGTACTTAAGTGCTTGTAGTTACGCACTTGTTTAGCGCTATTGTAGTGCCTCGACTTACCTCTGGGAAATACATACCTTGAATAGCGCACCAAAATTTTTCGATGCTTTCGATGTTTGCAATACATACTTTTAGGCTGTTGTAAGTAAAATAAATCTATTTATAAAATAGTAAAAAATATTTTCAGCTACAACTTTTTTTGATAGTCACAAGTTAAAAAATTTATATTGAAAACACTGTGTGCAAAAATGCTAAAAATGTTAGTAAACATTTCAAATATTTGCATTTCTCTCTGATTATACTTGCAAAAAACTCACGCAAATCCAACAAGATTTTGCTTTTCTTAATTATTTAGGCGTTTAAACGCTTTCTTTACTTGCTTTAAAAAATATCTTAGCAGTATTGAATTTTGTAAGAAGCACGCTTTAAAAGCCAACAACTTCATATTTTGTGCCGCTTTGTTTAATTTTTTCTTTGCAAAAAAAAAGAAGAAAAATCAAAAGTAGTGGAAAGAAAGAAAAATGCTTCAAGCTTCAATTTAATTTAGATTAGAAATTATTGAGGCGTGTTTGGTTTGTAACGCTGGAATAATTTTTATAAGCAAAGTTTTGAAAAACAAATTAAATCAACACTGTTGGGAATAAATCAAAGAAAAAATGGAATGGAATGAAATTGCATTGAACAAATTAAAACAAAAATAAATTTTATAAGTGAAATTTCAAAAAGTTGGAGAGTTATGATACTGAGAATTAAAAGGTAACCATTAAAGACAGGAGCCCACTGAGGAACAGAATGCCTCTTCTCCTATCCATTAATGAGGAGTATGTTAAGGTATTGGAGAGCGTAGACAACCGAATGCGGTTTAGCGTCAGGTATGCCAAAGCCTGTAGCTTTCGGAAAAAGCATCCAGCATACCAAACCGCCAACTACCAATGTTGAAGGTCATGCCTAACCACAAAAGGTAATTGCGGCAACAATATAAATGTTTAATGGAACAATAATTAAATAAGTCAATTGTTGAAAGAAATGTCAGTCCGTTGGTGTTTTTATTATCTGAAATAAATTTGATGTTAAATTAATATTGATAAAATAAAATAGCGTCCAACTAATTTGTTCCGTTGTAAAAGAATGAAAGAATGAAAAGTTAAGCGTGTATACGAACTAGAGTTACATATAAAATATGAAAGTCGATGGTTCAGCATCAGCGCTTTCGATCGCTATATTAATGAGGGGACGAAAATTAATCGGATTTTCTGCTTCATATATTAAACTTTGTAGTGCCTCAACCTGTGGAGTCTTCTCTTTTAGTGTAACTGTCAAAATGTTTTTAACGCAACCAACCATCCTTCCCCATATACCACCTGTGGACGGATTCCCTGGTGTATTGAAACGCCACTCGATACCATATTACCCAATCCTCTTTGTTCGCTGGTTGAAGTTTGTCTCCTAATTCCTCCTTAGCCGTACCGGAACTCCTCGGCGAATTATATCTCCATGTATATTGTCCGAACCGTTAGGCAAGTGAAGATCACCATCCACCTTTTTATCCGACGTAGTCCAATAGCTACATAGACAGGTCAGAAATAATGGACATCTGAATATGGAAAGTCGGTTGATCGGAAGTGATCCCATCAAAGGCACTGTTTTGAAAATACATTTTTTCAAAACTGGCATTTAGCTCAAAGTTAAAGCACAAATCAAGAATAATTTGATTATATATTAAGTTTACAGTGGCAATTAGATATAATCTTATGAATAAAGAATTTTATTGTTATAAAAAAGAATAAATATTATAATTAAAATTTAAAATATGATTGGGAAGAGAGTTCCAAAGGCGATTAGGGCTTATAAAAAACTAACGTTCAGATACCAAAGTGCAACAACGTGGGAGAATCGAATGTCTGCCACGAAGGGAGCGTGCAAATATCAGTCTTCAGACAAGTATGTATTGTATCTATATACCTCATTCTGTTTTTGCACGTTCTATATACCTCATTCTGTTTTGCGTGTTCATTTAACATGAATTAGATTTTTTAGATCCGGAACCCACTTCTATTCTTCCGGCTCCAATCTAACGTGTAAAAATAGAATTAGGTGAATATAACGTAAGTGCAGGTAATTTGGATCGATTTTTACAAGGGAAATAAGGATTACAGATTTATGAAAAAAAAATATTTTAATACCCAAACAAAAACATATTTTTTTCCTTTTTTAAAGTTGTTAACTATTAAAAAAATTCATAACTCTTTTTTTTAATAGTTACTAAAGTGACATCACCTCGAAAAAAATGAATTTTTAATGTAATTTTTAAAAGTTAATTTTTTTCTGTAACAGAATATTTAGCGAACAAAACAACAAATTGTTATAAAATTTGTGGTTTTCTTACCTCCTTTGCTTAAGCTTTGTATGAAAATACGCTCACTCTTTGTTTTTTGCTCACAACTGTTTAATTTGAAATAATTGAAATAATTATTTCATACCATTAGAGAGCGAAAATAATTCTCATTTATTTCAAAAAGAGGAAGTAATTTTAAAAAATGCCAAAAAATAAGTTATTATCAAAACAAAATCGATCCAAATAACCATCACTGACGTTATATATGTATATATTTCAGAAAAAGCCTAGCAATTCTAGAAACTTTGATATTAGACAAAAATAACATGAAATATAGGCAGGAGTTGCTGTGTGGTATTAACATAATCAATTATGACTCAAAAAGGCTGTTAAAAATGTATAAATCAGTTTTTTAAGCTTTGGACATAAAAGGATTACCTCAAAAAATGGAATGAAATAAATTAATGGATACCTTCTATACGGGATGGGGAAGGGAAATTGAAAATGTAAGCCTTACATATAATGGAGACCCTGAAGTTCACTTTGTGTCAGACACCGAAAATCGGCCTCTGTCGTGAAAAAGCTATGAAGCCATAACTCATTCCTAAAATGCTTTGATTTCTACATACATATTTTTCTATCTCCTTTTACATCTCTTCGGAGCTTAGTACTTCTTTAACTTCTACTATCTATACTATTTATACTTCCATCTGACGTTATTTTGTGCAGTGATTTTTGCGTCCATAGCGGGTTCTAGTCAAGCGTCATACTCTTGATGCTATTGGCTGGATTTCCCATCTTCATTTTCGTCATTCTACCTGAGTTGTTATTGGTTCTTCACTGGCTAGATTCCAAGGAACATCATTTTTTATTATGTTTGGCAGATATTTGTTAATGAAGCTTGTAATTTTTGGGTGATATTATGTGGAATTAACCTAGTTTCTCTTCCATATATGAGCGTTAGCTTTACACATGCGTTGAATATAGGGTTCCTCTAGAAACTTGTCGTTCAAACGCAGCTCTAGCTTTGTTGAGTCTGTTGTTGACATCCTCCTCTGCTCCACTGCCAGTAGCCATCATGCTGCCTAGGTAGCAGAATTTTTCCACGATTGTTTTTAATTGTTGATTCTCATGGTCTTGGTCTTCTTGATGTTGATCTCGAATCCAACGTGACGAGCTGACAGGTGGTGCTCCACAATATCCATAACATCATCCAGGATGATTGCGAAGAGAAGCGATAAAGGGGGATATCCTTGTGTGATTCCAGCGTTGGTGATGAATGGCTGGCTGATGTTGCCATTGTGTATTACTTAATATTAACTACTTGTTATGACTGCAAATTAAATATCTAAACTGTAAAAAATAAATGTTATGATATACAGATATGCATTAAAAAACAAAAAACAAATAAGAAACTATGCAAAAGCACTGTTACATTCACTCAGTCACTCTCAAGTAAAAAGTTTCCTGCTTAAGTCTTTTGTTTCCTCAACACAATTTCATTGCCAACATTATTGAAATTGTTTTTTTCTTGCTATAACTACTAGGAATAATGTTCATCAATTCAATCACTCTCTGCTCTTCACTTTCTAAACTTTTCCGCATATTTTTACAAAAATAACTAGCAAACACACAAAAATAAAACAAACAAAAAATAAATAAAAAGTAATAAAAATTTTCATATTTAGGTGGGTGAATAAGAAAGTGGAAGAGGGGAAAAGAGCTAAAAAGAGGCCTGCTACATAGCAAGATTCCATTACAACTTAACTTTGACTTTCGGTGTATTGCATACATTCACTCTTGAAGTGTTCGTCGCCGTCGTGGTTGTCCTAAAAATGGCAGCTAAAGCAAAAAAAAAAAAAAAAAAAACTGACACCAATATCTTGAAGACTACGAAGTCAAGTTGGAGGTTGTTGTTGTTGTAGTGAGCGTATCTTTCAATATTTTCATTTAGACGAAAGTGAAAAAATTAACTTTTATTTTGAAACTTGTCTGCAACAGACTACATGCTTACTTTGCTTGCCTGGCTTGCTTGTCTTACTTGCTTTTGCCTATCTGCCTGTCGTGCTTTTCATGCGACCACATGTCTATTTCTTTTTTTTTATATTTTTTGTTTCTTCCTAATCTTGAATCGACCCCGCATTGGCTTCAATTTTAAGAAAAATTCACTTGCATACTTGCAGCAGACGATGATGCTGATAGCAGCCAGCGCACAGCAGCAAGTAACAGTAGGAAGGAATGAATTTTCACAGTTTGGCATACCGCAACCGAACCGAGCATCATCACCTAGCAACCGAATATGTAGATGAAGCATTCATGCCCACAGCTTCTACCTTTGCTTTGCATTTACTACTTTTTCTTTTTGTTTTAATTTTACTTGCATAGTTTAGTTTTCTTGTTGTGCTCGTACATATTTATGTAAAATTCATGTGGGTTTTACTTACTATTTACTGATACGTTTCATCATTAATGTCAGCTCGCTAAATACGAGTGTTAGGGAAATATGATTTATTAAAGAATTTCACTAATGAAATTTCTTTATAAAAACAAAAAAAAAAAACAAAAAAGAATGCATTCTGCTATTGTTCAGATGAAGAAGGGCATGAAACTGGGTACTCTACATGTATCTACATAATTTTTAAACTTTTAAATTTTTTTCTGTTGATTTTGTCATGTTTTTAACATGACTTTCTTTCACTTGTAATTCATTGTATTCATAAAAATTCAACTTATGCACAGAGCATAGAATAAATCGTAAGTAATTTTTGCTATTTGTAGTAAAGTACTAATACATAGATAAAAATGTTGTTATTTATGCCAAGTAATTTAGAATTTTTTCAATAGTGGGATAGATGCAAATTCTTTAGAATATCTTTGTAAGAAGTCATAAAATCGATGTAAATACGCTTGAAAGGACCACATTTACTTTATTGTCAATAAAGCTTACTCAATGCTTGGTTTCTTAAGGAGGAACTCTATTGAATTCTCTAACCCTTTCACTCCTAAATCGCTTTACACATCACTTGCTCGGTAATCTGGAGTCCCTCATCAAACCTTCACTCTTCTAAAATTGAAATGGTACAAAAAAAATTTACTAAATTCCTTTTCTATCAGTTAAAGTGGAATATTTCTCGTCCATCTTATCTAATTAGGTGATCCTTATTTGGAATGCACTCCTTTTTTCTAAGGTGTAAAGCATTTTCAATTATGTTGGTCAGAGATCTGATACATCATCATATGCAATGTCCCCAACTGCTCCAACTGCTTGTATTGCTTCATTTTTATTCTCCATCACGCTGTCTCCGAGTCCAGTTCCATTTCTGGGAACAATATTGTTGTACAACTTCTTATGCTCTGAATGAACCCATGACTCGTTATGTCAGGGTACCTAATTAAATTTTGCCTAACATTGATATCTTTGCCAACAATCCCGGGAAATCTTTTAAAGATAATTTACTTTTAGTCATATTAACCTGTGGCATATTCTTTGCTTATTTTAGTCTATAAGTTTATTGTTGTTTTGTAGTTTTTAAGTAGTCTGTAAGCCGTCAGCCGTTAGCCAATTCAGGGGGATCAACATGTAACACCTTGGTGTACGTGCCGTAACTGTTTGGACTGATGGTAGTGCGACTATGACCTCCTCGTGGTGGCGGCTGGTAACGGTGTATGATATGGTCATGTCTCTATCATGCACCGGCTAACATAGTTGGGCGGAGAGATGGTTCACTCTCTTAAATCAAAACCCCTAATCCAAGGTGGAACAGCATATGCCGAGGGATGCGTGGCTAAGAGGGCGCTTAGTCGTTAATTTGCGAACTCTGGATACCAGGCGACCTCCAGTTTCAATCAGCCCTCCCATGATACAGCGGGCTATGTCATGGGTGATTTTCCTTTCCCGCCCACTCGTGGGAATAAAACATGTTAAATAACCGAAAGGAAAAAAACAAGGATGTGGAGGATGCACCTAGTGCATCGACAGTCTGTAGTGCTGACGGGCATACAGCTGTCCCAATTTCCATGTCTACCGGCTTGGTAGACATGCCTTCGGGCGCTCTGGCTTCTGGGCCTCTGGCTCCCAACCCCACTAGCAGTGATGTTGGTCCGGCTACTGGGGTCTCGGATAGGCCACCAACACCTATCCCTGGTGTGCTTTCGTCCACACTTATCGGCGCCAGGGAGGGGGTCGTATCCGAGGAAGACTCCTCGGATATCGACTCCCTCTGTGGCACGGTAGTGCCGGACAATTTTAGTGTGTGCTCGGAGCAATCTGGGCTCACAGCTATTGGCGCAGAAGTTAACCAGATGACGCTAAACGCGGAGTCTGGTTTTGTCAAACTTACTTCTGCAGAGAAAAGGAGGTTCCGTTGGGCTATGGACTGTGGTCTCTCCAGAGATAGGTCTCTGGAAATAGCCAAGAATCCCCTTCTCTCCCTTCCGGCTAAGCCGAAAAAAATCAAGCGTGTGCGCTCGTTGGAGCAATCACAGAGTCTCCCCGACTCCAAAAAGCCCAAGAACTTCCACACGGAACCAGCGAAAGCCACTTACAGCCAAGTGGTGAGTAGCGTTAGACTGGGCTTTGTTTCGAGCGACATGAATAATCGTCCTCTTACAGCTGAGCAAGTGGCTCTTGTGCAGGAGGCGATTATTGACGTGTCAATCGAGCTAGCTGGCAAAGACGTGCTCAAGCCACAATATGAGAACTGTCTGCCCAGAACGGGGTGGTTAGTTCTCACGTGCGTCGACCAGCCCTCGGCTGACTGGGTGCGTAGGCACTTCAAAAAAATCAAAGACCATTCGGCCCTTGACATAGACCTTGTGGAGGAGGGTAACTTTCCCAGGACTCATTTGATCCGGGGTTACTTTCCTCACAGCCTGTCGCTGACAAGTGAGAAGGTAGTGAGCACACTTGGTGCACTTAACCCCTTCTCAACTGAGCAGTGGAAGGTTGTTGAACGACGCACGCAAGGTCCGCTTCTCCATCTAATTATGGTTATTGATGATGCGTCAATGACTAAATTGCTGGAGCTCAAGGGCAGGGTCTGCTACAGATTTGGGTTCATCAAATTGATGCTCAAACCTGTGGCCGCTGCTACCAAAAACGCTGGACCTGTATCTGAGGAGCAGGTCCCCTCTAACACTACCTCTACCAGTACGGTAGACAGCGGGGAAAAAGCGATGTTGTTGGACATGCTCCCGGCTTCTGCCGATTTGGTCGGTAGCAGGACCGACAACATGTCAACAGTGCCTCTAGACGCTGTAGAGCCTTCCACAAGTCGCGCCGCTGGGAAGACTAATGTAAGGACTCTTCGGCGGCTGAGGTCCACTGGTGATATTGCGACCGGTCCTGTTACTTGGGCCAGTATCGTCGGGGCGTCGGGTGCGCCAGGTAGCGGTTTTGTGGCGGAGAGTGATGTTGAGAGGCCCTCTACTAGTCGTGCCGCCGGGCTGACAACCAGAGGGCCCTCGCAGCATCAGTCATCTGCTTCAGAGACCGCTTCCAGGTCGAAAAACAAACCCGCTGCCTCCGTTTCAGTGAGGGCTATGAGCACCGTGGGGTCTTCTGCTGGTCGGGCTGTTGAGCCTACCAGTGGAAGGGCAGCGCGGCTCTCATTGCCACACGTAGAGGCAGTTACTGTGTCTTATGACACAACAGTCACAGAAGGGAACGTAGAGGCAATGGCTGCTGCAGGACCTTCTACCAGTCGTGCTGCAGGGTCGACTAGTAGTGGGGCCTCTCAGCAAACACTGTCTTCTGCGACTTCAGCAGTACTGCCAGGTGGAACTCCGCTGGCGGTTCTGCCCCACAATTCGCATTCTTCCGCTCGGGGAGGAATGCCACCCAACTCCCTTGGCAGGGCTGCAGCCCATGGCAGAGGAGGAAGAGGTGCTAGAGGCAGAGGGCCTCGACGAGCTTTGGCTGGGAAGCTCGTCCAACGGTCTCTAGAACAGCAGAGACGATGAGTGCCATCAAGGTACTCCAGGCGAACCTGCACCATGCCATAGGGGCATCGGCCACAGTATGCAGGCTTTTCGCTGAAAACAAATTCACCCTTGCGCTAATACAGGAGCCCTGGGTAAGCTGTGGTCAGGTCCGCGGACTCAATACGAATCATAGTAAGTTGCTTTACTTTCGTGGAGATGTTGTGCCAAGAGCGGCCATACTAATTGAAAAAAGTTTTAATTATCTCCCTCTTACTAATTTTATTTCCAGAGATCTCGTAGCCATACTGGTGGAGGTCCCCACTGCGAACGGAGTACAGGAGGTCGTGCTGGCGTCTGCATACTTTGCTGGGGACTTGCAACAAATCCCACCAATCGAGGTCCAGGATTTAATTAGTGACTGTCGGCAGTCCAATCGTCAATTTGTTGTTGGCTGTGATGCTAATGCCCATCATACCATCTGGGGTAGTAGCAACATCAACGAACGAGGTGAGTGTCTTCTAAATTACTTAGTATCTAATAGTGTAGATATTGTAAATAGGGGATGTAAGCCTACTTTCATTACTGCAGCCAGGGAAGAGGTGCTGGACCTCACCCTAGCCAGCAGGATATTGTCCGATTCTATTGTGAATTGGAGAGTCTCAGATGAAGCGTCCCTGTCTGATCATCAACACATAGTTTTTGACATTCCAGGACGTACTGAGCTCCGTGCTAATGTAATTAATCCTAGAAGGACTAATTGGAGTCTGTTCCAAGCCATTGTGGGCACAAAGATAGATTCCATTGCTACCTCCATCAGCTCAGTCGATGAACTGGAAGAGGTAGCAACTCAGCTCAATAATGTGCTAATTTCTTCCTATCAAGACAGTAATTTCGTTCCTACAACTAAAATGGTGCGCAAGGTACCCTGGTGGAACAATCAGCTGTCAGATATGCGCAAGCATGTCAGGAAGTTATTCAATAAATCAAAACGTACAAAGCAGTGGAATGAATATAGGGTTGCACTGACGGAGTACAATATAGAAATTAGGAAGTCAAAACGCGATTGCTGGAGAAGACACTGTGAGAGTATCTCCTCGCTGCCTGAGGCAGCACGTCTTCAAAGGGTTTTCGCCAAAGACTCTTCTAATGGGGTTGGTCTCCTCAAAAAGCATGATTGCACTTTTACTGCCAATCACCGCGAGACTCTGGAAACTTTACTTCATGTTCATTTTCCGGGGTCTTCTACGGAAGTTACTCCGTCCTCTCCTGAAGTAGGATCTGCTTCTCCAATAGGACGAAGAGCCTTTCAGGGGTCATTTTTGACCGGAATAAGGTTAAATGGGCAGTGGCCTCTTTTAAACCTTATAAATCCCCAGGGGGTGACAGGATCTTTCCAGCAATGTTGCAGAACTGTCTGGAAACCATCCTTGACCACCTAGTTAAACTGTTTAGGGCAAGTTTCAATTGGGGATACATTCCAAGTTCTTGGAGGAAGGTGGTTGTCGTCTTCATTCCCAAACAAGGCAATAGGCCTCTGGAACTCCCTAAATCTTACAGGCCTATAAGCCTCACGTCTTTCCTGCTTAAAACCATGGAAAAACTGCTTGATTTACACTTTAGAAGCAAACTTGCAAGCTCGATACCTCTTCATCGAACGCAGTTTGCTTACATTAAGGGTAAATCGACCGAAGTAGCATTACATTGCCTTGTCAGTAAAATTGAAAAAACCTTTCGATCCAAAGAGATTGCGCTCTGTGCTTTCCTTGACATTGAGGGTGCCTTCGACAATACTGGATTCGGTTCTATTTCCAAAGCTTTGGAATGTAAGGGTATTGATTCCCAATCCATTGCCTGGGTGGATGCCATGCTGAGGAAGCGTGAAATCTCATCCACGCTAGGCAAAGCCACTGTGTGCACTAAGGCTGTAAAAGGCTGCCCACAAGGCGGTGTTCTATCACCTCTGTTGTGGTCCTTAGTAATTGATGACCTTTTGACTAAACTAGATGAGTCTGGTTTTGAGGCCATCGGTTATGCGGATGATTTGGTAATCATCGTCTCTGGAAAGTATGATTCAACCATCACGGAGGTGATGAAATCAGCTCTCCTATTGGTTTCAAATTGGTGCGCCGTAGAAGGCATATCAATCAATCCCAACAAAGCAGTTCTTGTTCCCTTTACTAAGAGATACAAACTGGACCTCGGTCCCATTTCCATACAAGACACTGTTATTGAGTACTCTGATGAGGTCAAATATTTAGGCATCACGCTTGACAAACGACTAAACTGGAACACTCACTTACACACTGTCCTCTTAAAAGCCACTAGGGCTTTCTGGGCCTGCAAAAGACTCTTTGGTAAAACATGGGGTCTTACTCCTAAGATGATCTTTTGGCTCTACACCATGATAGTTAGACCTGTCATAGCCTATGCGGCTCTAGTGTGGTGGCCCAAAGTCATGCAGGGCTCGGCCATCACCAAACTTAACAAGCTCCAAAGGCTTGCTTGCGTCTCCATAACTGGAGCTATGCGCACCTGTCCAACTCCTGCCATTGAAGCGCTGATTGGCCTGGTGCCATTACACATTTTCATCAAGAAAACAGCTGCAAATACTGCTTTGCGGCTGCGTATATCGTCAAGCTTACTGGAAGGCAACTATGGTCACCTGAGCATTCTTCACGAAATCCCTAACACTCCCATATGTACTGTATCGGACTATATGGTTAGGGATCTATGTTTCGGTAGGAAATTCAACATCATTCTTCCTTCCAGGTCCGAATGGGATGGCCAATGTCCCGATTTCGGTCCCTTTGCTCTCAATTGGTATACAGACGGCTCGAAAATGGACTGTGGTTCTGGTGCCGGAGTTGCTGGACCCAATACTAGAATCTCAATCCCTCTGGGTATTTGGCCCAGTGTCTTTCAAGCCGAAATATACGCAATTGAGACCTGCGCTAATATAAACCTGTATAAAGGTCTTAAAGGCGCAAATATTGTAATTTTCTCAGACAGTCAGGCGGCTCTCTTAGCACTCTCTTCATGGAGTTTTTCATCTAAACTGGTGAAAGAGTGTTTTGATAGTCTCCAGCGCTTGTCTACCCGTAACAAAGTTACGCTTTGTTGGGTACCCGGCCACCGTGACATTGCTGGTAATGAAGCCGCCGATGAACTGGCTAGGCAAGGTTCATCTACCAAGCACTTCGGCCCCGATCCGTTTTGCGGAATCGGCTGGGCCTCCACGAAATCTATCGTTGAGGAGTGGTCTAAGGCAAAATGGCTAGAGTATTGGAACTCCATCCCGGGTTTAAGACAGGCAAAAGCTCTTACCATTCCGCTTGCCCAAAATCAGCCCATTTCTTATTCCAAACCTGACCTTAGGCTATTGGTGGGCTACATGTCTGGACACCATGGGCTCAGATATCACCTAAGCAAAATAGGTCTGTCCAATGAGACAGAATGTCGTCTATGTATGGAAGATGACGAGACGACACTTCACATTCTGTGTGAGTGTCCGGCCTTGGCTCGGCTCAGAGGAAGAATCTTTGATTATTCGTTTTTGACGGCTGATCACATGAAATCTTCTTCAACGAAAGATGTCTTGACTTTTATTAGGTCAGCCGAACGTCTTTTGTCATAAAATGGGGAATGGCACAAAAGATCTTTTAGGTCGCAGTGCCTGCCTGGTTGGGCTCCTCTATTACTAATAATAATAATAATAATAATAAGAGTCAATACTTTGTTTGATGGAATAAATGAAATGAAATCTAGCTATCTGGCCATATGCGTCTGTCCGTTTGTACGGTTATTGCAATAACTCAAGCAAAATTTAAGTAATATCAATCAAGCTTGGTACGACATTCTCAATAGCCAGAGACCCAAGTCAAGTTCGGAAATGCGAAAATTCGACCAAGTGGGCATGACACCACCTATAAAGTGAAAATTAAACAAAAAGTGATTTTGAAGGATTTGTTGAAACAATTTAAATTTGCTACACTTTATTATTTATATGTTCTCCAACAATTGTTTTAAAATGTTCAACTTCGAGCAATAATCATTCCTAACTTCTATACAAGTAAAATCATCCAAGGACAATTATCAAGGGAAATAATGATACGAATTCAACGAAATTTGATAGAGTGCAACAGATGCGCTTAAGTGATATACCATGTTTTTAAAATTTGTCTTTCTTTACTTTAAGGATGTCTGCTGTTCGAGTTTCACAAAATCAATTTGTTTTTTAACAATACAATATGATGAGAGTAGACTGTAAACATTTTAGACCGAAATTCAAAATATTAACGAAGTTATAGCACATAGTCGAGAGCGCGACATTATTGTGCGCTGTATGTTGTAAAAACTTTAAAAGCCTTTTTCTCGATCGGCGTAGGGGTCTGAAAGAATTCTATCGAACCGATTGGGCTGAAATTTTAATACGTTGTTTTACACGCCAATGGCTCTAGCAGGTAGTAGAATTGTTTATTTTTAATCATTATTTCCTATTTTTTATCCCGATTCCCAACAAAAAACAGCGCGATTTTTTAATTTTTTTTTTAAAAGTCTGCTATTTTGTTATTTTTTAATAAAAATGTTTAAATCTACTACCTATCAGAATGGCAGGTCTACAAAACGATATTCTATTTGAATTTTTTGTTTCAGATGACTTCAAGTACCGTAATCACCCGGGCCGGCCCCTCACCTTTTTCTTTTAAATATGTCAATAATAACATATACAAAATTTAAATGATTGCATTTTATTTTGTTATAATAAAAAATTCCCGAAATAACCTTTAAAATTAGGCCGGGACATCAGACTACATCCTTAAATAATGTATTTCTTCTTCTTCTCAGCTACAGTCCTTGGTGGACCATTGCTTCTACAATAAGTGCTCGCCATCTTTCTCGATCAAGTGCTATCTGCCTTTAGTTGTTTGCACCTAGTATCCTTAAATCATCTTCTATATCATCTTTCCATCTTTTCTTAGGACGTCCTCTTCTTCTGTTACATAGTGGTATTTGTATATATGATTTTTTTACAAGTCTATCGTCGTTCATTCTAATAACATGACCAAGCCATCGTATTCTTTGCGATTTTATAAAGCAAATAATATTTTTATACTCATTTAGGGTATCGAGTTCTCTATTAGTCCGGATTCTATATTGTCCTTCTTTATTTACTGGTCCAAATATTTTTCTTAAATATAAGCAGCTGATTAATTGTGTTATTTTTGAGTGTCCACGTTTCGCACCCATATGTAAGTATCGGTTTAATTAGCGTGCGATACATTTTTAATTTTAATGTTTTTGTTAATAAGGTCGATTTAAAGAGTTTAATATGAACATACCAAGCTCTACTCGCTGCTTGAGTCCTGTCATGTATTGCTACAGAACTATCTTCTTTCCCGCTTAAAATTATACCCAAATATTTGAATGCTTGGACTCCTTCAAATCGCATATTGTCAACTGTTAAGTCTTGTAATTGAATAATCTTGTTTGTTCTTATCATATATTTTGTTTTCATTTGATTAATTTCGAGACCAGTATTTGTGTAGCGTTTAGAAATTTTTTGAAGGTAGACTTCAGTGATTCTCTGCTTTTCGCCATTAGTAATATGTCATCAGCATATGTGCAAACTTGTATTTCTTTGCTGATAATTGTACCACCTTGATCAACTGTGGTTACAATATTTTGTAGGACTAAATTAAAAATAATAGAGGATAGAGCGTCTCCTTGCTTTACGCCAGAATTAAAATCAAATGGTTCAGATAACTCGCCTTGTATAATAACCCTTGCAGATGTATTTGTTATAGTCATGACTGCCAGATCAACCTGCTTTTTTGGTATACCTTGTTTTATAAAACTATACGTAATTTATTTTGATTGATCTTATCGAAAGCTTGTTTGAAATCTATACATAAACAATAAACATCGATATTGTGTTCTAGGCATTTTTCGAAAATGTGTGTGACAATGAATCCTTGATCAATGGTTGATCTATTCTTGCGGAACCCACATTGATAGTCCCCAAAAATATCATCTGCATAGTCATATATTCTCTCATATAATATATTTGTAAAACTTTTGTATACGCAGTTTAATAAAGGGATACCGCGGTAATTATCACAGATTGCCTTATCTCCATTCTTCTGGTAGTTCTTCGTTGTGCCGTATTTTTAATATTAATTGATGTAGATACATATTTGTAGTTTTTTAGTTTTGATAGAGCTTTGATAGCTTCCTCCATTGTTGGATCTGGTACAATATTTTCTGCGGTAGATATCAGCTCATTATGTTTACTTATTTCCTGTATATTTGTATTATTTAATATACCACAGAAGAAATTTTTCCATCGTTTTAGTATTTCAGTTTTGTCACTTAGTAATGTTGGTACATTACTCAGTTTTGCAATTGTTTAGTCTAGGTTGAAATGCATTTGTTTGCTTTCTTATGTTCATGTACATATCCTTAATTCTTTTTTGATCATACTAATTTTCTATTTCTTGTACTTGTCCTCTGATATGCTCCTTCTTTTTCTTTTTTATTATTTGTTTTGTTTTCTTTCTTTATGCTTGATAGACTAGTAAGTTCTGTCTCGATCTTATATTATTGTAACGCGCCCTGGCTTGGTGTTTCTTCTCATTTGCGGCTCTGCATTAATTATCATACCATTCATTGCTGTTATTTGACTTGGTTCCAATTATATTTGTAGCAGTTTCATTTATACAATCTTTCAGGCAGTTCCACATTTCTGTAATGTTATTGTTTTGTGGGAGGCTTTCAATTTTTCGGTTCATACCTTCTTGGTAATTTCGCTGTGTTTCCTTGTTTGTACAAATATTTTCATTATTCCATTTCTCCTTTTTGTTGGTATTTATGGCAATGATTTTCGGCATCCTTTGGCGTATTTTGCTACCACCAGAAAATGGTCAGAATCACAGTCAGCACCTTTGTACGATCGACAGTCTATTATGGATGTAGCATGTATTTTATCAACAAGTACGTGGTCGATTGTGTACAACCACGGTTGCCAGGCATCTTCCAGGTGTGTGGATCTATTTTATCCAAAGTCCATTTGCCGCTGCTAAATTGCATACATTTCTTTCATACTTTCATCACTCTCTTCCGTTGGAGCATAAACCGAGAGGAGTGATATATTTTGAAATTCGGCTTTAAGTCGTATATAACATTAGTAGTCTATCATTTATTTGTTCAAAAGCCATTATACTTTCTCTAGTCTTTTTATTAACAAAGAAGCCAGTTCCTCTATGCCCCGATATTTTGCCGCCGCTATAGAATATACTGTAGTTCTCTTCTTAACTTCACCTTGTCTTTGCCATCAACAATGTATTTATTACCTCTGAGATTAAAAACATTGCATTATAACCAAATAGAAATTATTTACACAAAATAGGCAATATCTCCAAACATTGATTTTCGACGTAAGCTGTTCCAATTTATTGCCTCAGATATGTATAGTAGGTATATTATTTTATTTCATTTAAAATGTATACTTTTCTATGTTAGAAAACGACAAACGAAATTGTTTGCTTCGTTAATATTTACATATTTACATATAAATATAAATTACCGTTTGGTCATTGGCTGTTTTTCCATAACTGTAACTATTACGATACTTACATAGTTGCACTATCATTTTCCGAAATAATTACATATCTATTATTTTATTGCACATGAGCAACATTAAAAATCACTTTAGAAAATTATAGAAACTGTTCATTTCTTTTAAGAAAAACTAATAATCCTCAAGCAAAATAAAAAGCCGTCATCTTAGATAAAATAAAAACAAAAACATAAACTGTAATTTTGCTTTTTATTTCATATCGTTTGCGACATCAACGACAAGCGAACAAATAACAGCAAAGCTATGTTACATTACCATTCCGTGTTGTTGCTGTTGAGTTGAAGAGATGAAGCGAAGCTGTATCAAAATCATCATAAACGCGTACACTTCAACATCATCCGCAGCATCCACTGAGAGCTCATCATAATCATTTATGAGGATGGTGGCAAAGAAATGTGCACCAGCAGAAGTATCAGAGAAGTGTTATGGGAAAACAACAACAGCCCACCAGCAGCGCATACAACACACTTCTACTGCTGCTGCCTCACTAACTCATCGCATCGCCGCAATTATTTTTTCATCGCATTTGTGACTCTGCCGCGTATCGATTTGAAAATGATAGTGAACTTGAAACATTTTCCCAAAACGAATGAATGCGCACGAAAATTTTCTCTTTTTGTCGGCTATATTTTTGCATTTTAAAATGAATGCAAAACGACAATTAATATTGCGACTCAACAGCCAACGGATTAGTCAATAAAAGAAAAATAAAAAAATATAAAATACACGAACGCGGAGCTATCAAGATATCAAGATGAAGCAAGAAGAGCAAGTTTCGAAACCGAGTCTGTATACACAAATAAGGAAAAACAAAACAAACTCAGACGTGCGTTATTTGCATTTGGTTGCGCCTATGCGCTCACGAGAATTTTTGCACTTATTCCTAGCACTCTCTGCCCCTCCCCCTCCCCCCACCTACAGCTTCAACTTCTTATTTCTTATTGCATTATAATCGAGAGTTTTTCATTTGTGACTTGGTTACTTATTAGCTTAGAGATTTGCACTGACTTTCTAAACTAACCCATAAGACTTTTTGCTGTCGTGGTTTTTAGTGTTGTTGTTATTGATATTTGCAGCAGCAGCAGCAGTCAGAGTATCAACAACAATATATTGCAGCAGCAGCATTTGTGACCGATCACTTTATGAGCACGATTTTTGTAGTTAGTTTCGTTTATTTTAAGATTTCAATGTTGGTGTTGGCGCATTGTTGGTTGTTGCTGTTACTGTTTGGTTCCCAGCAAATGCCAGGCAAGAAAATTATTTCCACTTTCCACACAGACAGCCTGAAAGATAGGTAGACAGTCTAAGAGACGGAGCCACCAAATGAATAGCGCAGCGGCAGCAGCAAAAGTATTTTTTGATGCGCTTTTGGCGCATTTGATTGCGGAAAAGCAGTGAAAAGCTGTTAGCATAAATTACCTAAATAAAAATACTCAGGCAACAACTACGACAGCAATAAAGCGCATGAAATATGACATCAAAGAAAAGTCATTATTGTATGCTGCTGCGATCAAGAGGAAAAGTCTGTAAATATTTTCAGATCAGATGTACGTAGTTCAGTAAGATTCGCAGTTTGAGAAAGGCAAATCAGAATTTCGAAAATAAAAGTTATTGCATATAATAAATTTGTTTTCTTGTTATTGTTTTTGCACATTACTATTCTCTTTTATTGTTTGTTTATTGTGTGGAAAGTGAATTTGACCTCAAATTTGCTTTTTGTGAAATCAAAATTGGCAACAACGGAAAAGGAAGCATAAATTAAACAACAGCAAAAAGAATATTACGATTGTATTGTAATAATATTTTTTTTCTGCTGTCGTTGTTGTTGTTCTTAATTTCGCAAGTTCGTTCTCAAGTATTTTGATTTGTGCGCTTGTTGGTAAATTGTAAGCATTAGAAAGGTAAATTCTACTTGTATAAATTAGTTCATATTACTTTTGTGTTTTGTTTCCATTTTTTGTTTTGGTTTGTTTGTTTAGGTAATTTGTTTTGCTTTATTTTTGTTAGTGGTTCTTAGTGTTAATGGGAACTTTCCCTTGTTCATTGAAATAGTTACTTTATTTCTTCAGGAAATATAAACACTAGAGGATTGATCATATTTGTAGTAGACTATGTAAATTAAATCTAAGGGTTCATTTTCAAAGTCTTGACTGCTGTTCATGTTTGGTTTTTATTTTAAGTAATGTGTAACAGGCTTAGTGAAGGTAACAACAACCGTGTATATAGAGACGGGCAATTCAGACGGCTGTTTCGGAAGTAACGGGAGTAATCTGGACTTGGACATAAAATAACGGGTTAATTTTACGCTTCATGCCTTTTTGTGTTTCATGCATGTATTTTTTTAATAACTGCTGCGGGCAAGTTATAGGCAATCAAACGCAATCGAAGACAATCAGCAGCAGGCATATGCAATCAGAGACAAGATACAGTTTGAAGCTACAGGAAAAAAAATCGGCTCAAACAAAAGGCTGCTGGAGAAAATCGTAGGCAACCGAAGGCAATCAGTAAGGCTGACTTCCAAAACGTCAATTACAAAGCAAAAATACATAGTCTAGAAGTGTGAATAGCATTTAAAAACGCCTCCTACACCTAATCGAAACGCAGCAAAAAAAACAACCGCGCACACTAACAGAGTTGATGACAAACTTTATTTTTCCTCTGATACCGACACAAAATGGAAGATTCAGGGAAGTAAATTTGTTGTGTTAAGGGGGTGGGGGTGTCCTGAATTAGAAGTTACAGAGCCAATTCTAAATATTTTCAAAAATACGAAGCATCAACGGTTAGTTTTGATCAGATTATTGGCGCATACACAACTTAGAAGTGCCTTTTCCAGTTTTTATTTTGACGAATTTTCTCAATTGGCGGACGAGCGTGATAACTAAAACATTAAATAACCTATTAAATCGAACCAAACTTTTTTTTTCTTAACTATTAAATTCACTACTAAGTGAACTAACAAAGTAGGTCGCATAGTCTATTTAAATAATAGTTATAGCACCTTAAAGTGATTTTTTTTTAAACCTGAGAAAAGATATAATTTCACGATTGTTTCTGCTTTTTTTAGTTTATCCAGAAGAAAAATATATAAAAAGGTGTTTTGTTTCAGTCAATTTACAACTATCATTGTTTTGCATTGTCATGTCAAATTATAATGTTAAAATTTCATTAAAAATGCTCTCATTACTTAATACGTTTTTCATGTAAAATTGATATTATTCTGTGTAAATTTAATATTCAAAATGTAACCAGGCATTGGAAATCAAGACTGACAACACTTTTTGAATAAGTATAACATGAGAAATTTAAAATGGGAACACTTTTTAGTTGTAAAATAGTTTTGCGCATGGCAGAAGAATTAAGAAGGTAGATGCATTTTGACAAGTAAAAGGAACTTTGAAAATTGGGAAAACATTTCTTTTGATGCTATTCTTCTTTTTGCAACAGAGTTTATTTTCATAGTGAAATTTTTAAGTGAGAATTTATAGGAAAATAATTTGCAAAGTATTGTATAAGGTGAATTAGTTGCTACTTTTTATATTATTTTTTAACACTTAACATGTTCTAGGCATTTGCTAATAGAGAAAACAAATTTAAATAACATTATTTATACTTTTTTTGTTATAAATAAAATTTACAATTTAGTACTAAGTAATAAAAGTAGTATTAATAATCTACTACTAACTCACTCTTTTGTTCCCATTTAAAAAAATGCATCTCTAAAATGTTCCTCTTACTTGTCAAAAATTCAAAATGGCTGCTTTTTGAAAAAATGCATCTACCTCTAAATACTTCTACCTTGCTATTTACCAACTCACTTTCAAACTAACGGTATTCATCATGTGTTTCTGACACATGAACAAAAAAGTGTTACCAGATTC
The DNA here is from genome assembly GCA_963691655.1 of Toxonevra muliebris. Lineage (NCBI taxonomy): Eukaryota > Metazoa > Arthropoda > Insecta > Diptera > Pallopteridae > Toxonevra > Toxonevra muliebris. The sequence continues at coordinate 30,523,870 of OY829329.1, forward strand.
GTAAGACCTTAGGCTTTGAGAAAATGCCAAACTTGCCCCATTTTCGTAATATAGGAATTAAGCAAAGCTCAACTAACTAAGCAAATAAAAATGAAATAGTAGGACGTTAGTAGTTTTTCAAATAAAGTTCCGAGTTTAACAGCGTCTTGTGGCCGTCTTAATCAAAAGTTTTTTAAAATTATTTTTATATTGTCTTAGTCAAAGATTTTACTTTAAGATTGCATTATTAATTTTATAAAATTACGACTTATTTTTTAACGAACCGGGGGAGTAAAGTTGTGAACATGTAACTCGAAAAAAATTTATCAGATCAACTTCATAATTTCAGAAGACATTCTTAAAGTGTTATTCTTTAAGAATAGTCATTGTTCTAAAAAAATCTTTACAAATTTTCTAAAATCGAGTTCTAACTGTTCAGTATAATAATAAATTTCTATTCTCATTTAAATGTTTACAACACAAAAAAATACGGGTGTCTAAAAAAACGAAATTATCAGTGAATAAATTTATTCCGAGTAGGAACCTACAAGCTTGTAAATTCTAAATAGAATTTCCGTAAAACAGGTACCTGCATATTTTTTTCTTTTTTGCTAGGTTTTTACGCACGGTTGCGTTTACTAATTTAAGCAGGTCGATATATTTCTACATGTGCGATAAACTTTGAAGTAACCAACTACATGCTGCGGTAAGATTCTACCATAAAAAGCAATTATGTGTTGTACGCTTTAAAGTACTTAAGTGATAAGCTTGTATTATGGTATTCCATTCTATTAACGTAACGCTCTGGCAGCAATAATGCGCGTTATTTTCAAAATTTTGCAGCAAAACCAACGATAATGTTGTAATAACTTGCGCTGAAATATTAGCATTAAATTACAATTTGTACGATGACAAAGTAACTCCAAGAACAATATGAATGCTAAGTAAAAAAAAAGAAGTTATATCATTCGAATTCATTACTCTATTCCCACTTACCCGCTGCACCGTAACCCGAGAGCAGAACAATGAATGCGCCCTGCAACATGCGCAAGTTTAACGGTTGTATGATTTGTGTATCTTGTGGTTTTTTCGTTTCAGCATTCTCAACACCTTTTCCATTTGCTTCATTCGAATTTGCATTTCCATCTTCAGGTGTTGCAGCATCACTAGTTGACTCTCCATTTTTATGCTGCTCATTGATTTCTTTGCCCAGCATACGTGATTGTGTGGCATATTCAGCATTGGTCATTTTATCTAAGATCCCACCTTCAAATAAGTGTATGATGCTGTACTCGAAATAAAAATATGATAATATTTCGTAAAGAGAAAGAGGCAGGCTCTTACACATCGTTGAGACTATCCAGAAAGGGGCAACCAATTTGTACAGCCACTGCTGAATAACGTGTGTAGAGTTTTTGACTTAGCTGAAAGCTTTTAGAACCTAAAGTTTAGCAAACAAATTGTATGGTATACTTAATAAGTAAGCTATTTTTTTTGTTTTTCAAAGAGGCTTACCAAATTGTTGTATATTAAAATACAGTGTCTCCCTGCCTCCTAGCACAGCCTTATTCTCCAAACCATCGGCAATTAACTTAATACCAGACTCAACCGAATCAATTAGGTAGCCCTCGACATCTTGATTTTGCTGTTTCATCAAAGCATACAAATGACGAAAAATTTCAGTGCCATTCTAAAAAAAAATATAAATTTTAAAATCAAATTTCGGCCAAACCTAAAAACCAGACCTCCAACATTTCAAGCGACGAACTTTCCTTCTCCACAAACAATTGATAACCATCCTCCAGCATTGCTGTTTGCAGACGTTGCAGCGTGTTTATGGGTGCCTCATGAGGAGGACGCGCAAATTGGGAGGTCAGCTGGGCAGAATAAACATCTGCTAAAACATAAGTGGCAGCAATCCAATAGACAATCATCAGGAACTTGGCGCGATAGCCATGATAAAGTTCTTGGCAAGCTGCAAGAAAAACAAATAATTGTGCAACGTTGAAAAACATAACCCATCAACGACCAACGTTACTTATAAACAACAGGGAGTTATTATTTTTTATTCTGGAGCTTTGAATTAGTAATTCGATTACGATCGTTTTGTAACTTGTTATATATACTTAAGTTATAGGTTGGTCGTTAATATGTTAATAGCTTCAATTAGAACTTACATTGTTTTAGAAATAACTGCACAGTAAACCAAATACAACGATCTAATAAATTCCGTGGCATTTCATTTAAATTCTCCATACCAACTCGGCGTTGCAGTTGTAGCTGTTGTTGACGTAAAAGTCTACGCGTTTGCTCATTGCTTATAGTAATCTCTCGTATGTAAGCCATGTGAAAAACTAGCTCACCAACTTTTTCAACATCTCTATTCTGCTCGCCGCCGCCCTTCAAATCCCATTTATAGGGTATTGCAATAATTGCATAAAATATAGGTCCGGAAAATAATATCGTAAGTATTAAATATGGCCACACGTCTTTTTTGAATGGTCTAATTATAGCAAATGCCTCGTTGAGACGTCGCGGTGCATGTGTCGCAAAAGCACCCGAATCGGCTAAGGTGAAAAACGAGAATTCGATAGCTTTGCGTCGCTCCCAGCTTAAGCTAACATCACCTAGAAGAAAATCAGCGAGCTGTGGTGTATAAAAGAAAATGTTTTAGAAACTCTGGTGTAAGGCAATATCGATGTTTCTTTAGATTTACCCCACTTTGCAGCAATCCTATACCGCCCGTAAAACTTTCATTCGCCTCACTCTCAGTGCGTAATGAACCTTGAGTCCGGCCTGGCGCATCTATGTAAACAAATTGAAAGTTCATATGCTCAGCCAGCAGATTCAATAAACGATGATCTCTTCCACCGGTTACGTTCACCTCAGCATATTCTTCATATTCTGGATCGAAGTCTGAACTTGTTGAAATGTACTCATCCAGCGAGGTTACATTGGTGTAGGTGTCATTGTCGTAGTTTACCCAAAACCAGGGGGGAGACTTAAAAAGTTTTTTTGAATGGAAATGGTATTATAGGAGATATTCCGATCTTTTCCAAACTAGTTAAAATTATTGGAATAATTCCATTCAGGTTCTATAGATTTCAAGTTCTGTACTCTAAATTTCAACAGGAGAACAAGGGTATATATATATACTTATGACACTGGTCGAAAAAGAAGAAAAATGGTTAGTCAGAAAAAATTAGGCAAGAAAGGGAAAGTCATCCAGAATAGCAGGAATGGGGGAAAGTGGTCAGAAATGAGGGAAAAGTGGTCGGAAAAAAAGAATAAGTAGTTAGGAATGGGAGAGTAATAGTAAAAAATCGGAGAAACATCTCTTCGTTTGGAAGAGGAGGGAAGAAAAATGGTGGGAATAGAAGAAAAAATTACAGCAAATAGAAGAAATGTGGTTAATTCGGGAGAAAAAATGTCAGAAATGTGAAAAGGGGGGTGGGGAGGGGCAGAAAGTGATCGAGACGGGGAAAATGGTTTGGAAGACGAAAAGTGGTAGGAATAATGGTAATACGTGGCTGAGGAAAGGAATAAAATGATCGAGGAAAATAAAATATGGTCGGGGAGAGACGAAAAGTAATCCGGCAGGTAAAAACTACATTGGGAGTAAATTTCTAATTTAGAATTTGGCTTGACCCCCGTCAAAATATTTTTTCCCACCCGTGATGCAAATAGTAACAGTTAAATAGGTTAGGTTAAAGAAGGGATGTGTGCTACGAACTTCCACTCGGAGGCCCTATTGGGCCCAACAGTTATATAGCCTCAATATAATTTTTGCAAGTCTAATATAAACTTACATGAAATACTGGTACACGAAAAATTCGACCATTAAAATTTGAATAGACACTGGCGGCATTCGGCAACAGCGGAACCTTTTGCAAGCCTAAATTATCACCGTCATACCAATTGACCAAACGTAAATTACTATTTCCATCGGGTACAGCTTGATTATAGTAGATTCTAAAACTATTGTAAGAAGAAGAACTTTAAATCAAAATTTATTGCCATAATACTGCGAACACCTACGCTTTCTTTCTAGGACGCGTAATAACAGCAGCACGTATTGGTTCCTCGAAGCGAACCTCATTAGCTTTCGGTGGATATTTTGCGCCCCAATAAAATATAAATAAACTTAAACGATGAGATAATTTTCGTTCCTGTATACGTGATGATAACTCCAATGGTTCACAAAATATCAAGTTGACACTTTCAATAGAACCTTGCAGATTTGCTTCGATAAATTGAAAAAACAATTCAACGTTATCGAATATAACCGACTTAAAATATAGTTTATGTAATTGGTATATAAAATCATCTACGTCATTTTGTATGTTTCGAGCATTTGAATCAGCAGCGGAAGCGTGCTGCTGGTGATGATTATGGGGCTGTTCTTGAGACCACGAATAATTATTGTCATATTTTTGTGCGGGAGCATGCAGTATGGCGAGTTGTCTTGGTTTGAGCCCATTAATGATTTCGGAGAGAGCTTGAAAAAAGAACTTGATTGTTATATAATTTGCACAACGTTAGAAAATTTGTATGCACCTATAGCCACATCTGATATATTTTTATCTAAGTTATAAGTGACCATAGCAAAAATGGTTTTTGCGAATACCAGCAACAGTAAAATTTTATGATATTTCATTGTGGTTTAAGTTTTTTTTTTGGTATTTTTTAAAGAATTTTTTAATAAAACTACAATTGTAATGCGTGCTGAAATTCTTTTTATAGCAGTTTCTGCTTTAACAAATTCCTTTTTATATGCATATGAAGGCTTATATATTTCTCCTTTTTCAATTTTTATGATAAGTTAATTGTCAATTATCACATCAACTTTAAATATCACATGCCAATATTTTTCCCTTCTTATTATTATTTTTGTTGTAGTGTGGTTACTAATTCTCATATGTAGGTATGAAAAACAGAAATCCACTACGTCTGCCTTCGTGCTGGTTGCCAGGAGCAATTGCAATTTGGTAGTAACTAAAGTAAGTATATACATACTTATATACATACGTACATACGAGCCCATTTACTCGTTCATAGTTTATGGCATTATTAAAATATCATAAATAATATTTATTGATGTGATATTTTTAGCTGATGGTGGATGGTAAGCTACCATTGTATCTAGCAAAGACATTGGCTTTACTTTGAATCTTTTGCAAAACAAAGAACGAAATTAAAATGAGAAGGTATGGTATGCAAAAGTCTTTTAATAAAATATATGTATTAATAAAAATATGAAAGACTCACCAGATATGAGTGAAAATTTATTTATTATAAATTTAAATATTTTAGATAGATCATTTGAATAACTTGTGGGTCAAGGTAAATAGTTATGAAATAGATAGATATTATCTTTTGTAAAAAAACAGAATTTTTTAATTAAATTTAAAAATCACTGAATCGTATGGACTTTATTGTTTTAACCTTAGAAAGAAACGCATTTTCAACCACAATTTAAAGCAAATCATTCGCCGAATAGATGATAATGGACTCCATTCCACTGACCATAGAAACACAGCAACGGAAAACAATAATACATGCGAGTATAAAAAATTCTGTTGTTAGGCGAATGAAAAGTTTTGCTTTTTCGGGTTAAAACTAGTTGCTATTGCACGCTTTGTCACATTCGTATAATAAATCTATAAGTTTTAGGTACCACAAACAATAACTTGCACGGCTGAAAGCTTTAAAAAAAATTCATAAATCGTTCAAATTTTGTTGATTAAATTTTCAAAAAACAATATAACTTTTATAGGAGTTTTTAGATTATTTAGTGGCTTATTCCATCATAAATTCACATCCAATTTTGCGGATTAAATACTAAACCAGTTTCTTCACATTATTCTCATTGACTAGTAAAATTTTTAAAATGTGTTTGAGATCAGTTTTCGCGCATGCGTACTTTCATTACGTTTTACTGAAATTATTGCAATAAAACCACTTTTTTAATTCTCTTTGAACAATATCATAAATAACCTCTCTGTTTCCGCGAATTTTAAAGAGAACAAACTTTCTTCACTCACCCCATTCCGTTTGAAGATTTTTATAACCTGCACTGGATTGCACATCAAATAACTACTATATTTTGGTCATTCTAAACCATGAGCAGAGGCTAATGAATATCTCACTCCCAAATAAGTCCAGAGTCAGTCCAGTCTTGGTCGTCGGTAAAGGCAAACAAATTTTAATCTTTCAAATTAATTTCTGGGAAAAAGTTGGACTTAGGTTGTTTTGACCTTCAATGACTTCAACTATTTTTTGATGGAGAACATTTTTTCCAGTACAATGGAATTATAAAAAAAAAATTTTTTTCGAGGATTAATTTCTTAAAAAAAGTTGATCCTAGGTACTTTTGACCTTCGGTAATCCCAACTACTTTTCAATGGGTACAATTGGATAGGTTTCGCGTTCGTTTACCCGGAATAGTCATATCGAATAGAGGCTTCATATAACACCCAAAAGGGTTGGTGGATTTTTTCCTTCCTTCTATGATAAACAACTTTATCATATCTTTAAAAATTAAAAAACAATAGGTATATGGGAATCATTTAAAATTTATGGTCTTTATTACTTGATTTTTAAGGCATTAAAGGCTTGAATATTAAAAGCTGGAATGTTTTAATTTAATGCAACATGAATAAACTAAATCAATTTTTTTTTTAATTATTAAGTTACATTTGATGAAATTAAAAGAATTAATTTAAAACTGTGAAGTTAAAAAAAATATATTTCATTAAAACAAATGAATTTATTTTGGGGCATATGCGTCCCTATGTGAATCAAGTGTGGTATTTATTACAGTTTATTTTACATTTTAGTTCATAACAAATAGTATCGGTTTTATTAAAATTAAATACAAGAAATACGCTGAATTCAAAAATATAAAAGGAAAATGCAGAATTGGATCATAATGAGTGATACCATACACAAATGAAAACAAAAGGCGGTCAAAATAACGCAAAGCATTGCGAAATCAATTTGAGACATATATGTCCCTTGCTCGTGAAAAGCTTAATGAGTGAGTCGATTTGACCCACAATCGTAAATGAGGAGCTTTAGACAGACAAAGATCATGCTACCTGTTATCTCGAAGCGTCTAACAGACTTTCTGTTATCACGTAACAGAAAGAAACGTTGGCAGCTAACGGTCACTTCTCTTGGGCCAAACATTTGAATATAATTGGCCTGAAGCCCAGTGCCTTCTGTGCTTCCTGTGGCTTAAAGGAAGAAAATTAAAAATATAAAAAAGAAGAAATTATTAAAAATTTTCAAAAAAATCCTAATCCTACAAAAAATTGGCCAAAGAATTGAAGGTCTGCCATCAAACTGTTTCCAATGTTATTAAACAGTTTCAGGAGAATTTGACCATCGATAGGAAACCTGGTTCGGGAAGAAAACAAGGACCACATGATGTTGGGAAAGCTAAGAAAATAGAAAGCATATTGAAAAGATCTCCAAACACATTTGGTAGAAAAGCTGCACGGTTAGCCCAGTGCTCTGACTATTTGGTGCGAAAAGTTAAAGCCAATGGAGGTTTGAAAACATACAAAGTCCAAAAAATTCCAGGCAGGAGTGCTGCAAAAAATTTATACTCCAAAAGTAGGGCCCGGAAATTAAAATCGAATTTCATACAAAAATATTCATGTTGTATAATGGACGGCGAAACTTATGTACCGGCAGATTTTACGCAGCTTCCGGGTCAAAATTTTTATGTTGCTGATGCTCGAGGAAATGTCAAAGAACAATTTAGAATCCAAAATCAGACAAAATTTCCAAAAATTTGTTACAGTGGGCTCTATAAATACCGAAATATACATTAAAAAATGTTTGAAAAAAAGACTTCTTCCTTCCTTAAGAGAGCACAATGTGTCCACATACTTTTGGCCCGATTTGGCATCATGTCACTACGGCGAGAAAGCTTTGTAGTGGTACCAAAGTAATAACATAGTTTTTGTACCAAGAGAGGCCAATCCTCCAAATTGTCCGGAGTTAAGACCAGTGGAGAGATATTGGGCTCTAGTGAAAAGAAACTTAAAGAGCACAAAAAAGGTGTCCCAAAATATCGAAGATTTTAAAAAGAGATGGGCAAACTGTTCCAAAAAGGTGCTTGAAACAACTATCAAATCTCTAATTGAAGGCTTACCAAAAAAGGTCCACGAGTTCATAAATAGTGGTTAGAACTATAAAAGTTATAAATAAAGAAAATCAAATCATGGGATCCACATCTGTAGCTTTGTATTTTTTTTCCATTAGCATAATATGAAAATTTTTTAATAACAAATCAGAATTGGAAGTTTTTTATTATAAAAACGATATATATAACACTATGCAACAATCTTAGGGTCATGGAATCTATCGGAGAAGCGATCAACACAGGTCGATACTACTGCTCTAGAGTAACAAAAAAGTTTGCTCGCTTTTTAATGTTGTAGCCTTTTGAAGTTGAGCTGTTTTAGTGTATTTTTCAATTCTATTTTCTGTTTTTAATAAAAACAAAAATTTTAAAACCCATATATCTAAACATTTTTCTAAATAGTATTATTTCTAATTTTTTTGCAAAAGTCATGTAGTGGATAGTTTAAACTTCTTAATATGGAAAACTCTATAATGTTAAAATTGTTAATAATATTTTTTGTTCTTATTTCTCTGAAGAAAGTAGTAAATTTTAAAAAATAAGCTGCAAGAAGCAAAGTTTGAATGCCTATATTTTTTAAAAGCTAACCAACTTTGCAAAAGCCTTTTTGGGTTTTGTTACTCTAGGCCAGTACTATCGAACTATGTTGGCCGATTCTCCGTTAGAAAATGTTTTGCACAGTGTAATCTAAATATAAAAAATGAAATTGAATTCCTTACTAAAATAACGTAATATGCCAATTGCTATACTTTTGTAATCAATATTTATAGCACGGAGTAGTCAAAAGTTAGTTGGAAATGAAAACACTTACGTACCTATCTTATAGCGTTTTCTTTTCTCGATAAAATGTTGCATTTTTTCTGCACCGTGCGAGGGCTGTCAAATTTCGTATTCTTTTCTGAAAAAGAGGCAGCCCTTTCCAAGAGTATTGTGTTCTTTTGCACTCAATTTAATGACGGGGTGAGAATGTTGCCCTGCAAATTAATTGATACTGACAGGGTAGCATTTTTATGTTCTTTTCTTGCACTAAAAATGCAACATTTTGGCAGGGTTGAGGGCAACATTAAAAAATTGTTGCCATCGCACGAGGCAACATTTTGTCAAAAAAAGAAAACGCTATTAGTGTTAGGACTCTTTGTTGCATTTGTGGATTTGTCAAAATTTCCCATTTTGTAGATGCTTTCGATTTAGAATCGATACGTCCCGGAAATATGGAGCTTTTTTTTTAAAGTTTCGCGGAGGCAACGCGAGATATTCCAAAAAAAACGATCGCAAGCAACAAGATCGCTATACAGTTTTTTTATGGAGCACTTGACAGATACAATGGCGCTAGGATTACGTTCAGTCGATAAAGTAGTTTACGTGTGGGAGAGAGTTTTTCGTATTACCCGATGTCAGTGGCGGTACGTCAATATAAGCCAACGCCGGGCTTGCCTAAGAATTGATAATTGAAAATTTGTATAATATGTACTTACAAAATTACTACCTTTGTTTTAATTGAAAGAATAATTTTCTTTTAAAATTTTTTATTTGTATTACCCTGTTTTTCAATAGCTCGTATACTACTAATAAAAAATTAAAGCATTCACGCTATCGCAGTTCATCAAGGTGGATTTTACGAGGCTTTTAAAATTTGAAAATGTATGTTTTCATAACATGCTATCTCGCTTATTCTAATTGGAAGTTTAATATCTTTTTTAGTATGTGCAGTTCCAAAAAAAGTAGCAGCATACCAATTTTCTACTACTATGTATGATTTTATATAGAACTTAAAAGCTGGCTTTCAGTTTTTGTTTGCCATTTGGAAAGTATTTGCTCCACTTTCTTTTACTCCTCCTATATTTTTACGCCATTAGATTTTAGCAGAGTTTCGAACCGGTTAAATTTGGGTTCGTGTTCAGATTCAGGTTCAAGAAAAAAATAACAGTGTGTTCCGGTTCAGGTTCAAATAAAAATGAAGCAAAACAAGGTTTTTCAAATAATAGTTTTACTTATTTACATACATTAATACATTTAGTTACTTCGGAATTTGCATTTTTTCATTCCGTTGACATTTTTCTTATATCTGATAATTTGCATTTTTATTAATACGGTTTAGATTTTAGTCCAAAAATGTTCTTTCTACGTTCACCTCCTGAATTTATATGCTCATTTTGTATTTTTAATGTTAATATTTTAGCACGTCGAAAAACGTTGGTAAAGCCCAGACAGAGCTTCCATTTTCCTTCTTCAATGCTTCAATCGGGATCTAGAACATTCCATCCTTATTGCCAATTTTAGCCTTTTTGGTTTGGTAAAAAAAATTCACTGGGCTTGCCTCATCAGTAAATGCTAGGCACGCCACTGCCCGGTGTCTCATATTACCCAGACTTACCCTATACAAAATCAGCTGGTTTAATGTAATTCAAATCTTGCATTCATGAAACGTATTATGAGTTTGATATTGGCGCTTCGATAATGAGCCGAAACCGAAAATTTTTAATGCATTTTAAAAATATCAAAGTACACTTGAGGTTGACTAACCTAACCTGTATATAAACTGGTTGACAGATCACGCCAAACCGAACTTACAGAAAAAAAGGTTCATAGATTCTACGGAGGATTTTTAAATAAAAATTTGCTGGTATTTATTATTATTTGACAGAATGTACATTTCGCGTGAAAAAAGAATAGTGTTAAAACTTAAATTTTCTTTTGGGTCCAGTCATTATTATAGTTGCCCTAGAATTGAGATAGAGAGGAATGAATGATGAGATCTAAAACTCAATACCTCCGCAATCTACTGATGCCCAGTTTTTGACGCTAAATTGTTTCTCTCAAGACAACATTTTTGCAATAACCTATATAATTGTAAAAATATATAGAGCTTGAAAAATTATGAGTAGATCATATTTTCTTAATTATTTAAAATGAAACGAAAAAAATATTTATTTTAATTCTATGTGCCATAACAAATTTTTGAAAACGGAAATGCGAAAGTTACGCTCAAATAAAAAAAACATAATCAAAAATAAAATCAACAGACCATTCACTGCTTTGAGCTAAATTTATATTTTTTTGGAAGAGCATCAAGAAACCAAAAAGAAATAAAAAAAACCTAGAAAAAATAACCGTTTAAACAAATTACACGATTAGTAACCCAAATGTGCACATAACCCAAACCAACCGAACCAACAAACGAAAATCAAAAACCAAACATTAAACCATAAAAACATTAAATGCAAAGACACGCCAGAAAAAAAACTTAATAGCTATAAAAACAAAAGCAAGAAATAGAAACTAAAACAAAAAAAAAAAACAAAAAAATTAAATGAAAAGAATATTGTACATTATGACAGCAACCAAAATAGAGAAAACGCCCCAACGGACAGATATACATATGTATGTAGTTATGTATATAGATATGAATTTATAAATAATAATAACAATTTTGTGCAAACGAAAATGAAATCCAGACTTGAACTTAGACTCGAAACAGAAACAGATACACGCCATAGCAATCACTCATACACATACACACATAGACAGTTAGTATGTCCGTCCGGTTTGTATATATGTATGTATGATCGTCTGTTCATATCGTCGTTGTAATGATAAATGAGTTCTTGAAGCTTGAAAGAGATACCACCACAAAATTATCTGCAATTGCGCCCAGTCAAGTTGCGCCACTATGTCACTTGATCATGTTAAATGGTTAGCAAAAAGCGACGAGGAGAAGAAGAAGTGGAAGTTTGAGGCGAATGGAAGACAAGATCAAACTAAAGCTGTGTGTGTGTTTGTGTGCATTGATAGCTGAAGCAGCAGACTGTGTAATGTTGGTAACAGAAATGAAACGAAAACCAAATCAAGAACCACTTTCTTTCCACGCAAGTAAAAGTTAATTTTCAACTTCAACTAAAGAAGAAATTGAAGTATGAAGTATTTACTTGTATAGATATAGTAGAGTACAGTATGTATATGCATGCACATACAAACATAGTGACAAGAAGTGCTTTAGGCGATTTACTGCGGCTATGCTTTTTTTTTTACTACATACTACTTGAAGCACATACAGCACTTACTTTGGAGCAGGAATGGGTTTGTTAATTATAAGCATGGGAACAAAAAAAACTAAAGAAAAAACAATTATTTATTATTACATAGAAATGAGCTTTAGAAAAAAGCCATAAAAACAAATGAAATTAGGTTGAGAACAAACTCACTCACTAGCTCACAACAAGCCAAAGAACCAGAACTTTAGTAACAAAAATTCTAAGGTTATTTTTTAATTGAGGAAATATCGAAGAAATCATTATTACCTATCATTCACTCACTCATTCACAGTTATTGTGTAGTTAGTACTTGTTGTTATTTTTATTTAAGCCCGCAAGATATTTTCGTCATCATAAAATTTTTTGTTCTTTAAGAACAATATTAAAATTTTTGTAGTTTAATTAATGAATTGAAACAAAGCAAAAAACTATGAAGTAAATTATTAACACAATAATTAATTAATTTATTTTATATAGAGAGAAGGAAAAAGCCTTAAGCTGATTTGAGTGGATTTATATATTTTTCTCTATGGAGCCTTTCAGTTAATTACTATTTCGTATTTTAATATTAAGTCAATATTAGAAACGACAGCAAAGTGTCAATAGCATTTAAAAAATCATATTCTAGTTGGTTAGATAAAGGCAAGCTAAAAAAGAACTACTACTAAAAATTAAAAACGAAATTAATCAATATATTTTGAAAGTTTTATTGTTTATTAGCAGAAGAATGCAGTAAAAGCTTAATTAATCATTTAATTCCAAAGTTTGTAAGACTCGAAGGCAAAAATGAGAAAATTTGATTAGGAAAACTTAAGGCAATGAAATGATTAAGAAAGTTTTCATAAAAAGCCTGCAATGCACATGTAATAAGAAGTGAAGCTGTTTGTTTTATTAATGGGGAAAGCCACAGTGACGGCTGGAAAAATGAGTGATTTTCGGGAATTTGTTTGATTTGTCAAATGAAGGAATATAGGGATCGTTATATTCATTTTATTAAGTGCACTTCCTGCAATATTTTCGTAAATTAATATTAAAAAATATTGAATAATTTTAAAGATATGGGTGGAGCCCGAAAAAAACTTCCCCCTCCATGGTCGCGTCGATTTTTCAAGAATGGATTTTCTGAAAAAAAAAACTTTTTAGTTTTTAATAATCTATATGAGTATAATTCTCGTCGCACGTAGCGTTTTTTTTTTTTTTTTTGTTTCCACAAAATGGCGACTGATTGAAAATGTTTTTATGTTTTTGACCCTATTTTTTTGTTTCAAAAGATCGTAAAAAATAGTAAAAATCAAAAATTTGAAAATCGGCTGCGCTTAACGATAGCCACTGCGGACAAAACGAATAAAAAAAATTGAAAATCGGTTAATAATTGATCGAGTTATCGACGCGACCAGTTCGAAAAAAGTCGTTTCGAGAAAAACGCGATTAAAGTTTTCAGTCCATTAAGTTTTGAGTCTACTTACTGTCACTAAAATGGCTGTAATTCAAGCAATTTTTGGAATTTTGACTTGACATTTTGTACACATATTTTTGAAAACATAAACGTTAATTTAAGATAAAAAAGAGTGTAGAGTGATTACAATTGCCACCGAATGCAATTTTTTTTCAAAATTTATCCACTTTAGAAAGATTTTAAAAAATGTGCACGAATTTTTGTCTTTATTTTTGTTTATAAATACCTAAATTAAATAAATTTATATGATTAAGGAACTTTTGTATTTCTACTTTCCTCAAATGCGGCAAATACTGCTTTTTACCATTCACTTTTAAATTGTGTTTCATTTAGTATCTATTCTTTTTTTATTTCAATATTCTTTTAATATGTACCTTATCCGTTACCCGTTTCTCTTTCGACATCTGACAGTCCATTGTCTCTATACGTCTCCATAGCAAGTGGAAGGATTCTAGGTGCGGCCAAAAGAATGCTAAATCTTTGCGTAATTTTGTAAGGAGCAATAGCAAGTTTCGCAAACACTCTCCAATGTAAATGTTTTGATTACAGTAGGGGAAAGGCTTGCAGGTTGAGACGGGTTTTGTTTTTATGTCCAAAATTTTTTATTAAAAAAAATATCATATATAGCTTTATACCGTTGCAAACGTAATATTTTAGACTACATTTTTGCTGCAGAGAATAGTTGCATTGCTTGAAAAATTAAAAAGTTATTTATGGCCAGTTTTCCAGAATGGTTGTTGACACTTGTTGCATTCCACGGAGTTTGTGATAGTTAGTTTGGCTGGTAAATTCTTCATACATAATCAGAAGTCAGCATCTACATCTGAAGACGACGCACAGTGTAGCGTCTCCATACAACGGTTAACAAAATGAGAAGGAGTAGTGGTAGGTCAATGAAATTTTGCACAGATATTTTTTAGGTAAATATTAAGAAATATTGTGAATTTTAATTAAATAGGTTAACGGACACGCCCACTTCCCATATAAGCTGAATTAAAAAATTGCAATATCTCAAAAACTTTTGAAGTAATAAACTTGAATTTTTGTGCAGTGGCTACAGATACTGTACGCATTTCTTAAAAATGGTCAAGATTGGAAATATGGGCGTAGCACGTCCCATACAAAATAAGCGCCTAAATCAGTTTTTGGCTCAAAATTGTCGTAGAACCCAATCTCATGCCGTGAAAATTGAAATGATAACAATTTATATAAATTACCTAAACCGAAAAAGTAGGCGTGACATCTCCAATATAGTCAAAGAATTTTACGATATATATTAAAGCTGCAATGATTACTTATATTTTTTTACGATTTATGTGTAATTCATTCAATTGATGTAATATGCATAAATAATTAAGTATTATCAAACTATTTTATTTCACTCATTAATACAATTTTTTAAATATGTAAACTTATAATTTTACTAAAATGAAATAAATTGCTTAAAATTTATTGGCTTTCATTTCCTCCTTCATAGTCTGACGACGAATCAGATGAGAAAATAATTTCTAAATCTATTTCTTGACCACTATTTTCTGGTTCTAAGACAATGAACTGACTAATATCTTTTCCGTTCATTTGTTTTTTACTGCAAGTTATTCCTTTAGCATCAATAAATGGCCTATTACACGCTTCTCTAGAAGTTTTTCTAGTATTTTCTAATCGACACTTTCTAAACTCCTTGGGTCTTGCTTCTAAAGCATACTCCGAAAGAGAAAAAAAACCCCCCCGTAAAATTCGTAAAAGTTTCTTCTATTCTACATGAATTTATTCGTTTTATTTATTAGTTTCATATAAAACATTTGAAACTGCTACGAGTTTTACGGGGTAGGATAATTTTTTAGCCAAATTTTCTACATACTTAATCAGGATCTAATACCTATAGAATTTTTGTCTGAGTGTTTAAAAAACAAATTGGTACGCCCTAATATGCATATGTATATACCAGTATATTTATTTATGTAAAATATATGTATATATAATATGTATTCATAAGTACACATATGGGGTACAACTCAGATACCGCTTTAGTTTGGTGTGTTCACATTTTTCAAAAACAGATTTTTTCATTCGAGGTTCCGCTAAAAAATTTACTACTACGTCTGAATATGCAAGCATATGCAGCTGAAATTTGTTTCTTATTATTATAGAGATATCTCTTGAAAGAAATGAGTAAAAATTAGAGAGGACGTTTTGGACGATTTTTTAAAAGCTCTTTAAACTTTGGGGTTTTTTTTGTGTTTTAAGATGGTGATTTTACAAGTAATTGTATTTCAAAACGAAAAATGAAAACACATCAAAACTGGTAATGTCCTTAAAGAATAGTACAAATAACATTGGGAAATATTTAAAACAAAAATAAAAAAGTTACAGGAGTTAGAAGTGAACCTACCAAAGTAGTATTTGCTGCAAAAAAAAATGTCATTGTTGCAAATGTTTGAATTTCAATACGTTTTTTATGGCAAAATAAAAGTAATTTCCAAAATTCTTTTTAAGCTCATCTAATTGAAGTATTAACAATTGCACTGCATTCAAATATTATCAATATTCAAACATGACTTTTTTGAATTGTTTCCACCTTCGTTACACTGTGCAACGTTTCCTTTTTTTCGACTGCCCGAGTTCAATAGCAATTCCGAACATAAACAAGTATTAAAATGAGATCTCTCACGTTTTCCCTCCAAAATAATTAACGGCACATAGTGTCTCAACCTGCAAGCATCGCCGATATTTTGAAATGATGTAATATTTTTTTCACTATGAAAGATATATTAAAAATTCCTTCGGAACATTAAAATAGAGCAAAAACAGTGGTACGAATGTTATTTTAACCTTTTTGTACGGCTTCAATAGCTACACTTTTTTTACGTTTAGAAAATTCTCAAATTCACTTTTTTCACAAAAATTGTTTGGATATTCTGTTTGAAACATAAAGAATGGCAACAAGTAGGTCTCTCTGTAAGGAAAAATTTACCACTGATGTTATATCAACGTGACAGCTAAAACTTTGGTACCGTTAGTGGGGAAAAAACAAAAATATTTGACTGCCTCAACCTGCATGCCTTTCCCCTACAATTAACTCTAGATTTACGGACAAAATTACAAAATAAGCCGCAGTGGTTAAATTTACAAAAAGAAGGGTAATAAGGGACCGAAAATATCTACAACATTACAAATAAAACTGAAAATTTCGTCATGATTAAAATTTCCTTTGGATTTTAACCCTAACGTTTCCTTTTTTTCGACTGCCCGAGTTCAATAGCAATTCCGAACATAAAAAAGTATTAAAATGAGATCTCTCACGTTTTCCCTCCAAAATAATTAACGGCACATAGTGTCTTCAACGGTCCCATCCTTTTGTTTTTAATATATTCGCTTCTATCGCCCAGCCACAGCTTCTTCCCCTAATTTGTATACGCCCATGATCAGGCTCATATTTGATAATTGGTTTGGTGTGGAACAAGTGAGTCTTCATAACAAATTTTATTACTTTAGCTCGATGTGATATTCGGAGATATTGGATTTTTGCGGAAACGCCCGCTTTAAGATACGGTGACATTTTATAGCCCACAACTTGACATACATACAAATGCATCTCTACACCAAATTTGACTAAATCAGACAAACGGTATATGATTACGTAAGGAAAACACATAGATTTTGACAATATTTTCCCCAACCGCCCTCCCCCCCACGAGGAGTAAAAGCATTAAAAGCCGAAGTCAGTGCGAGAATTCCACCCGCTATACATCTCCTCTCGTCCAACGAAAGGCTTTTCCCGGAACCACCGTTAAGTATTTCGTCGGGAGGCCATCTACAGCATTACTGCTCACTCGTCTCTTTCTTTTTGTCGGTCTGGTCCGTTACCGTCTCTGATACCCTGACTTCTACGTTCCACGCAGAAAAACTGCTATTTTCCAGCTGCCAATTTCGATTAACCGCGAAAACCAGTATTGATTTGACAGGCGGCTGGAACAATGCGGAAGCAAGTTTTTATAGGCGGGAGTGGTCTCATTCCAGTATGAAGCACTGTTTCGTACAAACGCGGGAGACGTCTGGGTCTCCTTGGCGTTTATTTTTCATTTTAGAGCTGCGCCTTATTGCTTCAACCGATCCGGTGAGACGGGCGTGGTCTCATTGCAGTCGGGAGCAATGAGATCAAATCAATCATTTTTTAATTTATTTAATTAAACCATTTTATACAATTGCAAGTAATTTGGTAAACAATATTTGAAAAGATATTAGCTTTGTTGTTTCCGTATTGCATTCAAATATGATTTCTATTTTTTCTTTTTTCTACAAATTTGTTTAAAGTCCTTTTTTTGGCACTAATCAAGTTTTCAGAGAGTTTTAGCTTAACTTAAAACATTGTATTAACATTGTTCATTACCACTGAAACAAAACTAAAATAATTTCCCTTTACTTTCTAAAATTTTCTTCACTTGAATTAACTATGAAATTTATCTTCTCGTTTATCTTGTATGAATTTTAACATTAATTTTCGCACTCTATGTTACGCATACGCACTGTTGCACTAGATTTACTTTCACACACACACACAAACAAAGCAAACAGAGAAAATCTTTTGCTAACTTCAAATAAGCATTAAAAATTTGCATTTTATTTCATAATAGCAAAACTAACACATTTCTTTTCGTGCAACAATCAGCTTCAAACATAGATAAGTTTTCAATAATATTACCCAAAAAAAAGTCTAAGCAAACAATAGCTTCAATAAAAACCTATTCACTAAGATTTCTTCACACTACAATTGGCTGCTAGTTATGCTTTTGTGAATCAGAAGAAATAGAAATAAAGTTATTGTTAATTGTTATTTTTTTGGGCATAGTTCATTTCAATAAGTTTTCATCAGCAACATTTCCTCAATAAGCAGAAAAAACAACAGTTCATAACTATGTAATATGTATGTACACATTTACAGATGATAATAAGAAACGCAGAAAAGCGTAGCAAATGTGGAAATTTGTAACGCGGAAAAAACAACAACAATCAAATTTATTCCACATGCCAAAAAATAAGCAAATATAATTTATCATAATATACACTTGCTGTTGTTTGTTGGCGGAGGCTATACAAATAATGTGGCAATGAAACTATCACAATGCGGGTAGTGGCGGCAGCTTCATATCAGCAAATAACAGCACCTCACGTTATGGTCATTGATGAAGTACCTACATATGCACATAGATACTTGCGGGTACTAGTACTAAGTATCTTAGTCTATAAGTCAATTTGTATGTATGTATCCATACACATACGTATACTTCGTTATAGATATGTGGGTGAGCTCACAATTATTTCATTTCCTTAATACATTTTTCTTTAAAATTGTATGTATAGTTGATTAATGTTAATGATACATACATTTATTATCATAAATGTAAAATTGAAGACAATTATTCATTTGAGAAACAAAAACATAATTTTTGTTTTGTTAAAAATTTTAAGTATTGAAAATTTTATGAATTTTTTGAAATTCTAGTTTAAAATACAAAAGACTTAAGCTACAAATTTTTAACTTAATTTTTAAATCTTTAAGAAATTATAAAAGGAAGAAAGGATAGAGAGGGTTGAAAGGATAGTGTAATTGTGATAAATAGTGACGGAGGTAGAAATTTCCCTTAGGAAATTGGATTAGTCAGTGGGGCACTCAGTATCTGCGCAACATTGCTTTATTTGGATCAGATTAGTCTTTCGTCTACAGCACAGACTGCAGAGTAACACAGTTTTTCTGCGGAGACCGTGCAATCATTGTTAGTCGCACTGGGCGGTTTCAGAACAGCGTTTGCATTGGAGGTCCTTACAGACTTCCCGCCGTTCGTAGCTCGTGACCGTCTTGGTGTGCTTCTTTATGAAGTGCTCTTCTCTTTTGAGCTAATACGTTTAAGGAATTGGATCGGGGATCAGTAGTTGCAACTTTATACGGTCGACCATGGCAGCGCCCCATACCATGGCAAGGCCACCGTTACAGCCTGAGGCGGCCCGGTATCAGCAGGATCCTGTACGAAGAAAGCCTAATTTTAGCCCTAAAATCCAACAACTCGGACATAAAATTTAATCGGCAAACCCGAACCTGTTGGCTTTCCAAGACTGGTCCCCAGGCTACCAAACTCACCCAATAGGCATAGGTAAGATACCCTCGGTAAGAGGGTTTGCTCCCTCTGCATAGTCTATCTTAACCAATTGCACATCAGACGCCCGATGTGCCCCATGGCCAGTAACAGTTTACACCAGAAATCTGATCTGCAATCGTTACCAGCCAGCAAAACCAGCCCACCTCCCATATAACATGATTGTATTAAATGCCAAATATTATATTGTCTTCCTTGTCTCAGCTAGGTCGATTTTTTTTAATTATTGGTAAGGAGGCTAACTTATATGGCTCTAAGACGATTCCTTATACTTTTTCAACATTGAATGAAACTCAATCATAGTATATCAATAAACTCAATACATAGGAAGGAATTCAGAAAGTTTCAATTTGAATTCAGAATATCGTAAATGCTCGTGTCCTTTACTTATTTCTGGCATCACAAGTAATTTCGTCTGAAGCCAGGCCAGGTCAAATTCTCCTTTCCATAATTTTTATATGCAAATCACTAACCTGTGCAAAATAGATGCCAAAACATCAAAAACAGATCACTAACCTTTACAAAGTGGATGCCAAAGCAACCCAGTCGGAAATATCGTAAGGTGCTTACAAAATAATTCATATTTTCCTTCAGCTTATTGGCTATTATTAGCTATTGTTCGTAAGTTAAATTTGGAACACCTCCAATTCTAGCTTACAAAAAGGAAGTAAAAATGGCATGATCACTGATTGTGAGTAACCATTTTTTTTTTTTTGCAAACTAGAATAGAATTTTACATTTAAAAAATATTAAATGTGTACTTGTACATTTTCTTATAATTCTCATACTTGCACTTCATATTGATAGTGAATATAAGAAGGAATTAACCACCAGACCAAAACGGGTATCGAACCTGAACCTTCCGGGTGAAAGTCTAGTGCATTATAATTTATTTTAGTAAGAAGTACAAGGTGTACAAGGTATGGAAATCTCTTACGCCTACCTAGATTCGTAATGTGAATATGGTACGGAAGCCCCTTACGCCTACCTTATTTTGTAAGCGAAGAAATGAGTACTGTTTATTTATTCCGTAACGAGGTACAGATTGGGCAGTTGAATATTATTTTCAGAAAATATCTTCCTTAATATTCTACCTTACGCCAGCCTTAAGTTTTCATTCAACAACCTACCTAATATGTGAAGTGCATTAGGAAATCAAGCCGAACAGTTCCGAACGCCTGTATGCATGCAATGTACTTTATTTTAGTAAAGGAAAAAGCAAATATGTGTAATACCATTCACGGTTTACTAATATATAGAAGAATCAGGCGGCCATGTCTAAAAAAAAAGTAATGGGAAGTTGGAAAGGAAGTTGTGGTACTCCGCAGACGAAAAGTAAGTACCTTTCAATTCATTACAGAAGTACGCCGTTTCCGACTGGGAACTTGAAGCACCTACATAGAATTTAGGCTACATACAAAAATTATTCAACATTGTTTTTTTAAGATTAATTACAAACTTAACATTTTTTCCCCAGCTTTAAATTTTTTGCAAATTAATAAAAGGAAAACAAAGAAAAAAGAGGCAGCTGCTTTAAAATGCAAAAGAAAAGCGGAACATATTTCACAATTCACACCTTCAGCGTGCAATTTCCGTTGTAAAAATACTATAGAAAAGCAAAAAATAAAAATTAAAAAATACAACAAAAAAACAATAAATTTCAAAATTTTTCCTTACAAAAACTTTACAAAAAAAAAAAAGTACAACAACTATAAAGTTGGTACGAAACCACAAAAAAAAATTCATAAAAAAATGTGCGCTAGAAAAGACAAACACGCAAAATGATTGCAACTTAATTAAAGAGTGGCAACAAATTAAGCTACATATAGTACAATTGCAACAACAACAACACCATTATTACAACAATTTCTACTAGTATTTACAAGCGCATTGTTAATTGCCAAAAACAAATTATAAAATTTTCGTTGTCGAAGAAAAAAAAAGTAAAAACGAAAAACTTTACTTAAAATTTAGTGATAGTGAATTAAAAATACAAAAACAAAACCAACCAACGCAAACAAAAAAAATACAAAAAAAAAAAAAAAACATAAAAAATTATTATTTATGGCAATTGCATGTTTTGAAAATAAAGTTCGGCTCGGCTGTTGCTGTTATAAAGAGAAGCTCCTAAAATAGTAGTTTGGTAGTATGCATTAATGTATTAGTAGTAAAGTAATAAAAATCAACATTAACATTTTTTGTGTATTGTAGATTGTGAACAATGGACTTTAATGGTCTTGAGAAAATGTTGCATATTCACTACTGCAACAACAATACGACGAAACCCTCCAAAAACAACAACAACAATCAAAAATAATTGTATGTTATGGTGTGTGCATGTACATTGAGTAAACTTTAATGTTGAAAAACAAAAACTGAAGCGAAAAAACAAATACACCAAAGCCTCGATTTGAGTCGTTAATGCGGGCCAAAGAAATAATTCGAAGCGACGCACAGCGGAATTATTAAAAGCAATTATTCCACGTCTGAAAATCGAACCTGAGGTAGCTGAGACTCCAGCCTAGCACTTATTTACCAGACCACCGAGGTGGTCATCATCATCACAATCATCATCAAGCAAAATAACTATAATTAATAATAAGGAAACGACTTTGAAGAAAATTTTTAACAACGCAACTTGAAACGGTGGAAATCGCGACGACGTAAATCGAGGCTTTGGTATATATAAAATATGAAGAAGAAAAAGTTTTCGACAGCAATAAAAATGTTTTTCAAAAACAGCAAATCTTGCAACATTTTGCAAACAAATGCATTAACCTTAAATTGCATGCAAAATATAATTTTATTTTTAAAAAATAGTTAATAAAAATAAGAAAAATTTGATTGCTGAATTCTTGCATTTTGTAAGTAGTTCAACGTTCTCCTTAACTTAAAAAAAAGAAATAATTGGACGCGATTTTGCCCGGTGATTGGTTTCGACGAGTTCATTAGTATCAAAGCCAATAGCGCAATAAACAAAAAATAACATGGATTAAGGAAGGGTGCCATACCAGTTGCAAAATTTTATAATTTTTATTAAATAAATTACTTGAAATATAAAAATCTTTTAAGGAAATTATTTTAGGTGTTACTTCACTGCGTCAGGTTAGTAAGTGAGCTGTTCTCAGTTCAGTCAAGTTTTAAAGAGACATAAAAATAATTTATGTATATAAATTGCCAAAATTATAGCGCACTTGAACTAATTTCAAATTTAGTTTTTAGTATAAAGAAGAGTTACCTCTACATTTGTTAACTCATCAATACATAAATTTCTGAAATGTGCTGTAAATTACCTACATATATATAACCCTACATATATATAACCCTGATGGAATGTTAAACTTAACATTTTCTTAACACCCTGAATAGCTTAGACCTCTATCTTGAATTTCTTAGTATGATAACCCTCCGAACCATACATCATGAATTCCTAAATCGGTTTTTGTGAGCCAAAATTCTCAAATTTTGTCGTGGCTTCCATAGTTGCACGAATCAATCATTACGGAAAACATTTGAGGATGGCTTCAGCGTAAAGGGAATAACTATAGAAAAAAGTATAATTATAACGATGGTCTTAATGTTGCAATTAAAACTTCCTGCGGAGAGATATCCTTCAATTAAATTGAATATTATTAGGGATCCCTAAAATCAGATATTTGTTAAGAAATTTACAACACATTTCAGAAATTTATATATTGATGTGTTAACAAATACGGAGGTAACACTTATTTATACTAAAAACTAAATTTGATGCTCCTAATAAAATATTACTAATTAATTAGTTCAAGTGTGCTTTAATTTTGGCACACTAAATCCGAAAGTCTTTCAAATAAAATTTGATATTTTAGTTTTTTTGTATTATACGGATCATTTTTATTTTTCAAACTAATATGGTTATTCAGCTTTGAATATAGTGAGTACCAAGTGCGCTATAATATATGCTGATATCAAAACCACGTGGGAGTTTATAGCAGGTATCAATCCCTATTGCCAAATTCCGTACGAAGCCAATGTTGTCCACGAAGAACTTTTCGTAATCAGAGAGATATGCAAAGCATTGATCCAACTTCAAGATAAGACCATAGCATTCAAGCGGATATTCGAGCTCCAGATTCCGACTTAATATCCTTGAAATTAGTTAATCAATGTAGAGAGTTCTCTAAGTAGAGGCATAATTTTGGTGCCAACTTATAAGTACTAACATTGATGGCAATTAAAAGGCCAATGAATTGGCGAGACGAATATCAGTTTCAAATATTGCTAAGACGCAATCAGTAGCAATTACACCGAGCAATTGTCTCTCATATGCATTTCCTTGTTGATAACAACTAGAAGAGCTTTTCCACTTGGACCCAACAAAAAATACTTAGCGAAGATACGACGATGCGATAGATGGATATACTTAATTAGCCACAACAGTCTTGATATAATCAAACTGGTTGCACCACTAACGGGATACTGGATAATAGGGGAACTTGCGGCTAGATTCCGTATCCCATACAACATGTTGCAGGAGTTGCAGGAACTCCTCTGTCATTGCTTGCTTTTGCCAAGCCCAGACAGAACACATTCCACAAACTTTTCTTGGACAGTTTAGCCGAGATCTCCATAATTGACCAGCTGGCACCAGACATGTTGAATCCATGGACAGAATAAATGGGTATGTGGTATTGAAACACCTTTATTTAACACCTAATTAGACTCCCTCCTTATGGGAATCGTAGTAGCCTCCACACTTAAGTACCTACTGTAAAAAATAGCCAAGTATAATCTGAACTGAGGTGATTCTAACTAGTATTTCATTGGAATTCGAAGCCTATGTTAATCGAAAAGCAGTATTAAAATTGGTTTCGTAGGCACAGAGAATAGCGCTTGAAGAAACAAACATACAAACAAATTTCCTCTATACATTTTTATTTTACAGTTTACCATTAGCTTTTGTTGTTTCTAGTACTTATTTTAACATGCCTTATTGCACATGATTGCATTTGTTTTACTAATTTTAGTTGCTGTTAATTTTAATTTTAAGTGGAAATCGGGTGCGCACATGCTTAATTTATTTCAATATGCATTGATATGAATTTTGCGTTTTCTTAAACTAGTTAAGAAAATTAGTTTTTACTGAAACAGTAGCAGAAGAAGTAGTAACACTACTAGTAGTAGTGGTAAAAGTAGCAGCAGAAGATATAGAAATAGTATACAGTATTTCTAATGCTACATACTACATTGTTGCTGTAATTAAGTTCATGGTGTTGTACTTTCAAAAATCAACCAAGAAAAAATACAGCAAAAGAGAAATCTCATTTTTTATAATAGCAACTACATGAACACGTTTTTGTTTTTTCTTGCTGTAATTATTCCGATTGAAAATGTAAATTAATTAAGTTAGAATTGTTGTAAAATTCATTAGAAAAGTTTGCCCACATTCATAGCACAGTTTTGACTGTTTTTTTTTTTTTTTTAATAAATTTCACTTTTTCTTGTGCTGTGCACAATAGGGGAAAACGAAAGAACTAAGAAACGAACTTGATTGACAATGTAAATTTTTAAAATGCATTAACCAATAAAATCTCATTTAAATGGCAAATTTGCTTTTCAAGGCTTGTTAGAAAGCAGTAAAACAAAAATCTTAAGCATAAATTTAAGCATAAAATTAAAAAATGTTTGTATAATTGAATAAATATGTAGTTTAAATCATGGAGAAAGTATAGAAGGATAGAAATGGCGGTCGCCGCACAGTGGTCTGGAATCCCGAAAAGCTGGCCATAAGTCGAAAAAATCGTTCTTTTGTAATAATTATTTGTGCTAGGGGGTTTTTGGGGTCGGTGATTACGAATCCGATCTCAGTTTTTAAAAAAAGGAAAGGGCGGATCCAAAATGGTGGACCATTTGCAAAAACAAACTATCGAATTTTGACGAGACCAGACATTTGGTGGTTTTTGGAGTCATTAATTACGAATTCGATCTCAGTTTTTTTAAAAACAAAATGGTGGATCCAATTGTTTATTGTTTGGATAATAGTTAAATAATATTTTTATTTAAATTTATGAAAAGAACTTACTCTTACAAGTTGATTGCATGTTGTCTCATTAAAATCGGCGAAACCGTTTAAAAACTATGCACTTTTTAATGACACACTTTTTCCACTTGAAAATTCCACACGTTTCGACACTTATTTTTGCTTAGACTTTGAAGAATAGCTGTACTTAACGGTTGTTCTAAAACGCTGCTAGGGTTATCATTGCAACTATTTAAAATGTCAGAACCCCCCCAAAAAAAAATTTGTTTTTCGAAATATGGCCAGCTTTTTGGGTTTGCAGTGGTTGAATTTCATATTAAATACAATAACGTAATAACAAGCAACGTCTGTGTGCAAAAATTGGAAAAATCTGGCCACTGCTACGCCCACCACTCATACAACCAAAAGCGGCAAACACAGAAGGAATCATCGCTGAGCTAGGAGATGCTTATTTAAATACAAAGTATGTGTGCAAAATGGGAGAAATCGCTACATGTCACGTTCACCTCCCATAAACGAAAACTCTCGAAAATTAAGGAAATATTCACAGAGCAACTACCTTTACTACTGGAGATGCTTATGCCAATACAGAAAGCACGCTCTAAGTCCTAAATGGGCAAACTACTGGCGAATCAAAAGAGGAAGGAGGAGTTGTTTTTGAATTGCATAGTAGTAGAGTCTATAAAATAAAGCGATAAGTAGTTAAGCTCAGCGGTTTATTGAACTCCGTCCCGAAGAAGAACTCTCTGCTAACTTACCCAGCAAACATGGTCAGAATGCTGAGACAAGAATACTATATTCCAAAGCTTAAAAATAAAGTCAAGTTCTGTATTAAATAAAATAAAGTCAAGTATTGTTAAATTTGCTAAAAACAAGCTCACAAATTATGACAGCTTGCAGAGCAAACTACTTCCCCCCTTCATTTATTTCCAAATTAAATCCTCCAATTTTCGGTAAAGCCCCTATCTCAAAGATTATGCCAGTGCCAACAAACATTTTCTCGGAAGGGTTTTATGCTTCAATCGGTAATTTGGTCAATCCTCATTTGTATAGAAACAGCTTTAAATTCACGTTCTTTATCTCCAATAAGCAATTACCCATCCGTTCTTTTGCCTTTGACACCGGGGCATTTTCTGACCGCCTCATATTGGAACCGCTTATACTAAGCGCGTGGTGAAAATTGATTGTTTTCATTTGAAGAATTTGATAAAATTTGCATGCAATAAGACTAAACTCCAGGATACATCTACTATAGTCCTGAAAACCCTATTTTAGAAAAATTTAAATTTTTTTTCTACACCTTTCTCGAACATTGCATGCAATATTTTTAATGTTGCTGCACAAATTTTGACGAACGAGTTAGTAAATCGTATAGGAACTAATTAAGCTTATTTCTTATTTTTTTATATGCAAAAACCTAAAAAAAAAAGTTTGAACGTATTTGTTTTTAAGTTCGCTCAAACCATATTTACAAATTTTGGTAAAAACGTTATCTTTAGGCCTTTGTTACTCAGTCCTCTTTTCCACACGGAAAATTTTCTTGTCGGCAAGTTTCCAATTCGTTTTTGGATTTGCCATTAAGAAGCCAAAACCAATGCGCTTCCAACTTAAAATGAAAATTAGAATAAAAAAGATTATCAAATAACGAACAGCACAAAAGAAAACTTGCCTGTGCGAGCAAGTCTGCACTCGTTTCCTCTCGTCTTTCATCTCTTGCCTACAAACTCGACTTGGGATTTTTGTTTTGGAACTGCCAAATTATTCATCCGATTTTATCCATGGTACCCTATAGCAATTACTGTTCACAAACTACTAATTCATGTAAGTGAAGTAATATACCATACTTTACTTGCAATAGGTTAACTAAGCAAAGAAGTACAAGAATCTATGAATAAGGACTTAAAAGATTTTAGAGAAACTATAGCAGAAAAGGAAGTAGGAGGGACAATAAGGAAGATATTTTTAATAGGGTTTTGATCTCATCTGATCCCAAAAATACATATTCGCGATCTTTGCCGAAAATTTTAGATAAAGAATCGTTTTAAACGGAAGTATTAGAAATGCTTGAAGTCGAGTCCACGGATACAGATGCACATTCAGATAATTCTGATGCAGCTGATGAATTGTAAACGTTTCACCTTTTTTCTCCACATATCGGACAATATTAATCCAATAAATTTGTAATTGACATTCCTAATTACAATATCTTAGCCAAGCCTGATTTTTGGGCTTATATAGACGCTGTACCAAAAATCCTAAATATTTTTCATATCATAAATTTCAAATACTAACATCTTCCCCGTTATTCCTCCATTTACACAAATAGTTTTGTAAATGTAAATTCATCATAAAATCGTTTTTTTACTAAAGTTATTTGCCTTATTTATAAATTTTTTCATTTCTGTAGAGAAAAGGTATAAAGTCCAACATAATGTGAATCTCATTCACATCCGTGATCTGCGACTGTGACTCCATATATTAACCTAAACACACATAAGCACATATACATACACATATCTATATATTCATATAGATATGCGTAATTATTTTTAGACCACAAAAACAAATAACAATAAAAACCAATACACATACGATTACGATTTCTTTGCTAGCAAATGGACATGAACGCAAATCCACTTAAACTGTCTTAAATCTTAAAAAGTCCACATGGCGACGACTGTGCTGGGGCCAGCTCGTTGAGTGAGGTTGAAGCTGAGGAAGAGGCTGCACAACACTTTTCTTCTAACTCACAAGACGCTTGCTCCTCTTAGCTCCTCTCTGATACATACCTACGTATGAACTCGTATAATAATTTTGAAACAAAAAGTGTTGTCGTGTTTACTTTATTTTCGTTTGTGGTTTATTTATAATTTCGTTTCTGTTTTTTCCTTGGTTTGCTTGCAATTGCACTGCCTCAGCTCAATTCAATTCAACTTAAAGCTAGCTCCATATCATCATCAGCCTGCCGCTCTACTGCAGATGCTGCTAGTGTGATCCTCTTACCCAGATGCTATCTGCTGTTGGCTGGGCTGCTGCAGTCGCAGCATCATTGAAGCGTCATGTCTTAGCTGTGGCTAATTCACAGCTAACTTGGCTGGCTGTCTGCTGCAGTTGACTCGCCAACTTCGATGTGTCTTCAATGATTGTATTGGGCAAATGTCGTTAAAGTCACTTGTATATATGTACGTGTGAGTGAGTGAGTTTGTACAGATGCAGTGGGTTGTTGCAATGTATGCATGTATGCATAGCCATCGTCTTGTTTTTGTTGTTGTTGATCCTCTACATTTTATTGTTGTTGTTGTACTATTGGCACACTCCACATGGCCGTGTTGTTGTTATTGTTGAAAATTGTTTATCAGACAATGTCGCGTTCGCAGACAGTTTGAAGTTTAACAAGTTGTCGATGCTCTGTAAACGCTTGATGACGCTGGCCGGGGTATAGCACAAATAGTTTAAGGGGAAAGAGAGCGGCGTGGGCACATGGTAAAGGCAGAAGGTGGAAAAGAGCGTTGTTGTTGTATTTACGCGACCTGCATTTCATACATGTTGTTGGGTTTATATGGTGTGTGTTCAGTTCTGAAAAACATGCATCATTTTCAGTTACAACAACAACAGAAAAGGGAAGCTTTGCCACTTTTTCTTTAAATTCTACGCTATCGTGCGATTTTTATTTTTTATAGTTAGTTTGAAAACAGAGAAGGAATTTGAAGCAGTGCTTACAGGGTCAGATCCAAGCAGTGTGTCCGTTGTAACCCTAATGAGTTAATTTGACCCTTTTTTGCTATCTTGATTCCATGATCCCTCTTTTTTTTAATTTTAACCTTTTTTAAAGCATTAACGACTTCTGATACTTCGTGACATTTTGTTTGTAATGATTCCTGTCAAAAAAAAAAAAGATTCGAGCTGTCGCTATTTGTAAAATTTCCAGAAGTGATGAATTAAAATTTTTTTTTTGTTTTTGAAAATTAAATTTTCATATTCATGGGAATCCCATATTTTTATTATCTAATCCCAATTCTTTTTAACATTTTGGCTCGTTTTTGGAACCTTCTAAGATTTTTTTACAACGACCACTCTGGAGCCAAGCTCTCAAAGTCTATGCAAAAATCAGACACCGTGACGTGAGATAACAAATCAATATTTCCTCTCAAAGGGAACTTCCCCTAAGGGAATCATGAAGTATCCACAAATTCTAGTCTGTCTTTATGGAAGCACCCATAAAGCATTATAAACTACAGAACCAGAAATAACTGGAGACTATGTCTTTGTAGATTTAGGAAAAATATATAATATAT
The DNA here is from genome assembly GCA_963691655.1 of Toxonevra muliebris. NCBI lineage: Eukaryota > Metazoa > Arthropoda > Insecta > Diptera > Pallopteridae > Toxonevra > Toxonevra muliebris. Next base: position 30,553,957 of record OY829329.1, read on the forward strand.
GCGAAAATAATCCAATTTTTTCCAAGATTTGAAAATAAAAATGAATCCAAAGTCGGGATTTAAAATTTCTACATAGGACGTAAATTTACCCACACTTTACCACTTCTGGTTTGGTGCCAGAAATTCGGATCGAATTCCCTTATTGAAAAGAACAATAAATTTTGTATTTCAATATTTGATAGTAAATTTATTTAATTCTAAATATTACTTCCGAAAAATCTATATTTCAATTACGTCAATTCTTTAAAAACCCATAACTTGACAAATAAACTTCAAACAAAATAAAAAAAATTGTATGTCCACATTCGTATCTTCTAGAAGTTCAATTAGGCCGAATGTCAACGAATTTTTTCGTTTCACTTTTTTTCGCTGTCCGCTTCACATGAAATGCCCCAAGTGTAAAAAGACCGGAAGCCCATATCGGCACAATTTAAGTGAACTGCAATTTTAAACGCAATTTTGAAGCGTGAGCAGTGGAGCCCTGGGGTTCGTTCGGGCAGAACGAGTCCTCCTCAAGTTTATATCTTTGTAGATATTGTTTAAAGCACCCATGGCCGCTGAGTATTTGGGTGGCGAAATAATCGACTTCTCCATGTTTGCGCTCCATCCACATTGCTAATTAGGAATTAGATTAAAGGTGCAGCGGCCCTTTTGAAAACAGCTGACGCCTGTCCTCCCGTGACCTCCGATATTCCACATAGTGCGCGTTAATGCGCTGTTTATTCTAGCCGCTTTAACACTGACGGCTACTAAATTCTCCTTAAATGTCATCCTTGTATCGATGAGTAGCCCTAAGTAGTTCAGGTGTGGCTGTGAGGTGATGCAATGATCTCCGACTGTGTTACACTTTGTCTGGCTGAAATATAGTGAGTACGTCTCTTCTCTTAGAAACCTAATGAAAAGTAAGGTATTGGCTTCACAACAATTTTGCACTACTGACCAAGAGATGTCGCTGTCAGCAGACCGAAAATTTACGGTGGCTCAAACCACCAAACAAGACCCTACTGTTCTTTTTCTGAATTAGGTAATATACCACAGCATATTCTTCCACACTACATGGCCTTACTACTTAGAAGAAGTTGATCCAGAATGATTTTCAAAACCTAGTTGTATAGCATAAGACTAACATAGTTAGATCAGTATAGAAATCTAAACTGATGAAATTAAGTTTCTCGAGAATGAAATGAGTCTTGTTTGAGGGATAACAAGAAATTTTATTATATTTTGCAGGCTAAGGCTTAAGTAGATCCTACCCTTAAGTTCGCTCTATATTTCTTTTGAGGTATTGGTATTGGTCTTGAGACTGAAAAAATAGGAGATTGGTAACAAAATCATAATTCGTACTAAGCTTCCCACAACAGATTTATTTAGAAAAATTAATTATAATTCTCTTAAAAGGAATGAGCTTACATCTCTTTACAATATAGTCAATCATTCCACGCCGGAAAAATTTAGGGCATATAGTTGATTTCTTTCCCAATTTATCTTTAATTAAACTTTTACAAGCTCTTTTAATAACAGTTTACATTTATTGAACTCAACAACTTAATATCATCAGGAATCTTAATTGCAATTTCATTTCATTTTGCGCCATCAAAATGAGGTCATCTGCATACAAAAAAATAACTGCTAAATTCTATCAAAAAAAATTTTATTTGGTGTTTGAGCTTCCCCAAAAACTTATCTTAAATAAGAATAACGTAGGTACATACAATCTGCAATACAACACAAAACAAACTTATTAAGAACAAATATAATCATTCTTTATAGATCAGCAACGCCAAGCAACAAAGTGATGCCATGCAGACGAAGTCAAAGCACAGCAAACAACTGAAAACTGGAAAAAACTGTGATCAATCGATTAGAGCTGATAAATACATAAATAAATAAAGTAGAGCGTTGACATGCGAATTCATTTTATCACAACAATACAACAACACAATACAGCAAATATAAAAACATTCGTTTTCTTTTCTTGTTCTTGAAGAAAAAAATATTTTTCATCTCATAAGATGTAGAAATAAATAAATATAAAATAAAAATACTACAACAACGAAAAAAAAAAAAGCGCACAACACGGAATTAATGTCAACAACAGATTGACAACGAACAACAACAACAAACTATACAGCAACATCAGCAACAGTCAAAGTGTTGCATTCGTTCGTTTGGTTTGCTTGGTTTATTCCTTGTATATTTATATGTATTTATGTGACAACTCACCATCCATAAAGTTGACATGTGAGTCAAAGTCATCTTTATCTTATTTTTCTCATTTCTCATTTCTTCAACTTGTTTCTTATTCTTGCTCAGTTCAGCACATTTTCCTTATTCAATTTAAGAATTATTATTGAAAGTTTTTTCTTTGACTCCTTAAATACGCGCTCATATTGGCACAACACAACAACAAGTGTGTGTCTTAAGTCTTTGGTTTTTTCGTTTTTGTATTGCCTTGCGCTTTTGTTTTTATTTCACCGCATTTCTGAGTTTGTTGTTTTCTTATCATTTAAAAGGAAAAAGTTGTGAAAGTTATAAAAAGGCTTGTTAAATATATATACTTTTTTTTTAGAATTCTTGTATGTGAAACTATTTTTAGCAGGTTTGTTGTTTAAGTCTTTTATAGTTTCATGCGGGATTTACGAGTTTTCTTTATAGAAAAGTTATTAATATTGATAATTTTGTAGAAACAGAAACTCAAAGTATACTGCTTAAGTTGAAGTCATGAAAAAATTATGAAAATATCTTAGAAAGTTCTGTAGCGTAGAAAATATGTGTAAAGAAAGTAATGTGACGGATTAGAATTAAGAAAAAGAATAGAATTTATATTGGAATCAACCAGAATCAGTCCAAAAAACAAAACGAAAGCTTTATTCATTGAGTTCCCAAAATTAGCTTTATAGAAGGTTTATACGTAATTGCCTTACTGCTTCGGTGGTCTAGTGGCAGCGCATCATCCCAGGGGTTCTGGATTCGATTCTCAGCAATGGCATGGCCGTACGCTTTTTTTTTTAAATCATTTTTCATGTTATTTAAAAAATTTCAAACTTAACCAATAACCCAAATAGTTAAAAAAGCTTTTCCATATACAAATAATTCCTTTTGCGTATCGCCAGTCGACTGTATAAAAGAACACAAATGCTGTAGCGACATCCATTATGGCGAATGCAAGAGCGTCATCTTGAGGGTAATGGCATGAAACAGTGGAATTCGCCACGTTCACCACACAACTGTAAATTCATTAAAATGTCAGCTTTGATACAAAATCGGATGCGCAACAGTTTGGTGAAAAATGCTGATCCAGGATCGTCTGCGGTAGGCCAATCACCTGTCCAGATGATAACAATATGATTACCGAAACTAAAACAAGGCACTATGGTTAGTAGAAGTTCTAAGCTCCTAAGAGGAATAAAAGTAAACAAAAAATAAGTAATTGCCTTACAGCTAAAGTGGCCACAAAAACGTTTTCTAAACAGCTAATGCCTTTAAAGTGTTAAAAAAAAATGTATGAGGCATTATAAAGATATTTTGTTGTCTCAATTTTAAGATTTCCATGAATTAAAAAACGTTTTAAAGTTTCCTGTACAGATTTCACTGACGTAAATACATTGAAAAATGCGTACAAATCATTTTGTTATCGTTTCTGAAAAATTTTCAATTTCGGGCTGAGCCCCTACTAACTACAAAGTGTACAAAAAAATAATAACAAAAGAAAAAAATGAACTTAAATTTATAGATATAAATTCGAAATCAGAATGGTTTATTTGAAATTAGAAAATAATATTTATATAATAAAAAATAATTCAAAACAAAATGTTCTAAATTTCACTTTCGAGTGAATTGCACTGTTTCGATTACAATTTCACTCGAAAATTGTAATTTTTGAACAACTTATTTATAAACATTTGGTTTTTTCTTATGCTCTGTACCTTTTAAAAATCTGAAAACAATTTTGATAAACATCAGAACCTTAAGAAATCGAAATCCTTTTAAAAATTGCCACCATTTTTTTTTAGAAATTAAGACGATAATAGCGTTGCAAAGTGTGATGAACTTCCACGAATAACAATTAATGCCAATGTTTGGTTAATACTTAGGCTACGTTCTTCGCTTTAGATTTAAATTTTTTCCATTTTCAAAAACTACCTTTTAAAATCTGAAGAAATTTAGAAGGCTTTAAACAATTTTTTGTATTACTTTTTCCGTATAAAATGCGCCAGACCTGTTCGTTCGTTGGCGTGGTTTAATCTGGCAACTCAGTAAAAGAAAATCAATCCTTAAGCTTTGTACTCTCCATTGGTATTGAGTTCTTTAAAAAAAATATATAAGTGTGGAAATTAAAGAAAAATTAACTAGAATATTTTTAATTAAGGGGAACTTTGACCTGATATATTTAGGCAACTCATTTGTGAATTGTTTGTTTATTATGTTTAATTAAAAATACGTTTCATTAGGAACCCAGATGGCTTCTTTTTTTAACGCCATAAAAGCATAAAAAGCCCAGTTAGTGCGAGACATTCTCACTCTAAAACCACCTCTCGTCCGTACGAATGTGCCTCGCAGAACTACCGTTAGGTATTAAGCCAAAAGGCCGTAATGAGCTGCTTGCTTAATCGTTTGTATTGGTTTTGTTCAATTCTGACCGGTTGTATCGTCGGTTGACGATATCTGGGTCCTCTTCTCCAATGTTGATCCTGTGCAGGTACTGCTTGAAACACCCATGGCTACTAAGCAGTTGTGATATCCACTCTTCGATATCTGGAATAAGGTGGAAGGTCCATCGACCCTTCTCGGATAACTCCCACCTTCGCTGCCATTCCATGATGGTACGATGCCTTTCTTCTTTTTTACAGCTGTTAGTGTTAGTGCACTGTTTACTCGTCTGCTTTTTTACTAGAGGCTTTCAGATGATCCTGGAACCCAGATGGCTGAAGGTCGGTCTAAGGCGGGATCTTCAACTATAAGGAAAGTTTCACACATCGACTTATTCTATACAATGAATTTTCAAAATCTTTTTAAGACACGTTGAAGCTTGAGAGTATGAGCACGAAATAGAACGAAATGCAAAAAATTATCTGTCCAACTCTGTTGGTGAAAAAATAGTTCGAAGATGCAATAGTTCAAGCGAATATTGATAGGCTATGTTCCCGGATTGAAAAAGTAGCTTTTTATCACAAGTTTCTCTTTTAATTTAATTTTTTAACGATTCAAATTTCAATTTTAGAGAACGGCACTTTAAAGTAAAGGACTGCCCTCTTAAATAGGGGTAAATGGCCGCCGCATTATTAACACTTTATGTACTGCAAAATTTTACAAAAATTAATTTATTCTTTTTCTTTGATGGCACAAAAGCCCAGGCAGGGCCAAGCTCTTTGCGTTCATTCATGTTGTGCGTTCATTCATGTTGTCTTTCATGAAAAGATTTTCTTGTGCAGTTTTTGTTCTTGAAGGTTTGCCATTGTCACTCAAAAGGTGGTACCGTGTAGACATCTTAGCTTGCGGTATAGGCAAAATTCAAAATTGTGTCAGAATATATATGTGGTGTAATGCGAGTTGATGTGCGTGCCCATCTCGTTTAAACAACTGCACGGTAAGAAAGTACTACTACATACATACCTTCAGTGCTGCACGATGAAATCGACTGAAAATCGTTATCCATGCGATAAAAACATCAAAAAATCATTGGCTCAAAAGTTGTAAAAATTTTTAAAAGTTGAGTATTTTCAACTTTTCTAGTACAAAAGTTGAAAATTCGGCTATTAGTTATTAACCCTTTCCGAATAAATAAAAGAAAAATATTTAATATTACACACAAAAAATATTAATATAAACCAGTACGGCGGCCAGTATCCAGTATGATATTTCCCTCCTAATTTATTGTAGTTACCACCATTGCAAACCAAAATGTGTCTTCAGTCTCAGTTGTAATTGCTTTATGACCAATAATATGAGCAAGTAGGAGTAATAATGATTTGATGTGTTTTGATATTAATTTGAAATTGTCTCATTTTTTAACCAAAAATATGAATGCTTGAGTTGATTTAATTTCCAAATAAAGAAATAAACCTCTGTTTAACAAATTCTAGCTCGAACAAATTACAATCGTTTTTTTTGTTTGATTTTGTAGAAGACTAAAATGCTATACTTATGCCCCATTTTTATTAAGCTTAAAATATAAATCAATTATTACATACCTTGATACACATATTTTTTTCATAACAAAACCGGAAGTTGAAATTAGTTGTGAACTGAACTTATGAATGCAACTTCCTTTTGTAGTTGATAGTTATTTCTTACAAACAAATGTATTATGTATTAAGTAAATATAAGTAAAAACAATAAAGTTATAAATAAATTAGTATAATAAACAAACAAAAAAACAACAACGCAATTCAAGCGCGTGAAAAATGTAAAAAAAAAAACAAAAGACTTAAGTAACAAACGCGCTTGTGTATAGCTACTTCTTGCATACGAACTATTTAAATGAATAAAGAAAAGTAAAAACGATTTCATTTTCCTTCCCATTGACACATTTCTTTGAGCTAACAAACAAAAAAAAAAATTAACAATCGGAAATTCAACTTGAATGCTTTAATTTATATTAAAGCGCCACTTTTTTATATTTAATAAATGTATAATACAATGGATATGCATATCTTAAAATGGGGAAACACAATTTACACAAGCTTGACTTCAAATACGAAGAAAAGAAATTTCAAATGCGTGATTTAAGCTTACATAAATAACGGTCATTGTTTTGAACAAGAACGACGACTAAAACGACAAATATTTTAATATGAATAATTTTGGAGCTTTAATTTTAAGAATTTTAATTTAAGCAGCAGCGCGTCATAATTAATACATTCCATAATTATTGAAAACAAAAGGTACAAAAATGTAAAGTTAAAATTTTGAGCAAATAACATTTCTTTATTAATAACGCAGTCTAACAAATTAAGACTTTTTGGCTGCAACAGAATAGCCACCCTATAATCCTGAAAGGGTTTATTATATAGACAATTTTTGTAAAACAAACTTATAGTCCAGCATGTCTCAGTTTTTTTTACAGTGGGTCAAAGTTTTCTTATTTTGGTCGAAGGGAGCTGAAAACTATGTGTGTTTAAAGCGCCTTAAAAGGCACAAAGTCATATTTGGCAATTTTTTTAAGATAAAATCCTTAAATTTGTGTTTTTAGTTTTTCAGTTTTAAAAAAGGAATAGGAATTTTCTTGTGTTTAAATCGCCATTAACCCAAAAAGGCACAAAGTCATATTTGACGATTTTTTTAAGATAAAATCCATAATTTGTGTTTTTAGATTTTTAGTTTTAAAAAAGAAATAGGAATTGTTATTGTAAATATCTTACTTTTTTCCAGAGTATTTATTTATTAGCCATAAGAAAATGCAAAAGCTAATTGAACTTTATGTTTTGTTTTTATTTAAAATAAGAAGTTATGGTGTCCGGAATTAGGGAAATTGCAACACAAGTATTGCCCTAAGTTCGGACACTGTTTGCGGTGTAATTTTTAAATTGCAAAAAAATTAGTTTAATAAAAAGGGATATTTCTAAATGCGTATTTACTCAAATATATGTTGGCAGAATTAACTCTGGCTCGTCCTAGGGAAAGGTATTTACTTTTTCCAGAATCTTTGGTAGAAAATACAGAAAATTTTGTCATATATTAGGAGTATGAATGTATAAACTCATATTTTTTTTCGTAATTTGGACATTTATTGTGAAAAAGTGATTGCAAATTTATTCTTTAAAGTATTGCCCATCGTTAGCCACAAACTTTTCCCATCTTTCTGGTAGCATACGGATTCCGCGTCGAAAGAACTCCTCATCTTTTGAGGCTATCCACGAATCGATTCTTTTTTTGAGTTCTTCGAAAGAACGGAAGTGCTGTTCAGCCAGGCCATGTGTCATCGATCGGAACAAGTGGTAATCAGAAGGAGCAATGTCTGGAGAATACGGCGGGTGGGGTAGCACTTCCCATTTCAGCGTTTCCAAGTATGTTTTTACTTGCCTTGTAACATACGGCCGAGCATTGTCGTATTGAAGAATAGCTTCGTCGTGTCTATTCTCATATTCAGGCCTCTTATCCTTTAATGTTCGGCTCAAACGCATCAATTGTAGTCGGTAGCGGTCGCCAGTGATCGTTTCATTCGGTTTCAACAGCTCATAATACACGACACCTTTCATATCCCACCAAATATTCGATATTTTCAGCTATAGTAAAACACTTTTGTAAAATTATGAAAATTATTTGACAAATCAATTCTTATAGTATTTTTGGCGCTCTTCGAGATAGAATAGCTGTCAATGTCAAAAAAATGGCGCGTATGATAGATATGAAGTTAGACACAATTACGAGTTTATACATTCATACTCCTAATATAAAAATTTTATTTTTAATTTTTTTTTATATTACCTACTTACATAAACTTTTTAAATTTGACTTAACGCTAGTTAGTGTGCTGGACTCCTATTTGTCCCTTTTCTACGTCATTCACTATTCCCTATTAATATATTCATGTAAATTACTCTAAAAGAATTCATTTCTTATATCTACAGACCAAATAATCTAAGATCGATAAAAATACGATTTCATAAAATACTTTTGATAGTTTTACGTATTTATTTGATTTTTTTTCAGTTAGTTAAAGATAGCAAGCAAATAGGTCAAACTATAAAAGTAAGATGGAAACAAAAATATTTAAATATTCTACATTTTTTGGTTACAGAAATATTACTTAATAATTTTTCTTTTAATTTCTGTCAAAAAATCATTAATCATTGCAAATTTCTTAAATAAAAATGTAATTTTCTGTAAAAACCATCGTGTCCGGACTTAGGCAACAGAGTGTCCGGACTTAGGAAAAACTATTTTTGGTGTCCGGACTTAGGGCATTTTTAGCGTTTTGCTTGACACCACTTTTAAAATAATTTATAAAAAATACTATTGAAAAAATTTTCGAAAATTTAGTTTATTTCTGTGCATTGATATATTTTAGTTCCATTAGTGCTTTTATTTCAAAGTTTTACTGTGCGGCCTTAGCTGTCCGAAGATAGGGCACTTTACGTTACTTTATTTAATAGGGAAAATATTCTGTTTCCTACCTCTCTTTTCTTGCGGCTGAAAACATGTTTCTCCTCCTTAACATATTAATGGAAGGTAGAGCGGTTACTGGGATTTTCTTTGAAATGTTTTGAATATATGTTTACATTTCGTATAATTACACTTAGTTAACAACTAACAAGTAATATTTTTCTAATAAATAACCTAATTAATATATAATTATAATTATAATAATTATAATTATAAATATAATTATAAAATTTATTTACAAGATCCTTCTGATCTTGTATCTTATTTTGATGGGCTTCGCAAATAATTATAATTATAATAATAAATATAATTATTTACCAGGTCCTGTGGTTTGGTTCTTTTTAATCTTCTTGAATACGTCGCCTTGTTACAGAGAATAGAAGCTTCTGGATTAATATGAATCCGCAGCCTTTCCGCATATTTTGCAGCATTAATTTGAATTTCTTCTTTTACTTTTTTTAGTCCTAAGTCTCTAGCAATGCCATCGTTTCTGACGTACCAAGGAGCGTTGACTATATTTCTCATAATTTTATTTTGAAATCTTTGTGTCGATTCAATATTTGTTTTGGACGCACATCCCCAAAGCTGAATACCATATAACCAAACGAGTTTTAGCACTTGATTATATATTAACATTTTGTTAGTTACCGAAAGTGGTGATTTTCTTCCAATGAGCCATTGCATTTTTTGGTATTTAAGGTTAAGTTCGGTAGTTTTTATTTTAATATGCTCTTTCCATTTTAATTTGACATCTAACATCATACCCAGGTACTTCGCATTATTGCTAAGTGGAACTATAGAACTATCAATTTTTATTGGTTTGTAAAAAACCTTTTTGTTTGTAAAGTTAATATGAGTGGATTTGCTTTCATTAAGCTTTATTCTCCATATTTTTGTCCATCGTACTATTTTATTCACTGACGCTTGTAATTTAGTGGTCGATTCTGTTTCGTTATCGCCGATTGCTAGTATGCAAATGCCGTCAGCAAATGTAGCAAAATTGTTATTACCTGGTAAAGGAATGTTGGGCCTAGAATACTACACTGGGGTACCCTAGCCTCAATTTTTTCAATCCCAGAGTAGGACTCTTGTTTGACTCTAAAGTATCGATCTGACATGTATGATTTCAGTATATGCTCTTGGCAGTAACGTCTTCAATTTATGCTCAAGTCCTTCATGCCACACCTTATCGAAGGCTTAGCTATAGGGGGAATTTCTAGGGAGCACAGTACATCAGAGGTTGCCGTTGCGGCAATTTCCTGATTAGGGGTTCTAGAATATCTGGTGGATATGACTGATGATTAAGATTAAATTTTGATGCTGGTGTACTGACCCAAGCGGAATGTTGAATATTTTTAGTGAATTTCGCAGTTTCTTCTTCAATACCATTTAGAGTTGCGATACAGTTAGACTGACCTACATATCTCACGTTCGAGTTGGAATTTGAAATGTTCCCAATCGGTGAACTTATTTGTGAGGTTTATATGATTTTCCAGTACTTTCAGTTCTCCATCGATAAGTAAATATATAGAGGAATGGTCTGAATTAAGATCGTAACCATCTTTGATTTGTAATATATTTTTGGGAATTTTCTTGGAAATAAAAAAATCGATAAGGTCTGGTACTTTTCTTGTATCTGTAGGCCAGTAAGTTGGATTTCCTGTCGACAAGATATCACATTGAGCATGCTGTGTCGCTGTTCAAAGCTCACGACCTTTCGTGGTTGTTAGCCATGAACCTCAGTTTACGTTTTTGGCATTAAAGTCTCCTCCCATAATAAATCTACCTTTATAATTATTTAGTAGCTCTAGATATTTTTCATATTTCACGTTGTGCCTTGGTGGGCTATATAATAACCTTACTGCCAGATCTTTTCCACATAGATTAATTACTACTGTTACAACCTGAAACTCGTCAGGGTATACTTTTTCTACTTCGTTATGTTCTACTGTTTTTCTAATTATAATTGCACTACCTCCTCTGGCATTATTTTGTGGATGGTTTGCGCAGTACATGTCATAGTTCTTAAAAGTTGAGTTTCTGATATTAAGACAATATCAATTTTTTTAAAGTTAAGTAACATTTCTAATTCGTTCTTGTGTTTTAGGATGCCATTTGCATTCCAAGCCATTACTATAATTCTTTTTTTTATGATTTGTGTTCTAGTTATTTCGATTCCGTTCTAATTGTTCTATCTTACTTAAAAGAAACTGGTTAAAGGCTAATTGTTCTTCTAGCTTAGCCATTATCTTCACTAGAGTGTCGTGATTTAATGGTGCACTTTTCCTACTTATGTTGTTTTCAGTCACTACTTCAGCAAAAGTTGCTTTCGGTGGATTTAGGGGTACATGTTCCGTTCTATTTACTATACTCTTGTTGCGCAGTTTTTGCAGCTATTTGACAACTTGACAACCTCTGAAGTTAACTGGGTGATTTTGGCCGCAGTTACAACATTTTGATAGTTCTGCATCTGGTTTCTTGCAATCTATTGTGGCATGATTTCCAACACATTTTACACCGTTTGGTGTGAAAGTGAGAGAAGAATATTCTTGCTCATGGTGAAATCATGTATAGGGTGATAGCATAGTCAAGAGCTTTTTAAAGTTAGTTACAAAGCAGAACTATCCTCCGTTTTATATTTACATAGAAATTTATTTCAAAAGTCTTGTTTTTTAAAATGAAGTAAATGAATATTTAAGAAAGAAAATAAAAACCACTCAAAGTACTTAGATAGCTGTAATTTACTTTATACTTCATAATTTTCTGTTAACGAATTTCTTTACACTTTCTAATATACTAAATCTATGCATTTTTGATAAAAAAAAAAATGAAATATCATTTGTCATTTGACAATGAGTTATTTATGCATCTAAATACCTTTGAAATTTTAAATCTTCTATCTATTTTCTTATACGCATAACAAAATATTTATGGATATATATTTGTCATAGCTTCCTGCTTATGTCAAACAAAAAGCAAATGCTTCACATATACGCTTTTTTGTTTCTCTGTGCTTCTGCTGGTACCTTTGTTTTCAAATACCCAAATTATATCAATTTAAATCCGCTTGTCACTTTCGCTATCGCTTAGCCGGCCACATGCAAAGATCTTTATCAAAATTCAAAATACCTATACAAAAATAGAGAATATGTAATCAGAAAACCCAACAATAACAATAATTCGACTTAAGTATTTTTGACATAATAACAAGTAACAAGTGTCGTCTTAGGTATGGCAAAGGTATGTCTGTCGTAAAGCACACACATACAAATGCATAGAAAAGTATAAAACTTATGATCACTTTGAGCATTTCGAGCAATTAAAGTGAATGACAAATAAGATTAGAATGGAATAATAAAAAAATTCCCTTTTTCCTACATTTTACTTTTCATTGAAAAGAAAAACATGGGAATGAAAAAACCATACAGACGCAAGCCTTAAGGATAATTTGAAAACATTTTCTCTACTTTACAAGTGTTTTTCTACGTAAATCTTTTAAGAAGTGATAACATATCATGCACTTTTCTTTAAAAAAAACGGTGAGTGTTTGTTGGCCGTTATCACAGAATAGGTGCATATCTGAAGAACTCATTCTCACTTCCTTAATGGATAAATACACATTAAATTTGTCTTGGTTAAATCTAATATTGGATCGGCTTCTTACCTTACTTTAATATTTATGAAATATCAAAAATGATTGAAGCAATATTAACAATAAAAATTGTGGTATGCAAGTTTTTGTTCCCTTAGTTCCTAATTTTGTATTGAAAAGCAAATGGTGCATTTTAAATTCTATAAATTTTTTGGATACATTAAATTAATAAACTTCATTGGTTTTTAAAATTTTTGTTGTTATATAGAGCTACGGATAGCACCATATTAAATGCTTCACAGCGAAGGCCACGTATATTCGAGCGAAATACAAAGTGCATTCCATAACGTCTTTAATGTAGACCCAGCTTGTTGTGAAAAGTGGCAGAGACTATGTTCCTAGTTTTCTGTTATATCAAAGTCTTTAGTGTTCCTGCTTATGTAGGATGTTTTCTACCAGACCAAGTATTGACGTTATACTTCAAAAGGCAATGTCTAGTAAGCACACCAAACAGTAACCTGAATTATTTACGGATTAGTGAAATCAGAAATTCAGTTTTAGGACTAGAATATTGGGATCAGGAAAGTTTTGCTATTCGGGATGAATATTGGTTTCTATAACTGCTATTAGAGATGGTAAAAAATCGTTTATCAAAAGCTGCGAAGTGGAAATTGAGTGATGTTGAGTTACTAAAGGGCTCATTCTTCTGCAGCCAATTCAACCTGCTATTCAAGTTCATTCGTAGCCTTATTCCCCAATTTACCAAAATTACCTGGGGTATAGCAGAGATGGAGTGCATTGTTGGGCCTAAGGCTTTAGAGGGTTGAAGCATTAAAATACCGATTTAGAGTTTGTAGTTTGGTTTTCCAAGGCCTTCAGACAAATCGCACATCTAATGAAATAACCATATTAAAAAATTGAGACGTGATCTAGAAAAGCTTTGATAGGAATTTGTTGAGAAAGTTGTTTACTTTCATTTGCTTTTGGTTTCAAATCATTTTCTTTTCCACTTGTTATTTGAAATCATTTTTCAACATCGCTTGCGAAGATGGAATAGAGGCACCTACGAAAACGATCGTGCGAATGCACATCAAAGCTCGTGACGCCATTGTTAATGGTGTATCAGGTTTTGTTAAAGTATTCAGCCTACCACTATTTAACCGTGTTAAAGAAGATTTCCAAATCGATTGAGCTGTTCACAAATGATTAAAGCATCCACGATATCTCTAACGATCACCAAATCCAAGTAGCTAGCAGAAAGATTATTACGTTTTGTACATCCAAACAAGGAAATAACTTCATATTTCATTAATTTATCTTTATTTATTCAAATAAAACTAATACATTCATATCAGCCCTCTCGTAATGAGTAATATTTTCATGACGAATTTTTTTCCGCGATCAAACACCAAATAAATTTTTCACTATTTTGAATGTTTCAAGTTTTATTCACTTAATTTCAAGCTGTATTTGCCCTTGAAAATGTACAAGTAATGTTACCAGTTTTTTTTTTTTGTGTAATGTGCCAGTGGAAACATTTCTCCTATAAACTCACTGGAAATCAATTTTTTGCAAGCCAATCATCTCTATCTTTACTTTGAAATTTCAGCTATGATATACTTAAAAAAAAAAAATCCCTTCAACAAACTCTCAGATTTTTCAGAAAAAATATAACAACCTACTTACTTCCGAAATTTAGCAATGTTTTACAATAGTTCATTTTAAACGCTCGTAACTTCAAAATATTAAGAAATACCAAAAAGTAATTATTATGAGAAATGAGAGTTTTGATAAGTCTCACCAATTGCACTTCAACAACTATGCGTTACCATGTATAATTTTAGATACATCTGCAAAGTTCCAGTGCCAAAAATCGGCCATATATATAAATACAGTTCATATTTTTTCTGATTTCTCAACAAGTTTTCGAAAACTTTAGTATACCACTTACTGTCTGTCCAGTTTTCAGAGGAATAACAGCTAAAATTTTTTTTCTGGAAATAAATAAATAAATAGAAATAAATCTACATCATTACTTTTGCTGCTAACTTGTGTTACTTGGCTTTAAAGGGTGGATTAGCACCTTCTGGGCTCCATACTATCGACTGTTGCTTGGTTTCTAGGTTGTACTTGATCAAGCTTCATCAGCTGTTACAATTTTATTGAAGGTGCTGAACTCTTCATTTTTAAATCTTCGAAGAAAATGTAGGCAAAACGCACACACACTTTTTTTCAGCATCAGTTAAAATACAAGGAACCTATCGTGCAGATTTATTCGTGTATCCAAGATGATCCCTAAATATTCAACGTACAACCATGGTATTCAACCCCAGCTCCCAAGTAATCATTTCCTGTGTAAATCTTGGATCTTCGTCAATTTTGGGCTTCACCAGAGCCACATTTATGTCATCAGTTGAAGATTTTGGGCGACCTTCAGAAGATTTGTCCTCCATAGAAAAATGTTCGGTCTGGAATCTCCGAAACGACTACGGTCACCAACGAAGGTGAATTTTCCCCATATGCTTTTTGGCACTAATTGAATATTTCCACAGGCTTGAGGTTACGCCAAAATTCGTAAAGAATAGCCAACCGAATCTCTTGCTGTAATGTCGGTGGAATTTTTACCGACTTTTTCTCAATAGCTTTGCATTTTCTTCTCTCCATGTTAACTGTTTGTAGTGAAAATTAAATGGAATATCGCAATACTAAGCCAAATCATTGGACATTTTTGGTCTGTCAAAAATATGATAGAATTTTATAATACTTAAAACTTGAAAACGGTGCCAAGCTTAGAGAAAAAACTGCGTATAAATATATATATAAGTGTTCTATCTTATAATTTTTCCATTAAGGGGACCTTCTGGTCTAGCGCCCTTGAATTTGACTAGTTTTTAGGATTATTTTTTTAAATGAAATAATGAGCAATAGTATTTAAAGTTTGTAGATATATTTTATAACTTTAACAATATACAAAAATACTTAATAAAAAAAAAATTATAATTTTAAGTAAACTAAAATTGGTGTTACAGTTGCCCTTTTGGATTTTCCACTGATCCAAACCAAAAAACAAAAAAAAAAGAAGTTAAAATCAGTATGAGTGTAGTTATCGCAAGAACTAAAATGAAAAAAAAGAAAAAAAAATTGACAATATGGCGCGTTGTTGAATTTTAGTGCGCAAAAATTTTTTTTAATTATAAAAAATAGATTTTCTAAAAAAAACTAAAAAAAAGTGTTTTTGTTTTTTGCCTTTTGAATCAAAGAACATGCCGAATAAAATAAACGCATCCTTAAGAATTCTTAACCTTTACTACCAATTTATCAGTTAAGCCTAACTTAAAATTTCAGAAATAACGAAACGTGAAAATGAATTTTATTTCATAAATTTAGTCACGCATACATTTAATTTTTGTTGATGTTGTGAATGTAACTTCGTTTTCCATTTAAACCAAACAAAAAAATGTTGCTGACTAATCAAGCTGCTGCTGCTTAAATTTTGATAAATGCATTTGAGGCTGCCGCTTGCATGTACGCTCATCACTTATCAGTATGGAAAATGTATCGGCTTGAAAATGCTGTTGACGATTCTTTAATTTAACTGTTGTATGCTTCTTTGCTTGCTTATTTGTTCAACTGTTTCCTTTGCAATATATTTATTTATGTCACTTTTTCGTGATTTCATTTTCTAAATTAGGTGGAATCTTTTGTTGCCATTGCTGCTGCTTTGTTTTGAACTGAGTGCATCAGCGACGAAATAGCCGGAAATTAACACTAGGGTGGGCACCTGGGCCTATTAGCCCCATTTTGAGTTTAAACATGTATATCTTTTTTGTTTCTTGATGAATCGATCTGAAACTTCATGACTTCTTGCGCCAATGTTTTCTGAGCTCAACGAAATTATTTTTGTTTCGATCGGAATAAGTTGGTACAACAAAGTTTTGTTTTTATTTTCTCACACAAACACATGGGCCTAAATAGGCCCATGTGTTTATTTTTGTGTGTTGGTAAAATTTATAACAAATTATTTTGAATTTAGGGTTTATTCAGACGCAATAGGTAATTTTTGGGTTTAAGGAATATATATATATATATATAAATTAATGTATGTATGCGTAAATACATACACACACATGCATTCAAATTATTGTCAAATCTATGTGTTTTCCTTATGTAATCATAAACCGTTTGTCTGATCTTAGTCATATTTGGTATAGAGATGCATTTGTCTGTATGTCAAGTTGTGGGCTATAAAATGTGACCTATCTCAAAGTGGGCCTGGTCACATAAAAACTCTCTAAACAAAGAGAGTTTCTAAATTACCTCCAAACAATACCTATCATATCTAAATCACAACCAAAAAACTTTCATTAATTAAAACTATTCAGTTTTCCTAAATTTTAATAATTATACAAACACCTTATTTGCCTGTAATTCGGCTCATCAATTCGACTTATATGCAAATAATAAAACGCCATGTTGGTAATTCTGATCGATTTTAAAAGTTAATGTTTTTCTATGCATGCTTTCTGAAATGATGCTTATTTTTACCAAACTTTAGCAGAATATTTAGTGAACAGAACCCTATTTAAATTATATAAAAATTCTTACCAGTACTAAGTTATAAATGTTATAAAATTTGTCGTTTTCTAATTTTATTTGCTAAGGCTTTGTATGAAAATACTTTCAATCTTTGTATTTTCACTCATTACTGATTAGTTTGAAATAATTGAAATAAGTGTTGCATACCATTATAAAAGGAAAATAATTCTCGTTCGTTTCGGAAAAAGGAAATAATTAGAAAAAATACCAAAGAAAAGTTATTAGCAAAACAAAATCGATCCGATTTTTATACATCGATCCGAATCACCATCACTTACGTTATATATGTCTTTTTAAAACCCTAACTGTACCTATATACATGCTAAAAACACATACCCAATGTAGGAGCCCATGCATACTTGTCAGTAATAGGCCATAACTATCGTTTTATTCACGTGGGCCTAATTAGGCACAGGAGGTTATGTTACCGCCTCCCAGAGAGGAGCTCATCCTAGGGTTGAACTGGTTTTCAGAAAGGCACAGAACAGATCTAGGAGACTGGAATATTGTTTTTAGAATATGCTCAACAGCCGGTCTATTCTTGACTATCAGTATTTTCTTGCTACATAAATCGCCAGGTACAGAGATGGCTTTATACCTGCTTTTTTACAAAAGCAGCTGTGGAAGAGCCCTAGTGAAATTTATATCTATTACCAAATTTGGCACCTGGCTAATATGCTAAAATGCTAAAATTCCGCAACATGATTCACTAACCCTTATAATAACTAACTCTTAATGGGAATACGTCACAACAAATCCGCAAAATGTCTGCGGATATGTCTAAGGCTAGAGACCTAAAGAGATGGAAGTAGTAATTGCTCAATAACCTTGCCATGGAAGTGGAGGAGCTGGTTTATGACATGACACGTAAATTTTTTCGGTAGAGGCTACAAAGCAACACAGATCAAAGATGGAGTAACACTTTATCGAATTTCTTAATGCTTCGACCCAGACTTCTCTCCTCGAAGAACTGAATCCCTGAACATTTGGCACTGTATAATAACAGAATTAGCACCGCTTTACAATTTATAAAAATCTAAAAAAATGGTGACGGATTACTAGTTGAAATCTTCAAGATACATCCAGAACATACTTCGAAGTCGATCAAAATCAACTCTTTCAATAACCCCATTCGTGCTAAATAACGAGTCTATAGAAACTACGGACTTTTTCATGAATCTGAAGAGCATACTAACAACTGTAGATAATGCCAAATAAAATTTCCTAGCAAAGAATTATAAAGCGACACGGCATATTTCCAACTATGCTCAGTTGGAAACAATAACATCCAAACACACCCAAAAGTCGCAACTTAAATCGAACGTATGTATTGCGAGACCTTGTTAACCACATTATAAATCCCACTTTCAACATTTTGGGGTTTATAATGAAAGATATGCAATACTTTTTTATTAGACTTTCGACTATAGCCGTTCTTTAGTTGGCCACATAAATTCTAACAAAATTCAACAAATAAAAGTTACATGGGAACTCTACTGCTCATGCTAGCAAATAAAAAATAATCTGCTTAACAGTAATGCCAATTTTCTTTAAACAACAGAAAGTTCCCTTTTCCTATAAAAATTACCCGCTTACTTTAAATCTTTAAATTTAACTTTAAAAAATTCGAGCTCGGCTTTGTATCTCTCAATCTTTTGTACTGGCTCTCATGCTCGCATTTCATATTGTCTTCAATATCAACAAAAGCAACAAAAACAAACAGAAGAATAAACTACTGAGCTGAAAGTGTGAGAGAAGGCACACGAACGAAACGAGTGCAGGTGAGTATATGTAAGGTAAACTGATGAATACGACGAATGCCTTCTTATTATTTGTTGTTGAAATACGTAGGTACGTATGTATCTCGTATTGCACACGATGTCGTTGGTTTTGTTTCAATCCAAGAGATATTTATGAACGTAGATATTGCAATAAGACAGCCAGAAATACTTATTGCTGTTTTTCATATACGAATCAGTTCTTCGACGACTGTTGGCCGAGTTGGTAATAAGACGCGGAAATTTTCAAAATTAAACAAGTACTTCATACATAGTTTACTAATAGTAGTGGGCTCTTGCAATGAAAAAAAACGCTACGACGTCCAAAAGACTTGAGTTTCATAGTTGTTGTTGTTCTATTACTTTGCTTTAGAGTATCCACAGTTTAATATGTGAAGAAGCAGTGGCGGAAGACAACAAAAATTTAATGATAAATAAACGTAAGAAAAGAAAATAAATGTATTAAAACAGAAAATCTTCAAAAAGATATTTACGTTTCGTGCATGTTTAACAACATCGCACTCAATCACAGTGTAGAAAGTGTAAATGTATTTAAAACAAAAATTAAATTTTAATTAAATTAAGTTCCATTAAATTTCAAGCAAGCATACAAAATACGAAAAAGTGCGTCAAAACAAGTTTTTTTTTCTTCCCAACTTTTTTGTGCAGTTTTCCTCTTCTTCAGCGATTTAACACTTTTTGGTATGCACGCATTTCTTGCTTCGGTTTGTTATTGGCACTAAAAGAAAACGTCGTAAAAATAAAACATCCACACAAAAAGGTTAAATAAAAATTAAATGCATATAAATTGTGAAAAATAAAGAAAAACACCGTTATGTAAAAAATTTCCGAAAGATTGTAACTGAAAAATTCAGAAAAAAAGAACATTTAAAATAATTTGAAAAAATGTATTTAAATTAATTTTACATTAAAATCACAAGAAAAAGGAAAAATATAGCAGCTAATTTGCTAATTTTATTTTATTTTATTTGGTATTTCCGCAACAAACAAAACAAAAAGGATTTTGATGTTTGGGTACTTGGATTATAGGCTGTTGGCATTTTTGTTTTTCTCCGCAAAATTGTGAAAAGGTAAGGAAATGTTAAAAATTTAAAAGCTTAATCATTTAGGAAATTTATCATACAACTTAAACTTCAAGCCCAAACATTTGTTAACACATGTTATTTTTGAAATCACGACAAAAAAGGTATGGTAGTAAAAGGCATGGGAGAGCGGGAGTTCAATAATAATAAAAGACGACAACAACAATCAACAACAGCAAAAAAATTGCAATTTTAATTTGCATACATTTTTGTTTTTGCATTTTGAGAGTCAAGTGGTTGATTGTCTTCGTTCTTAATAGTGTTACCAAATTGAAATTTAAGTAAAGAAAAGAGAGAAAAAGAAAGGATAGTTAAATTAAAGTTGCTGTGAGATTTAAATTAGCATTTAATTAAAATGTTTAGGAAGAAAATGAATTTCGATATAGTCACCTTGGCAATGGAATGATGCATAACATTTATACTTCATTTTTCAACGATAGCAAAATTATAGTCCCTCTGGTCGATTCTATCTACGACTTCTTTTCGTTTGTTAAAAATATACGATTGTTTTACTTATTTTTAAGTGAAAACAAAAATTTTTAACTATAATGGTTAACAAAAAAAATATTTTTAAATGCGTATATCTCAAAACTATCGTTTTGCATATACATCATTTCATTACTAAGGTGACTATATAAAATAGTTATGTTTTAACGCAAAGTGGTGTTTTTAGGTTCCTTTTAATATTGTTAAAAAAAAGTCAGTCTAAAAAAGACAAAAACAATAAAAAACAAGTTCATCTTGTTTCCAAAAAAAAAAAATTTAGGGGCTGCCCAACTTATCGTTGGTCGGTGTCTGTAAACGCAGCAGCGTCTTTTCATGGCCGAAATCGTATGAGATCATATGTTTGGTTCCCCAATCAGCCTATAGACTGACCAAAGTGTTGATAAACTTGTTGAAATCGATTTGATTTTTCTTCATCTTATTAAATTTGATAAATCTGGTTTAAGCACGTAATTTTTAGAAAAATCTTTAAAAATATGCAAAATTTATAATTATGTATTTTTCGATTCAAAGTGATTTTCATTTATCAAAAAGGAGATAATTTTTAACAAAAAATTACAAGTGCATTAGATAATATCTATAGCAATTTAAATTATTTTTAATTTTATATGATTTGAATTTTTTCAATTTCAAAAAATTTGCAAGATTGTTGCTCTTTTAAGCAGGCAGAATTTGTATCGCTTTAATTGTCATAATTCAATAATTATTAGTAAAAATCTGTAATTAAATAGTAATAATAAACAGCGAGCGGATTTTGAGAACCTAAAAAGAAAAAGGCAAAATAAAATTGCAAAAGAGGCATTAAAAAACAACAAAAAAGGCAGCATTAACTAAAAAAAGTACAAAAAAAAGTCTGGAAGTCGATTTTTTTTTCAGAAATTTATATTTTAAGTACTTGGCACTTATTTAAAGAAAATCTTAGTTCGTATAGTTAAAGGTATTAAAGAGCTCACTTACAAAAAAAATAAATTTTTTAAACCAAACAAAAAAAAAAAAAAAAAAGTGGAGTTAAAGGAAGCAAGGTTAACAACAAATTTTTTCATGGCATGGCGTCAGTTACGAAACCAAACAGAAAACGAAATAAGCTGTAAAATGAAGATGCGAACGTGATTACCTTTTTCAAAATTTCTACAGGCAAAATATACCAACTTCCGTCTTCAACCAATGGGCCAACATTGACCTTTTTCGGTCGTTTCATCAATCGAAATGCAAACAGGTTTTCCAAGAATTTAGGATCGGATGTTTAAAAATTTCAATCAAAAAAGGCAAAATAAAATTTATATATTTGGAATCGGGGGTCTTAAAACGCTTATATATTTTATCAGCCACCATGTAGAATTTCGCAGAAAAAAGTGAGAATTCCACATGATAAAAAGTGGTTACAATTTTGTTCAATGAATTTGCGATATCTCAAAATAACTAAATAAGAAAACTGAGTAGACCATCAATAAAGCTTATGCATAAGGTCTTTGAAGCAAAATTAAATTGCAATTTATTAAGTTAAATAATTTTTGTAAGATATAAAAAAAAGCTGTTATAAAGGGAAAAAATATTCCTTAGGTTTTGCATTTTCTTTTAAAGACAAGCATAGATTTCTGTTTTCCACTTCAACTGACTTATACAGTATGGAATACAAACCATCCTACCTCTTTCAGCTCTAAATCGTGAAAAAGGAAAATCCTAAGCATTTGTTCCGTGCTTGCTTTTCTGCATTTTTGTCCTTTTGTGCTATTTTAAAGCACGATCCGTTGAGTTTGTTTATCAAGCATTTTTTTCT
Source organism: Toxonevra muliebris (assembly GCA_963691655.1). NCBI lineage: Eukaryota > Metazoa > Arthropoda > Insecta > Diptera > Pallopteridae > Toxonevra > Toxonevra muliebris. The sequence continues at coordinate 30,576,412 of OY829329.1, forward strand.
TTGGGACTTGTAAAGCTTTGTCTTTAAAGTTTAACAACTTGACAACTTTGTTTATCAGGCAAATTCAAAATATTCTTTGCCATTGCCATGAGTCAACACATTCATATGCAAAAGTTCTTGGCCCAGAGAAATTGCAAAATTAAAATTGCACCAACATCAGTAGATCTTTTTCCTCGTACTAAAAATAAAAGGTAAATCTGTTTTTGTTTTTTGTACTTGTTAGAGCTACATAGTATTTTAGTTCCCTTTTATTTTTTTTTAACTTTAAAATCTTGAAATCGAATTTTTTCGTGTTTGAAATTATAGTAACATCTCTAGTGTGACTATTGAGATCCCATATATCCTTTTAACAGTAATTAGTCTACCCAAGGAAATAAAGTGAGGCATTGTATAACAAAATTTTCCCCTTTATCTTCCATTATTTTAAAAGGTTTTTGCAGTGAAAAATATAGTTTTTTGTCAAAATTTCAGGATTTTATTCCAATTTATTCTCCGCCATTTTTCGCTTAGGAGATTTGCACAAAGTCTTGCATTTGTACTTAAAGACTGTTTGAAAGAAAATTATGAATATTTTTCGTAGAGATAGGTATGTAAGAAATGTCCGTAAACTTAGTGTTAAGTTATATGTATACAACAAATTTTGATGAGAGTCGGAAATATTTACTTTTTGATGTCACTTATCTAGAACTTTGGTACGAAATTTTGAAAAGTTAAAATAGCAAATCTGCGTTTTTAAAATTAATTTTTTGGGTTTTGTGGAATTATTATGAAATGATTCGGAATTTAACTACATTTATCGTTACTCGAGGAATATCATTGAAATTGGACACATTGACAGTCCACAAATATAGTCAAGTGTGAAAAATCTAAGAAGTTATCAAAAATTCTCTCTCAATATTATCTTAATCATGTCCACAACTCCTTCCTCGAGCTATAGAAAATTTACTGCCGAGCTAAATTTCTTGCAAATGGCAATGCCACAAAATCTTCCCACAAGTAAATCAACAAGAGCAACAACCACAACCGAATAAATAAATTTATTGCCTAATTTAAAGTACCAACTACTTACTGATGAAGATAACCTCAAATCAAGAGAAACAACCTAACCAAATTGAATTTATTAAGTTAAAGTTTTGATATAACTTAAATGAGAAAAAGTTTAAACTAAACGAAATGAAATGAAAAAAGCAACTGTTAAAACCAGTTTCGAAACACAAACACACATACAAAAAGCATGCCTTAAAACAACAAAAACAACAAGAGCAAAACTGACAAAATAACAAAAACAAAGGCAACAACTAAAAAAGACCTAAAAAAGACCTAAAATAAAGGCCTCGACTTAAAAGACGACGACGACGACGGCAGAACTGTATTCACGAGAGGAGTTGTCTAGTGGTATAAAGGCAGAAAAAGAGGAAGGAGGAGGAGGAGACTAAAGAAAAGAGGGCTGAAAGCAAATCGAATTTTTGAGTAAACTGAGAAAAAGAGCAGAAGCTGCTGCTGCAGCCAAAGAACCACAATAACAACAACAAGATAACAGTGGTATAGCAGTAGCAGCAACCATAGCAGTAGCAGCAAAAGATGTGATAATATAGAAAGATGCGGGAAGTGAATACGTGAAAAGAACTTCAACAGCAACAACAGGCAAACCAAGAAGTTAAATTTAAGGAATCAATTTGTGAAAATAAAACGCACGTTTCTTTTATCTTAAGATAAAAAATCACAAATGTCTTCTTTTTAAAAATGAAAGCGCCTTCTTACGACACTTCTTAAAATACATATATTGCTACATTAACCATTTATTTTACACAAATTTTAATAGCTTGGAAAATAAGCGTCAAGCACAATTTTGTTAAAAAATTTGAAGCTTTGCATTATTTCTTAATTTATTTTTATATTAATCCGCTTAAACGGTTTCAGCTGCCCAAAAATCAAGTCAGAAAGTATAAAAAACAGTGCAAAATGTTATGCTTTAATGAACTTTAACTGTCTGTCAAAAGTGACAATTGTGAAATTTCATATATATTAATGTGATATTTGTAGTAAAACTAATGTTAGAATGGAGATTTTCTTAAAAAAAAGTTTAAGGTGCAAAAAGTATCAATCAATGCAGAAAATATGCTTGCAAAATCTAAAAAATTTTTAAGTTTGTGTTGTTGTTGGCAATCCTTTTCATTAAATTTATTAGAAATAGAGTAGTTGAACTTTTATTATTTGTGAACTTTTACTTAGGCAAAAGTATCCTAAAGAAAAATTTTGAAGAGTTTTTTTTTAGAACAATCCAGTTGATGACAGTTTATCTCAAGTGCAAAAATAATTTCGAAATCATCATAAAATGAACAAAAGTTCGTTTTTAAGAGGTTAACAACGACTGTTTTTGCTTCGTATGTGACCTGATGAAGTTTAATATGCATGGTATATACATACATTAACAATTTGTGAATTAACAGTTTTTTTCAGCTAACCAGAGCAGTCAAATTTGAAATATTTTTTTTTTACTGGCAAATTATTTTTACATCTCCAAAACATCTTCAGCAGTTAACTTACATAAAATGATTAGTGATTTTTGCAGAGCAATAAGTAAAATGGTTTCCTGGAAGCGTTAGCTTTAAAAATGATAACTTATCGTCCTGATTATAAAAGCGTATCTGCTCCATATAGCACAAATTAATAAAAACTAAATAGTTAATTTAAGGTGCATGTTAATATAAACTGTTAATAATTTAAGTTAATTATTATATTGTTGAGAGAACTAAAATTTTGGTTTCAAAGCCGTTCAAACATTCATTCACCATTCATAAATTTGGCATTATGTATGTATAACCAACAATAATTTCAATATTATAAAAAGAGAACTTGTCATTATTTTGCGGCATATTTAAGTACCACAACGTGCAACGCACTAGAAAATAACCATGCTGTCTCATTTTGCCATTGTACATAAGACAAAAATGCCTACCTAAGAGTAGGGAATACATAGAATAAAAATAAGAATAGGAAATTGTCAACAACATCATTATCAACAACAGCAATAATATGGTATCTAATTAACATCAACAAAGCGATGAGAACGTCATCGTCATCCATAGTTACCTGCACGTTGTTAAGTTTTGTTGCTCGGGTGCTAGTGATGGATGTTTTTGTTGTAGTTCTCACCTTTAATTTTATGTATAATAATAAATTACCATTTTGTGAAAGTGACATACATAAGTTTTTTCATGTTTTATTAGTTTGTAGGATTTTACAAAAACACCTTATTCATCTTCTACTCTTTCTCATTTTGTGCGCTTTTTTTCTATTTTTTTATTATTATTAATATTCTATAATTAAATACATATATGCTACTACTTTTAACTAATATTTCTTTTTTTACGGTGTGCTTTTTTTTCAAGAAAAAACTATTAACATAAATATTTTACTAAAATTACATGTCAAATATCAAATGTCACACCTACAAAAAATTTTAAAAAAGTAATTCCGACTATTGTTGTTGCTTTTTCAGCACAGACTCATGCTTGTTATCTGTGTTATTTTAGAATTTAAGATCTTTTAAAATGTAGTCATATTTTCATTTTGTCTTTCTTCTTCATACGCTAATGTACAAATAAGATAAAAAATGCCAGCTAGAACAACAAACAACAAGAAGGGCAGAAGAGAGAGTGAGAGAGAGGGATCGGGGGATTGTCTAGTCGCAATAAGCCTCAAGTTTATCATTATATTGTTTTTTTTTTCCAAACAAACTTTTTATATAAAATTAAATTGAATTAAATAAAATGCTTTTTATTTGAGCTAACTTATGCGCATTTGTAACGTATTTTTTATATCTTCTACACTGTAAATTTGTATTATAAATGCACCTGCCTCATTTTGTTTTTGTTTTTTTTTTTTGTTCTCTGCAATTTTTGGCTTTACTTCTTTTTCGTTCTCATAAGCTCCTTTGCACCCTTTTTAAAAAATTCATTCATTCGTTCAACTCCTGTGTAGTCGATAGCCTCTTTTTGTTTTTGTTGTTTTTTTTACCTATGTCATTTCAGTGGCTGTTCTTATTGTGACACTGCAATTTTTTTCTTTTGCATTTCCACCATTGACGTGTGAGAGCACAACAGCTGAAAGTTTTTATTTGCTCTTTCTGCTCTTTTAACATTTGTATTTATTGTTTTATATATGCGCTTAGTCAGTTTGCTTCCATGCTTTTAGTCATTTTAGTATTTTTTTTTTTTTTTAGAGATTTTGCTGTCTCTACGGTTTTTTCATTGTTATTTTACATTCTTAATATATTATTTTTTATTTTTGCTTATATTTGCAATTTCTATTTTGTTTTTTCAATTTTTAAACCAAGTTACGTTTTATGGTGAAATTTTCTCATTAATAATAAATTTGAGTTAGTAGCAATTTATTTTATTTTTATTTACAAAAAAATTTGAAGGTTATATATTTTGTATCGCTTTGCTTTTGAACCGAATTCATATTTACATATTTAGTAGCTTTTCAGAAGATTAACTTTTGTGTGATATCCTTTTATTATATATAGCACAAACTTTGCTATATCTATGTGAATTTTAATGCGAATGTGTCATTCATTTCTTTTGATCCATTTTTTGTCCCGGTCTTCAAAACACGATCGGAAACAAAAACTAATAACAAAAAAAAAATGTTTATATTAGAATTGAAATTAAAATCCCAAATTTAGGTACAGATTATATTTTTTCAACCCTTAGTCGTTGAATTAGATTTGGAAAGATTTTTATAATTAAAATTTTAGTTTTCTTGGCTTCCTTATCCCCAAATTTACCACAACGTTTGATTAACTAGTAGATGAAGATATACGAGAATTTACACATCTACAGCGCCTGATCACATCTACTTATACGCTCGTGTGGTCTGTCATCCGACACAAAGTAGCAAATTTCCTATTAAGTAGGTACGCAGCACAATACGTGATACTTTCATAGCCATAATCTGCTATTTGAATACACATGTGTGAAAATGCATATTCTTGCTTTTGATTGACTTTGAAAATATTCACTCAAAATCTTTTCTTTCTTTTTACAAAAGATTAGTGACAATTTGTTAAAGCACATTAATTTTTCTGACTTTTTTGTACAAAAAAATACGTTAACTCTTTAAACAATAGTCAAAGGCGCCAGGTTAATGAAACGCACAGTTGCATGCAACCATGCTACAGTTAAATTTAAATAACGTTAAAAAAAAAACAAAACAAAATATTATAAAACATGCATTAAAGCGGCGCCATTTTGCTATATACATAATACATTTTATTTTGCTGCTACTATTGATTACTATTTTTCTAAATTTGCAATAAATATGCATGCATATAGAAGAACAAAAGATAATATATAAAACTGTCATTCAGAGACTCAGCGACCGACTGAATAAAGTTAGAGTTAGAGCATTGTGTAACCTAGTGCCGCTCCTTATTATTTTGAAAGGCAAACGGTAAATGCAAAAAACTAAACAAAACGTACTTTGTAATTTATACATTTTCAAGAAAACCACATTTCAATTTAATTTAATATTATTTCTTGCAAAATGCTGTAAATTTTAATTTTATTTTTTTGTCCTTGTCTTTCCACGCTTTTAATTTTGTAACGCTTTTAATTACTAATTTTATTATGAACTGCTATATACTTTTTACTTTTGACAATTTTCATTGTCTTTCCGACAGTTGTAAGTAATGATTAATGTTAGTTTGTCGGCGTGTCTTTTTCTCACTTGATATTATTTTTGTCAATTTAATTATTATTTCGTCTTTTTTCTGGCTCAATGACAATTCGAAAGGGTTTGGATTTGTGTTTTTGTTTTCATTACATTGTTTTTGCAAATTTGTGCAAAAAGTTTGTACATTTGTATTTACAGACAAGGTTAACTGTATTGACCCAGTTTTATTTGCAGTTATTTGTACTTGTCATTTCTGTGGTTTCAATTGAATCAAATATAAAGAAAGATATAGCAATATGGAACCATTTTTCTATTGGGGGAAAAAAATTATTTCATGGCTTACACTGGGTGAGAGTAAAAAGGAGAGGGGTAAGATAACTGTATTGGAAACTTACTTTTGTATATACAAAAGAAATGTAATTGTGAGGGGTCGAAATCACCTTAGATGTTCTTCAAATTTGGAAAACTATGTTCAAATGCATATATGAGTGTGCTAAAATTTAGTAATATCACTGGAAACCTAGAATGATAGAATACAAGATTACGCCACGCGCATCTCCGTCATTTGGCTCTCACAAAATTGAGCGAAAGCTTTTGTGACTGTGACGTAGATTGTCATTTTCTTTATTTGCATTTCCATATAAATAGTGCATTAGAGGCCGCTGAAAAATTTAGTTTTTCAAATTAAAAAAATCGAATCTCGGTTTGGATCCAAAAGTAAATATCTTACTCTTCATCGATCCATTATTAAATTTCACACTAAGGATATCCTAATTATGCAAAGTATCTGGTTGTGCGAGCGTCGAAAACTGCAATATCGTCTCGGTAGTATGAACATTAATTTTTTTAATTTTTTTTACCACACCTGATTCAAAAAATTATAACAGAGATGTTAATCGTTATCCTTTCTATGTTTTATATTAATTAGTTCTTTGGATTTATATTACTGCGTATTATGAAGCAACGTGATCGCTTCATTTGTGGCACATATTATGAATAGAAAGCTTAAATTTTTAACTTATAATGAAAAATGTGACAACATGCGCAGACAGAGGCAATTTTGATCAACTTATTGGCGTAATCTTGTATTCTATCATTCTTGACTGGAAGCAATTACTCCACCCCAACCCCAGTCATTGATCTCTACAAACCAGTTATGAAATACATAAATATTAAGTGCATCTTTTTCAATTTGTACCAATTTTTCTGCACATTTACTAGCTCGAAAGCATCCTCAATTTTTTATGATTTTGAGTATATTTATGAATCAACCCGAACAACTACAAAAAAAAGAAAACAAAAGCAGAAATTATTTGAGTAAATTTAGTCATTATTTTGCTTTTCTTTTATAATTCAAAAATTATTGTTCAGAAGTAATAAAACTTTGATGATAAAATTTAAATATGAAAGAAAATTTTTTGGAGATTAATTTAATTTTATAATATTGTGTAGTCACACAAAATGTTTGTGAATAGAAATAATATAATTTTGAGAAGAATTGTCATCGATAAAATATAGAAGAAGAAAAATATATTATACATATTTGTAGCACCATTGAAAAGCGAACACCATATAAAATATACGACACAAAAATCTTAAAAATCAATTGTTAAATTTATGTAAATTTTTTTTTAAACGCGCTATTGTTGAATGAAAAGAAATAGCCATGGAAAAGATTTTTTTTTTGTGATAGAACAAAAAGCACAATAGTTTTTTTTTCAATTGATTTTCCTTAAGTCTTGGAGTTTATATGCATGAAGTGAGACATACATATTTATAGCTTTTTTCAAAGAATTGAAATTAGCTAAATTGCGAAGAGTGAGAGAGAATATCTCACTTTCAACTGGCCAATCATAGACGTTGGTTTCGATTGAGTGAGAATAAAATGCACTCAATGTACGCATGAAAAATTTCGAATGAAAAAATCTTCCTGAAATAAAATGTAATATATGCTCAACTATGAATTCAGAACTGACCGATCCTTAAAAACATTTTTAAATTAAGCTTAATTCACCTTTTCAGACTTGATATTTCTAATTATCAATTAAACAAATATTTGTGAACTGAGTTAAAAACAAATTGCATCTTAGAGGAGCCCAAAAAATCAAATCTTCTTTGGTTTTCAAATTCTGGACATAAGAAGTTGCCTTTGAACTTAAATATGTCCTTTATACAGAAGAATACTGACCTTAAGCACTTAAAGTCCGAATTTTGCGAATAAAAAAATTTAAGTTCTTTCACCAAACCAGATTTTGTTGAATATTAAATCGGATGAAAACTGAAAAAAAAAATCAAGAATGCCATCGTGCTCAAAGGGACAAAATACTTACACACGAAAATCTTTTTTTTTTCTTTCTTTTTAAAGTTAAATTGGTGCACTCAAAGTTTTGAGTATTTTTTAATTTTTTAAATTTATTGTAATTGTTTTTCTCAAAGTAAAATTAAGATAATAAATAAGCATTGTATTGTTTCTCAGTTGCATTAGAATTTAAGAAAAATTAAACAAATAAATTCAAAAAATTAAAAATGGTTTAAACATTTGTAAAAAACATGTGTCCTTCGACAGCGAAGAGGTTAAAGAAATTCGGTATTTGACTTTTAAGTTCTGTACATATGGAAATTGATATGAGAAAAAAGTATCGCTAGATACTGTTTGTTTCCATTTTTTTTCTGTATTATCGCTTTGATAAACAATTTAACTACTATTAAATGATTAACATATTTTTTGCAATTTATGCGACAGAACACTTAGAAAAATAAACCTCCTTTCTTTACTCCCGCAATTTATAAACAAAACAAAAGTAAACACTTATGCAACATTTAAATAACTTTAACAAATTAAACCAACCCATTTTTTTCTATACTTTTATATGTATTTACAGTGCAAAACAAAAAAAAATTATTTAACCACCACCACACAAAAAGTCAAAAAGATCAATTCCTGCTTCCAGGGTCATAATCATTCGACATATCCACCAACTTCAGCTACAACTTTCATTATAGGCAAAAGAGCTAAACAATACCAACCAGCCACAAATACATACTAACAAACAATAAGCCAAGCCCATTTTATATACATACCTATATAACAACATATTTATACTTATATAGTAAGTTATATTTATATATAAATTGCACACAAGTTTAGCAAATTGTACATACAGTAATTGAAGAACAGGGCTCAAGATTTTGTAATCAATCATTTCGATCGCCCATAAAAAAAAAAACAACTAACTATGTCAAAAGTCACAGAAACAGAGAAAAAAGAAATAAAATCAAAAAGAGTATGAATAAGTTAGAAAAAATTAAATTGCATGCAAGAGAAAATGCATATATTTATGTTGATATTAAATGAAAATTAAATTAAAGGCAAATACGAGTCGTAAGAGTTAGGCGCCTCCATTGACTACTTACTTTACTATATACATTTACTACTTATTCCTTTAGTAATTTTCATTAGATAGTTAATAATAAATATGTCGTGGGTTGGCAGATGTGAACTCTATAGATAATAGGCCCAGTAGAAAAATTTCAGTAACCGCATGCATATAGAGTTTTAATATATGTATTAAAGAACTGAATATAGAGTAATTCCGGAAGAGATGGAACCTATTTTTTTAAATTATCACGAATTTAAAGGAAATTACGAAAATAGTCCATGTAATTTACCAAACTTTAGTTCGAGCAGTTGTCTATAAAAACACGGAGCGGTTAGCAATTTCTCAAAAATGGAATTCTACGGCCAAGTGGCAAATGAGAAGTGAAACTTGTATCCAGATGGAGAAAATCCTTTCCTGTTATATTCTTAGAATTTTGGAACGATTCTTAAAAGCATTAAGAAAAATCTTAAAATAATTTTAATAACATTCAGGGAAATCTGACGATTGAACGCGGCGTAATGCACTAACCGATGCGGCAATTTTTTAGGATGGTTGAATCGCAACAAGTACACAAGATTCCATTGCGTCGACTTCTTTCTTTCTGAAGAATTGAGGCGAAAAGGTTCCATCTCTACAATTTGTAAAAGAAAAATGAAAAATTCAACAAAAATCAATAGGGCATTCCCACATAATCTACAATTAGTACTTACCTTTCAAAAAGCAGTCAGGCCTCAAGGTAAGCACTCAAGCTGCATCCCAAATGATTAAATAAGTACTGACAAATATGTGATAAACTTAGAGCGAGAAAATTTTTGGCTCTCACAGCGCTTACGCGTACAAGCGATCGCGAAAAAATTTGGTTTCCTAGTTTGCGATTAACACATGCATACTTTATATTTTGTCCCCATATTGTGTTCCATCTGCCCCGAAATTACCCTCACTATAAAATCTATAAAATGTATTTCCCAAGTAGTTTAAAACCCGTTTCATTAACATTTTTGTTCAGAAATAGAGTAATATGATGTTGTAACATATGTATGTGGAGCTGTTTTGGTACAGCATAAAGTTAGACCTCGCTTAAAACTTATAGTACGAAATTTTTTGCCCTTTTGCGGGTTTCGTTTAAACATAATAAAATTTTCACGAACAGATATTGAAATTTGAAGGTCGCTGGGCTCGGTGTTTTACCTGGAAAATAAATTTTTTAGCGATTGCAGAAAAAATCGTTTCTAGAAGCACCTGGAACGCTGAGAAATTGGTTTTGCTCTTCGTTGTATATGTTATGGATTGGAGAATACTGTCGTACGCGTTGCCAGTTTTTCGCTCAAAAACAAGAGAAAAAAGTGAAAATTTTAACCCTTTAGTTCGCAAGCGTGCCTGTAGACAGCCTTCATTAAAACGGTGTAATTACCACTTTAATAGTTTTTTATGCTACATTTCGTAGCATATCTCATATCGTTTATTGAATTTTCCAAGCTTTTAAAAAAATGCACCAGTTATGAGTTATGATGCGTAATACAGACTTTAGCGACAGTCAAAGTCAAAAACTGAATTGAATTTGAGATAAAAGTAAAAAATAAAATACTTCCCGTCATAGTAACCAGATAAAAATAGTAGCGAGTAGTGAGTATCTATGAACTTGAATCTTTTATACAAAATATTTAATTACGTTAAACAAATTGATAACAAATTTATTCAACAACAAATACTTTTAAACATTCAACCTTTCCGGCTTCATAAATCTACGTTTATTAAATTTTTTGGGGTTTTGAGATTAGGTTTGTGCTTTTTACATCAAAATTGATCAATCCCAATTTTTTTGAAATTAATCAAAAAATTTGGAAACTAGAGGGTTAAGTATGTATAAGTATAATTTCCGAAAAAAAAAATTTTTTTTTGGGTGTCTTTTAAGATCTCGCAACATAACCCTTATTTTTGTCTCGCTTATTACGACATTTTGTAGGAACGTATCCCCCATGTTAACCGAGGTCTATCTGTGCTCTGTAATGCCAAATACAAACAATGAGAACAATCTTTGTACAGCATCAAACATTCTACTGTCCACCATATGCCCTGTTATTACCTTTTTTTAATTTTTAGGAGGAATTGTAAAGTCAAATTATTCATAGTACTTAGAAGTGTACAAAAAATATGTCAAGGAAAAGCCTTGATCTGAGTTATGTAAATACAATTGACTTGACCCATCTAAAAAGTCAAGTAGATGCACGCAGCTAATCATAAAGATTTTTAAAATTGAGCTAGCAATAATAAATTAATTCTACTTAAATAGAAACATGTGTAAAGATTTCTGCGCTTTTGTATTAAATATTACTCTGTTTTTTTTTTTTCAAACTACATATGTAAGTAATACCTACTTATGTTTGTAAAAGAAAGTCAAGATCATTGCAGAAACCTTCAAATTAAGGTCTTTAAAAAAATCGATTAAATTATACATGATGCAGTTAGATTAAAAATATATAAAATCACACAAAAATTATAATGCTTTAAGTATTTATATATAGTATAATTTTGATTTTACAATGCAGTTTTGGTAAACTTTTGTTTTGGGATTAATTTAAAAAAAGATGATGATGAGAAATAATTATTGATTTATGTAATTAGGAATTTACTTTTATTTTGACTAATTTTAAAAATATGAAAAGCAGAAGCTGAAAAAAATTGTTGATATAATAAATGTGTTTTTAATTTAACTAATTTTTTCAACTATAATTTGTTTCTTTGTTTCGATTTTTTTATTACTAGCCACATGATAAAATTCCATATGAGTGGTAGTAACTGCCATAAGGCTAAAAGAGAAGACCACCCAATGTTATTCCAAATGATTTGGTATAGATAATTAATTCAATCGATCGTTTGATGCCTGTGGAGTGGAGCAAACAATTTGTTGTACATTTTTTTTTAATAATTTTTATTTTTTTCTTTAAGTATTTGATACTAATGAAAATTTACTGAACACTTTTTTTTTTGATTTGGCCTATAAAAAATTACTATTCAAGCATTTTATAAACATTCTTTCTATGGCTTCCAAAAACTGTTTATATATTTTCTAACAAATTATAACGAATTTTACAAAACGACGAATTCCATTGATTTCACAATCGAAATTAACAAATTTCTTTCAAAATGTATACCATGCCATCATATAAAAATAAAAAAAAGGCCATAAAAAATAAAGAGACTAACAAAATTTCGACATAAATACATCTTAACTTAAGCTACAAAATTAAACAAACATTATATCTAGATAAAAGTATCATAAAGCCAAATTTAAGTGCGCATAAATAAAAAAATATTTTTTTTTTGTTTTTATTTGTTTTACTAAGATAACTATAAGTTTTTCGTTATTATTATTTTTTTTTTTTTTTTAGTTTGTGAAGTGAAAAATTAGGCTAACGAAATAAAATAAATGAATGCCACTGCACAGCAATTAAATGTAGCCAATTGTTGTAAAGCTATGAGTGTGAATTGCTACTATTACTATTTTTTGACAATTCTTTCCGACAACTTTTGACATTACACTTGCATTACATATTACTTAAATACTTGCATTTTAAACTGACAAAGTGTCAAATAGGTACAAAAAAAAAATAATATTGACCTGCTTTCAATACAACGTTCCGACAGTTAGTGTTTGACATTATGTAAATCTAATTAAAAAAAAAAGAAGCAATTCAAAAACATACAGTTTTTTGTGTCAAACAATAAGACGCGCTTATTTGTTTTTATATATTTTACTACAAAAAAAAATATTAGTTCAATTGTAATAAACGAAAAAAACACAAAAAACTTTGAAAATGCTTTTCTGCTGTTTTTGATTTGAGTGCTGTCAAAAACAAAATGCCGGTGCATAACTTTGTCATCATTGAAAAAGTCATGCCCGCGCTCACTGGCAAATGCTTTTATGAAATGACATATTTTTGACACTAGCACGATAAAGAAAAGCAAAAAACTAAATGCACACTTTCTTGTAATAAAAAACAAAGGCTCAATTTTTTTTTTTTTTTAGCTTACATTTGATTATGCAAAGCACAATTTTGTGTTTTCTTTTCTGATCGAGTTTTTTGGCTTTATTCATTTCTATAAAATTATAAACGGTTGGTATTTTTATAGTATTTGTTAGTTTAAACACGTTTCTGGTGTAGTTTATATTTAAATTGTTTAAAAACTTTTAAATTGGGTCAACAGAAAAAGTCACAGTTGTCAAAATTCTATATAAAGATATCGATTCGGCACATGTATGAAAGTTTTTTTACACTCCTTGAGTGTAAAATGTTGTGAAAATCAACAGCTGTCACAATTATACAATTTTGAAGATATTTTCTTTTTAAACGAGAGCATAAGCTAAAAATTTACTTTTTATGTAAAAAATGTGGAAAATTTCTCTTTGACCAAATGTTAATTGCGAGAGTACATATATATATCGTGGAAGATTTTTTTTCTGGGATATTTTCTCTCTTTTAATTAATTAGAACATTTTACTCTATTTTCGGATACATTAGATATTTTTAATCAGCAAAGCATATTTTTTATATAAACAAATATTAACTGAAAAAATGCATGCAAATATCAATTGTTTTTTGATACTGAGAGGCTTCAATATTTTTTAAAGTATCTCATGTGATAAAAAAAATAACAACTCCTTAGAAACGAAATATATTTCACTTCTGGCTAAAACTACTAAAACTGCTTTACTGCTAACTCCATTCTCTACAAATTTCACGCCTCACGTCAACATGTCAAAAAAGTGTGTGAAGAAAAGTTTATAAACTTTTAAACTTGAAATTATCGCCAGGCTGACAACCTCACAGACTTTTGAAAAGTTCAAGCCAGCCATATTTTTAATAAAGATTTAAACAGATGATTTCAACCTACCTCAACTTGCATTTTTGGCAATTATATACATAGATACATAAAAAATAACAATTTCATATAAAAATTATTAAAACTTAATTTAATGACTTGTCAAAATCATAAAACAGCAATTAATAATAACGTTTTTTTGTTGTATACCTATATTTATTGTATATATTATAAACAAATTAACAGCTGAAAGCGCTCAAAAAAAAAAAAAATACATTAAAAAAAAAGGTGACGAACCACAAATAACAAATTCACATTATCCAAAAATGCCAAAATTTGACATGACATAATCAAAAAATCAAACAAAATAAAAACGCAAAAATCAAAATCTTTTGGCAGTTCAATGCACGCTGAATGAATTCGGAAGGAAAAATGCTTGAATTATTATAAACCAAATGTATAATAGTTTTTAATTGTATTTTAACAATAATAAAAAAAAACAACAAATTTTTTAAAATAGAAAATCTTAGCAAATTTAATAAACAATAAAAAAAAAATAAATAAAGGTCAAATTTGAAACAGGCAACAAGATTCTTAGTTAGTTAGTGTTAGGGGAAGAAGTGTATGTGATTGTGTGGGCTAATGAAGCTAAACGTCAAATATTGTACGATTTTTGATAGATCAAGGTTAAACAGTAACTAAAAATCTTAGTACTAAAAATGCGTTGCAAGAAATTCAAAACGGGTCTATGAGTAACAGAGTGTGAGAGAGAATTGGTTAAGACTTACGCTCTTTGCAATTGATGTCAACCAATCACAGCAATTGCACATACCGTTGGATAAATTCTCTTTCCCTCTCTCACTCTAAGTATGAGAGCATATAGATATGTACGAATGTATTAGACTTATTAAAAATAACAATTTCTGACACGTAAGTCTAAAGCGTAAGTAATTGGATTTTCAAACACGTTAACTTAAAAGGGAAAAACTGCATTTAATTGTGTGGTATATACTGCTGCTGCCGCTGCGCACATATGCCTGTCATTTTATAATGACAGTTGAGTCCATATTGATGAAAAATTTTTGTGTGTGAAAAAATAATAACCCAAAAATAGGTCAAAAGCCTCAATCATCAGACCAAGAAAAATTTCATGTTATTATTTATATTTTGCGTTTTGGTGCATTATTAGTTTTATGATTTTTTTGATTACTGAGATTGATATTTTTATGTGATGTTGTAACTGTCATACAAAATTAAAACAGCAATCAAAGAAATCTCAAAAATCTCAGTTGACAGCTGCTGTTATTATAGTTTGACAGTATTAAGCTGCCTACTAATTGAATCATGGGCGATGATTGCTTTAAAAATTAGGCCACTGTTACAATAACTCGTTGCTGCAGTTGCAGTTGTTGTTATTTATGTTTGAGGTTGCATGCAGGTATCAATGCAATCGCAATTTAAGTTGTAATATTGCCATGAGCAATTTCTTTTTTATGATTTTCAGTTGATATGTTTATTTTTGATTTATTTCTTTATACATTTTTGTTTTTTTTTTTTAAGTTTAAGTTCATAAATTTTGAAATTGTTTCAAGAGCTTAATTGAAAAACAGCATTTTCTGTTAAATTTTGTTGTTGATTTAAAAACCGTATTTGAAGTATTTACAATCAATAAGTTTTAAAAATTCAGACAGCATAAATATTTACTCTTTTCAGAGAGTAAGTTGGTAGAATAACATCACAAGCTCACTACATATTTTGAAACCACTCACCATAAAAATTGATTCTCTGTCTGGCCTATACTTGTATGTAAGTTCTAGCAAAAAATCTAAAAACAGAAATTTTTCGTCGTTACTTCGTTTTTCGGGAAGAAACCAAACGCAGATAGAGATGCAGGTAGGTGGTAGATCAATTGAGAGCAGCGAACTTATTTAGATTATGGTATAATAGTGCCGCCACACGAAATTCTGAATTTAAAATTTAGGCGGACACACTACAAAAAAGGAATTTCAAATTCGTGTTTTGATAGATTATAAGTTTGCAGAAGAAATAAAAATAAATAAAAACTTTACCTTTGGACACCAAAAATTTGTATAATTGGAGCAATTGCAATGAGTTGCTCTCCGACTCCATTATTATTTTATTTTTTTTTTTTTGACTTAATTAATATTACAAAAGCAGCTGTTATGAAAACAAAATCCAAAATTTCTAAAAAATGTAATACTTAGATCTTTTCTTCTCGTTGAAATCCTCCTGAAATTCACACTTCAATCTATTTTGCAATACTTAAAAGCTTTTCCGACAACGATACTCATGTACAGTGTCGGAACTCTTCCTTGTCAACACTTAGTTTAATAAAATTTTAAAATATGCAAGTATGCAAATATTTTTTTTTGTTTTATAAATTTAGTATATTTATGCACTTGTTAAAACAAAATTACATTCAAAACTGGGTAACGTTTTCCTTTTTTTTTTACTAACATTGGACAATAAGCCTAAGGCTGCCGCGACAAAACTAAAGCACATAATCTTTTCCGCTTTCAATTACAATCAATTGTTAAAAATAAACAACAACAACCATCTTTAAAGTAGAAACCCGTTATTTTGGAAAACAAAAAGCAGGGTTAAAAAAAATTGGAAGCGTATATAAGTTGTTGGTTGTCATTCACCGTCACCGTTCGCATTTCAAAATTTCGCTTCCCAAAATTGCTCGAAATAAGTATTCTGCACAATTTAGAGAAAATATTCTAAGTGGATTTAATAAAGCTGAATCAGTGACATGCATTGTAAAAAATTTTTGTATTCGCCATTTCGTTAATTCCCGCGATATAAGCCATTTTCGCGCTTCCCATTTTTTAAATACTAAATATGGAGGTGGCAGACCGCGGGGCACAACCAAACGTGAGGATCAGGCCATCTTTCGGATTATAAAAAAAGATTCTTTTATATCTTGGAAATAAATTGCGTTTAAACATTTCACACAAGTTTATCCAACGACGAGCTGTGGAGGATGGCTTAGCAGCATACCAAAGCGTGAAAAAGCCATTTATTTCTCGAAAGAACTTACAGGCGAGGCTCGAATTTGTAACCGCGCACTTTAGCTGGGCTACTGCCAAATGAAAGACCATGCTTCTTACTGATGAAGCTATATTTAACATGAAAGGTTGCGAAGGATTAAAGCTAGTGTGCAGACCAGAAGGGCAACGATGAAATCCGCGTTATTTGAAAAGCACCGTATAATACGGGGGAGGCAACGTAGTGCTCTAGTGATTTTTTTCAGCCATGGAA
Organism: Toxonevra muliebris; assembly: GCA_963691655.1. Lineage (NCBI taxonomy): Eukaryota > Metazoa > Arthropoda > Insecta > Diptera > Pallopteridae > Toxonevra > Toxonevra muliebris. The sequence goes on from OY829329.1 coordinate 30,593,577, forward strand.
TCGGTTCAGTTCATAAAATAGGAGGTATAATGAACCATCTGATGTGCAAAGATATTCCCCAGAAGATCTGCTGTTAATGCAAGTCTACAAGCACAATGACAATCCCAGCACGGCGTGTAAAAGAGTGGTTGTTGCCAATAAGATTAGTATTTTATAATGGCCCACCCATTCACTCAATCTCAATCCCAAAAAATGTATAAGAAATTATAGATTGTAAAATTCAGCGCATAAAGGATAAAAACAAGGATTCCATTTTCTACCAATCGGAGATTGCATGGAATAACATTTCTGTGGACGTTTTGAGCAATTTTATTGAGTCCATGCCACGTAAATGTGCAACAGCTCTGAAAAAAATGGATACGCTACAAAATAGTGGTTAGGTTAGGTTGGAGTGGCTGTCGAGAGACACACTTAGGCCTGAACGGCCCATTGTGGTACCACATAGTTGGACCTACAGTTTAACGCCGATTCCGAACGGCGTTGTGGCAATTTTTTATCGGCTTGGTGGTTTTGCCATTACCAACCAATGTGTGTACTTGTACACTATCTTATAATTCTCATACACTTCATATTGATAGTGAATATAAGAAAGTTATAAAAATTAACCACCAGACGAAGACGGGAATCGAACCCGAACCTCCCAGATGAAAGTCTAGTGCACTATCCACTAGGCTATCGAGGTCGTCTACAAAATAGTGGAGAAATCGAACTTTTCTATTTATATATTCCATATGTGCTTTAGTTTTGTCGCGCCAGTTTTATACATTTTGTTGCTTTTGAGTTAATATTTTTATTTTATGTGAAAAGTAATATTATATTTCTCATATTTTATTATAACGAGTGTATATTCTTACTACATTCATAAAAAAATTTCAGTCCAAGCATGTTTTACAATATTGCTGAACAATATGCAAACAAGGAAGAATCCGTGCTTTAATTTTGTCCGACACTGTATATGTTCAATGCAATGAAAAGCAGTATATTAAATGCAACTCTGTGCCTCCCTCTCGCTCTCTCTCTCTATTTATTGGCATTTATTTTTCATTTCTTATATACTACAGTTCGATGTTAATTTGGATTCTAGAATCGTAGTATAATTTAGTGTAGTATTTTTGCATTTTGTGCTATCTTGCAATTATACTAAACTTAGAGAATCATCCTATTGTTCAGAGAAATACGTGTTTAAAGTATAAGGGCGCAATAAAACATAGTTTTCAGAGACTTACGTTCAATTTACGATTTCGGGATCCATACAAATCCTTTGGCGACATCATTTCTATATATTTTGGATGAGTAATAAGCTAAATAAAAAAAAAATGGATTTTTTTGAAAATTTTACTCACCCTCTAATTGTAAATCTAAGCGCATATTCTTTTTAAGCCATTATCTGTTTAAAGTTAAGCCGCTCCAAGTTTATACATTTATTAATGATCATGCCAATTCTTTTGCTAACAATTTTTTATGTGAAAGAAAAGCATACCTTTATAAACGGCAAAAGTGGCAACCCACATTTGCGACTAACATTAAAGTATGGACATATCTGTGTACTAGTGGATACTAGGGGTGGGGTAAACTCTTCCCCCACTTAGCGATGAAAACCTCCAACATTTTGATCGTTGATCATGAATCGGAAAGTAATTTAAAGGGACGAAAAAATCGAAAACACCTCCCCTTTCGAAATATCTGGATCCGCTAGCGCCTCTGCATATAAAGTAAATTAGTACTCTATTGTTTTGAACAAAGTAACAAAACAATAGACTAAAATATGATCTACTTTTGGCTGGAAGATATAATTTCACCTTTAGCTATAATTTCACACAAACACCGAAAGAAAAAGAAGCAAACAGAGTTTCATACAATATTATGACTATATAGAATCGGGTTTAAGCCTATAAAAATCGAGGTTTAGAAGCACGAAAATCAAATAAAGTAAACCGGCAATCATCAATGAAAAGTTAAACTTAAGCAAACAAAATAAGAAACTGAATAAAGGAACGACGAAGCACGACGACGACGAGTTACATTCGCAACAACAGTTACTGTTTTAAAAAGGTAAATTTAGATACCAGCGTCATCATATACTTTTATTAAACCGCCTAATTTTTATTTTTGAAAGCAGTTAAGAATTCTAAGCATTAACGTTGAAAGAAAACTCTTAGAGACGTCTTTGGTGACTAGACGCCCAACTAATTATAACACACGCACGCATTAAAAAGCAATGACAGCCTAATGACGTATGTGGAGTGTGTTTAGAGAGAATATAGAGTTGCTAAAGAATGAAGGCTGGAAAAAAGTAAACGGGTGCGGAGTGCTAAAGCACAACAAACGTCACAGAATCAGTGAAATTTAAAAGAGCGTTAGCTGCTTCTTTTTCACCCTTCTCAAAGAAAATGAAGACTCAAAACGGTAATAAAAATTAAAAATGGGGGCACTACTCTACACCAATGTTAACTCTTTACATGCTTTAAAAATTCGTAGCATGCAATCTGAAAAATATTGTGACAATTGTAAGTAATTATGTGTTAAAATGTTGTAGTTTTCTATTTCTAGCTTCTGTATGACTATTTCACACAAATGCTGTTATTTTTATTATTTTCTTGTACCTCAGCTTTTTAATTTTATTTATTTCTTTTTATTACTATTTTAATATACTTTTCGCATAAACTGTCACGAATTGCATGTCATTTTTACTACGACATACTACATACTATGTCGTAGTTTGTAATGTACATATGTATGTATGCACTACTGTCAGTCCGTCATCATCATATATTGTGACACATAGCGGTACCAAGTTTCTTAGCAGAAACCTAAACTTTAATGGCTTCTTATGGTTTCGCGTAGTTTTTATTTTTTAAGTAGACATTTTCTTTTTCTAAAGCGTGGGTACTAAAGCTAGAGTTGGCTTTTATTTCATTTTTAGTTTAGTATTTTTGGTATAATGTTATGACATTTTTTTATTGCACCATAATATGAGAATTATATTGTCTTGTCTTGTAATATTTTTATACTTTGAGCGTGCGCAATTTTTTTTTTCAGCATTTTGTTTTTTTTTTTGTAATGCCTAGTTTCTTTTTTGCAATACCAGGAAGTTGTGTAATTTATTTTAAAAATAACCCCTTTTCACACACATGCACACCCTCTCACGATTGTGTTTCTTTTTCATTTTTATTTTTTTTTTTTCTGTATAGGTTAAGCTCTTATAAGGTTCTTATAGGTAAAGTAACGATGTTAACTAATTTATATGCAAATAGCATAGGGTTCCACTTTTTTAGCGCTTTGCTTGCTTATTTACTAGTGGCTTCGCGTAGTGGCGCTTGATTTCAGCTTTTTTGCAACCACTAAAATGCGCAAAAAGTTTAAACTTTACTTATGGGCATTTCCAGGCGTTTACGTATTATATTCGAAAATTAAAAGACTAACTAAATGTGGTATTTACAAATAAATTACCTTAATAATGTACGTAAATGTCTCACTGATTTCAGCTGCACAATTGTTTTTAAATTTTTCATTGCAAAAATTGGATTCTTACTAGATGACGAGTTTCGCAACTTTTTTTTTCACATATTATTAAAATTATGTATTTAGGACTCAAAAAGCACCTACCATACGGTAACTAAGATAACTCCGGTCTAGGACGTGTGAAACAAAGAGTTAAAAAAAATAGATCAGTGCATAATCGCACTTCATTTTTTGATGTGTGAGATTTTCATTGCTAAGGAGAGGAGGTGGTTTTTTAGTTATATAATATAAGTTTTTTTTATCATTCATCATCCGATCCATCAGAGTTGCTAACTTTTTATTTAAGGATATGTTGTGGTCATCATCGGCCCCGGAGGTAAAGGGTTGGGAGAGGTTTGTTTTCATTATTTTAGAAATAATTTCAATACAATAGCACCGGTCGTAATAGCGGAAAAGGAGAAGGAAAAGGATTAATCCTCAGCGAGTGGCCGCAATTTTTACCATTGAAACGAAATATTCTCAAAAATCTGGAAATGTTTTACAACCTTTTTCAAAATCTTTAAATAATACCTTTACAATTCCAAAAAATCCAAGCAGTTTCTTCTTTTTACCACACAACATTTTTTGAGAGTACAATGAAAGATAATTTACCTTCATTCGGACTGTACTTTTTTCTGAAAATTCCCAAGCATACAAATACAGGAGATACAGTGTAGGACAAAACTAAAGCACGAACTCTTTTTTATCAACATTTAGTTCAATAAAATTTTAAAATATGCCAGTATGCACATATATTTTTTTTGTTTGTTTTATAAATTTAGTATAATTATGCACTTGTTGAAACAAAATAATCTTGATTTTTCTTTTCCAAACATTGGGCAATATGCCCAATATGTGATACGACATGGTTGAACATACAGTTTACACTATTCAGCACGAGTTTTTCGCCTATACATTATGGTTTTGAGATATTTCTACTGGAAACACGTGAATCAGATAGATGTGACGTTAACTTCAATATATGATATTTATTATGTTTAGATACAAATCGCTAGAAAAATTATAATAGAAGGAAAATTTATCAACAGATTATAGCTTGTTAAAAATAATTTATTTCAATAAAACGGTTTCAATAAACATTATGTTCTAAATGCATGGCCGGCCATATTTTCTAGAACCTCAATACTGTACTGCAATATTTCCATACATTGGAATATTGCAATAGGGACTGAAAGTTTTTTAATATTCATATTAAATAATTCTGCAGTAGCATTTTGAAATATATTATTGATTGTTGTAAAATATTTTAATACGATCCACAATTTTAAATATTGAATTGTAATATTTCAGTTTTTTAAATGAATATTTTCCAAAAGTATCGAGTATCCGATACTGATAATTTTTTCCGATACTAAGTAAATTACTTATGGTATAGCATCGAGTAAAAAAAGTACTTGAATCGAATGAAAAGTATCGAGTATTTACTTGTATCGAATCATCACTACTAAAACACATAATCTTTTCCGCTTTCAATTACAATCAATTGTTAAAAATAAACAACAACAACCATCTTTAAACTAGAAACCCGTTATTTTGGAAAACAAAAAGCAGGGTTAAAAAAAAATTGGAAGAGTATATAAGTTGTTGGTTGTCATTCACCGTTCGCAGTTCAAAATTTCGCTTCCCAAAATTACTCGAAATAAGTATTCTGCACAATTTAGAGAAAATAATAAAGCTAAATCAGTGGCATGCGTTGCAAAAAAATTTTGTTTTAACCATTACGTTAATTTCCGAGATATAAGCCATAGTCACGCTTCCCATTTTTCCATTTTTTAAATACTAAGTATGGAGGTGGCAGACCGCGGGGCACAACCAAACATGAGGATCAGGCCATCTTTCGGATTATAAAAAAAGATTCTTTTATATCTTGGAAATAAATTGCGTTTAAACATTTCACACAAGTTTATCCAACGACGAGCTGTGGAGGATGGCTTAGCAACATACCAAAGCGTGAAAAAGCAATTTATTTCTCTAAAGAATTTACAGGCGAGGCTCGAATTTGTAACCGCGCACTTTAGCTGGGCTACTGCCAAATGAAAGACCATGCTTCTTACTGATGAAGCTATATTTAACATGAAAGGTTGCGAAGGATTAAAGCTAGTGTGCAGACCAGAAGGGCAACGATGAAATCCGCGTTATTTGAAAAGCACCGTATAATACGGGGGAGGCAACGTAGTGCTCTAGTGATTTTTTTCAGCCATGGAATCGGTTCAGTTCATAAAATAGGAGGTATAATGAACCATCTGATGTGCAAAGATATTCCCCAGAAGATCTGCTGTTAATGCAAGTCTACAAGCACAATGACAATCCCAGCACGGCGTGTAAAAGAGTGGTTGTTGCCAATAAGATTAGTATTTTATAATGGCCCACCCATTCACTCAATCTCAATCCCAAAAAATGTATAAGAAATTATAGATTGTAAAATTCAGCGCATAAAGGATAAAAACAAGGATTCCATTTTCTACCAATCGGAGATTGCATGGAATAACATTTCTGTGGACGTTTTGAGCAATTTTATTGAGTCCATGCCACGTAAATGTGCAACAGCTCTGAAAAAAATGGATACGCTACAAAATAGTGGAGAAATCGAACTTTTCTATTTATATATTCCATATGTGCTTTAGTTTTGTCGCGCCAGTTTTATACATTTTGTTGCTTTTGAGTTAATATTTTTATTTTATGTGAAAAGTAATATTATATTTCTCATATTTTATTATAACGAGTGTATATTCTTACTACATTCATAAAAAATTTCAGTCCAAGCATGTTTTACAATATTACTGAACAAAATGCCAACAAGGAAGAATCCGTGCTTTAATTTTGTCCGACACTGTATGCATTAGCTTGAAATGAAATGTAGAGGATTATATTACGAATTTCATTTACTTTGGGAATCTTACAACCAGACATTATTGATTTTATTCATTTATTCAAAATTTGCATACTATAATAAAACGGAAATGTTTAATTTACTTATATTAAATTTGTTGGTTTTTTTACTTCCTTTTTTTCAGGTAATATTTATTGTATTTTTTACTTTAAATTTTTGTGTTGGTGATTTGAACAAACCAGAAAAAGAGGTGAGTTCTTATTTATTATAAAATTTCAAGTGTTAGAAATTTTTCATTAAAAAGAAATTAGTCCATTTTCCGACCAGTAAAGGAAGACATTTCCTATTTTTTTTTTTAATTTTAAGTGCGTCGAAGATGAAGATCGATAAAATTTCTCAGAAAGTAGAAAAAATTTAGGGATGTTAAAGCGAGCCACAAAAAAAGTTCATACTTTCTACGACAATCGATTCAATAAAACTCAACATACTCGGCAGCCTGTGGCAATCGACTAACAAATTGGTTCACCATAAACTGACAACCATCATAGTAACGATGCCGATGCGAACTCAACCCAACTTCGGTCACCTAACTTTAATGAATCTATTATGGAAAAGGATCAAGCAAAGTTTTTCTTTTTTCTGATGCCTCTCTAGGCCTTAAATAAAATGGAACTATCTTTGTTTGGAAACCGATTAATCTCTTTTTAAAAACGGAAATGATATCTGATATTTATGTTTTATTTATCAGAATTTACAATCGTGTTAAATTAATCATCATTTAAGAATTTCGATAGTTACATAAGAATGTGCGGATATTCCTTTTTGAAAAGGCATACATCACTTTTTTTTGTACTATTTTGTTTTTGTTAAGTTTAAAATAATGCATTGCATTTGTAGCCAGGCAGGCAATTCCTTTGCTTGTTTTTCTTTCCGTAAATGAAAGTAACTGACTGTGATTTGCGCCTTTTGTTTTCTCAACTCGAAACTCGTCAAGCAAGTCATTTTATTTAAAGCACTTACAATCGTACATATGTGAGTACATAAATACATTCACTGCAATTAGGCAATGGAGTTTTTTTTTCGTTACTGATATGAGAAACATTTGTGGTTGATTATTTTTGGTCATACAATTTGCAGCCAGCCATTGCGGCATGTTGGTGTTTTTTTTTTTTTTTTGATGAAAGATTTTGCACCAACAGCCAAGAAAATAAAAAGTATAAAAATTTGTGCTGATGATTTTTTAACAAGAAAGAAGAAATAAAACTAAATGATACGAAATGAAATGAACTGAAAGAAACGGCAGTTTCCTGTTTTACAAAACAGTAAAAATAATAATAATATACAATAATGAATTGCATAAATGTATTTAATTGAATTTTCATTGCTTTTCAACGGCAACGGAAAGATTTTTGCTTAAGGTTTGTTAAGCATCTCTTTTTCTTTCACCAGTTTAGGTTATACGATAACTCTAGAGTGTGATAGGTAGTCATCATGTGAATTCGAGATATACTTTTTTTTTTAGTAATGATATTAAGCGAAAACGATATATTTACAGTGAGTTGAAGCGTTGCGTAATTTGTCGTTAAGAGAGCAGGTCGCAATCAAGATCACATTTGGGCCGATTAATTCAAGAATCAAAGTCAAGAAATTATAATTAAGCTCTCTTTGATTGCATACCGTGGTAACTCATTTCAATTGAGTTAATAAGTGGTAACATGAGCAGAAAGAGCCGATCCTTTGGTTTGTTCTTAACTGTTGTTGTTTTCCATTAAATTTTCAATAACAGTTAAGATCCTCTCAATATGCGCAAAAGTCAGTTCAAATGCATTACAGTGACCATTCTCTTTTTAAGAGGACAGTCCCCATTTTTGAAAGTATACGTTCAAAATATTGTTAAGAATATACTTTTAGAAGGTTAGGTTAGGTTGGAGTCTAGAGGGGACAATTATGCCTGAACGGCCCATTGTGATACCACATGGTCAGACCTGCAGTTTAACACAGGCTCCGAACGGCGGTGTGGCAATTTGTTATCACTTGGCGACTTCGCCATTACCCACCAAGAGATGTACTTCAACACTTTCTTATAATTCTCATACAATTCATTTCGGTAGTGAATATAAGAAGGTTATGAGAATTAACGAACAGACCAAGACAGAAATCAAATCCGAACCTCCTGGGAAAGTCTAATGCACTATCGAGGTTGTCAAGGAAACCTATAGCAATCCGTGATGACAAAGAAAAAATTTAAGTAGATATTTCTCGAAAGAATAATTAAGTTATAAATATTAGGATTTTTTGTTTTGTTTTCAGAAGCTAAACTCAGAGCTTTTTTAACCAAAAAACTTAAAAACAGCAATAAAAAAAATACAAAAAATATTTTATGTAGTTTAAATTTTTAGTTTATGTGGAAAAAAAATATTAGATGTAAAATGTCGCTACTGTTTTACGAAGAGTTAAAGTTGTTCTATTTTTTTCAGGAAAACATGGTCACCATAATTATTCTAAGTTTTATTCCAATGAAAATAGAGTTAAACACTATCCGAAGTTTTGAATATATATATATCAATTGAGTTCTGATCTACTGGGTATGCCTTCATCCTCTTACAGAAAGAGATTTCCTCTGCAATTAAGCTGGAAAACAGAATTAATTTTTGATTCTATTTCAAATGGCCTGTGTAGAAATCAGTTCATTTGCTTGAACAAACTTCTTAAATAATTTAAATATCCCCAAATCACATTTTTATTCCAAATTATATTCGAATTGTACAATTTTCATATGTTTTCTTTGAGAGAAAGAATTTTGCACTTGGATTTCTGAAAGCACAAATTGAATTACGCTCACAGTCTGATTTTCTCTGGTAATGTTTTCCTATGGAATATTTCATTTCTCTTCAGTGTTTAAAACCTTTTCAAATCACCTAACCTAAATAACTATTGAATCTTGAAAATAATTAAAGAACTTTTGTTTTTGACATTATATTTGACATTTGTAACTGGATCATATCTATCGATCAAATCTTACAAAAATACAAATAAAATAATGACAATAAACACTTAGTGTCAAAATTTTCAAAGACATCATTAGTAAAATTTATAAAAAAAATTCCAAAAAAAACTAAACAAAAATCAATTGAAAGCACGATATAAAACCAATCAAAAATTTTTGCCATAAAATAAGCAGAAAACCACTTAAAGTCTAGAAAAAAAGCAAAGATTCAAAAACCGCAAAATCAGAACCAAAAATACAACTCTATTAATTGACAAAGCCATACATAACAAATCAGTAGAAGATAAACAACAAAAAAAAGTTAAAGTTCTTAAGAACAATAAAAATACTTAAGAAAAATCAAAAAAGAATTCTACAAATTGAAATAACGTAACACAAAAAGAAAAAAAATATCACAAAACTATGGAGCTGAATGTATTTTACAATGATATAAAATAAACAAAGAAAAACTTTAATAAAAATTGAAATTTTGTTTATATTGAAATTTTAAAGCCCAAAAAATAGCTTGTGTACCTATTTCTCATTACATAAAATTGTGAGTCACTTTGGATATGAGAAACTGAACGCTTTAATCGGACAAAAAACACTCCACTCCTCTACATATGTACATATTTATTTACACAGTGGGTTGACAGGCTACAAGCGCATGTTACATGGACATGCTATAGTTACAAATGTATATGCATGTAGATGCCATAAAGATACATATGGCCACCTTGAAAGGCTCGCTCTGTTCACCCTTTTTAAGAACATATACGGAAATGGATGACCCTACGCGCATGACTAAAGTATTAAAAAAATATATGACTCCAATATCTTGATTTTCAGTTTTGGTGATTTTTTTTTAAGTTAAGTTTCAAATACACAATATTATTTCTATTTTATCATACTCTAACTCTTAAAATTTTACGAAAAGCAAATGTTGCTGTGTGCTGCATTAAGTAACGGTGGTGCACCATATGTAAATGTCACTATATATTTAGTTATATGTACGTACATGCAAGCACACATTCATACGATTATATATAAACAATCTAAACATTTTGTTTGTTTTTTGGTTGTAGCCGTGGCCAGGGAGAGAGAGGCAGAGTCCAAGTCAGAGCCAGCCGAAATAGAAAAATGTCACACATGACAAATAAAACTAACAAGCTTGTATGACTCATATATACTATATCTGAACCATGTGAAGTTTCAGCTGCATTTGCTTAAAGATTTTTTAAATTTTTTTCTTTTAATTTATGCATAAATAAATATTTGTACAGACTAGAAAATAATAAAAAGAACGTGGTACATAAAAATTAAATATATGGGGGTGTGTAAAAGTCAAAAAGAGCGGAAATATTTAGAAGAATTTAAACGATTTTCAAAGTTTTTCACAAAAATTTTTTACGAATTATGCACAACAAATTTGATTTTCTTAAAAACAAATATAAACTTGACCGGTGGCGTAGTAATTGCAATTTAATTCCCAGTAGAAATTTAAAAGCGTTTTGGGCTAAAATTGATTCAGTCATCGCTCTAATTTATGCAGTGGTTGTCCAGTATAACGAATGATATTATTTTCAGGGTCGTACGTTATATCGAAAATTCGTTATGGGTTCAGAATTCGTGAAATCGATCAGTGAAAATTATTTTTTCTCAGATTTTAATGTAAATATGGCAATTAGTAAGTTTCTATAAGAAAACACGATTCCGAAATTTTTAGCTCATAAAATTTTGTTTTTACAACTTATTGCCACTTATTGATATTAATAATTTTAAGAAGTTTTTTTTTTCAATTTGAAGTATTTCGGGATTTGCTCAACCAAATTTATCGAAATTTTCAGGACTACTTCTTTTTTAGTGATAGTTTATGAAGAATTTTTTTCGATGGACAAATAACTGTAATTTGTTTATTTATAAGTATTTGTTTATAACAATTAGCAAGCAAACATTGTTCCGGAGCATGAAAAAATCTGAAAAAAATCATAAACATTGCTAGTACTGTTTTAAAAAATATGTGCAAATTTCAAAGTCTGCCCATTTTTTGTTTAGAAGTTATGACTTTTTAAATCAGCACTGCACAACGTTTTGTTGCGCTTTGTTGTTAAGTGCGCTGTCGCTCGCGAAACAAAATTTACGAACACATTTTCGACAATGCAAATTTCACTATTTATTATTATAAATAAATCGAGTATCTTCAAATATAGACTCTCCGGTGTGTTCAGAAAAAAATATTTCTGAATATAGGGTGTATTTTCAACCTCCACTGAGATACAGGGTGTTTAAGAAAATCCCTTAGGAAAAATATTTGCCACCAAATTATGTATTATAAGCGTAGATCAATAAAAATAGATTTTTTACATAGAAAATGTCACATTTGTAATTAATAACTTTTTTGGGTTGGAAGCAATTACTACTCAATGCCGAAAAATACATTTTTCCTTCGACTTTTTTTTAGAAAATTTAGGTTTTTACAAAAAGTTGTGTAATAATGTATTTAATTTTGTACATTCTCTTTATGCTCTTGTTTTAGTATGAAAGTACAAGAAAATGTAGTGGAGGAGTACTACATTAACCACTGTATCATTGTAACAGTACAACTTGGCTAGGAACATGGTATAAAAATTGATGTACGTTACTACAGAGCATCCAAATCGAAATTCATCAAATCAGAATTCAATAACAACAACAAAACAAACAACGGTAGCAGTTATAGAAGGACTAGATACATATTGAATGTGTCAGTAAAAATAATATATATTAAAAATTTAGTTCGTGATAAAAAAAAATCACCAATAAGAGTTCTTTGTGTGAGAAATGCTGAAGTCAACAGCTTTTTCCCAGCAAATTCCTTTAAACAAATATTTTCGACTGTTCAGTATCATTTTCTTCAGGTCATTTGATTCACATATGAAAAACATGAATTGACATCAGCGTTTTCACATGCCAAAAAAAAAAAATGACAAGCAAGCAGGTGCAAATTTGTTTATGACAAGATTGGACATAAAAACTTTCAAAGAGTGACATGGAAGGAAATGTTAAAGCAAATTACCAAATTCGGTTTGGTATAGAGCTATGATGATAAATAAAATACGTCATGCAAATACCATTAAAATCGCAAAATAACCACTCCCACCTACAACCAAAATCAAATAGGTGTTATTCAGAGGGTGTGCATGGTACATAAAGTTCGGCTGCGCCCGAACTTTTCATTTTCTCGTTTTTTAACATATTCGCCAAACAAAATAGAATAAACTTTGAATGAGTTACTTTACTTGATAATTGTTTAGTTTTTTTGAGATCATAATTCAAGTAGCTCTTATCATCTTCTTTATCATTATTTTTCTACTTTTAAATGAGTTTGTACTCCTATAGTAAGGTCTCATTCAAGAGTTGCTCTTTGTTTCCATTAAGATTCCATCAGTATGAGGATGCATATCACTCTATTAACTCTTTCAAAACGTATACATGAAGAATACATATCCACAATATAAATAGAAAGAAAAAAAATTCTCTACATTTCTTTTACCAATTTTAATAGTCGAATAATAATTAACATATTTTCAACCATATTTCACACAACAAAATTCATTATAGTAAACCTAGAAAATTCGAAGAAGTAGTTTCAACTAATAAAAGAAATGGGAAATATGTATTTAAAAATGTAAATGTATTCATTCACACATTCATACAAATACTACGAGTGACTAGTATTTGAATTGGAAATTCAGGTCGTCTTTTCCGTTTCTTAAGCTGCTTCAACTTTTTCCTACTTATAAAATGCGTAAAACAAACAAAACACTCCCTTTTTTAACTGCTTTTCTACTTACTATTTACAGAAAAAACTAAAAAAATAGGTACTGATATGTAATTCTTAAAAAGGAAATGTATTAAAATAGAACCACACTGTGTGTATTCGTATATTTATTTATTTATGTTAAACCTTGTTAGATATTTTTAGTGATTGCTTCTTTTTTTTTTTGTTGTACATTAACTGCGAGTTTAACTAATCGCACTTTATTTTAGTTATGATGAAATATTTTTTATTGGATTTCAAATTTACAATTGCACTTTGCCAACGCCTTCAAAAAACGCTAGTAAAAAACATTTTTAATATATGAACATACAAGTTCTTAAGTTTTTCTTAAGTATTCGAGTTTTTTTTTATTATTTGTTTAACGTTAAACAAAGTTTAATTATAATATTTCAATAAAAAACAATAGTTCATTTAATGGTTGACTTATTAAGCGGGTTTAAATGTTGTTAGTCAAATTTGAATCGAAATAATTGGATAGAAAAAAAGAAGTATTCTCTTGGAAATTTTCTTATATAATTTTCGACGTAAAGAAGTTATTATGGAAGCTACTGCGGAAAAAGTAGCAGGTCATTTCCAAATAGTTGATATTTTTTAACCTAGGCACAGAGAGAGAATATCAGACAGTATACTGTCAGTTGTTTTTGACCACTGCTAAGGGCGTGTCCTGAATTAGAAGGTTAATAAGAAGCTTTCTGTGATTTTTTTTTTAGAAAAGGAAAAAAAAAATGAACTCATTGAACTTCAAGGTATATTTCTGTATATATTTAAAGTATATGAAAAAAATTTTAACAGTGAAATAATAAATTACAATAGATTTATTAGTCTATTTCATGAGCGTCTTCAATAGGTGGGGAAGATCCAGCTTGTAATTCTTGACTAAAACAAAATAACAAAATAATGGGTGAACTAAAAAAAGCAGAAAAAAAAGTAAATTTTTAATTTTTCTCGATAAAAAAAAAATTAAGTGTCTGCAGGCACTCACAGTAGAAGTGAAACTATGTCGTTTAACCCTTTGACGCTCGAATTATAATGGGGCTTGAGAGAAAATTTTGTTGCGAAATTATTGTACTTAGGTCTTCCACAAGCATGACACCAAATTTCTTGCTTCTACATTGATTTGTTTGTCCTTTATTAAAGATTAAAAAAACATAGCTATGAAGCTGCAGACAACCACTGGATAACTCCTTTTCTCCAATTTTTGATGTGTAAACATTTTAGCTCACGGTATGGGCAAAATTTCAAATGTGTAAAATGTAACAATAACTGTATCGTAAGATGTAAGATAACTGTAACGTCCAGTTCCCTTCTCGCTCGCACTACTGCGCGGCATGACTGTGCTACTCTAAACAACAAAGAGAAGAGAAGAAGAGAGGGAGAAATTAAAATACGAGCGGAGTTTGTTTGTTTATGTTTCGATCAATTTACTCACACATATATGTACATACGAAAACAAAATGTGTGTGTACATTTATTAGTGGCAGAATTATTTGTTGGTGTTAAACGTGTGGAGATCGACTATACCATATAAGCAGAGAAATCGCAGTAGCAAACACAAGCGTTTGATAGGTTTTGAATTCGGTTAGTTAGATTGGATTAAAATTCAATATTTTTTAAAATATAAAAACAATACAAAATGATAATAATAAAGAATCTAGGTTTCAATATATATATAAACCAATTGTAGTAATAATGATAGCAAACCACGGCATTATAAAAATATTGCTTTGTACATTAACCTTAGAAAGGCAACACTATCTATCTATGTAAATAGCAAAAATGTTAAACAGAAAAAATCAAACTTATTTATTATAAAATCACTTATTTACTTCAAAGAAAATACATTGATTATTATTTTTATTAAATGCAGTTAAGGCGAATCTCTTTGCGGTGCTTTTAAAAAGTAGTGGAGTGACTGGTCACCCCTGTTGCTTTTCTAAGGTTAAATGCGGAAAGCATTTATCGTCGCCTGAGAATTGATTTGGCGTATGTGTGTACAAATTCATATACCTATACGACGTTATGTAAAATTTTCAAATCTAATAAAATTTCAAATCGACAAGAAGAAAAACTTAAAGCGCGGAAAAAAAGATGCAATTGCAGTTGCGTATATGCGAGCATATCGTGCCCGATGCATTGAGTAAAAGAAAAATGATTCAACTACAACATATCAGCCCTATTCACGATTTGGTGCAAATGCAAAATATTTCTGCTATCACAACAACAAATACATACGATATGGAACAAAAATTTGCATTTGGATTGATGCAAGGCCATTTGCAATTTATAGTGAATTGGGATATTACATAAATGTATATAAAAGATAATGATATCTAATAAATTTGTAAGTTTATAAAAGAATTGTTTTAATTTGAAATATTTACCTAAGCATATAGATTATACATCAAATCCCTATAAATGGCTGTACATATGTGAGCTTATGTATATGGCATTCAGTTGATTTAACTGTTTACACATCAAATTTCTTGCGTGCCTTGCACCCAATGTTGCAACATTGGGTATGAAAGAGTTAATAGAAAATTGTTGGAAAACATTTATAACATTCTGTTGAAGTTTTTGCAGTCTTCTTCTCTCTATTTTGTTGTTGCTTTTCCTCTGTTGATACTCTTATCGGTACAAAGACGACTTAGTACACGTATATAACACATGAAAGGAAGGTTCAGTTATATGCAATCAAGCCGAGCTTTCTATATCAACTCTCTCACTAAAGCACACGCGATAAAACTTCGAGAAGTCGACTCTCTGCTTGATTATATGTAGCTTAATAACAACAGCATAACTTCGTTTCTTACTGGTTTTGTTGTTTTCAATTTTCTAAAGATTTTTTTCTGTTGATACTGTCCACACTTATCGGCACACGCATGACGTAGTACACGTATAAAATGCATGAGAAGAAAACAGCTTTATGCAATTAAGCTCTCTCACTAAAGCTAATTGAGAAAAAACTGCAAGAAGTCGACTCTCTGTATGATTGCATGCAGCCGATCCCTATATGACTTCGTTCGCTAAACACTAACAAGAGCATAACTTCGTTTCTTACTAGGTTCGTATGAGTACAACAAAAACACGACTTCCGTTGCAAAATTTTCGATTTACCCTCGCTAAAGAAGTTTCACTTCAAAAAAAATTTTGATGAAAAATAAAACTTTGGCTATCATGCCATTAATCGTTGATTCAATAAAAATTCTAATTTTTTGACCTTCTAATTCAGGACACCACCTTAAGTTTAGCTGAAATATAATTACCGTGAAATCATCTCCTCTGTGAGAAAAGTAGCAAGTCGTTTCATGATAATTGTAAGGATGCGCAGAGAATGTTTCGTAATATTCTCAGTATCGGTAGCGGTGCGGAGTTTGGCGATAAAAGAGTATATGATAAACCGACGCAACCTCCTTCCTACAGTTTTATGTCGAATCCAAACAAAACAGTGTAAAGCTTTTTATTAAACAATTTTTACTATTAGAGGTTTGTCATTGCCAGCCAAGAGGTGGTGGACGTGTAGAAAAATTTGCATTTCTTATTTTTTGTTTTTGACCATGTCGCGCATCGAGCCCCGGCGACCACTTAGTAATCTCATCTCATTGAAAATCAACAAAAATCGCCTTTACATTTCTTTTTACTGTTGTTTATTTCATAAAATTTGATTCTTTTCAATAATACATTCCGAACTGCGTTTTAGATAATTTTAGTGCCTGAAAATCGTCTAAAACATAAATGTTAAAACTTATTTATTTAACAATTAAGAGTCTAAGCCTAAAAGAAACACAAACATGTCTATCAAAATACACACTTCTTCAACTTCACTTTTTCACTGTTCATAATAAGAAAAATATTCTGAAAATGTTTCTATGAGTGCACAACGAGAAAAAACTGATGTGTTTTTCCACTTAGTATCATACTTAAAATAAATATTTCCTTAGAAAGTTGATAATGTTAAATTAAAAATGTATGCACACAAAACTTGTACACTAAAAATGCATTTATAGCAATTGAAAAGGAAATATTTGTTTTTAAGACTTTAATGTTGGAAAAAGAAAGAAGTTTGTCATAAAGATGAAGCGACAAAAGAATTGGTATTTAAAGTTTTTAACTTGTTTGTTCAAAAATACATAAAGTCAATAAGAAAGTAAGAGGAAAAAACAAAAAAAAAAGTATTACCTAGCTAATAAATTAAATTAAAAATGTCAGCATTTAAATTGTGTGTGTGTGTGTGATTCAACCGTAATTCTTAGAAATTGAAAAATTACAAAGAATGTACATATTCTGAAATACTTTTGCTGCCTAGCTGCGATTTTACTGTATCCAAAAATTTGAATTTAAAAACTTTCAGACCTATCGTTAACATTTTCACTTGTCAGCAATACATTTTAAATTACTGACAAGTGAAAATATTCACGTGAAAATTTATGCACGATAGCCACAAATTATCGTGAGAACTAAATACGTTTCGAAGACTAAATTGTACTCCTCTCTCACATAACAAGACAAAAAAAATAACTAGGTGCCTGGACTAATTCAATTATCGACCTCTGCCTTAGAAGGTAACTTAAATCTAGCTACATCCTCGGGGTTATGCCTAATCCTTTCTCCATTTAAATATATGTCTTTGAAATGCTTCATTTTACTTAATATTTTGTAACTTGGTTTCTAGTACCAGTTTCGGCTTTTATAGGATTGATTTTTAACAAATTTTTATTTACCCTCATTAATTTTTTTTACGAAAAATTGAATTACTGTTTTTATCTTAAAAAATTCTACACATATCAGCTCAACAATATTGACATTTACGGAAGCTGTTTGCCAAAATCTACATACACGTTCTTTGCCGGTTTTGTGACAGTGTTGCATTTTCAATGCAGTAGCAGTAAAAAAAAATTCCAATCAACTTTTTTTGTTATTTTAACAAAAAATAACAACAAAAAATCACAAAACGAAATATTTTTGAAGAGGCAAAAGCCAAAGAAACAAAATAAATGAAGTTTGAATTTAATTAAATAAATATTGACATAAAATCAAAATAACAACATAATGACGTTGTCGAAGAAGAAGAAGATGAAAAGCTGAAATAAATGAATTTTTCACATTTTTGTGCTTTTTTTCTTCATATATTAAACGCGAAAAAAATAAATATACAGGGAAACATGTTTTTTATTTAAAATATAAATATAAAAATGAAGAAGCTACAAATATAATAAATAAATTCCATACCAAAATACAATATTTCATATATGAATATATATAAATGTATGTATGTATTAGTATGTATGTGTATGCATGTGTATTTGTGCCATGTGGCCAACATAATTTAGCCCATTCGTCTTACGAATACAAAAAACAAGCAGAAAAAACACAACGACTACAAAAAAAAAAAAAAAAATGCGCCCACACTCGCATGAAAAATGCAGTTCACCAAAATAAAAAAAAAAAGAATTTTATATTGACCTTAAGAGTGTGGCAATTTTTTTTATTATATTTTATTTTGTGTTTATTATAAATTTTTTTTTTGTTTATAAATAACAATTACAAAAATCAACAACTTTAAACAGTTCAGGGCTATTTTCATTTATTTAATTTGTATGCAGTTTTTACTTTACTTAAGCGGGTGCATTTTGGTCTTTTTGCGTGTTTGTTTTTTTTTTTTGCTGTGTAGGTAAATTACTTACGCCTCCTATTTTTTGTTGTTTATAAAAGACCATGAAATTGGGATTAAAACTGTATACAAGTTTTTACATATTCATTCATTACTATTAAAAATAAATAACATTTAGTTTTGTAATGCATATGGTATTTAGTGAATTTTTTGTGTTATAGTTAAAAGCAAAATATATAATTGTTTTCCTAATTAAAAATATTTAGTAACCTAAAATGTTTCAGAAATTTCCATCTAGTATTACGTATGCGATTGTTTAGTAACTATAAAAGTTTTTTCACATATTTCGAACTTTAGCATTTGTACTAAATTTGAGTACACTTTAACCAACATGTCCGTATTAACTTAAACGCAATTAAAATTAACTTAATTGTAATTAAAATTAACTTAAAAACAGATGTTTTCACTCTTAATTGAATTTGATTATATGGTATATTCCCTTTTTTACTTGCTAATTTATACATTTTTTGACAGCAGCTGTCAAAGTAAATGCATTTCTCGCAATTCATTTCAAGGTTCACTTTATTTACAGATATAGGTATATTAAAAATATTTTTGATAATTTTGTTCGTTATTTAAAACGAAAAAAAGTTTACAAGATTTTATGTATTGTGTATGAAAAATTAGAGAATTCCAGAGAGTTTATAATTAATAAGACAGTTTCTGGATTGGGCAAACTCATCAAAATACTCAGAGAGAACATTCCACGCCTTTATACTTTGCATTGACCAATTATAATAGTTTGCAACTCTTTTAATAGGTGAATAAAAGAGAGAACGTTTGAATCAAAAGAGAGATGGAAAAAGAGAGAAAAACAGGGAGGTTGAGATGTGCGAGTATCGTAGCACCGCTACGTACAGCTTATACAGGCATTTCAGAATATTCCAAATTAGTTTCAGTAGTGCTAAATCTAATTCAGGATCTTCCAGAACATTGATACTATTGGAGTACATTTTGATTCCTTTTAGCCCTTTCAGTGGCGGAATGAACCCAGCGAACAACATTTCTTTTTTTTGCGTTGTACCTATTGCTTGAGACCTAAAAAAAATATAAACCTTAATTTATCTGAGTTTTTTCTTATAGGAGGTATGAGATAAAAAGGTCGCCGTAGCCTAGTGGTTATTGTGTTGGACTGCTACACAGAAGTGCCCGGGTACAAATGTCAGCACGCTTAAAAATCAGAAATAGAAAATAAAAATTTTCTATACGGCACCACCTCTTGGCTGGCAATGACAAACCTCCAAGAGTAAAAAAAATGCTTATGAAAAGCTTTTCACTTCGCCACTTGGATTCGGCATAAAACTGTAGGTCCCTTCCATGCGTGTATAAATATAACTCACACAACATGAATAGATGCGAAAAGCTCGACCTTGGCCCTCCAGGGGCTGTTGTGCCATAATAGTAGTAGTATGAGATAAAGCTTAGGAATGCGTTTAAATTTTACAATTAATGTATTACTTTCCTTTCCTTTTAATAGTAATATCCGTTTAATAGTAATATGTATACCGATTTTCGTTGTGTTGGTATCAATTTTTCTTTGATATTGTCCTATGAAGATTTTACTTGTGTGGCTTCCACGGCTAATATTACCAATTTTCATAAGAGTTATTCTAAACGTTATTTCAACTGAGGACACAGTTATGTTGCTGCAGAAGAGTTGACCTAAGAATGCCAGTTTGCGTATGGCAAACGCTGGACAATTGCAAAGAAAATGGAAAGTAGTTTCCTCCTCCTCCTCATCTACACAGCTTCTGCAGAAGTCGTTTGCGGGTAGTCCTATTCTATTGGCATGTCTACCAATCAAAGAACGGACAGTGGTTATTGCTGCAGTGATGCTAATATAAGATATATTTCGAGAAGCAAGAGTCTCTTCGGGTTGCAGGATGGTCAGATTAGTTTTGCGTGGGAGCACGTTTACGTTTCTCTTCACCTACCTTGCGAGAAGTAGGGAATATTGTGCCTAGCCCTGCTAGCTTATTGGCTTTGCAATTACCCGGAATGTCACTATGACCTGGTATCCAATAAAGGTGTACCTTGAAATGCTCAGATAACTTATTTAGAGAGTACCTTGGAGGTAATGATCCACTATTAAGTGTTTAAATAAAGATGTAAATATTACTTGGTGGTAACTCACTGCACTTCAGCTAGTCAGCTACTTCTTTAATCGCCGATACCTCTACCTGAAAAATGCTGCAGTGGTTCGGAAGGCTAAAAGATATATGAACGTCTCTCACTCTGCCGTCCAGTTTGAGCCATCAGTAAAAAACTGAATGGAATTTCCGGGTTGAACTGCCCTCTCCGCCCATTCTTGTCAGATAGGAACCTTCTTAACAAAAGAGAGTTTTGCTAAAGTATAGTCGATTGTTTTTGGAAATTGAGCTACTTGTATCAGTAGTATACTAAAATGCCCGTGGCTAGAATGAGCCCATGTTGAGACTATGCTTAACACAATGACCGCTGTTTTTGCTGTATATTTACTGGCAAGATCCATGGGAAGCAAGTGGAGCATGGTTTCTTGAGTGTTCTTGTTGCCATTCTCTGCACCTTAGCCAAATGCCTGCAGTGAACATCCGTTCCAAGAGATGTCTAGCAAACCATTACACCATAAAGTAGTATAGCTCTGACTACAGCTCTGTAAAGCCAGAGAGCTACTTTAAGCTGCAAGCCTCATCTGCTTCCAATGGCTCTTTTGGAGGAATATAGTGCGACTAAGGCTTTTTTCACCCTGTCTAGGATGCTCTGTTCCCAGTTTAGTTTCCTGTCTAATCTAAGGGGAAACGGTAGGACTCCCTTCAGTGGAAAGAGGTCAAAAGAGGGAATTTTATGTTTTCTTGTAAAGAGGACTAATCCCAGTTTATTCTGATTAATGCTTAATCCACATCTGTTGCAAAAGTTTGTGCTTAGATATTTACCTTTGTCTGATAGAGCAACATCATCCGCGTACGCAATTGTCTTGCATCCTGTTACTTCCAGAGATAAGAGCTATTCGCTTACTACTCTGGCTGTAGTTCTGGCTGCTTATCTCTTAATGGAAGAATTCCTTAGTGTTGAGTTGAATGCCCTGTTTTCCAATCAACTGAGTTAATATTTCAGAAGAAAATGTGCCATTTAACCCTTTCAGGGATTTCGCCCCCATATGAGGACAACAGAACTCGCCAAAAATCGTCTTTGCATCGTATTTGGATTCTAAGTTTTAATATTTTTCTTTTCTTTTCTAAAATGTTATGTCTGTTGGATGTCTTTTGTTAGCATTGTGAATATAAAAGTAAAGTTGATATTTCTAGATGAAATGAAAAAATTCCGTCTACAAAAATTTAAAAACCAGAATTAGTAAATAATTTTCGCGATGCAAATTTTGCTGATGGTTTTTATTAATGCTCAAATTATGCTTTCATTAAATTTTAATAATCGTTTCTAATTTAAACACGTACAAAAATATTTTAACAAATTACTAGTTAAATGATTAACATTTTCGAATTTAAATTTCTCTTTCATTTCTTTTTAACGCTTTTAAAACTTTTTATTTGCCTTTCTTATGCTTAATAACAAAATAAAATCTTAAAAATATTGTTAATAAAAACATATTCCAGCTGATAAGGAAATGAGGGGAAAAGAAAATAAAACTTAAAAGCCTTTCTCAATTAGTTTCAATGATTTTTATTAATATTCAAGTTCAAACAAAAAAGTTTTCCATTTGTGTTTGCGCATTAAAGTAGCAGATAAAACCAGCAACAACAAAAAAGCTAAATAAATAAAAAACCTATAAAACGTTATAACTCTTTGGCATATATTTTTTTTGTGATAATAATAATGATGTAAAAATAAAAAACACGAAAAAATCTTAACCAGATTTAGTTAAAAAAATTAAGAAATTTATAATAAAAACAACCAGCAGATAAAAGTGAAAGTTTTCACTTTTTTAAAAGACTTTTTCTTCTTCTTAGCTTTTATGAAAAATACACAGAAGATGTGAAGAAACGCTTAATTTTCATGTGAAGCACATACTACTGAGTAAATTCCAGCTGGCTGAGTTGACGCTAACGCCCACTTCAAAGTCTTTTGACATGCATACCTTCAAAAACAGACTACAAGCGCCTTATTTTTCTTCTGCTATTTAAGCGCATCATTTTGTTTTGTTGCTGCCTTTCTGGAGCGATTGCATGCATATTGTTGAACACTTAACCCTTTAATTCCCAAATTTTTTCTCCTCTGAAAAGAGACAAATTTCCACTGCATTGGGCTTCCCAATTCACGGTTATACCAAGTTGCTTAGAAGCAACATTGGGCAGCAGAGATAATAAAAAAGTAATATTTTTATTAAGATATATATTGATGTTGAAACAACGAACTTTTTTTCTTTGTGTACTTGTCGCATTAAGCAGATCACGAATAATTTCTAATTGAAATCTGCTTAGAACTAAAACTAACGATTTCCAAGTGTTTTCGGTAAAGGAACCAAGAAATTGCTACAGTAATTTCGAAGCACTAAAAAATATTTGATTACACTTCGTCTTTGGCTAGTCTTGGTATTTCCTGCTACTCCTAATTTTGTGAGCTGAATTAGCGCCAACATATGAAGACAATAACTGGGCACTTTTTTTGTCATACCGAAAAACGTTTGTCCGCTTTCGCTTTTTCTTTTAAGAATCCGGCATCAAGTTACAATTACCCAGCCTGCCCCATTTCAATTAGAGTTGATAATGGGCTTAAAGAAGTAACTTAACTTAACTGTTAACGTATAGTGAACCCTTTCAGTAAATTTTTACCATACGGTAACAATCACTTTAATCTGGCATAAAACAGATGCAATACAAATTTTACTAATAACATTATATTTATACGATTCCGTTAGGCATACTCCCTGATTTTTGATTGCCAAATTTTTGAAATTTAGTGCTTATGCTATTTTTCAAAAGAGTTTTGTCCTTGAAGTCAAGTCAAAAATTTATGTGCAAAAATTGATCATCAGATCGGTTTGCATTATTTTAATAAAAATATCTTTAATTTATTGCTAAATGGAAATATTGCTTTTCAAGTATGTTTGCAAAAGATAAGAGAATGTAAAAATCTAAAAAATGAGGAAAAAGTGTTAACCCATTTTTGTCTATAGCTTCAGAAGTTTAATTTTTCAATCTTTAATAACGGGCAAACAATGATATGCAGAGGAG
The DNA here is from genome assembly GCA_963691655.1 of Toxonevra muliebris. NCBI lineage: Eukaryota > Metazoa > Arthropoda > Insecta > Diptera > Pallopteridae > Toxonevra > Toxonevra muliebris. The sequence goes on from OY829329.1 coordinate 30,617,571, forward strand.
TGAAACTTTTTTTAATTTGTTGTAGAAGTTGTAGGTAATCATAAATTTAACACAAATGGTTTTTTTCGAACTCAATTAAAAATATGTACTGAAAGGGTTAAAGCTAAATGCTGCACAATAACTGAAGAAATTCCTAAGCCATTAGATGGATCCAGCACGGGCTAACATCTTGATTTTAAATTATTCCCGAATTATATTGCTTCATCAATAAACATTCAAAAGAATATTATTCATAGTAACGACATCGTTGAATACATATTAGCGGTATTTAGATACTATATAGATTAACTTGCTTCTTCATCTAAAGATTGGATGGATATCATTCTCACATACTCTTTTTCATTTCTGTAACCATAATTTCTTATTGCCATCTTACCCACCTTTACTATTTATTTTTATTTGGGAATTTATACATATATCTTCTATTTTTATTCTTTATTTAGTAGTAGTTTTAGACCATTCAGAAAAACTTTGGGTATGAAAGGGTTAAAGTCACTTTTAAGAATTTATTTTTTGTTTTGGTCAATACGCTGACAAAAGTCCACAAAAAGCGATGCCTACTGAAAAAAAAAATAAAAGACCTTCACTTCTACTTTTACTACTATGTGTGTGTATATGTATGGTCAAAATGACCTTTTGAAAATATTTTGTTTTTTTTTTGTTTTTGTAAGCTGCTTTTAAATACACCACACATAAATTGGATTTTGAGTTTGTAATAAATATTATTGTTTTTACTTGCTTGCTGAGTAATTTTTCTTTACGTAAAACATGTGGAAAAAGTTTTTTTTGGTAGCAACATGAATTATCAAATTTTGAGATACAAATTATAGCATACAAAAATGCACTGAGAGAAATGTTTATGTATGGAACAAGGTTCAATATTTTGTATTATAAAAGCTAGAAGATATAAGATAAGCATTGGCAGCAAAACTGTATTCTTCTTATATTCTTCTAAGAAAACGCTTACGTCAGCTGATTTTGACAATTAAAATTCTTTGCATCAACAAAGCGGTGGGGTTCTCTAATGTTTTTGGCCACCATCTCTTATAATTCTGCCATGGGCTAGAAACTCTTGCCAATGCATAGAATAAGCAATAAAATGTATGCAGTCTGCGAGAGGTGACTCATTTATATTAATTTGAAACTAGTGAGTTAGAGGAACAAAATGTTATGTAAGCAGTACCAAATATCAATCTCTAGAATTTTTTATTACAAAAAACAATAAAACTTTTATTAACATCTTTAAAAGTCTAAAATTTCAAGTCTCATATGAAAAATCACATACTACTAGATAAGTAATATGAAATGGTGATATTAACAGCTTTTTGGTATGAAACGTGTCAAAATTGCAAAATTTGCAATCAAAGCGTGTTAAATAAAACTCTTATATGTACCTATATAATTTATCATTGGAAAAAAAACCAAACAACAAAAATTTAATAATAATAATGAATGATGCCTGATTATGAATGGAAAAAGACATGCAAAAAAGAAAATGTTCACAATAAATGAATAATGAAATTCTTTTGAAACATGATAAGTTTTTTTAACAACTTTTTGCTGTTATTGTATTTGTCATTTTCATTTATGTAAGCGAGATTTTGTTAAAATACAAAACAGCAACACACAGAAAATTGCTGATATAAATCTTGTCTCTTTGCAGTCAATATTTTTTATCAAAAATGTTAAAATGTAAAAAACATTTTTTAAAATATTTTTTTATTGCAAATTACTTTGTTAGTTAAAGTTCGTTTGTTTTTGTTTTTTGAAGATAACGCAATTTCGCGTTATCTCTAAATATGTAAATAGTTACAAATAATTTGAAGCAAAAAAAAAAACAAATTAATAGTAATAATTACTTAGTAGAGAAACATTTGAAAAGCGAAAAACAGAGTAATTATAGGTATATTTTATTTAAAAATAATAGACAATTATTGTGAAACTTCATACAAAAAAAAAAGTCTGGAAGTTAACAAAGTTACATTCTGTCTCGTTGGAAACTAACCATACCTAACTTTAAATTGAAAGAATGTGTTGATACCGACATTCGACTTTTTTTAACGCTAGTGTGTTGGTAGATGAAAGCTGACAACCATCATAAGCTATTTACTTGCAGGGACATACACTGCACATTAGAGTACAAGCGTTAGACTGACGAAAATTATAAAGAATATTTAGAATCAGCCAAAATCAATTTTTTTTGTAATCACATTACACATAATGTGTTGAATGTGACACAGTTATATTTCTTTTCATTTCAACATTGGGAACCTAAGAACTGGCACATAATCCGGAATAGAAAAGTATGCTGATAAAATCGCTAAATGTACATTTTTTTATTTCTAACTTTGCAGCATTTTCAGAAGTAATGTCGTGAACTCAAGGATAATAAATTTATAGCATATAGTGAAACGAGTTATTTTTATTAGGCCTGCAAATAGTTAAAGTAGCAAAAACCAAGAGACAACTATACTATATTGTTATGTTTATATACCAAAAATTCTCCGTTGTCAATGAAAATAGCAGAGAATGCAAAAATTTCAAATTAACAAAAATGCTCGCGCATCCAAAGTACAAAGTTTACAATGTTTTAAATATTGATTCTCGAAAACTATGACATATACGAAAAAATTACTTCTTTTTAGGAAATCACTCAAGTTTTTTTTTGTAGTAAGTAATTTTTTGATATCTCCAACGGTTAACCAGTTATTAGTAAAAAAAAAAGGCTTTTTTTGGGAGGATCGCAGAACTGATTTTTGTGGTTTTTCCATCTATCATATCCCCACAAACAATTATTGAAGAAAAATCTCAGATAAGAATTTTTATGAACTTTTGGTGGATTTTTTACTTTAGCGACTGGTCTATGAAGTGATACATCTGTAAAAATAAGAAATGTCGGGAAGGAAAAATAATATTGAAAATATTTTCCCCACGGAGAGGATTAATTTTCTTTTTGGTATTTTGTGTTATAAAGACTAGAAGCAGTTAGTAAAGCATGAGGTAATTAGTAGTGAAGTAGCAAAGCAGCAAATTCTACATGTTTCATTTTCTATTTAGCATCTTTTACGCATTCTCATTTGTCTTCGCCCAATCTTTGCTAGCTCTGAGACGTCTGCGTTCCATTCTATCATTTTGCCAACTATAGCTAATATCAAAGCCTTCTTCAATATTATACCTGTTTTTTATCATCATAGCAAAAATTCTTCACAAATGGCAAAATCATCATCATGACTTTACTAAAGTATTTAAATTAAGTAATATTTGAATGCATATTTTTCCCAATGGCAAAACTATTTTTTCTACATATTTTTATAACTATAAAAAAGTACATAACATGAAGATTAAAAACTATTTACAGTTAAAATCTTATATATGTATTTATGAATATAGGCATGTGTTTTTTAAAAGCAAAACAATAAGATTTATTTTTAAATTAAAATACCTTTGGAAATTGTGAAATTTAATACGATTAAATACGTACATAAATAAACATTGAACTTCGGCCATATTTTCTGTACGAATAAACTGAGTGTGTATTGGTATACAAAGTGACTAACAAAAGTTCTCTAATTTGCAAAAAAAAACAAAAAAAATGCTTTTAGTCTGTCGAAGATTAATTTCTGGGAAAAAGTTAATCTAAGGTGGTTTTGACCTTCAATGACTTCAACTATTTTTTGATGGAGAATATTTTTTCCGAAGAATATTTATTATTTTTTCCAATAATTAATCCAGTACAAAGGGATTATAAAAAAAAAAATTTTCAAGGGTTAATTTCGTAAAAAAGGTTGGACCTAGGTAATTTTGACCTTCGGTAGCCTCAACTACTTTTCGATGGGAAAATTTTTTTAACAAAACTTAATGAAAAGTTTCGCGTTCGTTTACCCGGTATAGTCATATATCGAATAGAGGCTTCATATAACACCCAAAAGGGTGGGTAAGGACGGTTGGTGGAGTGTTATTGTCTGAATAATTTTTTTCCTTCCTTCCATGATAAACAACTTTCTCTTAGCTATGAAGCATGTACAAGGTAAAATAAAAAAAAATTTCTTATTGGCCCCGTGCATACCAAAATTATGGGTTTTGGCTCCCATACCGGGGATCCAAGACGTGATAGAGAAAATCTGAATAAAGGGTCGAATTCAGCGACCCGAATTGCCCTTAAAAATTTATCCAATCTACATTTGAAATTTACTGTTGCACAATGTCAAAAATAGCAATGCAATTCCAACAAATTTTTAAAAAACTTGTCGTAAACCAATTTTGTGTACCATTTAGCAGCTATCGCCTGTCCAGTTGCCATGGGAACAGCAGCTACAATTTTTGATCTGGTGCAGTAATTCGACATCATCACTTGCACCTTTAGTCGTACGTATAGAGCTTCTTCACCTGTCACGGTTTTTTTAAAGTTGCTAGATTCATCGTTTTCAAATTTTGTAAAGAAATATTGGGCAAAACGAACACCTGGCTCTTTTTAACCGTTATTTAAAATTCAAGGAACCCATCGAGCGGATTTTGTGGAACTCCTTGAGATGATTTCTAATATTCGTGACACAGCCACGAGTTACATTTATATCATCAGTTGGAGCAGATTTCGGGTGGCATTCACGACGATCATCCTCTTAAACTTTTTAAAACACTTGGAAACAGTTAAAAGAGATAGAGCATTCACTCCACTTGCATTTTGGCATTCGTCAAAAATTTGGCTTGAGTTGACGTCGAATGCGTAAAGAATGACAAACTGACTTTTTCTCGTACCCATTCTTAGGGATTTTCCTGAAATTTTAATTACAATATCTAACGTAATAAATCATCTATCAAGTTTGGATTTTTCAAACACTAATATCATTAACTTAGCGAACTTTTGTTAGACCCTTCGTATAAAGTACCAAGAAAACCATATAAAATATCTCCTAGGTATGCCTTAGGTTCATTTATATTATATAAATCTATACCCAAATATATTTATGTATATTTTCTATTTTACTCGTTTAAAAAACAACTAGCTTTTAGCAAAAAAATAAATATTTGTTATATGTTATAAAAAAAAGAGCCAACGTCAACAATAACAGCAAAACTACAAAGATATGAAGAATGTAAGAAAATAATTAAGTAACAAAACGAAAAAAAAAAAAATAATATTGTATACACACACAAAAAAAAAAGTCTAGAAATTAATTAATATTTATGAATATTTCATACCTTGCTAATTGTTTTACATTATTAAATTCCAAGCGTTAAAGTAGAAAAGAATATTAGGATTATAAAACAGCAGCCGTGAGTAGACGAAAGGCTTAGGATGAAATTACTTTAGATTGAACAAAGCAGGTTGGTTTGGATAGAGTATGGAGATTTGCACAGCATCGATGGAGTAATGCGATTAAATGACAAGAACTTTAATTTAATTGTTTTTCAATAATTAATAATTGTTATTACACATAGTTACTTAACATAAAATAAGGTAAATGCTTGAAAAAAGAATGTAAAAGAGTTTTTAATTCTAAGTAAAGATATTATTATTATTTATATTAATTTTTATAATTTTTTCTTTGCAGGTTTGTGATTTCAAATTTATTCTCTAACCAATGACGGATTTTACTCACTCTGGAATGGTAAATAGTAGTTAATTTATAATAAACGAGTCGATACATATCAAAAGCGCCTAATACTATGTTCCCACTGAACTGAAATTGCGTACTTTCGGCAAATGGTTTCGAACGAAACTGAAATCATTCACATTGTGAAGCTGGTTTCTTTTGACAGTTTATTCTTTATTTCTTGTTGTAAAATAAAGGCGAATAATATATTTATTGCTAATAATGAATACATTTGAATACCAAGAGAATCAAAATGATAAACGAAATATTTAGCAACGAAATAAAAGTGCATAGCGTCTGAAATTAAGCACTTCAACACAGTTTTAGCTGAAACCACGGAAATTATCGAAACCACGCGAATTTGGCTCAGTTCGAACATAATATAAGCTCATTACTTAAAATATTTTGAGATTTTTGGTTTAACAGATATTTCTCCAACATACAAACTGAGACTTGGCAGTTTTATTTTGTCAAATTTTATCAAAATCACTTAAGCCCAGAAGCTTTTTTTTAATTTTGTCAAAACTGCTTAAGTCCAAAATAAGAACTAGGTTATTTTAAATTTAGCCCAGCTTTTCATTGTTTTTATTCGCGAAATATTTTCAATAAATAAATATTTTTACAATTTTGCAGCATTTACATCGAACTACACTGCAGAATCTGAATTTCCTGAAATTGTCTTATACCATGTTCCCATTGAGCCAAAATTGCGTAGTTTCGGCAAATGGTTTCAAACGAAACTGCAATCGTTCACAATGGTTCAGCTGGCTTCGATTATGGTTTCGTTTGACAGTTCATTGTTAATTTCTTGTTGTAGAATGCCGGCGACTAATATAATTATTCCTAATATTGAATAAATTTGAATACAAAGAGAATCAAAATGATAAACGAAATATTTAACAACGAAATAAAAGTGTATAGGAGAAAGTGCCAATTGTTATTTTTTCACTTCAACCGCAGTCACTACATATGCAGCCTTGCTGCCGCAGCTCCTCCGCCATTTATTCTTATGTATGGCCGTTTTCTTTTTCCCTACGCAGCTCCTCCATCTTTTCTCCCCAAACTTGGGATATGAGCTCCTTTTCCAGCGCACTACACAAATTACTTTTTTTGCTTTGTAAGCAAAGCAAAATATAAATGTCAGAGCAAATTCATTTCAATATTCATTTCAGTGAAAACATTCAGTGTTGCATTAGATTTTTCCGTGGTTTCCAATGCGGTTTCGTTCAAACCACCTCATTTCCGTGGTTTCGCTTCACATAGCAACTACTTAAAAGAAATAGCTCAAAACTTTTATTCTTGTATCTACAGTCGTATCTTCTTCGTTATAAAATTTTTTGATATAAAAATTATGTTTTTTTAGGTGCTTTCCTGTTTATATCTGCTGTTATAGCAATATTAAATTCTCGACAAGGAATGTGACCTATTTGATTATCCGTTTTTACCGTGTGGTACTTGAAATACTTGAAGTAAATACTTGGAAAAACTTGAAATTCTTGAAGATATTTGAAATACATAGAAGCACTTCAAATTTAAATACTGAGTACCGGTACTTGTAAAAGTACTGATACTTGAGTACCAGTATACACAAAAAGCTGAGTACCAGTACCAGTATAAACACTGGTACGGGTAATTGGATCAATATCCAAGAGGAATAAAATTTTTCTAATTGAAAAAACTTCTTCGATCGAAGTAAAAATTTGTCTTTCCATATGTAGCAAAATTCCATAAAATTCAATATTCTTTCGATCCAGCCAAAGTTAAAGGAATGAATAAGAAATACCTATTAATCTTAACTCTTTCCGTACCTCTTGACGGAAATATCTTGTTGTTTTCATACTTATTTGTACAATTTTAATAATTTCATGCAAAATTATAACATAATGACTCTAAAACCAACTGGTTTTATTTTTCAAATTAATTTCATATTAAATATAATTAACAAAAAAGTAAAATAATTTAACAAAGAAAAATTTCAGCAATAATAAATATGTTATAGAATAATAAACCATAACTTTGATATAATTAAAATTAACAGTCTCAGTAAAAAGGAAAATACAACTTGAATTAAATTTCACAATTATGCGCAAATATATTTGTAATCCTCAGGATGATTAGCTTTTATTTTTGTAAAGAAAAAAATGAAGAAGAAAATTAAAAATGCAATAAAAAAAGAAGAAAAGAAGAAAAAATTAATTTAACCATAAAGAAAAAAATAATAACAATAACAATAATAACGTTTAAAAAAAAATGAGCCATAAAGAAATGATGAAGAAAAAAATCCGGTTTATTATTTTCCTTACTTTTCGCATCTGCTAGTTTCCTACATATTTATTTACTACTTTATTAATAATACAAATACATATCAGTATATATGAATATAATAAATACGCATTGTTGTCATATATATTTTTATTGTTTGTTATTATTGCTTTTGTGATATTTTTAATTTAAAAAAAGTTAAGATTATATAAAATTTTAATTGCGCAAAAATTAAATATATTAAAGAACAACAGAAGTAGTTTATTATATTATATTTGTTAATTTTAAAGTGTTAATATTTACTTTCATGCACAGAGAGCAAATATACCACGTCATGCTTTCAATTGACCAATCATATTGGTTGCTCACCATTGAGAGAGGAAGAGTAAAATGCAGTCGAAAAGAAACTACGGTTTCAGATAAAATATATTTTCTATAATATATGTTTCTTCACAAAATTTATAAAACATTTAAAAAATAGGGGGACGTGGGGAATTATGGAACACATGCGATCGCGATGTACATTTAAAATGTGCAAATATGACTTGCAGCTACTTTACATGGAGCAATTGTGTTTCTGATTAAGAAAATCGCTAGTATTTTAAAAATTTTTCCATTTCTTTGTTGTTTTTCAATAAACATTTTGCACAAAATTATTTTATTTTTGTTCGAATTATTGCTAGTTCCACTATTCCGAACCATTTTTGAGAAAAAAAAACCCGAAAATTTGTATCCGTTTGAAATTTCAACAAATTATTTCAGCTATTATTTAGATTTCAACTCGAAAAATATTGATATTTAACCCAGTTTTGAATCAAAAACAAAACTCGTCCCACTATTCTCCATCTTCCCCTACTTATAAACATATATAGTAAGCAAATTACTACATTTTTATTGCATTCTAGCTACGCTTGTGAAAACGAAACAGAATCAAAAACACTTTCCATTAATTATTATTACAATAAAAATTACATAGTTTGCAATTTTTATTTTTTTTTCTATGTAGTTATACATAGTAATTTATACATATTTGCGAGAGAGAAAAAATATTTTTTTTCTAAAACAAAACTCAACACGCACTTACTTTAAAACACTTTAAAAATTAGTCACGAATGTAGACACTTTGAGGGTCATTTACCTTTATTTTTCTGGTTATGCTATAAGAAAAAAACAAGAGATATTTAATTTTTTCAACATATATTGTGAAATATTTAATTTTTTCTTTATTTTGTTTTTTTTTAATGTCACAAGATTTTTTGCAAATTGCTAAAAAAAAATTTTAAAAAATTACTCAACAAATTATTCTTTTTTATACTTTTCTTTATAACGAAATAAAGATTTAGTCATTGCAGTTATGGATTGTGGTTTGAGGTTTTTGTCTTTAAAATGATAAGTATAAATTTTGCCATTGTAATAATAAAGATTTTTGTGTTTTGTAGTGACGTAACAGCTATTTTTGATGAGTCTATTCAATGGCAATGGTTTTCTAAAGTCATCATATACTGAGATGAAGCATTTATGCTTAGTCAAATAAACTGGAGACTGCAGAATAATTGTGTTTTCTTTTTAAGAACAAACTATACATTCTAGGGATGCCCATCCCGTGATCCCGTCCTTTTCGAATACCAAAAAAAAACATTTTATCCGTAACTTATGTGCCCGCGAAATGAATTTATGTAAATGCGACCTGGCATTAAATGTTATACTTGAAGAAATAAAACAAAATAAGTCCACTTCTAGCAATCTCTTCTTTGCTAAAGTAGTAGAAAGTATCAAGCAACGTAGAACAATTTTGTCTTTTCTTTTTCAATTTATTTTTCTAATGGTGGCCATAAGGGTTATTATTTTCAAAACCCTTTTTACCACTTTCCAACAGGTAAATATGTGCATAATTATCGTGTGCCAATAAAGCATTCTAATGCGTTGCAAGACTAATTATAGAATTTTTCGAATTAAGAAAAACGAAATCCCTGGACTAGTATCGAGATTCTGGGATTGCATGTTAAAATCTCAAAAATACCAGCATTACTAAAAGCTCGAAAATTGGCATCTCTAATACCCATACCCCCCCAGCAGGCTAATTTTATCAGCCTCAAAAAATGGAAAAGTAAACAATTTTAATTTATCATAGTGTATATCATAGTAGAACACACCAAATCGGACAAAACTATGGCTTCGGATAAAATAGTCACCTTTCTTTGTATGTCATAACTTATTAACCGATATTTGCCCCCCTCTCCTCTTGCCACTTGTCCCTCTTCAGTTGGATCCAGCAACTACTACTTAAAAAATTTTGTTGTTAATTTTACAAACCATTTCAAAGCATTCAAAAGAAATTATTTAATACTTTCTACATATTATAAACTGCAAAAAAAAGGAAAAGAAAACAACAATAAGTAAATGCTTAACTTAAAAATACCACAATTTGTAAAGGTTTTCTTTCCAAGGCTATGTAATTTAATTAGATTAAAAAATTTTTACATTTTTGCAATGCCATTTAAGAAAAAATGTGTATTTTTTTAAACCCACTACGCTTTTTGTGCTTGAAAAGGTCATTGAACAAAATTTACACAAAAAAAAAAAATTTAAAGTAATAGTAAACGATATGTAGATATTTACAGGTAGACCTCGCTTAACACGTACTTCTTATAGTACGGCCTCGCTCTAACACGTTTCACTTTTTGCGACATATTTTCGTTTAACACGGTAATACCTCGGTCTAACACGGTTTCGGAAAAATTTTTTTTTTTTGTTTGTTATGTTGCTTGATTTACACACACACCTATATGTATGTATACATATATACATTCGACTGCACACAAAAAAAAAATTGGTGAAATTTTTTGAGTGCTCTTAGCGCAAAAGTGTTCACTTGGCTTCATTTAGACATTCTAAATTTTTCACAAAAAAAATATTGAAGTTTAAAGGTTTTTTAACTGGAAAATAAATTTTTAAGCGGTGGCAGAAAAAATCCCTTTCAAAAGCACCAGGAACGCTGGGAAATTAGTTTTACCCTTCGTTGTATATGTTATAGAGTAGAGAGTGTACTGCCGTACGTAAAACAAGGCTGAACAAGACGCGTTGCCAGTTTTGGTATAAAAACAAGAGAAAAAGGAGAAAAATCCCCAAGTTTAGGGGATCGATCGATGTTTTTTTTAAATTTTCTTATGTATGTATAAATATAATATTAATTAAAAAAATGTGTGAAAAATCAAAAAATAAAAAAATATTTTTAGGTGTCTTTTAAGGGGTTATATCCGTTTTAGTACGGGAAACTTAGGGCATATTTGTGATTTCTTTTGGACTATTTGAAATAATTTATTTGAAACCAGAATAACAGGTTGCATAGTACATATTTTTACGAAAAAAAGAGTGGTCGGATATGAAAAAATATTGGAAATTGTAGAAGTTGTAGCTCTTGTCCTGATACGCGTTTTTTCTGCAGAGTCTAGCGATGACCACGATTGAATGCCAACCACTCAACTGCAATCAAAAAGACAAAAAATTTACAGTTGTGTACTACAGCGCCGAGTACTTGAACGAAAAATGTTGAAAAAAAAACTTTTTCTCATACGGAAAGAATGATGCAAAAAAAAGTCGGTTTTTTGAGTCTCAAAAATGTATTTAAAAAAAATTATTGGTTAAGACAAATACTGCACATGAAAAAATGATCGTTCAAGTACTCCGTATTGTAACTAAGAAAAAAATTCAAAAAAAATTAGATGAATTGGTCAAGTAGTTTTTGGATATCGCGGTCACCGCAAAGGCATTTTTCAAAAAACATCATTCGGAGAAAATCTCGTTTAAAGTTTTGAGTGCACTTTATTCATGAACAGTAGCGCGCTACAAATCGAGTTGCTACTTACGAGCTACTGCTCGGATTGACTTGAAATTTTGAACATAAACTCTTGAAAGTATGTTTGTTCGAAATAAGTCATAACAATTTTTTCGATTTTTTGACTCATGAAAACGTATATAACCCCTTAAGATCTTGGAACGTAACCCCCTTTTTTCCACTGATTCCTTGTATCGTTTAACAATATTCCCCTTAACACGGCATTTGCCAGCAACGTAACCCCCGCGTTAAGCGAGGTCTACCTGTATAATATTAAAAAATAAAAAAGCGAAAATTGAAATGTGAAATTTTTCTAAATGTTGTTTTTTTTTATCTAATAAATTTTGAAAGCGGCTAAATTTTTGGTTAGCAAAAACTTGCTATAATTAATTTTTACTAACCATTGACATTTTAACGTTTTTAACGAAATTAATTTTTGTTTTTTTCTGTTATTTGCTTATCAAATTGCTTAAGAAAATTGGTTGGCAAATAATTAAATTTATTAAATCTTTTTTTTTTGCTTTCGTTATCGAAAAAAATATTTAAATAATTTTTTTTTAAGTGGGCCTCTTCTTAAAGTTCTGTGGTTTAATCAATAGAAAAAATAAAAATAAAAATAAAAAATACCTTGAAAAAAAATAATTTGGATTGTCCAACTTGGTCCGCGGCGTGCAATTATTCGTAGTCGTATTTAGTTGTATCGCTAATAATCAATAATACATAACAATTAACTAAACAATTTAATAAGCTGTAGTTTTGGTTGTCTAACTAGTTATTTGCAACACTTAAAGTGGGCGTGGTTAAGTGTGTACTACAGTTTGATCAAATATGAATGAACTCGTAGATCGTGGTAATTTGAAATTGATATGAAAAAAGCCGGTAGTTTGTTGAAATACTGTAAATATGTATTTAAATAATATATATAAAATGCAGCCAGCTTTGAACTTCGGGTTAACTCTTAAATTTGTTGAAAAGGAATAGACGGGTTTCCATCTGAAAAATGTCCTTAAACCATAGCAATTTTCGTATGGATCCTTTCGAAGAACGTGACCGAAAAATATTTTTCATAAATTTTGAATCCATTAACCGCCATCTTGAAAGAGTAATGTTGTATTATGCAATTTTCGTTTTATGTTGCTTTTAGCTAAAATAATTCATGGGAATATCTAAAAAAATTCACATTAGTTCTTTTTATCACATCAGGCACATTTGTAAAATTTTTGTGAATTTTTCCAAGTGACCAAACGCAGAAAAAATATTGTACGTCAAGTTTTCCATAGACCAATCATTTTTTGATTTTGGAAGCGAAGTAGAACTGGCAACTCTTTTGAAACAAACGAGACTTCTTAAGAAGCAAATGGGGCAAGCAGAAACGAGGGAAATTTTAAATGCTCAATGCTTTTCATTGACTAATAATAGTCATTACTTTCTAATTATTGAGTGTGCGCATCGGGAATACCAACTTTTTGAAACGAAAGGTCGAACAAAGGGTTGAGGGAAAGAGAGAAGGGAAAAGTTTTTATATCTTAAAAACCATTTTCATCATGCCTTTTTTTCAACCACTCACATTCGTTAGTTTCCTATGAATGAGCGTAAAAATCTCTCATACCAGTCTCATTCATATAATAGAAACTAAAATACATACAGACATCTGCTCACACACTAGAAACTATCACTCCAAACTGTCATTCCAAACATGCATCAATCACGCAATCAATGAATATAAACATTAACTATGAACTACCTAAAGGTATTGAATAAATATTTATTCATATAAATATACATAAGTAAGAGAAGAAATTTGAATAACTTTTTCCTCAAACATATCGCTACAACCTAACAATAAATACATATTGAAACTCAATATTTCCTTTAATATAACGGTGACTCTTACACAAAATATTAGTCAAATGGCACATGCCAAATTGTAAAATGACACTATTTTTGCTACCTCTTGTTTACTATTTTTATTTTAAGTAAAAATATCAACATTTTATGTAGAGAAATTCATAATTTTTTTTATTGAGATATAAAGAAATTTATGGGATACTCACTTCACGCAGTGCAGTATAAAAAAGAAAATGCCATAAAATTAATTATCAACCATGTATTTTTTGTAATTTTTATGTTATGAGTTTTTATGATAATATAAAATACAAAAAAAAAAGGTTAAAATTTTGAAATGCATTTTTTTATACACTTTTTTTCATTCTTCATTTCTATAATGGGTGAAAATTTGTTTAATATCTAAGCAGCAGCGTATTAAGATGAAACACACAAATCTTGTCTTCTGGGTGTCATAAGTGTCTAATGTTACATACATAAGTCATTTTTACAGTTACGTATTTTATTGTTTCGTCTGAGTTTCAAGTACTTACATTTTTTTCAATTATTCTTGAAATCCGTGATCTTAGAAATCTTTTCGTTGTCACCTATTGTTAAAAATTTGATTAATTTAGCATGATTTTTTATTTTTTATTTTTTTGTTTTCTACACTAAAAAGAAGGTCAAATAATATCTAACTTATGACTGTCAAAAACTGAATGTCAAATATTTATTATGTCATAATGCATTTTTATGTTAGGCACTTGAAATGAGCGTTATAATTTTAATTACATTTAGATACGCTCTCTCTCTTTATAATTGTTAATAGCTATGAGTTTTTCAACCGCGCTCACGCTCTCCAACACTGTTCAATTGTACACCTTAATTTGACAATTGTTTACCGTAATACTCTTTTTTGTGGTACATTTATTATTATTATTATAATTTTATGACTTTAAAGTAAAAGAACACATACAATAAACCGAGAAGCCTTTTGTTCTATATGCCTCGATGTTGTTATTTTTCACTGGCTGTTATTTACTTTGACCGTGGAAATTGCCTTCTACAGCTAAGTACATATCTATTTTCCAACTTTACGTATGTTGTCATTGTCTTTTGACTTTTATGTTTGCTTTTGAGTGTTCGTCAGTTCTTGTGTGTTGATGTAATAAAATTTTTTTACATTTTTATTATAGCTCAATTGATGTTGTAAGAATTTCTCATGAAATGTTTGTACATATGTATGCAGTTATATTTGTTTAGAAAGTCTATATGTTTTCATGATTTTCATTTTTATTATGGGTGCGCGCATTGAAAATTTTAATGATAGGACTTTATATTTCTCAAGACTTTTCCATGCATTAAGTACCAAATTTAAATAGAGATGTCGAAATTACAGAAATTTTATGTAGCTATTCTTGGTAAATGTGCTAATTGTTGAAACTTCATACATATAATTCAGTTCATAAGATTCCTTGTTGGAAATCAAACGAAAATACGAGTATATTATGAAATATTTTACGAAATGTTCTTAATTTATAGAATTTCAAGGAGAATAAAATCTTCTCACTCTCAAGAAATATAAGCTCTCAAAATAAAAAAATTAATACTAATTCGGGTGATAAGAGCAATTTGTCTTTGCTCTCAAAATTCTAACGGCTACTTTCAGTATTTCATTTACTTTAACCCCGTAGTTCCCAAGCCCGCCTCTAGACGGGCTTCACCAAAAGAGATGGAATTGGGACCATAACAGTTTTCTGTTGCTACATTTTAAATTTAAAAAATGCATCAGTTATGAGCTGTGATGCGTATTTCAGAAGTTAGCGAGAGTTAAAATAAAAAATTTTTGAAAAATAGGAAATTAATTATTTTGATTGTATTTGAGATAAAAGTGAAAAAAATGAATAAAATAATTTAAATAAAAAATATTTTTAATATACCACGTTTTTAAAATGGACTAAAAAGTATAAAATAATTTCTCCTAACCCCATACAGATTCACAACCACATATAGATTCCTTATCCCATACAGATTGTCTTGAAAATTTGTAACTGTGAATTTTAGTAGGACGAAAATACTTGTATGACAACAAATAATTTTAGGCGTTCAAATTTTCCCATTTCATTACATTATTCTCTTACTTTCAAATTATTTGATATTTCAGAAGTAAATTCAAAAAAATATTAACCCATTGGTACCAGCACAATATATAAATAAAACAGAAAAATTGAATCAGCCAGAAAGCCCGTTCGATAAGATATCTGAAGGCGTTTATAACAACCATGTGCTGTACATTCGAAAAGTATGTACACCAAGGACTTAACCCAAAGCTTGAAGTTTTTCGTTGTATGTACCATTCAATTAGGAAATCTGCTACTCCAAAATTGAATTAAAAATGATTTGAAATCGGAAAACTATTTAGAAGAAGATAATTGTAAAAGTGTTATGTTTTGTTTATTTAAATACTTTATAGAACCACGCTCTACAAAATATTTTGAGAGCTTTTATTTCAGAAATAAAAAACAAACAAAACTACAAACGAAAGGTTTATTTGTTTTTATTGTTTGTTTTTTATTTAATTTTTTTTTATGTGTACAGCAGACGAAAATTTATTGAGCAAATGCATGTCATAATTGTCAAATTTCAGAAGACCTCAGAATATTTCAGAATACTTTCTATTATCTGGCATAATGTATACTGTCGTTTTCACTATTTCATATTCCAAATCAAAGAGAGAAATTTTCCTAGGTGAAAACGTGATTGAATTTGACTCGGTGAAAACTCGGAATAAGTTTTTAACTGAATTGGAGCGTCGTTTGTCTGCAATGTACTCATGCCCAAAGCGTCGCGTTTTCCGCCAACCAAATTCGATTTCCAATTTTGACAGGAGTTTTGGAATTCTAGTTGGCTGCAAGACAACGAAGGGCGAAAAAACGATAGTAGGCAATTTTGGCAGATAAACATGGCGCTTTAATTTAGGACGTGCAGGCACACACTTAGCAAAATGCACTGATACAATTAAATACCATTCATGTATACAAAAATAAGAACGATTTCAGTCCGATCATCTAGTGTGAGGCAGTTCGTTAACAATTTATGATTGCGACCCGTTTGCATATAATATCACTTTCCAACAAATATACTCTTGTGGTCACATAATTAAATCACTAGAAGAATATTTTATGCTGAGTTTGAAAAATTTTTTTCTATTAGTAGTCCAAGAATTCTTTAACACGTCATTTTGCGGTACCATTAGTTGCCTTAAAAAATACTAAGAGCAATTACAAAAAGTGAAGTATTTTGCGCGCAGTCGGCAATTGTTTTGAAGGAGTAAGGGTGGAAGTGGACATTTAATTAAGTCATTTTATATTCTTTCGCAATCAATTTGACTTACTTATACTTAAATTCCAAAAAAAAACCATCAAAATTGATAAGCCGTGTTCACTCTCTAGAGTGAAGTGCTGGTTAACGGATAAACAGGGTAAAAGTTTAAAACAAAATTACTCTACAATAACAAAATATATGACATTTACTTTTACTCTCACTTTACAGTTTTCAGTAAATTTTGTGAAAAAAAAAAAATTATTACGAAAGAGCAAAAAATGTGTATGCATTGAATCATAAAAAATCAGAACTCAAGAAAAATATTCAAGAAATTTTTAAATAACGCTAAACTTCCTTTGAGCTCATCGGATCGCTTTAGGTCTAGTGCCAACACTTAGTTTCTAGAAAAGCATTTGATATCAATGAATTCAGATTCCTTTAAGTCTAATGCAAACATAGGTCACCTTTTGAGCTCAGTGAATTGTGGTTCTTTAATCTAGTGAGTTATTTGAATTCCATTTAAAGTTTGATTAAATGTACACAGCTATGATATCATGCTGGCATTTAACACTAGAAAGACCCAAGCTGTCATTTTGACCTTTTTTTTACATGAAATGATTTCAAAATGTTTTCCTCTTGCGGGTTATTCACTTCAGATGCAAAACTTTTTGTATTAAATGTTTACGAAATAAATAAACATTTTTTTTTTTTTTATTAATAAAATTTAATAACAATATCATTATTTCTATCAGTTTATATTTAGCGTCAGCGGCCAAATTAATCATCGTGGTCTTTATAGCAGAGCTGGATAGAAAGGATTACGATTACATTTAGATTACTGTGATTGTAATCATACTATTTTCTTTTTGATTACGATTGCATTAATCTAATTGTGATCGTAATCCTTACCGCATACTTTATAGGTAGGGTCATCAACCGGTCTTTCTAGTGTTAACATCAGAATTACATGAAGATATTGTCACTCTCAAAAGAAAGAAAGAGAACTAGAACATTTTCAAATTATAATACGAAAAAACGTGGTAGGAATAATAAAACAATTTCAAGCTATGAATGGCTATGACTAATACCAATGAGGAGGTGTAATTTTTTTTGATAGGAAAAGAAATAGAAAAACGCTGTAGGTATTTTTTGTTTTATCGAGGTTCAAAATATAAAAGAAATATGAAACTGGATCAAAGGAGATTGTTGATGTATAAGCGGTACGCTCTTTGGGTGGCATATACCATCGAAATTTTGAAAATATTTTAAAACATATGAGTATGTGAATTGTATGGGATAGCTATGCAGTATTTGGGGAAAGAAAAGTATTCAAGATAATACTTATTACTCCACATAGAAAATGCATTAACAAAAAAATACACACATTTTTACTTTAAAAATGAATAAATCAATATCAAAAGAAAAAGAAGTAAGGAATTTTTTCTTTTTAATTGGAAAGAGCTGTGATAGTGATTGACTTGGGTAAAGGTGCCATGAGCCTTGTAAAAAATGCAACATTGCATTGGAGTTTTTGGGATTTTTTTTTATTTTTCTCATGCACACGAGAGATTTATTTTGCTGATAAATGAGATTCTACTTTTTTGTTCTCCCAACTCTATTAAAGGAAGATGATTGCCATAACGTTTTTGTTGTTGTCATCGTTAGTAAACCTTGACGCATTTTTCTCTTTGAAGTAGTTCCTGCATACATATATATGTATTTGTACTCTTGTATGTTTTTAAAGGTAGTATAAGTTAATGGTTATTGAAACTACCTGTGTTGTTTTTTTTAATATATACTTACAACAACAACAATGCGAGTAAAAAAGAAGACAAATTTTTATTATTTGTTTTTGCACGCCTTAAATTTGTGGAAAGTTAAAAAATATAGTCATAAATTATAAAGCAGGTATATACATGTGTATTTCAGGACTTCATTTAAAAATCGTGTTATTTAGTATTATTATCTGCAATTATTTCTTACAATTGCAGAAGCAGGCGTGAGAGAATTACGTGGTGAGAGTAACTTTATTTCTATTTAATAGGGTGGAGTTATCTCACAGAACAAATGTTTTAGTGGTAAAAACCGCTTCTCGATGTCAAATCTACCATAATAATAATTTTGAATTTTAGCACTGCAACTTTCGTTTATTTACATTTTACAATGTTTTAACAGTACAACATTTGACTCATCAAATAAGTAGAGAGAGCTCTCAGTGATGACTGATTAAATACATTCGCCTTGATTAGAATTCTATGAAGCTTTTCTGGCAAATGCATCAAACGCAAATAAAAATAAATAAATAAAACTGCATTTTAAATCAAAAAAAGATCTAAGCTCTTAAAATATGCATTTTCGATATAAAGCAGTGTTGCCAGATTGTGGGATTCGCCCATAATATGGGATTTCTTAACACCAGAAGAACGAAAAGAGTTTTACACATCAAAACGGGATTTTTGGTATAAATTAAAATAATTTACAACTAATAAAAATTTTATTTTCAAAACAGTTTTAAGAGTTGAGAAAAAACTATTTTACCACGTTTATATCAACTAGCTTTCAATGGTTTTTGTCTGTCTGCCTATTCGGGTGGAATTTTGCAATCGATTTTAAACTAACTTCCGATGAGCTAGAGACCTGAAACTTTAAACATAGCTCAGAACTGGATGACAATACAATATGAAAAATCTAAAATATATATTAATATAATATAAAATATTAACGTTTATTTATTAATATATACAATAATTATAGTATAGCATACTTTTAGGCTGATGTATAAATATTATTATTATACAATTATTATAGTACAGTATACTTTCAGGTTGGTGTATAAATAAGAAGTTCGGTTATAACTAGCAGAAGGCATAGCTAATTTATGGTTTGTGTCGAGGATTATTAATATATTTTGTAGAGTAGTAGTATATATATATATATATATATATATATATATCAAAACATTGCATTCATCGTTGTAAAAATCCATTGCTTTAGCGAGAGAGAGAGAAGATATAAGCAATGAATTCTCTTAGTATTATAGATAGAATTATTTATATACATCAGTGATGGGTTTTTGATACGATCGTAGTTTTTTCAGTACACTTTAAGGGTCGGAAATACGTCAGTACATAAGCAAGATTTTCAGTACACTTTCATACAACTAATTCTTTTTATGTCATGTGCTACTTTTCTTATTTGGTTATTATCGATTACACAGAGCAACACGGGAAATTTAAAAAGTCTTAGGCTTATATAGTTGTTGGATTAACAGTAAAAAATCATTCATTCATCAATTTCCTATTACACGTGGTCAACGTTTGTGTTTTTTAAATCATGCAAGTATTTTCATACCTACTAAAATTCACAATTACAATTACAATATCTCTATGGTGCTAGGATAAATTATTTTATACGTTTTAGTCCGTTTTAAAAACGTGGTATATTAAATTTTTTTTTATTTAAATTATTTTTTGAGTTTGACTTTGATTCTAGTATTATTTGGAAACGTAGAGAAATTCTGTGTTTTTCCACAAGTTCATATTAATGAACAGTTTTTCGTAGTTACGATATATAAAAATGGTTAAGAAAAGTTAAAAAATACATAATATTTTTAAATACAGTGTGTTCTATAAATTAATTTATTTGGAACTTTTTGAGGAATTTTGGCATTTTGAAACGGATAAAACGAACTTGGGATTTCTGAAGCAAACGGTCTAACAACACTGTATAAAGTGTCTCTGAAAATAGTATCTCGGATCTCTTAATAAAATTTTGTTTTATTAATTAAATCACTTGATTTTTAGCTTAAACAGCTGCAAGTACTATGTTTTTATTGTTTCTTTGAAACTCTTACAAAAAAAATTTAAAATCTAATTGATTCATTGTCACATACATAGGTTGACAAGAATTCAAGGTTATTATATACATAAACTTGAACTTCATTACAGCGTAAATTTGAGATAAGCTTTGTATAAATTGATACACAAATAATGCATAATATATAAATTAATAGAGCCATCATCAGTATTATTATTATTATTTGCTTTTCTGCTTTTCAAGCAGGGGTGACTTTCTTTAAAATTTCTTATGTCCAGATTTTTAACGCTGCAAAATGCAAAACTAACAATAAATGCTATTATATTTTTTTGTCATATTCTAAACTTATCCATTGAATTAGATATCTTGATGTGAACTTGAATGAGACCACCATAAGTTATGTTAAATTTTTTCATGTTTACTTTTTAATCAGATTAAAACTGATTGAAAAAATTAAAAAACAAAAATGATCAAATTACTTAACCCTCTAGTTCTCAAGCGTGCCTCTAGGCTGTCTATCAAAACGGGTGTAATTACCGCCTTACTAGTTTTTTGTTGCTATATTTTATCATATCGCTTATGAAATTTCCCAAGCTTTTAAAATGCATCAGTTATGAGTTATGATGCGTACTTCACACTTTAGCGACAGTCAAAGTCTAAGATTTATGAAAAACAGGAAAATTAATTATTTTGATAGAATTTGAGATAAAAATTTAAAAAAAAAAAATAATTAAAATACTTCCCGTCATACTAACCAGATAAAAAAACTAGCTGTGAATAGGTAGAAATTTAAATTTTTTTATTCAAAATTCTTAATTACCTTTCCGGCTTCATAAAACCATGCCCATTAAATTTTTTGGGGTTTTGAGATCAGATTTATGCTTTTTACATCAAAATTTATCTATCCCATTTTTTTTAAAATCAATCAAAAGTTTCGGAACTAGAGGGTTAAGTTATTTTATGTATATGGTGAGAAATTTCGTTGTACAGCTTGGCATGTATCTGGCTGTGTGAGTAATTTACTGCAAAAGCGCTAGAAAATCAAATCAAACCAAAAGCAAACAATGACTTTCAAATTGCGGTTGTTAATTAAAAAAATTTTAAAAGTCAAGGAAATTGAAAGCAAAAAAGAACTCAGCGGATAATGAACTAAATGTCAAAATATATTTTTTCTTTGTTTTTAAATAAAACGAAAATTAGAAACAATAATTATAAAGAATTATTTTAAAATCAGAGAATGATTCAAAGCCAAGCTAAAGATTTAAACACATTTTCAGCAGCAAATTTTAAATCAAGAATTTATGCTCGCAAGCGAAAAAAAATCAAATTATTATCTTGTCTATCACATACCTACAACTTTATTAAGTTAAATTAATTTTTTTTTTTTTAAATTTCGGTAAATTAATCAATAATTTTAAGCACTTACTAATAAAATTAAATTGGTTTTTTTTTCATTTTTATATTTTATGTTTTTTTACTTTATTATTTATTTTTATTAGTTAATATTCATTTTTTCCATGACATAATTTCATGACGACACACAAAAAGATTTGAGAAGAAGTACTCACAAAATTTATAAAACGACATTTATAACATAAACACAGAAAAAAAGACCAGAAGATAATTGAAAAGCAAGAAAAACGTTTCCAAACAAAGAGCCATCAAACATAATGTTGGTCAAATTTTCAATGGACAAAACTTTATAGTATTATATCTAAAAAAATAAATAGTAAAAGAAAAATGTGCAACAGTGCCCGCATTTTGTCATTAAAGTAGTCACGATTGGCAGCAGTAAATTTTGATTATTGCTGCAATCAAAAACTTAAGTCAAAATACAAAAAATATTGGTAGCCAAATGAAATGAAGGAAATATTATGAATGAAATGAATTAAGAAAAGAAAAATATATAAAAGAAATTCCATTATTTTTAATGCTTCCCAATGCACATTTATGTATTAATATATATATATATATTTATTTCCCATAAATTATGTAATCATTTTTTACCCAAAAAAAAATGAATAAATAAAGAAACATAATATTAATATTGTTGTATTGTTTATTTTTACCACTAGTTGTTTGTTGTAAGCCGCGCACACTCAAGTGTCTACAAAATGATTTCAAATGTTTTGAATGCCTTTTCTCTACAATTCACACACACACTTCAGTTCACTTTTCGTTTATCTTGCTTTTGATTATGTAGATTTTTTTTCTTTTCGGAAAAATTAGTATGGTTTGGTATTTTTAGTACAAATTTATGCAAATTTTTGGGTTTTTTTATATGCATGCAGGTAAATTTTTATACAAGTTTTTTAATGTATTTGACAATTTTCGTAAATTTCATTCAAAAGAAAATTCAATTGAGGTTGGACAATGATAGGAATTGCTCCAATTTGAAGATTTAAACTTTTACGTCATCTTCTTCTTTTTATGGTTGAATATTTATTTGATATGCTAATATATTTAAGCATGCGCATGAGTGCGTAGTTAGTTCCATTCAAGGTTTTACACACTTAATTACATTTGGCAAATCACTATAAAAATTTTTCGATTTCCTTATATTTTGTCCTTTAACTCCGGTATTCCTTAAGATATATTATCAATTTATATATCGTTGTAAGCAGCTATGTCCTCTTTTGAACGACATACTCACCAGATAAATAAAAATAAAGTTAAAGGCAAGTATATGCTTTGACCTATCCAAAATGGGTTTTTCGGGTTTGAAGGTCAACCCAAAATTCTGTGTATGCAGTTTTTTCTGCTTGACTAGAGCTACGACACGAGCAAACCTCGAAAAAAGTATATTCAAAGTTTTTTTGCCACACTGAGTTAGGTAGAAAATACACATCGGAGAAAACATAGTTTTAGGTGTGCTACTATCAGGGATACCAACTCATTTTTTCTCTCTCCCCGATAACCCTCGAATTGGTATAATTTCATATTATAACAGCGCTACACGCACTTTCCACATAAACATTTGACAAAAACGAACGAAATCGACCTCAGTGAGTGTTATTTTAAGGCGGCCCTGAACTTTCTCGGTCCAAAATTTAACAAATCTTTATGGGACTGATAGATTAATGAAACGTACTTTCTGACTCTTGAATTCTTAACATATAAGCTTCAGCCAACTTTTGGACATCAAAGTTCTCAAAGGAGAAAACATCGGATTTCTTTTGGCTCAAATAAAAAATAGGAAAACTTTGTTTTGAGAAAAACGGGTTCAAAGTTTTGACTATCGGTTTTTAACATATAAAATATACTTCATCTTCTTTATGATGGCTGACCGTAATTTGTAAGTTTACAGATTAGTCAGCAATGATTAAGAGTTAATCAGGAGGTGGTGGACGAAGGCATAGCTAAGCCTTTCTAAACAGCCAAAAGAGAAGCCGAAGAGTCGCGCGACTGTTTTGGCCTGACTGACGCTTGCCGCTATAATCGTCTATATCTACGAACGCAGTCTGCGTTCTCTGAAATTTTTACAAAATACTTTCGAAATATAATACTTTCAAATAGCACAGTTTTTAAAAATCGTTTTCTCCAAACCAATAAATTGCAGGGCCTGCTTAAGAAAAGATGAAGATTTTATGACCCAAAATATGAAATATTTCATAAGTTAAACGTTTTCATTACATAAAATTTGACAAAAAATATTCTGCAGATTTTAATTACTAAAAGCTGAATGACTTCAAATTCCCCACAAAAAACAGCTCATTCCCCGCTCCAATTAAAATTCCCCGCAAATCGAGGAATTCCTGGCAAGTTGGCATCGCTGGCTACTATGTATATTTCTTGTCGTATCCTCTCATTAGTCATAAATTCTCTCATTTTTCATACAAAATTACACGACAGTATATGACAGCTTGTGAATGGGCCAATTGTAAACATGCATTATAAAGAGAGAAAGGGAGAGAGAATATTTCACGCTGTCTTTTCAATTGGCCAATTACGGCCGTAGGTGACCACCCATGAGAGCACAATTCTCTTTCAAATGAACTAAAAAAAAGTTGCAAAAGCCTATTATTTAAAATTTATGATCCAAGACATAAAAAATAAATTTAGCTTACTATTAAAGCTAACATTGAATTGCAACAACTTCAAAAACTGGATACAAAATTCGTCCAAAATATTGTTAATTTTTTTCTTTTCCTTTTTAGCAAAACAAAAGAAGCATAAAAGTTTTGATTTGATGATAAGGAAAAACAAAAAACCTAACATAAGTTGTAAGGGCATACAAATTTCACACGAATACACCTTATAGCTTTTTTTTTATCGAATTTTTCTACTTGTTTAATGTAATGCACTGATCGTTTGTAAAACTAACCTTCGAAAATTTTGGAGTTTTTGGTGAAATATAGCTGCTTTTTTAATCAGTTATTACATGTTGAATTTTTTTTTTTTTTCAAAAAGCTATTATTATTGTTATTGTTAATTTAAGTGCTATAACGTTTTGTTGCTAACATTGAAGCGACAGAGCGGAAATTTCAGTTAGAAAACATTGTTAATACCGCCAACAGACTTTTTTTTGAGTATACCTAGAAATTGTAGGTTATGTTCAACAACAAAAAACATACTAGAGTCATAAGGTCAATATAATTTTTATGAGGGCGTACACTAACGAGTGGTTTAAACCATTAACGGATCCAGAAATAACATTTGTTTGGAAAAGCCTCTTTTAGAAAAAGAAAAAGCAATTTTATAGAAAATGTTTGGAACAAAGCGGCTAAAATCTCTCAAAAAATTTGTCTGTCAATATCTCAAAAACATTTCGTAATAGCGAAAAACGAGGGTCCTGCAACTCCCCTGGCTACACTACTGGCCTAAATCGCTTTAAGGTATATGTGAACATGGCGAAGAACATTGCATTGTAGATTAAATTATCACCTTATGAAATTGGGAAATCTTTCTTTTTCTTAAGGCAGATCACAGCACTTATGGGCACTCGAATAAAACATCTGGGCTTTATGGAAAATTCCAAACTACTTTCATCTACTAGTTATCTTACTATAAACCAGTTTTTAAAACATTTTCTTCCTAAATATCATTTTTGTTTTAATTAAATTGCCCTGTATTTCCTTAATTAAATATGTAAACAGGTTGGAATCAGGGACCGAAAATAACTGTTATTTTCCATTTTTCAACTCAAAAAGTCATCCACAAAAAATAGCCGTATTGTATCTTCAAGTGTACGGTTGTGATCCTCACGGACTAAATTCCACAAATATTGTACGACTTTTATCTTAATAGGCTAAATAAAACGGTAAATTATTGACTTTTATAATTTTCGGTGAGAAATAATAATTATATTTGACTTTTATTTTGTCGGGCAAAAACAAACAGTTATTTTATGACTTTTATTTTTTTGGACAAAAATATATGGTCAACCTTTATAACTAATTAATGAAACACCGAAGATACATGGTGATATATATTTTTTAAAAGTACTCGTTGAGACCTTTTCAACAGTATACAATACATATGGATTCGATTCATTCCATTTTATGACCTTTGCCCATATGTAAATATATGGATAGGAACAGGAATACAAAATTGGCAATAACTTCGAATCTAGTCATCAACCATACAAAGTACAATACATTTTCGAAAAGTACACGAGGAGACAGACGTTCAGAATTTTTTGGATCCCCTTTACTTAAATATTTCATACCCCAAAGCCTATCTACTTTTATACCTACTTTGGTCATTGCAGCAGTTGTTTCGGAATTTAAAAATTCAATTTTTTTTACTTATAATATGCGGACGGATGAGCGAAATCGAATGGCATCACTTTTTTTTAATTGCTCAAGCCGTTCGCTTGCAAAAAGGGTTGACCATTTATTTTTGTCCAAAAAAATAAAAGTCATAAAATAACTGGTTCGTTTTGGCCAACAAAATAAAAGTCATAGCATAACTGTTTTTTTTTTTTGCCCGAAAAAATAAAAGTCAAATATAATTATTATTTCTTGACGAATATCAAAAAAGTCAACAATTTACCGTTTTATTTAGCCAATTACGACAAAAGTCACAAAATAACTTTTAATATTTGACTTTTACTATAAAACGTATAACCGTTAGGGTCCCTGGTTGGAATGATTAAAAATGTCAAGTTTTATAATCAAATTTGCTATATAGCGTTGATTCTAATTTCCCAAATGCAAATAGTTTACCTTATCCAGAAAATAATAAAAATACTTAAACTTTCAAATAAAAAGTTTGCTCACCTTTTCCCAAAATCGAAAAAAAAAAATAAAAAACATAACTTGGTCACTGGGTCATTAGTCTATTACAACAACAACAACAAAAAATGGTTTACCATGTTAAGTTTAGCCGAAGCTAAACACAAAGCCAATAACAGAAAATATCGCACATAAAAGGTGAAAAGATATCAAATAAAATTAATATTACTTCTTTTCTTTACAAATACAACACGCTAAAACAAAAAGAAAAAAATGAATGATTAACATCGAAAAAAATCAAATGACTCCCACTTTTGCTATAGTCAACAGCAACAGGTTAATAAAATTTGGAAAATATTTTTAAAAAATATGTTTCAACTATCTATCGATCACTTTTTATAATTTTGTATTGTAAATATTAGCATAAGTGTTAAATATTTTTAATGGGTTAAAACATTTTTTGGTAGGAAAAGCTATTCAAATAATAATAAAAAAAACAAACAAACTAAAAAATAAATAAATTATTGCTGTAAAAAATATATACATACATACAATATGTAACAAAATTGAGCAAATGAAGGGGCACTTTTGGGACATGAAAATTAAAAAAAAATAAAAAAATAGCGTCAAATTAAAAATTAGCATAGCTAAGTTTCTACACATTCATTTAAAAGTGGAAACAAATTTTTGAAATCAGAAATTTCGACAATATATTTTGATTTTTCAGAAACTTTTGGCCGAAAATTTTTTCAAACTCCATAGCTCCGTTACTGCTCCTTGCACATAATGCAAAAAGAGTTTTTGAAATCGGATAATTTTTATTGGTGCCACAAATTTTTATTCAGAAAATTCAAAAATTCGGTACTTTCAAGACCCTTTTGGAACCTTAAGGAGTTATCTGATTTCAAAAATTTGTTTCCACTTTTGTTCATCTGGATGTGTAGAAACTTAACTATGATGATACTTTTTAATTTGACGCAGTTTTTGGCTTTTTTTCATGTCCCAAATATGTCCCATACTGTCTATAGTTATTGCTGCGTGCCACTGTGATGCTGACAACAATAATTATTAACACTGTCATAAAAAAATAAAAAAAAAAGTTAGAAAAACAATAGCAAAACAAAAATTCAACAAAATTAAATTATCATAGTGACGTATTTGCTTTATGGTTCATATTAATTTAGATTTTTCATAATTTTATTTTTATTATTGTTTACACTTTTTATAGTTTTTAATAAAAACAAACACAAAAGTCTATTTTATTAACAGTTTTTTTATTTTTTATTATATTTTGGTTTTAATATTAACATAAAGAAAGTGAATTCATATTTTTTCTTTTTTATATTTTATGAATATACAAATTTTTTACTTACAACAATATAAAGTTCGCTTTTTTTGCTTTTTCTATTGTATTATATTAGACTTTAAAAGATTAAAAAATGTTTATGTTTAAATATAAATTATATAAAGGTTTATAATTACCAATTACAGCAGCCAGGAGGTATTAAAATATGATTTTATTACCAATTTTTCCATTTTTGTTTTTAATATAATTATATAACAAAAAAAAAAGACTTTTATATACACGATGGGCTGAAGACCATTTTAGTTAGGGCCCAGCTTTAAGTTTATTTGTAGAACTATTTTTGTAAATAAATAAATCATAAATGATAGTGCATATTTATTTGCAATAAAAAAAATCAAAAAAACAAAATAAAAAAAATGAAAACCATGAAGAGAAACTATGACAAATAAAATGAGAGCAGGACTATACTGCCGTACTAATCTGGCACTTTTTATAATTTTTTGTTAGAGTCATATTTAGCAAGTTACGAAGTGGATTTCTCTTCACAGGAAATTAGGTAAACGTTCAAATCATCCTTCACCATTAAAAATCGTATACGAAAATCTCTATCTGCAAAATAAGTTAACTTCACTTAAATGCCTTCTTCTTATTATCTAGTTGTTGATAGAAATTTAAAACATTTTTCATTTCTTCTATACATATAATAGATCTTATAGATCGCAGTACAACAACAATAACCTCTAACAATCACACTTAAGAAAAAAACAAAAGCTTTTGAACAACATAAAATGCTCAATATCTCAATACTTTCCAAACGTAAAATGAGTAATTTATCCTAATTGAATCTCATTTATATAATCTTTATTTCGAGGCATAACTTCCCAATCGGAATTCGACACTGTACCGACATACGAGTCCTGACGAGAATTCTGTGGCAATAAAGAATAACAGCTAAACTTAAAAGTCTAATAAAAACCTGCTGCGTATTTTATATAATAAATGAAAGTTTTTGAAAAACTTTTGCAATTTAGCAGTCTCCATAGTTTTTTATTAATTTTTATTAAATAATTATTTAAGAACTTTCAATATTTTGGGTTTTATAATGAACAATACGCAACAGGTTTTTAGTCGAGTTTAGCTGTTATTCCTTATTGTCATTGTTCTCATAAATAAATATAAAAAACTATGATACGAAAATCGGAAAGTTAAAAACAAGTTTTTCAGATATCAAGTTCTTGAAATATTTACAAATTTCAAAGACTTACATCAAAATGAAGTAAAAATAAAATTTCCCTACACTTACAACTGCATACACTTTGTAGTAAGCAGGTCTATGAGCAGATATTTACTTGAGGAAAATAAGCCAAAATTAGAGATAGGTCAGATGAGCGTCACGTTAGCCAGTGCTGCGAGTGTGCACGCATATATTAGACATGTTAGCAATGTATTTCTGAATGGGATGGTATGCAAAATACTTTTACCCAGATAATACCGATTTTTTTTTGTGATTTTTTTTAGTCTATTGTGTATTGCTTAAACTTCCAGTTCCCAAGCGTGGCTCTAGACAGCCTGCATTAAAACGGGTGTAATTACCACCTTAACAGTTTTTTGTTGCTACATTTTATCATATCGTTTATGGAATTTCCCAAACTCAGTTATGAGTTAAGATGCGCATTACAGACTTTAGCGACAGTCAAAGTAAAAAATTTGTGGAAAATAAGAAAATTAATTATTTTGATTGAATTTGAAATAAAATTTAAAAAAATAAAAATTGAATAAATAAAATACTTCCCGTCATACTAGCCAGATAAAAAAAGTAGCTGTGAGTAGCTAGGAATTTGAATTTTTTTTATATACAAAATATTTTATTACTTAAAACAAATTGATAAAATGTTTTTCAACAACAAATACTTTTAGGCATTCAACCTTTTCGGCTTTATAAAACCAACCCCATTAAATTTTATGGGGTCTTGAGATCATATTTATGCTTTTTACATCAAAATTTATCAATTCCAATTTTTTTAAATCAATCAATTGGGAACTAGAGGGTTAAGTAGACTTCAAATAACTCGGATATAACATTATTAAAGATTTCACCTCCACCCCAAAGTCACAACACCCCATCCTTCTGGACGATCTTTGGGATAAACTTAACACGAAACAGTGATAACTATGTAATTCTAACTGTATTAAAAACGAAATTTAACGAACAATGTTTAAAATCATTTTGGAAAGCTTTCGGGTGTATCTGGGTTAAGAAAAAAGTAAATAACATAATTGAAAGAAAAAAGGTTAACATTCCAATGAAATCAGTTTTTAGGAAATAAAAATAATAATTTTTGCGGCAAAACTATTCAATTATTAAAAAAAAAATTTTTTATCCAATTGTATACCGAATGGGCAGATTTTTAATGGACAATTCGGAGACTCCTTATGCTTCGGTCGATAAAAATATCCCGCATGCATATTTAGTGGTTTCACCATTTTGTGTAAGTGGTGTTTATTATATTATTTTTGGTATTATATAACCAATTGGGACCTATTTTTTTATTCTTATTAACGTACACGATCGATGAAGAAAGACATTAGGGCTGCTCATGATGTGTTGTATTTGCTCTCTTATTTTTCAATTTAATATTTATACTAAACTTTGTATATTTACAAAAACAAAATACATACATAGCACTTAAAATACAATTGGTTTAGGAAAGTACAACAGCAAACCCTTGTTGTTAATCCTCTGCAAGTTCATATAGGCTCAAGCATTGCATATTTTTGGCGATGAGCGTTACAAGAATATTATCCTTTTCTACTCTCAATGGCAGAAGTATTATATAAAGAAAAACGCCTATTGTCTTCTTTCTTTTTTTGCCCAACGGATAAAGCATGCAATGGCATTTTAAATTACGTTTGCCATATTTCGGGAATTTCAGCTTTTTCCAAACACACTTTTTATATCCAACTATTTCTATTCAATCCAATAGTTGCCATAACTTGAATATAAACCAAAAACTTGTGGATTAATTGTAGCCAACACTATTTTATTACATTTTTACACTACATTATTTGAATGATCTCTCACTGTAAAACTGTATAGGTATTACTATGTATAGGTATAAACTACAATAATTTATTATATAATTTCTGCAAATAACTATGTGCAATAATAAACAAAAATATTAAATAACAGATGCAACTATCACTCATTTAGAGCATCTTATTTAAATCACTTATAATTTTTCATTCCAAGTAGGTATGTAAATTGTCTACATACATACATATATTTGTATGTAGATTTCTAACTTCGAGCTACTAGTTATTATTCAATTTAAACTTTTTCCCACAACTTTATAATGATAACAATAAAATAGTGCAATAATTGTAATTAATTTTAATTTTAAAACAGAAAACGTGCAACGAATAAAACTTGTACATAAATTTGTAATTTAATTATTTAATAAATAAATGTAGACCATAGCTCAATTACTGACAACTGCTGATTTTCATGTCATGAGAAAATATAAAAAAATTAAAAATTATAAGTAATAATATGTATTATTTAATATTTATGTTATAGCTTTTAGAAATGAAAGTGAATACAATGAAGCAAATTGATTGATAAGTTACTGGAATATTATTATAATTATTTTAAAATTTTTTCCATACAAATTTTCTCAAATCCTGAACTTTTCCATTGTTTCTAGAAATTGAGTTTCTTGCAATATAATAAAATAATAAAACTATCTGAAAATGAATGGCATAAGTTGATTGAAAATTTTGTATAATGACAAAGTTATTGTGATCATATATCTCCCGAAAATGACTTTCTTTGAAATTACTAGAAATTTTCAGCATACTCAAAACTTCTAAAATTTCTCTAACTTTTCACTTCTCCCTCTAAAAATAGATTTTTCTTAAAATTTTCTTGCCATTCAAAGTTGCAGGAGGCAGTGCACCCCACATATTTCAATCATAAATATGTTTTCCCATTTAACTGACCAGATAAAGGGTTCAAGAGGTCATAGATGCTTTAGTTGGATGAAATAGCCGTATGTAGATAGGCTCCCATGTTCAAAGGAATCGTTTTGCAACAACTCTACTTCTTCTTTTATGGCACAACAGCCCATTGAAGATGACCAAGCTTTTCGCATACATTGTCAGCCAAGAAAATTTGCAATTCCTTTTTTGTTTTTTAACCATGCTGAGCTTCGAACCCGGGCCACTTTGCTTATCAGTTCAGCACACTAACCTTTACGCTCCAGCGACAACTCACTACAACGCACGTTTTGATATATGGATTTGAATTACTCAGAAAACTGAAAATATTTTTTTCGAAAACTTGGCAACAACGCAAGGTGATTTCTCATACAAGCGAAACCAAAGGAGGAGGGGGTTTCGAAATAGCCCGGTGATGTCAGAAATGCAAAAATTTTATCACCGTTTTACGTATTTTATTAAAAATTTTCAAAACAAATTTTTCTTTTTCTTTTTAATTATTCAAGATACAGGAAAATATGGTCCCAAGTTAATGAAAAATTTTTAACTCTATATTTTCTTTGCTCTTTTTCAGATACATTTTGCGAAACGCTTTCTACCAACACAAAATGATCTCAAAATCAACGAATGAAACTTGGAAATACTATATACTCCAATATAAGCAAAAAATACAACTCGGCAGCAACTGAAAACAACGAATTTATAACCTACATACAACCAACCCACTACCTTCTACCCAAGCAAAAAAAAATAAAAAATTTTGTTGAAAGCATGTTTGGCCTCTTGACAAATTCCTCACAAATCTATGGACTCCAACAGGCACATGAACATACGAACACATCAAATATTAGCAACAGCTCCACCAAAAATTCCAACAACAGCAACAACAACCAGCATAACAATAAACAACATCGACGTTCTACATCCAGCCTATCTGACACGGTGACTGGTACCGGCAAAGAAGGCAGTAAATTTTTTGCTACTTTAAGTTCCATGCAAGGTAGCATCAAGTCACCAACCAATTTTATAGAAAAATTTCTTAAAACAGAACTACTCAACGGTTACGATAGCATTAAAAATTATAAAAGTTTTCAACATACAAACTCTGCAACTACTGGTGCTACTTCAGCAACATCGTCAACATCGTCTAAACAAAATAATCATTTACATTCGCATCCCGAAGGTATTTTAACCAGCTTCAATTGCTTACAAGGAAGCTATCGCAGCAGTTGTGACAGTGAATTCTATGAAGCGGTCAATGTAAATTCTCAAAGATATTCATCGGAAACATCGGATATGACAATTAAATGTTCAAAGAATTTACTTGAATCGCATTTAGAACATTATCAACAAGCACCAGCGACATTACAAAATTATCAAAAATTACCAGAATGTGAGCATGATATGTTGCCAGCAGCTTCTAGTGGTGCTAGTTCGGGTGAATTTAATACAAGTAGTAGCGAAACAACAGCAACGCATCATCATACACCAGTTAATAGCTTATATAAGAAATTGTCATTTGGTGGGGTGGGACGTATCGCCGGAGGCAGTGGGAGTGCGAAAAATTTAGATGCTACGACGCTGGTACAGTCAAATGAAATTGTAAGTCAACAACATTTTTGTATTAATTTCACTATTTTTTTTTGGGTATATTGAAATATGACAACGTTGCATATGGACTAATTTTAAATGAGGTTTGGTAACCTACATACATATATCACAGAAATGCTTTAAAATCAACTAAATGTTTGTTGTTTGTAATGAAGTTTGACAACATAGTTTAGGATCATTCTTTAGCAAGTTCTAAGATTAAACCATTTTTTTTTTAAGATAAACTCAACCAAACCACTTTTTATAATGCAAGCAAATAAACTTGGAAATATTGGTCAACCGTTTGTCTGTAGCTTAACCCAAATTGCGTTTGCTGTACCTTGGGGTTACAAAGACCCATAGCTTTTTCTATAGAATTTATATGTGCAAGGGGCAATTATCCATATATTTTTTGCTTGCAGATCAGTAAGGGTTTTTTGATTATTTCAGTGTGATTAATTGGTCAAATAAGGGAAATAAGATCTTATTCGACAGTGCTAGTGTACTTAATATTGATTTAAAGTACCTTGGTCTCATATAGACCCCAAAGTGCAGACAAACAGTTGTAAGGAACTCTAGACCAAAGTTCATAATCTTAATTTCTTAAAAGGTTATGAACCTTTTGGAATAAGAAATTGACAATTGGCTGGACTAAAGTCGAAGCAGTTCTCAGATTTCGAATAATTTAAGTTAATGGATGATTTTTTGTGCATCAAAATTTAAGATTTTTAAAAAATTTAAGCTTATTAATGCTACGGAAAACGGAATTTTGCAAGATTTAAAATAAAAAAATAAAAATTTTGTTGGGAAATTACTAATGAAACACATGAAACTGTTGAATACTTTGACAAAAAATATATTTTACTTTTACTTTTTTACATCCAGATCAATAAAGCTGAATGTTCAACATTCATAAAATTTAGCCGGAAGTCACTCGACTTTGAGGAATTCTAGCACCCACAATAGTTATTTGATGGACAAGAATTTTCGCTTCTTCTTACTAGAAGTATTACCTGTAAATTAATAGGAAATTTGTTAGTTTTTGATGTCATAAAAACATAAAATTTATATTCAAATGCTTTCAATCAAATAATCAAGCCAATGCCAATAAATATCCAATGTTGTTCATAAATCTTTAAAAAAATGTTCTAACTTCCAATCCACGTATCTACCTATAATATTTGTATAATTAAACATTAACCTTTTCATGTCCTAATTTTAAGAGAGTTTAGTAGAAAGATTTTATATAGAAAACATGGTTACTTAAGACTTCCACAATCATGACACCAAATTTCATACCTCTGCATATAATTGTTTGTCCTTTATGGAAGGTTAAAAAACATTCCGATGGAACTGTAAACAACCACTGGATAACTGTTTTTCCAATTTTTTAGTTTCATATTCCCTTGTCTTTTATAAATACATATTTTATAAATATTCTTTTTTTAAATTAGTGGAAAAGATTTTAAGAAAAATTTTTGCACTTAGGTTTTTGACTTGACTTCAAAGACCAAATATTAAAAAAAAAAAAAAAAATGACATAAGCATGAAATTTCAAATCTTCGGCAGCCAGAAAACATGAAGAACATCTAACACAGCTGAATGTATATATTATTACTAGTAAAATTTGTTAAACACTTATTTTATGCCACATCAAAGTGAGGCAACATCGGACATGAAAGTTAAGGTTAAGCAAAAAATTTTGACAGCTGTCAGTGCACAAAATTCACACATTCACCCACTAAATGAAATAACAAATTCATTTCACATGCAATAAAAAACTATTGTAAAACAAATATTTGTAATAGATTTTTAACCAAATGCTAATTAATTAATTAGCATACAAATAACAATAAATAATGCAAATAATATTGTATCATGTACATTAAATTTTTTGCACAAATTGCTGTTACTTATTATTATTTTTGGTAAGTTTTTTACATTTTCACGTACAATATTTTAAAACAAGATTTTCGTTCAATTTCGGTTTCTGTAAACATTTTTTAATTTTATGACAACTAAATTGCACTGACGAGTTTTCATAATTACTTTCTTTTTATTTTTTTTAATTTCAATTTCAATCGTCATTGAATCGATAATTGAAATTGTTGATAAGAAATCGATAATGCTATCAGCACCAAGCGCTTTAATATTAGGTCTGTTCACGTACAAAAAATTGTTAACAATTAAGTAATAGTTTTCACTGGTAAAGTGTTCACGTACTCGAAAAACTTTCAACGAGAGAGAAAAACGCGAGCGTAAGAATGTGAGAGAGAAAAAACTAGTTGAAAGTTCCTGAAAGTACAATTTTAACTTTCACAAATTTTCAGTTGCCGGAAAAAAACAACTGACAAATATAAAAACGTCAACAATAATTTTGGTTGTGTTAAATTTGTTAAAGTGAATTTGTAATTTTGAAAATGTAAATATTTGTGATGCGAGTGTGCCACACAAAATGATCTCAACAAATTACTCTTTAAATTAATTAAATTGTATTGTAAACTGCCCAATGTCTTTTCGCGCTAAAAATTAACTGCCAAAACAACGAATCAGCTGTTTAGTTCAAAGTTTTTAATAGTTTTCTGTTCACTCTCTCTGATAGTTTCTCTTTGTGACAATTTTTTTCTCAATCTTTCTTTTACTCTCTCCGCGAAAGTTTTTGATGGAAAAGTTCGTGAACAGAGCTATTGTTTTTTTATTGAAATCTAATCAGATTTTGCATTATTATTGGACTTACCCACTTAAGTATGAATAATAATATTTTTGTTTTTTACCATGAATAGTTAGTATTACTTTTCCACTACCTTGACGCGGAGGTGATTTAAATAAAATCAAGAATCAATACTTACATACATATTTAAAAAACGAACTGATATTAGTAATAATAGCAATTGTGAGTACAGTGAATTTCTAAAAATAGACAGTGAATTTAGTTCAACCGAACTCAACAGCGGAAAGTAACTACGAGAGCTGTGACTAAGGAGTTTCTTCTTTTTATGATTACATATATTATCCCCGAAACTTGATATAGTTATGTAGATAAATGATGCGTTGGATTAAACAATTCTTTGTAGACGAGATTGACCATCTCGTCATCACCAAAGACTATGACATCTCACTCAGAACTAATCTTATCGAGATGACACCGGTAATTAATGCGTTCATTTTCAAATACAGTTAGCGTTCCATATCTAAGAACCATCTAAGAAGTTACCCCGTGCGTCTTTTTAGATATTTATAGTTTATACATTTTGTGATCATTATCTTCAAAATTCCAAAGAAATACAACTTTTGAGTCTTTTCAAAAATCATGTCCATAATAAGGTAAAGTGATTGCAAAACTGTTATTGTATTGCTAGAGGTTATTGTTGTTGTTCTTCGACCTGTAAGAACTGCAACTCATGATGAACTTAGTTTTTTCCGTGCTCGCTCCTTTTTCATGAACTTTTTCTTTTCACAAGGAACAACGTCTTCTTTTTACGAACGATTTCTTTCCCTCTTTCCAGGAATTCCTCTTTCACCTTGAACTTATTTTCCCTTTTCTTGAACTTCTCCTTCACAAGGAACTCGTTTTTATTTGAAAAAGTTTAATTTTTTCATGAACTCCTTCTTCAAGAGAAACGTTTTTTTTACCTATAACCTTCTTTTCACATCAAAGTAACATCAGAACTGTTTGCAATATTAAAGTTATGGAAGTCTTGAACTGAATCGCAAATTTCCAAAAAGGGCTCATCTCAGATTTTTTTTCAAAGTGAACTTTTTTTCTATGTACACATATAGACCTATGTTCTAAGAGCGAATAGGTCTCATATGTAGTCAGACGTCGAAGAAGATTTTTAATAAAAAAAAATTTTGAGGATGTATTTTTTTATTTGTAGCATACCAATGCTGTAAAATGTGAAAGATACCTATAAAAAAATAATAAAAATGTTCTTTTTAACAATACACATTCTTTAACAATGCCGTTTTATTGCAGTAATTTTTCCCAATTCACTTTCATTTAAAGAAACCATTTTATTATGTAATGATGCAGCACAATTGTTAGCAGTTAGAGAAAAAATTCCTTCTTAATTCAAACTGTTAAAAGAAATTCAGTTTTTTGTATCTCCTGTAATATTTCAAATATTCGAAATGAGCCCTTTTAGAAGTTTGCGATTCAACTATAGTATAGTCGTCGTTTCCTCACAAAGCCTTTTAAAAGGATTTTATTTAATGGTATTTTATGGTAGCGTCATATGTTCGCATTCTACGCGTATTCCAAAGTTCATTGATACCGAGCACTTAATTAAAAAGTGTTGGCAAACAATTTAAATGTACTGAATTGATAGTAAACAAAGTGAGAGTCGGTATTAATAAATATTAGAATAAACAAATTACGAAATTAAAGGGGGGAAAACGTATCTGGATTCTCAGAATGATTTATTGTTTAACAAAGTTTTTCAAGCACAACTAAAAATGATATATCTATTAAAAGATATTTAAATTTAAATAGATCTAACTCACCGTATTCTATGTATATCAACAGGCATCCGATAACTCTTCATCGTCCATATCAACGACCACAACCAACTCATCATCAACGACATCGACAACGCAACATACTACAACCTCCCTATCGAACAAATCACCAAATGATTTGCAACGTACATCATCCGCCTCATCATCCGGGGATTGTACATCGGCGAGAGAGCGTAAAAAGTCATTAGGCATCATAATGCCGACGAAAGCAGCGGCGACGGCAATGGACACCAATTCAACGTCCACTTCTGCAAATACAAAAACCCCCTCGTCAATCATTACTCAACTTACACCGGAGCGTGCGCAACGTCGTAAACTCATGCAAATGATCTCAAATTATGATCAACAAAATAAACAGTTGCAACGTGAGCTCGCCAAAGAGAAAAGGCGGCGTACCGAGGAGCTGGCATGTGTTGTTAAATCTCTAATTTGTTTCGAATCGAAGCTCAAGGTGGATATGAAATCGATTAACCAGCGACTCGCCGAGAAAGACGAGGAAATTTGTCGTTTGGTGCGTCAGAATCGTGCTCTAAAAAAGAATCTTGCCAAGCTACAAGCTGACGAACGTGATAATGTACGCGATGAGGGCGTTGTCGAAGATGAAGGCGATGGCGAAGGTGCGGTAGAACGTGATGGTAGAAGTGATTGTGGTGTCGGTGGCGGTGGCTATAGTAGCGACGACAAAGAGACACCGTTACTACTCGAAGACTGTTTAGTGCTCGAAGCTTTGCAATGCATTAATTGTAGAAAGCAATTCTATGACATTGATAACAAAGAAGGCTGGACACAGATTAAACACTCGAAGGATGGCTGTAGAAAAAAAGGTAAGGTGAAGGAACGAATAAACTAAGCTGAGTCGCACTGACCTAAACTTGACTGATCTTAATTAAGCTGAACAGAACTGTAACGATCTGAATCAAACTGACCTGGAATGATCTGAACCGAACTGAACTGAGGTATTGTATCTTAATGAAACCTTAGTGAACCGAATTAATTTAAAGTAAACTGAACAAACCCGATCTAAACTGAACTGTACTGGATTAATCATATTTGAGCTTTTTAGATTCGCAATAAATCACCGATCGGAACAGAGCATAACTGTATGAAGCTGCACTGTATTGAATTTGAATCTATGAAACTCTTTTCATTATCATAATAAATCCGTAGAACTTGAAAATTACTGCTTATTTTACTCTCTTTTCTATTATTGCAGATGACCATACTACTGAGCACGGCTCATCGAGTGATGATACAGTCTCATCGTCGTTTTACGGAGCCCGACGAAGTGTACGCTACACCAGCAAGCGAACCGCTGGTACTTTTCGTGATTATATGCGTTCACGTTCAATGAACATCGATGATGCGGCGTTGGACCAAAATTCCGAAGAAAATACGAGCACGATAAGTCGTGATGATTCGCAAACGAGCTATGAGAAAATTAATATCTACTCACGTGCTATTGAACGTATGCATGGAGTAAAATGTGAGAGTGAGCGTGATTTGGAACTGAGCGGTATAGAGGCAACAGCGACAACGGAACGTTCAGGATCACGTTTGAGTAATAAGAGTAACAACAGTGTAACTAGTGGACGAAGTAGTAATAGTAGTTGTGGTAATAAAACAGCGGCACCGCAAAATATTGAAGAAGATGATGGCATATTTTCACCCACTCAGGATGACGACTTCGATGAAGCCGATGATTCTGCGGAAACAGGACGTGGCATAAAAATAGTTTTACGTCGTTCTGCAGAATTTTCAGAAGCATCACCGAAACAGGTATATGAAACATCAACGGATGATTGGTACGCTAGTGCTTCAGATCAGGAAGAAATTGGTACAACGGCGGCTTCGAAGTCATATGGTCATGGTGCTGTAAATCCTGTACTGGAATGTGTAAATCAAATATTGCTACAGCAATCAATGGAAGAGTCCGTTCATCATAATTCAAATTCCAACTCAATGGAGAGTTCATCGGGCAGTGAAAATAATCAACGGCTTACACCAAAATCCACACCAAATTACTTGCAGGTCAATCAACCTACGACCAACTTACCAAGACGTAGCTCATTGAGCGGACGTCGTCATTCGCGTAGCAATACTCACTCAACTGATGCAAATGACGGCGGTGGTGGTGCTAATGGTCAAATGTCCGCAACGCGTAGTGGTACCTTAGCACGTAAGCGTGTGCACTTTTCGACAAAGAATAGCATGGTGCATGTGCCACGCAACGATGATCACGATGAAAACGATGACGAGGAGAATGAGCGCGGTGTAAATGCGCATAGCAAAATGATCTCAAATTTACAACAATATCATCAAATGAATTACTATAAACAGCAAACGGCAACTGCTCCAAATATGCAAAGTGTTGCCGTGACGCCTACAAATGTTGGTGGCTTAACCGAAGTAGCAGAACACGAGCGTTTGGATACTTTGAATTATGAAAGCATTTATAGCAATGAATACGAGCCCATTGGGTCCGAGCATAATTCATCAAATTTATATGTAGATATGGAATCGACTGTTAAAATGGCGGAGCACAGCGGCGGCGGCTCCGCGGTAGTAGAAACAAAAATGCCTAAACTGCCCCCAGCATTACCGCCCAAACCCGCAAACCTTTTGAAGTTTAAGAAGTCACTACAACAGCTCGACGAAATGCCTGACGAGCATTTGCATCAGGATTGTACAGAAAGTAGTAACGACGGTGGCACTATAGCTTCCGAACCCGACTATTGTTCTATATCCGAAGTAAATGTGCGCATAACGAGCGTGCAAATTGTAGCCGACGTGCATAAACCTCCCGAATCTGAGGCAGGGGATCTGGAGTCTCAAGCAGCTGTCTCTGAATTGGATTTGGAGGTCTCTACGCTAGCTTCAGATGATACATTCGCCGCATCCCAAAAGACTGATGAAATCGAAGAGATTTTCGCTGATATACCAAAGTTACCGAATGTTGCTGCTATAATAGCGCCGAAGAATCCTAAGTATCAACAACAACAGCAGCAAAGCGATTATTTGATTATGTCACCCAAAGTAGAAACGCCAAAATTACAAAATTCACGTAATTTAGCTCTAGATATAAGTGCATCGAATGCGAGCGATTATCTGAGCATTCCACATAAATCAGCAAAGCTTAAGAGTGATGGCACGCCGCTCAAGTTACAATTGAATATTGGCACACCGGGACAGCAATATAAACGCAAGCATGTGCCCAACATATTGGCGGAGATCAATAAGCGTATGAGTCAACCCAACTCGCCGACAACACCTACTAAACTGACGACGATACCAACACCGACTAAATCGAAACAATCACTGCTGCACTCAGCGAATGCAGCGCTATTGAAGAATCTTGAAAATAGCTCACCAAACTTGCCACTGCAAGCTGAATTCGATTGGTATAATTTGGATGCAGAGTATGGTTCCGGAGGTGGTTTGCAATTACAGCAACCCGACCTGTTAAAAGTTAATGAGAATAATAGCAATATGCTTGCCGAAATACAAGAAGATCACGAGAGCATAGTAGCCGCTGCTGATGAATACAATTTGGATGAAGAATTTTCATTGGCGTGCGAGAAACAACCTGACGTGTTAGAAGAATGCGAAGAGCGAAGCGATGGCAGTGTTGAGGCTGAACAGCTGCTGCCACTCCTCACTGAAGCGGTGAATTCAAATACGCTAATAAAGCTGCAAGCTAATGCCGCTTTGAATGCTGCAATTTGCGAGGCTGTAAATTTTCCATTATTTAGCGAGAATTCGCCACTGGTAGCAACACAAGCGTTACCTAATACCAAGGCTAAAAAGATGAAAAATAATTTAGCCAACTT
Source organism: Toxonevra muliebris (assembly GCA_963691655.1). Classification (NCBI taxonomy): domain Eukaryota; kingdom Metazoa; phylum Arthropoda; class Insecta; order Diptera; family Pallopteridae; genus Toxonevra; species Toxonevra muliebris. Next base: position 30,659,639 of record OY829329.1, read on the forward strand.
TGAGAAATTTATTGAAGGTTCGGGCTTGAGTACAAAACCGTTACCTAGCAAACGCAAAATCTATTTTGCAGGACCATTTGTGTGATATGAAAACGCAGAGAGAAGGGATCGACGAAAGAGAGACAGACAAACATACAGTGACGGAAATACATGTTTATAACTTTCAAAAGCATATTAGGTTTATATATTTTTATTTTTGCTACGGAAAAGACTTGTTTGTAGTTTATAGTGTTTTCAAACTTAGTAAACCCAAAAGCGTTTGCTAAATTTATTAAAATTTTTTATTTTTAGCGTGCTAAAATAGAGTGCGCTTTTATTTTTGTTTCAATTTAAGTTTTATTTTAAATCATTGTTATAATTTTATATTAGTAAAAAAACAAATGGAAATTCTTTCATATGATCTTTGCTCATGTTGAAAATTTTGTCTCTTCAATTCGTCAATAGTATTTTAAATAAAAAAACTATGTATTTCTTTCATGCTAATTTAAGTTGAAAATATATTATAACTACAAAAGTTTTTAAATTAATTTCTTGTATATCTAATGATTTTGTTTTTACTAGTATTCTTTCCTAATAAAAACCAATTAAGTTTCTACATAAATATACAAAAAAATTATTAAAAAAAAAATCTGTAAAAAGTAAATAGTATAAAAAAAGCAAAAAAAAATTTAATAAAAAATGTATTAAAATTTTTTAGAAGAATAAAAATAAATACAAATCTTATACATACTTACAACATATGCTTTTAATTCATGTGTTAGAAAAATAAATTTTTTGCTCTGGGCTTTGCTTTTTCTTTGAATGTGCGACTTAAAACTTCCATATATAAAATGTGAACTAGGCAAATGCTACAAAGACCAATGAATCCAGAACTCCCTACAAAGTGGATGCAGATAAGACTGCTCCCAAAAAAATACAATTGAACTATCGAATACATTTTCTACAAATTTCTCGCTCTATTTAGTTTAAAAAAAGTGCCGAAAGAGTAGGGCCTGGGGAACTGAATCTTTGTTATGGGGTTATATAAAGTTAGGCTCAGAAAAAGGTTGTGATTTTCGCAAATTTATTTTGCTGGTTTAATCAATAAGAATGAAAATAGTTACAAACCTTATAATTACTATTAGTACTTTTTCAAGCACTGGTACTCAGAACTCAAGTATTTGTTAAGTGGATTCCATTCTCTATCTGAGAATCGAAACCGTTGAACTGGTCCTTCGAGCATTTAAGAACTGAGTCAAGGAAGTGACTCATTTTATTAGAACAATCCATTTGGACATTTTTTTAGAATTTAACCCCATTTAGGAATCGAACCTGGGGCAGCTGGAACTCCAGTCTAGCACTTATTTACCAGGTCACGGGGTGGCCCTAAACAACAACAATAACATCAGTCAAAAAATAATTTTGAGGGGAAGGCTATAATTTTTTTTTATTACTTCTATTGTATGATTAACATTTTTTTTAAACTAGCTGGACTTCTCCCAGCTTCACTGTTCAACAAAGTTCAGATAATACCGTGCATTTTTTGATGTTTACGTCTGAAAATCTATTATTGGAAAAGATGTAAGGAAAGTTTTTGCCTAACACTGCAAAGTCATAACCTTTCTCCTAATTGGTCTTATTTGACCGAAATTGTAAGTATATTCAAAAACTGGCATTTGGAGTAGAAATTGGATGTGAATATGTGAGAAAAAATGTGTATTTTTGAATATAAACTAGGGTCTCAGAACATGACAAAGCCTTAAATCCATCCATTTCTGCGATAAGGAGCGAAAACCGGGGAAAAACGATTTTCAACGTATTTTACTAAAAAAACATAACACAAAATATTAATTTTGTCATGTTCTGAGAACCTAGTTTATATTCAAAAATAAATATTCTCACATATCCACATTTTGAAGTATATGGAAATTTCGTCTGAGGACACTGGTATTCCGGAAAATCTTTTAGAAAGTTGTGCTTATTACTGCAAGCAATTTTGTCAGGATTTAAAATAAATGTGGAAAAATTCAAACTGCCCTTCCATAATGGATGAGCAAATGAAAAGAATTGCAAAACAATTTGCGCAACCGCTGTGCAAAGCTATGCGTAAAGTGAAATTTTAAATAAACGTTTAAGATCGCTGAGATAGTTCATTGCCCAGCAAACAATTGACTCTTATGACTCTTATTTCAAAGGTTTACACTCACAATGTGTTCATTAAACGCTCATGAAAGAACGGAGAAAGAAAGTTTTTTCCCATAATAGTGGTCGTTCTTTATGAACTGTAAAAATGAGTCCAAAAAATCTTTTAGTTCTACTATTTTAGAGTTTTCGAAATCAGAAAAACCGCAGAGAAAAGTCAAAAAAGAACGAAAAAATATTCCAAAGAGACGACATCAAGAATCAATGTGAGGATAATGTGAGGATAAGATAGGGTAAAAAGAAAGAGTGTGATAAGCATAAAGCAGAAGGAAAAAGAATCAAAAGATAATGTTGGAAGAGCCAAAAAGAAAGATTATGAGAGGAGAAAAAGACGAAAAAAATAGTCAAAAAAGAGATCAAAAGAACCAGGTCAGGCTGCCAAATATTTAAAACCCATTTATAATTAATTGTAGATTTTTTATTTATCTAAACAATAAAAAATATATACTTAAAAAATTTTGAAATACAACACAGAAATATTTTTCATGTAAATGTCAAATCAGCACTGCAGTCCAAATAGAATTTTACATTATTCGCAAGTAAAAAGAGATCATTTGCCGTTGACCCTTCAAAAACGCTCCTAAGAAATGATTTATTTTCCAAAGAGTAGAAATTATCATAAAGCATACAAATATGAGGGGGCGCAGAAAATGTTTTTAAAAAAGATTTTTTTAGAGTCAGAATAGAATGTTGATATTGTTTTCTGGGTATATATTATACAATTAACGATGTGTGCCTCTTAACTTTTCAAAGAGCGGAATGATGTGTGTACATAGAATTACAATTACATACATTGGAGAAAATAAATATTAAAAGTTGAAATATGATGAAGAAATTTGTTTTATTAACAATTAATTTTTTAATCTGTTTTGGCTATAAGATCATCCTTGTATACTTCTGGCTGATAGAATTCTTTAACACATGCTTCCACCATTGTTTTGAATTTTTGACGTACTTTTTCCCAATCCTTTTCCTCTGGTTTGGCACACATTTCGGCATAGTATTTGATTTTTGGTTCAGTACCACTAGTTCGTATCGTAAAGATCAAACCATCTTCAAATGTGAAAGTAATCATTTGTGAGCTTGAGCTAACAGGTAGTACGGCTTTGCCATCCTTTTGTGAGGTGTCTACGCCTGTAGTCAAATCACGCACATTCTTAATACTATATCTATTAAGTATTGATGCAGGATACGTATTTGCTTGGCCATTATCATAATGCCGCAAGCGTTCAAAAATGCTAGCAATTATTTCTGTCTTACGGCAGAAGAAGTAGGAACATTTGTTGCAGTGATAACCATATTTTGTATAAATTTCATTAAGCATTTGAGTAAGTGTTAGGTTTCGTGTCGCCAAATACGAAGCCATTGTTGCCGCATGGCAGGCAGCACTTATACCATCCTTATCCAATACATTGGTGTAGAACATATAGCCGATCGATTCTTCAAATGCGAAGATTATTGTTTTAGCTCTTCCCATAAGTTCTATGGCACGATTTCCCATCCACTTGAACCCGGTTAAAGTTTCCTCAAAATTGAAACCTTCGACTTTAGCCATAGATCCTAGTATTTTTGAGCTAACAGTGCTTGCCAGCATGTAACAAGTTGAGAGACCTACTTCGGGATGTAACTCCTTGTAGTTTTGCAATGCCCACCAACCAAGTAATGCGCCAAGTTCGTTACCATTAAATACTTTCCACTCTTGTGTTTTTTCATCTAATTCTGCACACGCAAAGCGATCTGCATCTGGATCATTAGCCAAAATTATATTCAACCCAGATTTTTTTGCTTGTTTCATTGATAGATCTAAAGCACTTTTACCTTCTTCAGGATTTGGAAATTTCACAGTAGGAAAATCGGGATCTGCATCCTTTTGCTCTTCCACTGGAATTACAGGCTTCAAGTTGGCTTTTACAAATGCTTCTTCAATAAAAGGAAAGCCCACGCCATGCATTGCAGTGTACACGAAACGTAGTTTACTGTTGCCATTTTCCTGCAGAAATTTGTCCGGCAAGTCAGTTCTCAATTTTTTATAGTAGCTTTCAGATACTTCATTATAAGGATTCTCCAATAGAGAGTTCCCTTTCAAAACTTGCGTATCCCATGAACTCTCTTCGGGCGTTAAGTGCTGCAGTATCGACTTTTGAATACCATTGTCATGAGGCGGAATTATTTGGGCTCCATTGCTCCAATAAACTTTATAGCCGTTGTCTTCTTTGGGATTATGTGAAGCAGTCACCATAACACCAGCCAAACATTTCTTTTCTATAATACCAAAGGGGATAAATGGTGTTGCAACCATTCTGTCATAAAGCCACACCTTAATTCCACGTTGCACGAAAACACAAGCTGTCAGTTCAGCGAAACGTTTGCTATTGTAACGGCCATCGTAGCCGATAACGATACCGCGTTCAGTTTGGTCTTTCTTGTCTGGAAACTTCTCACATACATATGCACAAAAACCTTGCGCAGTCTGCACAATGACAAGGTCGTTCATGCCATTAAATCCACCGCGCATGCAGGCACGTAAGCCAGCAGTACCGAATTCAAGTCGATTCACCAAGAGCTGTCGCAGCATATCCCAATCCTTTTTCTCTACTAGGTTTTTAATTTCTTTCAGCGTTTTACCATTCTTATCCCATTTCAACCATTCTCCGATCTTCTGGTCCAAAACAGAATCACCTGAATATTGTTGGCTTGCCATATCGATTCAGCTTCGTACGTTATTATTCAATTTAATGCAAGTATTTTCAAGAGAGTTAATTAAATTTATTTGACGAAGTCTAATACTTTCACCTACTATTTGATTAAATTTTGACAATTAGAACATTGTTGTGTTGGTTTGCTGTTCCAAGTTAATAAAAAAAGCAGTAACTCACCAGTTGCTTTTCTTTGTACATATTCTTGACGCTTGACGTTGGCGTTCTTATTGTGTTTATTCTCTCAGAAAAACTCGGCGCAAGGGTCGGCTGCTTTGGTTGTGCTTATACTAAGGATGCCACTTTTCGGGCTTTTAAAAATCCCGGGATTTTCGGGTTTTAAAAAGCAATCCCGGAATCTCGGGATTTCGTTTTTCTTAATTCAGCAAAAACTCAATGCTAAAATTTGCCATTGCATTGAATTAGAATGTGTGTAATATTTTCGAGCATTTTTTTTTTTTTGAGGTTTGTAAAGCTTTTTCCTTAAAGTTTAAAAATTTAAAAACTTTGTTTATTAGGCAAATTTAAAATATTCGCTGCAATTTCCAGGAGTCAGCACATTCATATGTAAAAAGTCTTTCGTCCAGCGAAATTGAAATAATTTAAATTTTGTTTTCTTCGTACAAAAACTTCTTGAAAGAAAAACGCAGTAACTTTATATTTATTAATTTGCAAATGCATTTCACAAAAAGCTTTGTTAAAGCTAGCTTTTCAGATTTATTTTGGTTTTATTCCAATTATACTCTATAATTGTAATACGTATTTAACCCTTTGACGCCAGAATTATAATGGGGCTTGAGAGAAACCTTTTGTTGTAAAATTATGGTTCCTTAGGTCTTCCACAAGCATGACACCAAATTTCTTGCTTCTACATTGATTTGTTTATCCTTTATTAAAGGTTAAAAAAACAGCTTTGAAGCTGTAGACAACCACTGGATAACTCCTTTTCTCCAATTTTTTGATTTTCATATTTTCTTATCTTTTATAAACATATCTGATAAAAAAATTCCGGTTAATAATAATTTAATGCATTATTTTTCAAAAAATAGTACAAAAGATTTTACTAAAAATTTTTGCACTTAGGTTTTTTGCTGGACTTCAAAGACAAAACATTGAACAAAATTACTTAAGCAAGAAATTTCAAATATTCGGCAAACAGCCAACTTGAAGAATACCTGACAGAACCGAATACAAATAGCGTTGATAGTAATATCTGTTAAACATTTTATTTATGTCACATAAAAGTGAATGTTGCATATACGCAACATTGGGTATGAAAGAGTTAATATATATATATATATATATCACAAAAAATACACGAATGTTTATACATATATCGATGTTATGAGAAGAAGTTAGTATACATATTGATACATAAAGATATTCAGTAGGCTGACAGTGTTGAGGCCTGCAGACGAGTAACCCTTTTCTGCCTCAGTACTTTTTGGTTAAATTGTTAAAGCCTTTTGGAGATAACAGCCCCTGTTAGCTAATTTTTCTTTTAAGATTACTGCTTCATTTACCTCAACTGTTGTGGTGTTCTCTAGAAGTAAGACTGTTCTACGCTGATTTATTCTTTCTACTAGTTTAGCAAATAAGAGATTGCTCAAAATGATCTTACTTTGTTTTAATTTTTCAAGCAAAAAATTTAATTCTAGATCGCATTTTTATCAATCCAATTTTAACACTTTAAAAGGGCATATTTTATGGTCAAAATTCAATTGCACATGTATACCGAGATTCACATCGATTAATCGCGGAATTTTCGGGAGTCCAAAAAGGACGGGATTCCGGGGCCCCAAGCATTCCTAGTAACTTAGCGTCTATTGTAAATTATAATAGATCTGCTCGCATATAAAAATTTGTGCAAATTATCATCAATTTCGTTCTAAAGGCGTTCGTTTAACCAAAAAATTAGAGCAAAGTGACAGTTTGCTGTGAGAGAACTTGCAAGTTTTTACTGGATACATTTGTACTAGAAGGAATTTACGAACAAAAAAATATATGATTGATGGAAGAAGTAACTAAATAACCAAAAAAAAAAGTTTAAAAGTTATTGAAACATGTTCACATTAACTTGGAAGTTTTTAGTTTCCTTTTCACATCCTCTACGGTCATTTCTGATCTGCTTGATTTCAATTACTCAGTAATGCTCGCCGAACTGTGTTGTATAAAATTGGGTTCTTATTTTTTTAATGTAATAGCTAATTCACACAGAGCCCAAATTGAGCAATTTCAACACCCAATTTCAATTTGAAATTGAAGTCATTCACACGGAGATTTTCTTTTTCTTACACAATTTCATTTGGCAGTTCAATTTTGTTGTCATGAAATATGAAGAACATTACAGAAAGCATAAATTATGTGTGAAGAGAATAGTCGAAAACAGCTGATGCTTTTAACCGCTGAAATCTCATCTTCAATACACCCACGATTGGAAAAAGATACAAACGTTCGTGCATTATAATAAAATGTAATATGCATATTGTTGTACATTTTTACAGAAATGCACAAAATGCTTCTGGAAAATAGATTGCTTCATTCACTTGGCAAGTTTTGAAAATTTGTGTGGAATGCTCTAACATATAGAGAAACAAGATTCGAATATGTGCAAATTGATCCTATTGCAAAAGCGTGTGGCAATAGCTTTCTATTCTTAAGGTCATCTGCGGAATCTTTCCGGCGTTGGAAGCCTCCTTCCGGCCAAAAGTTGTGCCCCTTCGGACCACACACTTTTTTTTTGCACCTTATTTTTTTCATTGAAAATAAGGAAATATTTTATACTTGAAATCATGGAAAGGTCGATCATTATTAAATAGCCAAAAAATGCAATCGCAAAAAGTGCTCGAATTGGTGGAGTATTTCACTTCTTCTGACGATCATAAAAATTCTAAGCCAGCTTATACTAAGCAGAACATCGGAGTCGTTGAGCAAAGTCTTTACAAACCCATGTTAGGCTGGAAACAAAAATACGCATATTTGACGCTTGTATAAAATAGATCGTGTTATATGAATGCGAGGCCTGACACACCACAACTGGTAGAGATTCGCAAGAGCAAATACGGCTGGCGGGGGCACACTAGAATGGAATCCTCAAGGCTCAAGATTGAGGAGCAAACCAAGAATGACCTGGAGAATAACGCTTTTTCAAGGAACAAGAAAAACAATAAGAGAATTACAAGCGATTGCACGTAACAAAGATAAATGGAAATCTTTTGTTAATTAACTTTGTAAATGACTATGTTTATAATTTTCTTAAATTGTAAATACCTCCCAAACAAATAATAAATAAATAGATTTGACAGCTATTTTCTGATAGTGATATGCTTTTCATCAAATTTTTACTAATACTTATCGATTAACAGCGTTGTCTTCGGATACCAGTGCAATTTCAGCAGAATTTTAATGAATTTGAGCAAGGCAACTCAATTTCGTTTGGCATTTATTTCTATAGCGAAATTGAGCAACTTGAACTCAATTTCAGCTAAAATTGAGAAAGAAGCCGAAATTGCTCAATTTGGAGTCCGTGTGGATGGGCTATAATATAAAAATATACATCGTCGTCGTTCAAGCAGAAATTACTAAGTCCAAATTAATTTTTTTAATAGAATCCGTATAAATTAGCTTCTATAATTCGAATGACATAATAAATTAGATTTTTGATGATCCAGTTAAAACGTATACTAATATGTGTATCAGTTTGGTAATTTTTTAAGTTTTGCCAGTGTTCGTAAATATAGCACCATGCACTGCATAAACTAACTTCATCTCAGAAATTAAAAAAGTGGACTTAGTGAATTCTGCAATAACGACGATGATATATTACCAGCAGTATGTTGAGTGAATAGTAAAAAGTGTAATATTTCAACTTAAAAAAAAATGTGTACCTAAATATAAATATATATACCTCGCTCACACGACAAAACAGTAATCTTGGTTATTTAATTTGAAATTAAATTTAAAAATCAAGTAGTATTATTTATACTCAGCAGCTTCACCCTGAATGCATTATGATTTCTCGAGAAAGATCGTAAGTTATTTGGCAACGCATTCCAACAGCGTGCAGTTCGAACTTGAAATGAACGTTCGAAAACGGAAGATGAGATTCATGGCAATTGTAGTTATAATTTTCTTGTAGACCGTGAGAACTTAAGTTTTTGATAAAGACGAGGTGGAGTTTGCGCTTTTATAAATTTGAATATATTCATCAACAACCGAATTCTGATAAAACACTGGAATCTACACTTCAAAAACTTTTGAACAAATGAGGATATATGTTCCCTTAAACGAATTCCATAGACATAACGAACGATTTTATGGCAAAGCATCACAATCATTTTCACATTACATGAAACTTTCATTCCATAGATTATATTATACATTAAAAGTCCGTAACTAATTTTTTACACAAAGCGTAATGGTAATTACAGATTGGTGCTATAAAGTCTCCTTAGAGTTGCGCCAATTTTACGGGGTAGTTCATTAATGTGAACATCAAAGGTTAATCTGTTATCAATTATGATTCCCAAACATTTTAGTTTGTCAACAATCTCAATTGGCTGGCCATTTAATAAAATATTAATATTAGAGTTACATGCATTAAATTTTATTGTTTTAGTTGAATTAATGCAAAAAGAGTTTTATGGCATCCATTGAGCAATATTATAAAGATTATAATTCACAACAAACTTCAATACGTCAATGATTTTCATCAGCAAAGAGAAATGGTGAGCATGAGCAAGGTCAATACATTCAATATAGCCATTTAATTATAAAGTAAACAGAAGGGAGGACCAAGGACAGGAGTTCAGTTGATTCTACACCTTCACAAAGTACATATTGTTTCCGGTCGGATAAATAGAACTGTACCAGCCGATACGCAGTATTAGAGAAATTTAAATGTGTTTTCAATTTGTAAACTAATTTAACATGGTCAATAGTGTCAAACGCTTTAGATAGATCGAGAGAGACAAGGATACATATTCTATTAGAATTAATGTATTCTCTAATGCCAGTCAGGCTAAGTAGGAGCGAAGTAATATAGTATCCGTCACGAAATCCAAACTGATTAGTGTTGAGTAGAGAACGTTGATTAGTTTACGACACAATTTAGTCTTCATTAATGTATTCAACTACTTTAAAAAGCGTAGGCTTAAGGATATCCAAGCTAGTGGAGCCACCCTTAAGTATTGGTACAACATGTGACGTTTTCCAAGCAGCTGGAAACTTAAATGTTGTTAAAATAGTATTAACAACGTATAATAAATGTTTTTGAATATAGTAGTGGTAGTAAAATTTTTAAAAATTTTGGAGGAATGCAGTCATTTCCAACTGATTTAGATTTTATTTTTAAAATAGCAGCATACAGCTCATTGAGATTATACATTTGAATAAGAGGCAATTCTCGTTATCTGTGTATAAGTCAGAATTAAAATTAAATGGGCTAGTCGTATCTGAAAGTTGGTTAATAAGAAATTTTCTGTTTATTACATCGGCATAATGAGTTGGAAGTGAATTATGCATGCAAAATAAATTAGGCCGTGCACAAAGTTCACGTAAACTCATTGATTTAAAGATATCAAAGAGGTTATAATTGAAAACTCTTATGATAATAACGTTAATACATCTTATTAGATGATCACCCACCAGCCTTTCAAAAGACATAATGTCACCACGAGACAGATAAACAACACCCAGTAATGTCGTAATAGAGTTTTGACAAATCTCAATAAAAAGTGACTTACAAACACCATACTCAGTAGTTTGAAAAACTTTTTTAAGTTCAAGTTTCTTAGAGATAAAAAACCAAACTCCACCAAACCAGATCAACAGCTTGATCAGATACATAGGACTTAAGCCAAGTGTCAGAGACACCAAAAACATCTAAAAAGCAACCGCTGAAAATACATCTTATCTCCTTTAATTTCCATGACGGAGATGAAGGTTTGAGACTCTGACAATAAATGTGTCCTACATTCAAGTTCCCTACATAAGGAGCAAGTTTAAAACAAAGCTCTGAATTGTCACTGCTAATAGGACTGAGATTTAAATTAGGTAATCCCATATTCATTATTTATGATTGTGTTGTGAGGAAGCTGTAATAGAAATATATAAAAACCATAATAATTACAAACTAAGTATAAACGAAATAATACAAAACGTTTATCTACAATATAATTCATTATTCAAAGAGAAAGAGGTACCAGTAATCGAACAGTGCTTCGTTTATAAAAGATATTGTAAATATAAAATAAAAAAGGGGAACAATAGAAATTCATGAGTTTCAATAGAATGTTGAGTGCTTACTAATTCAAATGGCCTTGAACCCTGATAAAATAAAACAGAGAGCACAGCCAACCCAGAAAACAAGCAATGTGTTGCCAACCCAGCAGCCCCCTTTTAGCTACCCAGAAAACTCCTTGCAATAATCAGACTCTACCTTGCGAGCAGACTCAACCACCAATTTACTCAATGCACCAATTTATGAACACTATGCAAACAATGATGCAAGAGATGATGAGGAATCAGTCCCTGCTTCTTCAAGCAACTTTATCTAAATAATATTTGGAATAAAATTACGTCACTGGAATGCTAACAGCATAAGCCAAAGCAAACTAGAGCAAAAAAAATTTCTACACAAAAATGGTAATGATGTCATGCTTATATACAAGAAACCCAAACGGAGAAGCATGTGGTGGTACAGCAATTCTAGTTAGAAACAGAATTAAACTTTACCCTCTTGAAGAATTTTGTTAAGAAAATATGCACACAACAGCAATTTCTATTCAAGAAACTGCTGGTAGTCTTACTGTCCACTAATTTCAGCATAACAGATAAGCAATTCAGAAAATTCTTTGCTACTCTATTGCCCAAATTTATAGCTGCCGGTGATTCTAACGCGAAGCATACCTTTTGAAGCTCCAGACTTACTGCCCCAAGAGGTAGACAACTTTGGTCACCTATTTTGCAAGATAAATTAGATGTAATATTGCACGGACAACCCACTTGTTGGCCGACCGACCCCCGAGAAATATCCGATTTGATCGACTTTGGTGTCACAAAAAGCATTAAACGACATCAAATTAAGGCAGAATAATATAGCCTAAAACTAATTTAAACATTGAGACTGCAGTAAGCGATTTTACCCAAATATTGAAGCATGCTGCTGAAATCGCAACACCCCAATCTAAGCCCAAAGATTATGTATTAAACTCATCAAATATGATAACGACCCTAGTTAATGAAAAAAGAAGACTAAGGAGAGAGTGGCAGACCTACAGATCCCCAAATCTTAAAAAACAATGAAGCAGTTGTACCCGGAAACTTCGCAAGACCCTACAAAGCATCGTCTCAAACTTCACGAAATTAATGACTTAATTAATGAAATAAACACTCAAAAATCACCAGGAGTGATCATATAAATGGCAAAATGATCAAAAAATTATCACAAATTACTGTTAAACATTTATTGCATATCTTTAACAGTAGTTGGCGCATTGGCTACTTCCCTACTAAGTTGAAATTTTCTCGGATAATAATGGTACCCAAGCCTGGCAAAGACCCTTCAATGGTTAGCTCATATAGACCAATAAGCCTGATACCCATATTCTCCAAATTGCTAGAAAAACTCTTAATTAAAAAAATTCGACCAATACTACTCTAAAAGCTAACAATACCCACTCATCAATTTGGGTTTAGAGAAAAACACGGAACTGTGGAGAATGTGCACAGAATTGTTTCAGAAGTACGTAAAGCATTTGAGGAAAAACAGTATTGCTCGCTCAGGCGTTTGACAAGGTTTTTCATGAAGGCCTCTTACACAATGTTAATAAGCTACTACCCAAAAATACCCATACAATACTAAAGAGCTACCTGACAAACTTTTCTGTCAAGTGCAAAGCATTAAGTCAATAAGCTACCCAATCGCCGCCGGTGTACCCCAAGGAAGTGTCCTTGACCCACTACTCTACCTGATATACACCTCATATTTGCCAACAAAACATAAGTTACTCACTTCCACATTCGCTGATGATATAGACATTTTAAGTACCCACACTGACCCGTCAACAACCACTAAAAATCTCTAGGATCACCTTGGTACCATTGAAGATTGGTTGGCGACATGGAAAATTAAGGTCAATGAATCAAAAAGTGCTCATCTTACTTTTGCATTGAGGAGAGGAATTGTCCACCTCTGACCCTTAATAACTGCTCTATTCCCCAAAAAAAAGTATGTTAACTATCTCGGTATTAATATCGATTAAAGAAAATACGCATTTTTTTCTTAATTTTAGCGGATTTTGAAAAATAAAAGTTGGCCACACTGCTTCTCTGAGTAATTTTTGACAAAATTATTTTTCATGATAGTTTTTTAGGAGACTATGAAAATTAATTTTGTTATTTGAAGTTATATATAAAAAGGGTAAATGAACCAATGTAGTCATCACAACAACAATGTATATATGTAGACGGGCAAATCGGACGGCCGTTTCGGAATCCGCCCCAATTCCTCATCAGTGATCTTAGTGATAGTTCTTAATCTTTCAATATCCTATATAAGCCAGTAATATATGAAATCATAACCCACGGATTTCCACTGATGTTACGCGCTGGGTTACTTGAATCTAAATAAAACTAAACTTTATTCTATATCCGACTATTGAGAACGAGGCGGCATGTTTGATGGTCTTCGGCTAGTCTATCGGCTGGGTCGTAGTTCTTGTCCTCAATACTCAGTAACGCGCAACTGAAGAAAATTCATCATGCCATATTGTTGGTAAATACCTATATAGACCTAGTTCAAATAAAAAAAAGTAACAAAACAGTCTCAATTGCAAAATATTATAGAATCCCGAACTGATGATTGATGGTATTATCATCTGGAGTGCACTTGCCCCTACCCTATCTCCTATGGCAGTCAAAACACTCAGAATTTATTGACTGCCCCTTTAACAAAAAATAATAATCTTTCTTCAATTAAACACAAACATATTTTGCATTAGTATTACCTCCATGGTTATATTCAAAAATTCATTTTAACTTACTTAATAATATGTACAATACTTAGGATTATTGATATACGCATTTTAATTCTAAAGATACAAATTAAATTTTATAATATGTCAATAGTAGTATTTGTTTCATATTTAGTAGTATTTTCTTTTTTAATAGCGTTAGCAACACTGTTTCATTTATGTTACTCTTAAATGAACAACAGCAAATTTAATGAGAACATAGAAAATGAGAGAGTATGAAATTGAATTGAATGTTAAAAAGAAGTAAAATGCAAGACGTAAATACTCATGTTAGTAACAGAATATGTAAAAAGTGAAATGAAAAGATACGAAATTTCACAGATCAATGTAATACCTAACAGTGAGATATTTGCATAATTGTATTTTTTTTTTATATTAAAATGTACTAACTACTATCATTAAGTACTAATTTAAGTACTAAAATGTATTGAAATTATAATAGAAAAGAAAAACTTACGTTGAACTCCATCGATGCGATTGGCCAAACGACGTCGACGAAATCGGTGTGATTGTTAATATTTGTTGGTAGATTTTAAGTATATATAATAGTAGTATCGAACATAGTTTTATATGTATCTCAAATTAGAATTTAAGTACATTACAAATTATTTAAACTTAATTACTTTTTAAAATTATTCGCATTTTACTTTACTATATTAGAACTTTAAGAATTATTACTAACTTTTCTATATTTACTTAAATATTTATAAATTCATGTTTTCTTTAATATTATTAATATAGGTTTTTAATTAATATAAAATATAAAAATTTAAAATAAAAATAGCCAAAATAGGAAATTAAGAATGTTTCGTATGCGAGCCATTTGATAGTAATGTAGTGAATAGAAGTTAGGTTAAGTTAAAGTTTTACTGTATAATGTTCCCACATGTAGTAAAGTAACTACACGTGTTCTTCAAGGTCAAAAGTAGGGCTTTATGAGCGTTTTCAGCGATTAAGTGTAAAATATGGTAATTTTTGTAGTGGCAAAACAAGGTTTAATGCACCCGTGGAGCTTCAAATCCGTTTTGGGTCCACATGTCTTAATGGCACGCAAATGAAATTTGTGAGAAATAGCCGGGTTAAAATAACTGAAAGAAAGTTTCACACATTTTTTCTATATTGCACCCTTTTTAATGTTCGATAATTTGCATATACTTACAACTTAGCCCTTATTAGAAATATGCAGAAAACTTGACTAATTTTCTTTCCAGAAAATTGTCTTAAAAATTTAACACGCACTGTACTGGCTGTACTTTAAATTATAAATTAATTTAACTTTAAATATTTAATAAACTTCTTTACTGCTCGACTTCTACTAGTGGATTGATTTAGAAATTATGTTCATAGTTTAGTTCAAGGCTATGAGTTAATTTTTCTATGGTCCCGTTATATTTATTTAGTGTTCCTTTAAATTTAGTTGGCATTACTACATCTGAACTACCCTACCTGCGCATATACTATATGCAGTAAGTCACTAAAATTAATGCATCATACATCTGCATGCCAAAGGTAGCGAGTGGATATCAATGTTAGCGAATGATGTGATAAAGAAAAACAAGGTAACTTAGCGCTAGTGGTTCAGGAGTGGCTAACCTTTTGTTGCGTGTCAATAGGGAAATTTTATTTTCTTATTTTATTTCGGTATTAGTATGCACGAGTAAATAAAATATTTAGATTTTTTCTTTTGATTTTTTTTATCACATATAAGTAATTCCTAACACTGAATAGAGATATTGAAAGAAACTACCAGTACCTTTCTATATACTTATGTTGTTCTTTTTTCCCATTGTAGCTAGTCTGCATAACAGTTCATTATTTGAAAGTCTAGTATATGAGAAAATGTTTCTAGGTGTCATTTTTTCTGAACGGGCCCCATTCGATCAGTTCATGATAGTTTATTAGGAGACTATGAAAATTAAATCTAGATGTTAATTTTCAAAGTCATGACTTAAGTTCATGTCAATTTCGGTTTTTGAAGTTATATATAAACAGGTTAATGAACAAATTAATTATATTGACAGGTTAATGAACAATAAAATTAGATTTTAATGAGTTCAATGAGTGGATTTTAAAGAACTTCCGACGCTATTATTTTGGAATTGGCTAAACCGATTTCAAATCTGATAATTGATATAACATGATAATGTAGCACTTCTGGATCTTCTGGAATAAAAATGTAGTTACACTAATAAATGTAAAGAGAACAAAATATTCAAAATAAATTTGTATATAACAAACAATTTTGAAAAAGGTGTAAAGAATGTAGAATGTATTATTTATTTAAGACTGTTAATGCAACTATATTATTCACTTTCCTGTTGTAGCTTTTTGAATACAGCAGACGTAAATAGGTTAAGCTGACAAAAAATTAGAAAAACAATTTCGTCAAAAACACGGTTGCCACTTACTCATTTTATTTTGTACCAATATTTACAAAAAAATTTACCAAATGGGGGAAAAATGTACAATTTTTTTCATATAGAATAAATAACTTTACTAAAAACTTTTTGTCAGTTTATTATATAACATTATATTAATCGGAGTATTGAATTCTAATTTATTCCTTAATTGTTTTTTTTTTATATTAGACTAAAGTCAAAAAATTTTCTTTCAGCATTAGCTGAGCTATGAGCTCATTAACATGAATATCAATTTAGTCAATTCTTCAACCCACATTTCGTCTATTTCATTTTTAATACAACTTACTTTTTGCCAAAAAATTACTAAGTCTGAACAATTTTCTAATTTGTAAAGTATTTTGAAAATATGTTTATAGTTCTTGATTACTATGAAAGCTAACTTTGCCCACAGAATGTACCAAATTTTAAAAACATGTACCAATGTACCAAGCGCAGAAAAATAGAAAAAAATTTACCAGTTTTGGTAGAATTGTACCAAAGTGCCAACTGTAGTCAAAAATTACTCAGAGAAGAAATGAAATACATTTATATGTTGCCAAGGAAACATACGTGTTGACAGTATCCGTTCTATGCTTTGTATCATGTACTATACGTATTTATTGGGTGTTTTTGTGTGACGTCATTGCTATAGTTTCTATGGTAGTTTAATCGTCTTCGATCTGCTTTCATATCTATTGTGAAAATTTCAGATAAATTGGAACAATAGATCGTGAGATTTGCGGAAACAAAAAAATGGCGTATCAAGTTATAATAATAGTATAGAGCAGGGGTGGCCACCAAAAATATTTTGGGAGCCAGACAACAACAATAGCAACAACAACAAATCTAAGAAATTTATTTTTTTTAAATTAAACACACAAACAACAATCCCTGATGCGATCGTGCGATGCGAAATAAAATCAACAACAACCATTTTTGTGTTTGTTGTAAAGAGACAAAAAAGCCTGTTGAGCTACTGGCACAAGATACTAACAACACAGCCAAATTTTAGAAGAATATTTGTTTTTGCATATTGTGCGCGATGCTAAATGAAATCTAAAGCTATGGATTGATTTCGGTAGCAAGAACACAAGAATACGAAATATGATCAAGGGAAAAACAAAAACAAATATTCCTAGGGCGCAATCGCATCAGCAAACAATCATAGCAATGCATTATAGGAAATTTTACCCAATTTTCTGGCCAAAATTCGAAAAATGGAGGTATCGATATGAAACTTGGTCCAGAAGTTTGTTAGATGATACGGACGCCCTCACATGAAAATAAGTTTGCCACGCCCACTTATTCTATAAGGGTGTGATATGAAGTGCTATAAAATTTGTTATGAGATAGCGAAAAAAAATGTAAGGAATCATCTCAGCAAAACGATTTTTGGCATGAGCCACTCTTAGATCGTGAAAAAGAAAAAGTATTAAAATGGGCGTAATCGGCCAACTGCCACGCCCATCTCTCATACAACAGAAAAACTATATTAGCTCTAAAATCCGTTTCAGTCAAGATATCAAAATAAAAATCATAAAAAACAGTTTTGTCTATTACAACATTTTATATTGTTCCATATTTTGTTCATATTTTACAAAAAATCTTGCAATCTTTTAAAAACTTTCAATCTCATAATAGTTTCCCCTCATATGCATTTGGTGTTTTGTTAATAAAAGTTGGATCCGCAGCCAATTCTTTTTGTTGTTTAGCTAAGAAATTATTTATTTTACATATTTATATACTAAAATGCATCGCACAGCTTCGCAAGATAGACTTGGTTAACCAATCTTGAAAAAATGCTTCAAAATGCATGCTAGCACTTTGTATTTAGCATTCATTAACTTTGACAGCTTACCCACAATTATTTAATGAACTAATTCCTCCAATTTTTTTTTTTTTTAATATGTTAATGAAATATTTTTGAATAGAAATTAAGAAAAAAAAATCTAATATCGACGCGTCAAAAAAGAAGATTTTTTTCCGCAGTCGCCATACAACAAACCAATCACAGTTTGGTATTCGGCCGTTGTCTGAGAAAAAATGGAATTTTTCAAAAATCGCAAAAAATCGCAGAGCGAAACGTAGTAATCTAACACAAAACTGAATGTCTTAAGCAATCCTAATGATTTTATTTCAAGCAATTTTTTAAAAGTCTAAATAAACTTTCACTTTCAGTATAAGGTCACTTCAATAACATGGCCAAATTTTTTTAGTTTATAAATAATCTGCTTACTATCATTATTTGTCTCCATTTTTTATTTTTTTTAAATTATAATTTTGTTTTAAAATAAATGTACTTAAACTTTGCACACAATTTATTACTCTCAAATGTTATTTGCTAACTTATTGAGAAGCAACATATTTTACAGCTGCTCGAGCAACGGTAAATCGGTTTACATAAAAACAAAACTTACACTTATTTACTTCGTTGTATTGGCTTTATGAAAAAATAAAAAATAAATAATTTTGGACAGGTCGAAAAATTGAATTTTGGTCAGCGAATTGGGTAAAATTTCCTATAGTGCAATGAAATGATTTCTGTAACGAGGCGCAAGGAAAAAACAAAAACAAATATTCTTAGCGCGCGACCGCAGCAACAAATATTAATAGCAATGAAGTGATTTCGGCATCGAGACATGCGCGCAATGCTAAATGAAAGCAATGATTGATTTCGGCAGCAAGAACATAACAAGGGAAAACAAAAACAAATATCCTTAGCGCGGGACCGCAACAACAAATATTCATAGCAATGAAATGATTTCGGTAACGAGGCAACAACAACAAATGTTCGAGGATAAAAAAAAACAAACAAAAATTCATGTGTGCTCGAAATACAACAATTCTTGTGTTTGTTGTAAAATATTTGAATACAACAAACACATGTGTTTTAAAAGAGTAAAAAGAGCCATTACAACAAACACAATTTGAAAAAGAGCCAATTGAGCTACTGGCTGGTCACCCCTGGTATAGAGTATAGAAGTATAGATATAGACTAGTATAGAAGTATAGATATAGGTAGAGATATTTTCTCCGAAGATATTCGGTTGACTTCTCTAACGTTAAAATCAGTAACTATAAAGAGATTTATATTAAAAAAAATATTCACTTTTAAAGTTTAGTTTGTAAGAAAAACTGAACTTAGGTAATTTTAATCTACGGTGACCCCAACTACTTTTTGATTGGAAATATTTTTTTATAATTTTTCCAACGGTAAATCCTATTAAAAAGACACTTATGACAATAAGTCATAACTTCTACATTATTCATCCGATTTTAGCGATCTTATGCTTAATATTTTTGTTATAGAATTAGCTCTTAAAAATATGTAAAATAATATTTTTTTTAATCTAAATGGAATAACTGAAAGTGAGAGATTTTCAAAAAAGGTGAAAAATCTAATTTCATCGTCGGTAACCAAAAAAGTTTTAATCCGATTGACACAAACAGTACATTGTCCGAAAGAAGAAGAACATACCTTTAGAATGGTTTACAGTTTATGTCAATTGGATCAACCGTTATCAAGATTTATACCAGTAACTGAAGAAAGAGCCAAAAATCAACCATGGATCAACCGTTATCAATATTTATACCAGTAACTGAAGAAAGAGCCAAAAATCAAACAAACAAAATTTCGTAATTTTGAAACAATTATTCACTTAGTTATTTATTTTTTCTTGCACATACAATAAATTCAATTAACGCCAATTTTGTTAATCATAATAAGTGCACTTATTTCTCATTTGTTTAAGATAGTGACACATTTTAGCAATAGCCTAGCTTTGCCACCAATGAAAAAATGAAAATAATATTCTCGTCTCATGCCGAAATTCTGTGGAAGTGCCTTTTGGGTATTTTATGAAATAAAAAAAGGATCAAAGAGAAAGAAAATATGAATGTAAAGCATGATCTACTTCTTGACTTACCCCGAGTAAATAGTATATTTATTTATGATATATGGTTTGGAATAAAAAATAAAGAAGATAGATCCTAAAAATTTGTTATAATACAACCGTAAAAATCAAAAGTAAAAAAATTGTGATTGATTGCAAAATAAAGTGGTATAAAATGGACAGGATGGATGATAACTATAATTGCTTGGTTTCGGTACCCAAACTATCTGCAGATATTGAAAATAAGATTATCAACAACTGGTGAATTGCTCTGAAACATAATGACTTTCTGAGATAAACACGAAGAATTAAAGATGACGAGTAATTCCATTGTTCGTATTCGATGTTAAGTTGGTTGCCTTCTCGACACTCTCCTGTCCACTCTCCAGTGGGATTTGACTGCAATTCATGTCATAAGAAAATGGACCCAACAGGTGGTGCTGGGATGGACTTATTTCGAATAAAAATTCTTTGAAGGCAAAACAGCATTTGCCGGGTAGTAAACAAATATAAAAAACACTTTCATCACTATTTCAAGCATTTTTATTTAAAATAACATTCTTTGAAGGTACCATAATTTATATTAGTTTTTTTTCATATATATATTTTTTTTTTGTTCTGACTGGTATGTATGTGCAAAGAACACAGCATTGTGCAATTAAATTCATATAATTTAGAAATAGATATATTTAATTATATATGCTTATAATATTTTCTTAAACAATTACAATTTCGTTTTTAATTAATGTTTATTTTTATGTATGTCAATAAACTGAAAATGCATTTTTTGTTTATATTTGATTAAAAATATATTTTTCCATTCAGATTTAATTTTTTTTTTTTTCACAACACACAAATGCAATTTAGTCGTCGTTTTACTTTATAAAATTTTCATAACTTTTTAACACTTCAATTTTCATTGAATTTAATAATTGAACTGCAAATTGATTTTGAGATTTTGTTTGTGGTACAATGAGGATTTGTTTTCATTTTGAAGATGAATGTGGAATGTTGTGAAATTCACTTACGAAAGAAATCTCAACAGCCTAACAAAAGAAATAATGTAGACACTAATGACAGTATCAAGTTTTCACACACTTTCATATAGAATAATTACTAAATTAAGGCGACACTGCCACATTATCTCTGAAACTCTTAACTTTCGCTTTTATAGATTCAAGCGAAAGTGTTTTACAAAACATGACAGATTGAACATTTATTTCTTTGTAAAGCTTATCAACTACTACTTAGGCATATTACTTATTTAAAATTTTATTTTTAATGACCACAAAATAAAAAGTAGGTATACACTACATAAAATTTTGTTATATTTCAAAATAGATTTTGTTGAACTCCTAAATTGTGCGCTGTACTTAAGCAGAAAATTATAAAATAAAATATCTATTTCGAAAACAGAAAACGTGCAAAAGAAATGTTAAAAACTAAACTACATTTAATAATAAATAATTTTTAATTCAAAAGCAAATCCATGCCAACATGGTTAAAAAATTTTGCAATTTCGCATTTTAAAAAATACAAAATTTAAAATACAATGCTCTCTTAAAAGTGCCGTCTTTCCCTCAACAGTCCCATTTTTTTTTTTTTGCTCTGCTCATCTTTTTTCATCCTTTAATACAAACTTGTCTTCTTCATAATACGCAAAAATTCATCCTGATTCACTTCCCCATCATTATCCAAATCAGCTTCATCGATCATTTCGCGAAGCTCCTCGTCGGTGAGTGTTTCACCCAGCTCGCGTGCAACACGCTTTAAATTCTTGAAGCTTATTTTTCCCGTATCATCGTCATCGAATAATCGAAATGCTTTTAGTATTTCCTCTTTGGTATCTTTCTCTGCCATTTTCATAGTCATCAATTGTAGAAAATCGTTGAATGAAATGCGCCCACTGCCATCTTTATCGATTTCTGCAATCATACGCTTAATTTCCTCTTTCTTTGGTTCGAAGCCCAAAGCGCGTATAGCCACCTTCAGCTCTTTCACTTCAATGAAGCCTGTACATTCATTATCGAATAGATCGAATGCTTCTTTGATGTCAGCTTTCTGCGATGCAGAGAGTTCAAATTTTGGACCCGACTTTTTGCGTCCCGTCGCTGGACCTGGCAAAGTACGTTTTGTTGCTATTGCGTTAGTAGCAATGGTGGCGTTGGAATAAGAATGTTCCATTTTATTGTTGTTTCCTTGTCGTTGATGTTGACTGAGGTTTGTTCCAAACTAAATTGAATTGCACTTTGATAAAATTTTCAAATGTTTCCCAAAGAAAACTCTTACCTTCAAGCTTCGATAAAATGAAATTAGTTTGCTCTCACTAAATAAACTACGCTATGGTTGTTGCTGTGGTCACCGTTGCCGTTGAAGTATTTCTTGCTATTGTTTTACTATTTTTAATGCAATTTTAATTACAAAGCTTTTAGTGCGACCTGTTTTTTCGTATATTTCGTGAAGTTTTAATATTTTTTCCACCCTCTCTAGACAGCTGACGTAAATATCGATGACTGCTGCTACTTCTGCTTCGTCTTTTCCTTATGCCCCACACATACACTCACTTTTATATTGATGTGGTTGTATAAAAAACAGGTGGGTTGTTTTTCCTATTTGTATCTGTACACGTACACCTCTATCCTAACTTTTCATTTGATGGTATTTCAATTTTCCGCGAATCCTTTATACACACACTTTCATAGTAATAGAAACTTCCCGCTTGTTGTGAAATGTCAAATCAGTATATAACTTTTCACTTTTTTTCTCTCACTTTTTGTCAGCTACAGTTTGACAGCCACTGTTGTAGATGTCACGCACTTCAAACACTACCATTTTTAAATACAGTACATACTATGCTTAAAATGTAATATAAATTGTATAAAAATAAAGTATTAGCTAAAACTAATAAAATTTGAACTAAAATTACCAGAACTATGCTTACACAAACATATTTTATCAACTGTTTCCGAAAATTATTAATTTTCTGTGTGAATTGGTAGTAAATTTGCTGGTGCATGCAAATGCAGCCCTGCGTGTATGTGATTTAAACATGTAACTTAGTTTGTTAGCAACATGTTGTTACGAATGTTGCCACATTTAAACACTTAGGGGACTCAAATTTAGTTTTTCAAATGTTTTTCCTGAAATATTGAAATGTTTTTGAAATTGCAAAGTGAGTGTCTTCCCGAAAAATTTGTGAAACTCTCAATTTAGGGTGAAAAATTGCTTATTGAATCAATAATAAAAATGCAGGAAATATTTGATATAATGTGAGAAATAATAGCTCTTTCAATACCCGGAAAGCAATGGCAACGAATGGTATATAAAGTTGAACTATGTTTATTGTAAAAAAAATTACCGCATTGGTCATTTTTAAATGAAAGACTGATACATTCTGATAATTGTTCTGCTGACAATCTCAACATTATTCTTTAAAGAAGTCTTTTATGCCATATAAAAGTAGCACCATGTCTGTTAGGTCCTGTATAAGTTTCCTCGTTTTTCAGTATTAACCTGATGAAATTCATTATTTTTGATTATGAAGGTATTGCTTAAAACTTACTAGTTGTAGCTTAACTGTAGTCGGATGCTTAAAATAACTTTATAATCCGACCAAGTGTGTAGAATATTTTATGTTAACAGTAAAAACTTAGTTGATCAGCTGAATTGGACAACGCTAAAAGTTGATTTTAAAAAAAAAAAAAAATACTACTGTGCACTCTGAAAAGACGGCACCATTAAAAGTTTTTCATTCACTCTGTGGCAACCGCATTGGATAATACTTGGAATACTTAAATTCCAAGATTTACATACACAAAATATTTACATGCAAAAAACTAAAACTAAATCGTACAGTTCACTCAACTGCAAATAAAAATAAAATTTAAATTTGAAAACTAATTTTTCCTTTCCAAAAAAGTGGAAACTAGGTAAAAAAATCCACAACTCCAAAACAATTCAGACAAGTTAGTCTCATCCTACTTGGTCTACATTTTATCGCATGTCTAAGGTTATTAATATTAAGCAGCATCTTGATGAGCATGCCCTACATGGCTAATTCACTAAAAAATGGCTTTGAAACTGGATTGTTTCTGGTTACATTACTAGCCGGCAAGAAGTTTGACGATATTGGAATGGATTATGGATAAAACTATATCGCGGGAATCTTTCAAGTCACATAGCAAAGAAAAATTTAATGCGAGCGTGGCCAATACTGGGGGCATATTGCAAAGACTTGCAACAGGACTTTTCGTTGTTTTAAATGTGATCAGAGTAATGAGTTAGCTTTCTGCTAATTGAAAGCCGATGAAAACACAAAAATTGAAACGAAGTAGAACATCCTGCGAACTGGAGGGGTTGTGTGAGAAAGCTTTAATTTTATTATCAATCGTGTCGTCAAATGTTCGAGTTGCAATTAACATTAATTCACAAGTTGTAGAAAACATATCTTATGCCAACCATTTTAATAAACGTCCGATTAAAATCCATCGCTAATATTTCAACCTGAGAAACTTCAACTGATCCAAGAACTTCTTAAAAATTGCCTGCATTTCTTGTGAAACTGACTCCGAAAATATGGGCCATTGCTCACAATGAACAAAATCCTAAAAATGTGAGGAACAACCTCCAAACAGAAGGGAACGCTGATTCAAAAATAAAATTGACAAAAACGAGCAATCGAACAGTGATTTATCTCATAGACAAAATTCTAAAAATTCAGAGTGGGTGAAAGAGCAGCTCAAAGTCCGCTAATTTTTCACAAAATTGTTCAATTTTTCGATTTCAGTGTTTTAGTCCATTGAGTAAAAACTATCTGAAAATATGTTTTTAATGATATCTTGCCCAAAATTACAGTTTTGTGTTTGTAATTAACACGGAAAATTTTTTAATCAAGATTTAATAAGCTGGAAATTGACGAATTTTGGAGGAAAAAAACTAGAAAATATGTTCCTGGACTTTTTCCCAATTTTAAAAGGCACCTACCTACCTATATCGCTATCTTCCGCTCTTACTAAATAACTCAATTTAAAAATATGTCTAAACACATTTATTTAAATAAACACAAAAGGTCTCAAAATTTATTAAAGTATGTATGCTAAATGGTATGTTTTTACTTTTTATAGGGAATATAAATTGAAACACACCGATCTGGCTACAGTCGGAGCATATTACAGAGATGAGCATATTTAGATTTTTTTTTATCGATTTTAGTTTTTCATTGAAACTGGAAAACCGAAGTGTTTTAATGAAAGAGGAAGTGACGAAGTGTCAGGCTTGAAAGTGAAGTGAAAAAATTCAATTGAAGTGACAGTGACAGCACTGAGTGATACTCAGACGGGCAAGGTCTGGTGAATGCGGTGGTTGAGGTAAAACGTCCCATCCATTATTTTCCAAATAGTTTTAGCGGCGCGTTGTCATGTTATAAAATTACGGTCTGGTGCCTGGTCGCATATTCTTACGACTTCTTGCGCTTCAGGTTATCGTAATAAATCCATCTATCGTCGCCAGAAATAATTCGATGCAAAAACGACTTATTTTTATAGCGCTAAAGCAGTATCTCAGACATGCGAAACCGCCTTTTGACGTCTCTCGGTTTTAAGTCGTATGGTACCTAGTTTCCTTCCTTTCGAATGAGCCCAAATGATTTCAGGCGCTGGGAAATTATTGTTTCAGTAACTGCTAATTTGTTTGGCACGAGCCAAAACAAAATCTATATGAGTAGCTAAAACACGAAAATAGTTGCAGTATTTCCAGATGTTATTCAGGTCCCATAGATTCACAGAATAAAGATTTTGAGGATTTGGCCTTTTTTAAAATTCGGGAATCCAAAGGTAAACTCCTTTGCAAATAATTGAAAGATAAAAAACTTCAATGTTAAGTTCTACATGAGGCTGAAATCTACCCTCTAATTGAAAATTTACTCAAAGTCATTGAACCACAAATTGTAGCAGTGACAACTTTCAGCCAGCAATCGTTATTCTCATTATTATTTTTATCGTTGCTGTTAAATTCCGCAAATATATAAATTTCTTTTGATTAATTGTTAAACATGAAAATATTATGATTGTAAATGTCACCCAATGAATTAGTTTTTGCTACACATATTTTGAACAAATGTGTAATAAATTAGGTCAAAAACATTTTATTTATCTTCACACAAAGTAAAATGTTAGTTGTGGTTCACTAAACTTCGTAAATCAAATCAACTTCTTCATCAAGTAATTTAGAAAGATTTCAAGTTACCACTTGAAGTAAATCAAATCGTTGAGGATTGATGGGCCAAAAAGAAATATTGTTCTCTGTTCCTCTGCTAAATATCATTTCGCATCCCTCGCTCTTCTAGATTTTTCAGATGTGCTTTATTAATTAATACGGTGACTGCTATTCATAAGTTCTGTAGACAAAAAAAAGATACTTTGATAAAAGGCCCTCATAAATTCAATGGAATCGTTCATTGCAAAGAATGACCTCCAAAATTCAGCACCTCCATATTTGTCGTTCATGCTGCTGGTGAATTTTCATCCTTGTCTTAAAGGGATGGCGTTTACTGAAGGAAAAATACTTGATAAATTCTTCTTGAAGTTGGTCCGATAAAATTTGTTTAAGCTATACAGAAAATTTATTTTATTTGAAACTTCTTCGTTTCTTCCTTCTCGTTTCGAAAATTTTTTGTTCAAATGTTACAAATCTTTCCTAATAAATTCTTGATTAACATGTTTTGATCCCAATTTAATTGATTTTGCCCCTTCGAAAGCAACAACTTCTACTAAACCAGCATCATCCTTGATATTATCTTCATCGTCTTTTTCCTTTCGTAGCTTTCTTTTTTATGTCGTGGGCGATTATTCACCACTAAGATACTAAAATTGCCCACAGAATTTTGTCACTAATTTCTGTGATACAATGTGGTCAATTGAAACATATCCAGCAGCCGTTTTTAACTAATCTCGATTGAATAGATCTGGTGCTATCAAACCTTTCAAAGCTTTCACGTTAAGTGCTAGGATGCAAATGTAAATATGGCAAATGGGAATGTTTTCGGAACGAAAATATTTGTAGGCAGTGTATGCTCTTTTCCATACATCGACGATAACTGGACAGGAAAGTTTTTCATTTAGTTGTATCAAACAAATTGGCTTGAATTCAATTTAAACATGAACTGTTATTTTGGCATCACCTTCATCGTCTTCGGCTCACAAATCCGGTAGATATTGATCCCTTTTTTAGATTTACCATAGAAAGTTGTATTAATATCCGCAGATGAAATATCGCAACATCCTCTTCTCTACTCTTCTATTCTGTCCTGTCTCTACCATTTCTTCCGTCATTTCCCCTGTTTTTTCTCTCTTAAAAATTTAAGCTTCAATAGTTCTTCCCTTGAGGAAGAATTCCCTTGAGGAAGAAGCCTTAGAATATAACCTTGTTTCAACGAGTTTAACTAACAAAATTTATACTAGTCTAATATTTTTATTTTAAATAGTATACTTGAACTGATTTCAATTATGCAAAAATACAAAATAAAAATAAAAGCGAAGCACCAGAAATGAATGTGCGTGTGTTGCAGAATTCAATAAGCGCTAACGACTTTTTCTTCTAAACCTAAAACAATTAATCAATTCCTGCTTTCTGGGCCACTTAAGTCTTATTCTTGTAGACAGTTATTGACGAAAACCTAATAAACTTGTTACCAATTCGAGGAAAAAAAAACGAAAATACATAAGAAGAAATTATGTAAATTTTTATATTTCAATAATTCATAAAACTCATTCATCTGTAACAAAAAAAAGAAAAAAAAGAAGAAATAAAAGGAGAAAAGAGTTCAACAACGAGCGAGAATCGTAAAGTGTAATTAATAAAGCTGAAAATAAAAACATATTGAGAAAATAAAAGAATACAAACTGCTGCTGCTGCCTCCCAATCGAATCAAAATATCAATTTCAATTAAAATCAACGCAAAGGCAGAACAAAAAAGTTGTTAACGATCAATAATAAAAGATAAACAGAAATGCAGAAGTTGAGAACAAAAAAACTTGCCCTAAAGGCAAATGGTGGGGAGTAGATTTGGTATTTTTCC
This sequence comes from Toxonevra muliebris, assembly GCA_963691655.1. Classification (NCBI taxonomy): domain Eukaryota; kingdom Metazoa; phylum Arthropoda; class Insecta; order Diptera; family Pallopteridae; genus Toxonevra; species Toxonevra muliebris. Next base: position 30,687,917 of record OY829329.1, read on the forward strand.
CACTCTACCCAATTCCCAATTCCATAAATGCAACAACAGCAACAGTCATTGTGTGTGATATAAGGAGCAGTTGAATTGCAACATCGTCTTCAGCAGTGGCATTGGCAATGGCAGCAAAGTATCAAAGAATCAGTAACAGCAACAACCTTGCCATCGGCATCCGAGTGCTAGTGACAATATAATCTGCTGTTACAGCGGCAGACCGGCCGGTCGATTGGTGGCTATTGTTGTTGCTGTTGTTTTCACAAAGACATCTTTATATTCTCACGTCTGTATTATGTCTGTGTACAAAATCTTGCATAAATTTAAAGCGTATTTCGATCTTGAACGCATTTAAAGTATCAGTTTTATATTTTGATTTTCTTCTTTTTTTACTTTCAAATTATCATCTTTAACGCTGTTTCTGCCGTTGTCTTCGTCTTTGTCTCTTCTTGTAGCTTCCAATTCCAATTTCTTTTTGATTCTGTTTTTTAATAATGCATACATTTTTTTTAGAATCTTTTTTCTGCTGCTGCCCACCTCACATTTTATATAAATAGACGCGCTCAAACGCAAATCAGAATCAGTTTTATTCTTACGCGCGCGCGTTGCTGTTGTCTGTTGTTCATCAATGTTCTTCGGTCTCTACGGTTCGATTAAAAGTCGCTTTTGTTTTGCAAAATACATTGGTCAGATTGTGTAGTAACAACAGAAACAAAAGAAGCTTACATTTTACATAAATGTAGAATTTAAGGAAAAGAGAACAAAGTGCCAAGAAAACAGTTTGAAAAGTTAAAAAAACATTTAGAATTTATTGTAATTTTTGTATATGTGTCACTGGCAAATTGTGGTGTGCTATGTGAAGAAACCAACCGAAAACCTTAAGACTAATACTAAAAACTTAAGTAAACTTTATTTGTGTGAAGTCAACGTGCAAAGCATGACAATGGATTAATAAAGTGCATTCGAAGAGTAATTGAAGAGTAAGTGGCATTGCGACTGGTGGGAAGAGGAAAATTTTGTAGATATTCAAACTGTAGGTATATTAAATATTATCTCAAAAATCGAATTTTTTGCTTGAGTTTCCTCATAAAGCTCAAAATAACCGAAAAAAATTTAAGTCTTTATTTTTCGTGAGCAGAGAATATTAAAAAAATTGAATAAAAATTCAAGTTCGCTGTTTAAGTCTTTTGTTTTTCTTATATTATTTGAAAATAATATTAAATAATATTTTAATAATAATATAAGTAAAATTTCTCCGCTGCATTTGGTATATCTCGTGGGGAAAATTAGACAAAAAATGTTTTGATTAAAGTTCGTTGCTTAACTCTTTTGTTATACGTGAACAATGGATTTAAAAATTCATTAAAAACACAGTTTTCATTGAAAGTTTGTTCTTCTTCATTATTTAGGTTGTATTACTCATCTGATTTTCTTGAGTTCACAACAAAAAATTTATTGACGTACAGTTCAATAAGGTTAGCAGAGAAGCTTATGTGGTGTTACAGTGGGCCTTTCAGCCTAAGTGAGTCCTTGCCGAAAATCGAAAATAGGAGACTAAGGATTTCGAAATGGGTAAAGTAATAAAACTACAAGCACAAATAGAGCAATATAAAGTATTATTAAGTTAGCCGTGAAAAGTAAAAAATGTGCTTTTGTTGAAGTTTGCCATACGTTTTTTTCTAAAAAAAACTTGGTTAGTTTAAAGTTCAGAAAACTATACGTAAATGTACAAATGTACAAAATTATACGTTTTGAACTAGTTCTTTCTTGTAATCTTTCATTTTTGCAAATTTTAAAAAAAAAATTATGTCTGTTTACCTTGAGAAATACAGTAAATTCACACAACGGTGGCTCTATATCAATCTCTCCGTCTCCCAAACGTTGATATTGAAGTATATTTTAATTACAAGTCGACCCCGTAAAAATGCAGCCAAGCCACGCCGAGATCAAAGTTTCAAGTTCGTTTATTATTAAAACCGAAACAAGTCTTCTAATCCTATTTCTGTCCTTATTTATTTTCTTTTTTATCGTTTCTACTTAATTATTTTTCTTCCTGTCTTAAGTGAAATATAATGTACTTAGTTTTAATATCTTAATATTATTATTATAATGAAATGTTACTCTTTGTTAAGCACTATAAAAGACAAAGTCTTAATTATGCAATGGTTATCAAATAAACTTGCCAGGCAATGCAACGATCAGCTACAAAAATTTGGAAAAATTACCAATATATTCCTTCATCAGATCTTGTATGCAGAATATGTTTTCATTTTACTAAAAGAAGCTTAGAGTAATGAACAAGATAGCATACACATTATTTTACATATGAGCCAAGAAGTTCTGACTCTGGTAATGCTACTCACTGGAATCAAAACTGAAATACATTGACAGCACGGATCACTAGTCGAAGCTGCAACAAAAGCAGTGCAATATGAGGCCAAATCGAAACTTAGCTAATTTTCTCAAGGGGTAATTGGCAATCTATCAGTTAAAAATTATAACGAAAGGGTTATTACCACGTCTACCTCCCATTACAGATATAGTCATGAAACTACATATTCTGATATTTATTAACATATTCGTATAATACGGTAAAAATAATCATAATTGGACTGTTGCTACCCCTACCCCTCATTTATATGCGAAATTTTAGAAATGTTAGGTAGACACATGTTATTTAATGATTATATCTGCAATGGGTTCTAAGTTATTGCATTTTTAAAATTTCAGTATAAGAGGTAGGCGTGGCAATTGTCCGATCAAAAAATTTTCATACAGACTCAATAAGGTCTTAAACTTACGTCATATATCAATTTTTGTCGGATTAACATTTCAAATCGATTAAATATACTAACTCGAATAATTTCTTAAGATTTTGACAAATTTCATAATTTTGCTTTTTATTTGGGTTGTGCCAAGGCATTTTTAAAATCTTTATACATTATTTTAAAGAAGATACTTTACGAAGTATGATCGTTTTTAAGGAGTGAGATCGAAAAAATCTTAACACATGTTTTACCTAATAATTTTTTTTTGGGTGTAAATTTAAAAATTTCTTTGATCTTTGCAAAAAAAAGCAAGTCATTTGTTACATTGGGCTCTATAAATACCGAAATATACATCAAAGAATGTTTGAAAAAAAGAATTCTTCCTTTCATAAGAGTGCTCTCTTGTGTCCACATATTTTTGGCCCGATTTGGCATCATGTCACTACGGCGAGAAAGCTTTGTAGTGGTACCAAAGTAATAACATAGTTTTTGTACCAAGAGAGGCCAATCCTCCAAATTGTCCGGAGCTAAGACCAGTGGAGAGATATTAGGCTCTTGTGAAAAGAAACTTAAAGGCACAAAAAAGGTGTCCCAAAATATCGAAGATTTTAAAAGGAGATGAGCAAACTGTTCCAAAAAGGTGTTACCAAAAAAGTTCCACGAGTTCATAAATAGTGGTTAGAACTATAAAAGTTATATTTTTCTGTAATTTGTAAAATATTATCAATTAAATAAAAAAAATCAAAACTCTAAGGATAACCGTTCAAAAATTATTGAATTTTATATATGTTAAGATTTTTTTGATCTCACTCCTTAATTTCGCCCGGAGCAAATCAGAGCTTTCTTCCTCGTCCAAAAAAAAGTAAAATTCTAGAAAAAATTATAATTTTTTCATTACACGGTGACCTCGATAGCCTAACACCAAGTGATAAAATATTGCTAGACATCTACTTAACCTAACTTAACCGCCTTATATTTTCACGTGAAAGAAAATGGCAAATTGCTAAGTTAGTAAACTAATTGTCATCAATATTAATACTATCGACTAGATATTGCAGCTTTTGACGCTCGCACAACCAGATCTTTCACTTAGAACATCCAGTATGTAGAATATGGTGAAAAATCTATGAAGATTCAAACCAAGCTCGTCAAATTTTTGAATTTTGTCCAGCTATAAATCCATTTCGATGGTAAATCATTATCCAAAATAAAATATTTATCCGATCCGTGGTTGTGTGGTCACAACTTTTATGCCCCAACAACCCATGGAGGATGTAGATTAAAAATTGCATAACTCGAGCATCACTCAACAACCAAATCAGGTCAAAAAACTCTAAAATTTAATATCAATCCAAAGTACTTGCATCCTTAGCAGTATTAAAAAAAAAATTAATAAGTTCAACAACCTACCAAAAAAAAAAAACAAATTGAAAACAACACAGTTCAAAGGAGGGAGATTCAATTAAATCAAATTAAAAAATCAACAGAAGAGCAATACGAAACTATTATAGCTAACACACATGCAACAAAAAAAAACTGCGCAATTCGCTCCAGAATATTCAACGATCCAAAATTATTTACGCGCAAGGATCAATGAACTGGCCTTCCCTACTATTTGAAGAAGAAGAAACTGGTATCATAAAAAGCTTTGTATAAAAGAAGTGTGACAGATTTAGCTCCAAAATTAAATTACTAAATCAGTAACCAATTAAATAAATGAGATCTGAGTTGAGTAGAGATGATGTTGTTTTGGTTATAAATATTTTATGGGTACATTTCTTTAATTACCATAAAATCTGCGCTGTTATCGTTTCTTGACCAGCCAGAGAATATTGGCACATATTCACATGCAAAACACACAGAAAAGAAAGAATAAATAGTTAACATAATTTTTGTGATTTTTTTGAGGCTGCTGTCTCCACACTTTTCTCTTCTTTTCAGTATATAAATATATAATATAATATTTTAATTATGCCACCTTTCTTTTTCTTATATGCGGTGCTTTTTTCGGTTCCCCATGCTCCCAAGAATCGTCATTTTGCTTGCGCATATTAAGTTAACACAAATTAATACATAAATATAAGAAATAACAGAAATCATATATGTATGTATGCAAAACGAAAAGAAGGCAGTAGTCGAATATATGGGCCAGAACCTGTTGTTGGTAATAAAGCAAAAGAAGCTGTGAATTGTAAAACACACATACAGCTTTTGTTGTTGGTTGTATTAGTGGAATTTCGATGGCTTTTTGGTTGGTTGGAGGCATAACAAATTGAAATTGGCACAAAATTAACATATACGCAGAACACCGTAATAAAACAAAAAATAAAAAATAAAAAAATAAACATAATAATATGCATGAGCAAATATGTAAGATTTAAACTTCAACCACATATGTGTTAATTAATGTTTTGTTAAAATAAAGTTAATGAGTTCTTAACAGAAGCTAAATATGTGCATTGTACATACTTACATATGTACTATAAATGGGAACCAAATTTTGGATTTGCCCTCATTTATTAGTTTTTGTTTTTAGTGTTAGAAATCCATAGTTTGTTTTGTTGTTGTTGCTTTTTTATCGGTAGCAGGACCTTTACCTCTTAACAGCCAACATTAGAATTGGATATTAAAATTAGAACAATTCTCCCTCATGCTTCCTTCGAGTTCAAAACATACGATGCCAAACACACCGTGAACATTTTAACATTTTAAGCTCAATTTTGTTCCTCTCTCTTTTGTTTCCAGCTCTTTTCCTATAGGTTTCTTCTATATCTCAGCATCAGAGAATAATGTCAACTCTTTTAAAATAGCCTCCAGACAAATCTACTTCAACTTTACTTTTTAAATTCAGTTTTCGCTTCTTCCAGTTTTTTCTCACATTTCTTTCCTCATAAGCAACTTGAATAGCAACATAAATTAACTTAAATATTTTAACTTTTAGAGCATTAACATACTTTGTAATTTTCCCTGGTCACTTAGCAAAATAATATGCATACTGGCTTATAAACAAAATTTCAAAACTTAGCCTCGAGTATAAAGTTGTATTATATATACTAGGTGAATATTAAGAACATTTGGGCATACGATGTTCAACTCCTGGGCACCACGTCTCCTCAAATATTGAAAAATTTCAACGATTCCAATCTAAAATTCTTTGAAGAATCTCAGGAGCCCCTGGTATATTAAAAATGATGCAATTCTTTCGGGTCTCAAAGAACATCTAATAAACAAAGAAACCTCTGTCTTCAGTAAAAAAAAAATGTCGTTAAGTTGCAAAACCATCCCATTGCACTAGCTCGAAAACTTTTACTCAATGAGGGTCACAAACGCTTAAAACTGAAAGATACCATTTCTCTGTTGTAACTCTAATTATTGTTAAAATGCACTCAAACATATATATATATATATATATATATATATTCACTCTTAAGCTTTGAATAATTTAATTTCAATTAAAATTCAATAAATAAATTAAATTAAAAAAAAAAAAAATCGTTGGGTAGATTGGTGCCCTCTCTCAACGTAAAAGCATAAGATTAGTTCTTTTGAAATAATCTCTAGAACATATCAACTTTCACTTTTGAAATTGCTCTTTTCCTTCAGCTCCTCACTTTTTAATTGGATTTTCGTTTCCTCCAGTTCTTTTCCTACACATCTGTTCCCATTGTTTTCAAGTAGCAAATACAATCAAATAGCAGCAAATATTAATTTAAATATTTTTTTTTTTTTTATTTTTTTTTTTTTTGGGACTTTAAAATGTTTTGCCATTTCCAATGACCTCAAGATGTTATTAAGAAGCCCAACAACAAAAATCGTTGTAAAAATAGATTTTTAGCAATCTCATAAAAGTTGTTGTTGTATTTTAAAACTTTAGAAAGTTTATAATAAGAATAAAGCAAAAACAATAGAATTAAATAAATATTTAACGAAAACACTGTTGTTGTTGTTGTTTAACTGCTTTGTGCAAATTTCGAATAAGTCGAAATTTTTTATTACAATTTTTGTTATTTTCTCTTTTACTGACTACACCGCTAGCGGAACCAATGGGAATTTATTTCTAAGCCCCCTTAGTCCGCTAATGACTATATATATTGTAACCTGATTCCCACCCTGAGTCCGCCAGTAGACTACAAATTTTTTAAAGATTGCTTACTTACTCATTGTTTCTTGAAATTGCTTTTAACTAAGAATCTTCTGTTGGAGACAGTGTGGCCAACTTTTGTTTTTCAAAATCCGCTAAAATGAAGAATAAAACGCGTATTTTTTTAAAAAAAAGCTTTAAATTTTCACTAATACAGGCACACATCTGATACTTCTAGTCAATGAAGATTTCTTCGATTTTTCGAAGATATTTTAAATTTGAAAAACTCGATGTAAATGCTCCTAACAATTTTACTTTTGATTTAATAGACCGTCTTAAAGATATTCGCAAATCGGAAAGCACAAGATATTTTCCTAATATGTATTATACGAAATTTTGGCTTTCAAAGATTCCTCGGAAAAAGAACCTGGAAAAACAAAGATTTTATTAAACATATTTGCAAGTATTTTGCCAAATAAATGTTTATAACCTCACATCCATGAACTTTAATAACTCTTCATTATTTAATATTATTTCTAACTTTTTATTTAGCAAAAAAAAAAAATAGCTTTAAACTTGTTTGTTGCACTGGCACTATCCAGCAATTGGACAAATCAGAATATTTCAAATTTATTTCCATTATTAAAAAAAAAACATTTAAATGCAGCAAAAATTTTATTTTTTTTGTTTTTGACATTTCAAAGTAACAGTAATTGTGTTTGCTTAAGTTTCCTTCTTTTATTGTAATTATCAAATTTGAAATTTATATTGATGGTCAAATGCAAATCCAAATCTTTATCAATCCTACAAAAAGGTCTATAAAAAAATGTATCGAACCCCGCACACTCTTTATTTATAACTACTTTATTTGCTTCTTTATTATTTAACGAAAATGTTTAAGTAATATACTTACCCAGAGAATTATGTAACATATTTTTGTCGTAGCACAGCGTAAGGACGTTTTTAGAAAATTGAATTTTTCCGAAAGTAGCAAAAATATGCAAAATTTTTTTCTTGCGTTTAACCCTTAAATACCCACTGGTCACTGCAGTGACCAACCACTTTTTGCACAACCACTCAAAACACAATTATATTTTTAATTACTTTTGTTTATAAAATTGTTCGACTTTGAAGAGCTGCAACTCCTATAAAATTTGTTTTTTCGCAAAATTATTTGTTTTATATAGACTATTACCTTTAAAATGACACCAATTCTGTCTAAAACTGTGACACAAATTTTTTTGATTTTTGTCCACTGTCGAAGCACTGTGCGCCGTATACCTATATTTTTCCACGCGTTAGTATGAGTTAAAAAATGTTTCATTTATTTTTGTCCCTGTTACAGATTATTGCAAAATTAGTGTTACTTCAAGTACCAATAACAATAACATTGTGTAAAAACATTTAATGCCAAGAAGCAATTTTGATTAATGATTACTTAAATTAAAAAATTTAAAAATTAAAAAAAAAATTATGTCAAAATATAAAGTCAAAATATAAAAGGGTGTCGCTTTCACCTCATCTTCCTCTATAAATATCCCAAAAAAAAGTGTATGAAATTGCCTTTGAAACTGAATTTCATAAAATTATCAGAAATAGGAGATTTACTTCTATATTATATGGTTAGAACAAATTTTATAAAATTATCCGAACCAGAGAATTGATTCGTAGTTTAAAATAAAAGTTGTATAAAAGTATCCAAGGAAGAAATTGTGCGGAATTGTATGAAATTATCGAAACAAGAGATTAAATCAATACTTAGTATGAAACAAAGTTGTATGAAATTCAACCAAAAGTTTGTAACAAATTATCCACAACCAATGGATTTACTTTATAATTTTTATAAGAAATTATTCGAACAACAGAATGACTCATTGTCATTTGATGAAATTCCCCGCACCGACTCAAATGCCCATATAGGTATATAAAAAATATTCATTTTGTCACACTAAAATCCTAAACATACTTCATATTTGTTGATTTTGTGTAAGTAACTGTTAATATTTTGTTAAAGTTAATACTGGTTATAGGGTATTTTAAATATAAATTGTATTTAAATTATTAGTATGTCAAAAATGAAAAGAATATTTCGAAGATCAAAGAATTATTATACCTACATATGAGTATGTCTAGTGAACTAGCACAACCCATTAAAATTTTTTTTTCTGATTCACGAACAACGATCAAAATGTATGAGATCTCGGCAAGGGGGGGACTTGGTGGTTAAGCTGCTCTCCCTCCCAGGATCTGCTAGTGAATAAGTGTATGAATAATTATTTAGCAAAAAAAAAAAAATTAATGGCATTTTATACATAAGCGATAAATGAAATCCGAAATGCGTCTCATACTCCTCGTATACGAGCTCTGGAAGACGTGTGAATCAACTCATAAACTGAAGACGATGAATACAGACACTCTATTTTGTTTTTTTTTTCTTTTTAAGTATGACAGCATGTCAAGCATATTAATGAAGGAATATAAACAATAACACAAACTGCTAAAATAATATATTCGTCTTAACAACGAGACTGTGCTACATTACAGACTGGAGGCACTTACTATTCATAAATATACAACTATAACTGCTTTTGATAATAAAAAAAACCTTACTTAATAAAAAAAAGCCTGCTTACAAATTTTTCAAGAAAAATTGTAATTATTCACAAAAAAAAACATGGAGAATCCGGAAGGATTACAACTTGCGTATATTTTACATTTCCCCCCATTATTGTCATTACTATTTGACTTAATTGATCATGTTAACAAGTTTACAAAATTGTCTTTAAGCAAATTGTACGATATTAAGAATGAAGGTTTTTTCGATATAATTAAAAAAGGTTAATATAATTGGCAATTCGTCAATAACATATTATTCAAGCTAATATAAACGCCTCGAAATGGCATGCCAAGTAAAAATAATAAATTAAAGAAATTTACATATTCGTTGCTAATTCGAATTCAATCAAATAGAGATCATTCTGTATAATTGTATACAATTTCGTATCTGGTATGGAACAATCACAAAACTTCTACTAAAACATTTAAAAACTTAAGGATCTTAATAGCAGCGCACTGCAATTTTAGAACAATGTGCCACACTTATGTGTAGCCGGAAGAAATACCAAATACCAGACGACATGCTGAAACATGTGGAAATAGGATTTATACCAAAATACTTCACAGAATGCTATAAACCTCGAAGGACACAATAATTCTTTAGGACGCAGTGAAAATCCCCTTAAATAATAATAAAAATAATAATAAAAACTAAACTTTCAAAAAAAAACTTAGCTAATTGAAATATGTGTACCAATCGATAACAACCCAGCAAACCATATGAATCCTAAGAGACTCTTTTATGACTCCTATTTACGAACTTCCGCCTCATAAGCAACACAGAAAAAGCCTCCAAAAGGAGTTAAACAGTTAAAAAAGAGTCCTCCTTTTATACCAATTATAAAATAAAAAATGTAATTGCATTATTTGGCATTTATTTTAATATGAAAGAAACAGTAATATCAATTCTTTCTGAATAGTTAATAATGGACATAAAATTGAAAAAAAGTAACAAAAGTACTAATTCATATCTGTATAATAATGCTCAAAATATTATAATTTCAAATAATTTAATTTAATTTTTTGTTTTGTTTTGATACTTTACACGGTCCCTTATTGGAAGTCCCTTTCCACAAGTATTGGCAAACCACCTCATCTGTAACAATTTTGCGCCAAAAAACATTCAAAAATATAGTTACTTTCGGATTCATCTTTCAGCTCACTATTTGGTTTGACTGGAACCCAGCAAACAATTTGAGTCCGAAATACTATTTTATGACTCTTATTCTGAAGGTTTTACGGTCACAAAGAGTTCATTAACCCATTAAGTCCTAATGATGCGTATATGCACAAAAAAGAAGTATATTTTAATAATTAAATTTAAAAAGTTACCAGAACTCGTAATCGCTATCACAGTTGCGTTATAACGCGAAGAGAGAAACTTTACAGATATTAAAAAAATTCGATAATACCATTTGCTGTTTAAATTTGTGACGATAAACGCGTGTGATTGAAGCTTTTTTGTTTTCAAACAGGTTCGCTCTCGGACCTAAGGGGTTAAAATCGCATGAAAGAATGCGAAAAGATAGATATTTAAGAATTTTTGATATCAGAAAAACCTCAGAGAAAAGCCGATAAAGAGAGTAAATAGAACCAAAAAAGATTCCAAAAAGAGACATTAAGAATCAAAACCAAAATTAGGTTAGAGTGATAAGAGGGTAAAAAGATTAAAGAAAGAGTGTGAAAAGAGTAAAACAGAAGGGAAAAAGAACCCAAAAAGAATGCTAATAGAGTCAAAAAGACGAATAAAGTAGTGAAAAAAAAACTGGCCAAAAGGCACAAATGTGAGTCACTGCAGCTAAATAATTAAAAATCATTTATGATTAATTGCAGATTTTTTATTTTTCTAAACAATAAATAAATATACACTTAAAGAATTTTGAAATGCAAAACAGAAATGTTTTTCATGTTAACTTGAATATTCAAGTGCGTGAATATTTTCTTCCATAAATCACCACCGCATTTCAAAATTGCAAATAGTGAGGGAGTGTTCCGGTATAAGACCGGTTTTGTTTTTGAGCCATAAATTTTCACTATTTAAACCAAATCGGAAGTTTTATATACTGTCGGAAAGGTAATGAAAATACGCAATTTTTATCCGAAAAAGTAAAGCGATTCTATTGGCACACAAAATATTACGACAAATATTCTAAGGATGTGAATTTTTGCCCGGGTATGAGACATCTACAAAAATTCACTAAAAATTGGATAATATGAAGTAAAAACTTCATAGCTATTTATAAACATAACTTTATTTATTTTGTAGGCCTTCAGTGGCTAAGATAAAAAGAAATAGTAGTTTTTATTCATCATCTCCCTCTTTTTTTGGGTTTTATTTTTTGTGGTTGACATGGCTAAAAATTCAAAAAAATTGAATCAAAACACTAGTGGTGACTCATACACGGTGATATGCTTTGTCTCATCCCCGGAAGGTAATGCCATTTTGGGAATAACACAAAAAAATTGTTTCCAACCATATATATGCATAATCCAAAACTAAATCGCAAAATTTACAAAAAAAAGTAAATGCTAATGCATTACACTCACCTTTTTCAATTAATTTACTCGAAAATATATCACTTTGAAAAGAATCAAAAAAGTTTTCGTGATCGATTTTCATATACAGCTGCAGCTTGCAGCTGATACAAGCAACAGATCTATTCACTAGGGTGTTACTACAAAAACTGGCTCATGTCAAAAGAAAAGTTGGACAGTAGTCAGATCAGCATTATTGATATTGCATGATGTAAAAAATCGACTTTCCCATACCTGGTGCTGTCTCATACCCGGGTACACTCCCCTACTGCCGTTCGCATACAGTTTTGCATTACTATCAAGCGAATAGAAATCATTTTCCGTTGACCCTTCGAAAATTCTACCAAGAAAGGCAATGTTATAAGTCATATTTTCGAAAGAGCAGAAATTATCATAAAACATGCATATACAGTGTCGGACAAAACTAAAGCACGAACTCTTCCTTGTCAACATTTAGTTCAATAAAATTTAAAAATATGGAAGTATGCACATTAGATGGCTTATTTTGCTAAAGTATTTCAGATCTTAATTGTGACAGCGTAATATGAAAATAGGGTGCCAAAAACCAATTAAAATGAAAAAAAATTTAAATTTGCGAAAATTGGATGCGCTACTCCGAAAACCGTGATTTTAAAGGATGTTTTACAATAGGTTTGGGATTTTGTATGGAAAAAGTATTCAACTTGCATATAAAAGATTTTCAGATATCCATACCTACATAAAAAATGCCGCTAAAGTGAATGGCGTACCCAGTTTGTTGATACAACTGAACACAAAGCCACCCGTAGCGCCTAAAGTGGCCATTTGGCACTTTTTTTTAAAGAATTTTAAAATTCACATGTTAGGATTTTGAAGTTAGCGGTAATTTTTTAAAAATTAAAGTACGTAGCATTGTAGGTAATTCAATTTAGTTTATTTAAAACTCAAAAATTTTTCAAATCGAGTTATATTTGAACTAGTAAATTAACTTTTAATGAACCTATGTCAGGTACAATCAAGTTCACCTTTGACAAATGTCATCAAAAAATTGCACGAAAAAAACAAAGCAGGACTTGTAAAAATTGTCTTATCGTGGAAATTTGTAATCTTTATTTTCGTCTGACAATTACAGTATTATTTGTACAGGTTTCCCACGTACAACACTGGACTCGTAGAGCACGATTTCACCCCAACACGATTTGTAAATAGAGGAAATCCCCATATAACACGATGCCACTATAGCACGATTTCCTTCCAACATGATTTGTGAATAGCTGAATCCCTTGTTTAACACGATTAGTGAAAAAATTTAGAAATTCAAATCGCTTTTTAAATTAGTTAATAAGCTATTTAACTACAACTCTAATTTTTATTTGTTAAATTTATCATTTTGTCATTTTAACTTGTTAAATTCAAATTTTTTCTTTAAATGTTCCAATAAATTTTCTGTTAAGTGCTTATTATTAAAAAAATTGTATATAAAATCAATATTATTTCCTTTTTTTTTTTTTCTTTTTACAACCAAAAATAAAAACTTTAATTTATTTTTAAAAGAGAAAAAATGTATCAAACCGTACAAAAAGTTAAAATATACATGAATCAAATGAATGCCCCTGAATGTGACAGCTCGAACGAGCACTTATCCCAAAAAGTTGTTTTTTAAACTCTTTCTTGTCCCGTATAATACAATTTCGTATATAATACGGCAGAATTTTAAATTCTTGGAAACTAACTCCGCACTATAACATGAATTCGCACAACACAGTGCTTTTTTGGAACCTAACAATCGTGTTATACGGGGGACACCTGTATTACATATTGATATAAATCAACAATTTTGACGCAAGCGATTAAGTATGTAGAAAACTTTAAAAGTTAGTAGTTACTTCTTAATTGGTAAGTTTCACTAATTTAAGGTGATTTTTTCAACGTCTGCTTTGTTTTTTGCAATTTTTTGGCAACATTTGTCAAAGATGAACTTGATTGTACTCGACATGGGTTCACTAAAATTTTATTTATTAATTCAAATACAACTCGATTTGAAAAATTTTGTGTTTTAAATAAACTAAATTGAATTACCTACAATGCTGCGTACTTTAATTTTTAAAAAATTACCGCTAACTTCAAAATCCTAACATGTGAATTTTAAAATTCGTAAAAAAAAGTGCCAAATGGCCACTTTAGGTGCTACGGGTGGCTTTGTGTTCAGTTGTATCAACAAACTGAGTACGCCATTCACTTTAGCGGCATTTTTTACGTAGGTATGGATATCTGAAAATCTTTTATATGCAAGTTGAATACTTTTTCCATACAAAATCCCAAACCTATTGTAAAACATCCTTTAAAATCACGGATTTCGGAGTAGCGCATCCAATTTTCGCAAATTTAAATTTTTTCATTTTAATTGGTTTTTGGCACCCTATTTTCATATTCTGCTGTCACAATTAAGATCTAAATCTAAAAATTGGATGCGTATACAAGTTGCTGGTTATCATTCACCGTCACCGTTCGCATTTTAAAATTTCGCTTCCCAAAATGGCTCGAAATAAATATTCTGCACAATTTAGAGAAAATATTCTAAGTGGATTTAATAAAGCTGAATCAGTGATATGCATTGTAAAAAAAATTTTGTATTCGCAATTGCGTTAATTCCCGAGCTAAAAGCCGTTTTCGCGCTTCCCATTTTTTATATATTAAATATGAAGGTGTCAGACCGCGGGGCACAACCAGACGTGAGGATCAGGCCATCTTGCGGACTATAAAAAAAGATCCTTTTTTATCTTGGAAATAAATTGCGTTTAAATATTTCACACAAGTTTATCCAACGACGAGCTGTGGAGGGTGGCTTAGCAACATACCAAAGCGTGAAAAAGCCATTTATTTCTCGAAAGAATCGACAGGCAAGGCTCGAATTGGTAACCGCGCACTTTAGCTGGGCTACTGTCAAATGAAAGACCATGGTTTTTACTGATAAATCTATATTTAACATGAAAGGTTGCGACGGATTGAAGCTAGTGTGCAAACCAAAAAGGCAACGATGAAATCCGTGTTATTTTGAAACCACCGTATGATACGAGCAAGGCAACGTAATGGTCTGGTGATTTGTTTCGGCCATGGAATCGGTCCAATTCATAAAATAAGAGGTATAATGGACCGTCTGATGTGCAAAGATATTCCCCAGAATGTTATGTTACCTTATACGGAAGAAGATCTGCTGTTAAAGCAAGTCTACCAGCACGATGACAATCCCAGAACGGTGTGTAAAAGAGTGGTTTGTTGCAAACAGACTGGGGATCTAATCACTAAATTTTGACTGCACTATAGTTTCCACTACCACTAAATCTCTAGTGGTAGTGGAAATAAAAATTAACTGCCACTAAACCTTTAGTGTTAGTGGAAATAAAAATTAACTACCACTAAACCTTTTTTTTCATTTTCCATAAATTGTTTTACCATATTGCCTATTATTATTTTTCTATTGTATTCAAAGTTATGTATTAATCAAGTGGCTTAGTACAAACACATGGAACAAATAGAAAATGGAGTTGATCACATTGGTCTATGAACGACTTCTATATTGGAAAAAACAACAGTTAGCAGTACATATCGTCATCTAAAATCTAAAAAGCCATAACTAAACAAATTTTCAAAATCGACTTTTCGATTAATTATGATGCACTTGCTCAAATTACGCGTTCCTACAAATACAAGTACAGGAATTAATTAAGCAAATAGAAGTATTTACACACTTGAAGTAAAAAGAAAACAAAATATTTGAATATTCTTAAGTAACTAAGTGATACTAAACTTTGACAATTACATTCTTCTTAAATCTATAATATTTTTCATTTTAGATGACGAAATACACACTATTTGATGTTGTTTTCGTAATTTTACAGATTGGGCTTTTTGGGTTTAAAGGGTTTAGATATGAGGGAGGCTTATTAGCCTCAAATGCTGTAAAAATTTATATAAGGCTTTGGGATGACAATCTCTATTGTTCGAATTCAACTTAGTGCAATACAATTTTAACTTCCACTAAGTCGCCAATTGAGCTCTCTCTCGTTATAACTAAACATTTTGTGGTAGTGGGGAATAATTTCCACTAGTTTAGTGGTAGTTGGTTTCGATTTCCACTACCTCTAAACGTTTAGTGATAGTTGATTTTTATTTCCACTGCCACTAAAGATTTAGTGGTAGTTAATTTTTATTTCCACAACCACTAAAGGTTTAGTGGTAGTTGATTTTTATTTCCACTACTACTAAAGGTTTAATGGTAATGGAGCCTTACTCCCACTGGCACTAAAAGTAGTGAAGAGCGAAATTTATTCACTAAAGAATATTGTTAGCTGGGAATATACATGACAACTACATAGAAAAATATACTGAACTTGCACAAAAAATCAATAACACCTGAACACAAAAAATTAAGAACACTTGAAAACAAAACGATGTAAAAATAATCCATTTTTATTTATAATTTGGAAAAAATTGTTTCAAATTTTTATTTTCTTTTTAACATGTGAGTGAATTTATTTTATTAATAAAAATAATCCCATTTATAATCTTGACAACAGAAATATTACACAAATAAAAAATTACATGCAAAAATCTAAAAAACAATTATTCTTAAGACATGCAACATAATGAGGTCCTTCTTAAATTCATAAGTGATCTTACATAACGAACAAAAATCAATATACAACATACAGAAAGCAACAGAAGAGAAAAAAAATAAAATGACAGAGTATTGTCCATTAGTTACGCTACATATGTGCGGAACTTTGTCGAGATGGAAAAACTCTATAATAATAATAATAATTGTAGATAGATTAATAGAATCTCAGTACTTATACATAATTTTGCTTTTGGCTTTATTTTTAACTAGCTGGGCGAAGCTGTCCGGACCTGGCAAAGCAGGGGTAATGAAAAAGTTACAACAACTAAAACTTTTGCAAGAGATATATCTTTATGAGCGTGCCAGTCTCTGATCAAAATCGAATCATTACACTAATCATATCATTTACATGAGTAGTTCCACTTCCACGTGTTTAATGGTGTCAACATTCTTCTCAGCTATTGCTATCAACATCCCATCTTAACATACAAACCATCATCATCTTTCTTACTATGGCTCTCTAATAACTATCAACATACATTCTTTACAACTAAATTTGTATTGCTTGCCTTACTATGGTTCCCCTTATCGCTGCCTTAATTTGCTAAAGCCCTAACACGCATTTTTCAAATTTTACAGGAGAATTTAGAGAATTTGTAATTTAAACAAAAAGAAGAGATTGCAAGTTTTCAGTGTAGGTTTCTAAAATTTTCGGAACAGGGCACATTTTTAACATAATCCATCGAAAACTCTATACTGAAAAATGGATGTTAGGGCCTTTGCAAAATAAGGCAGAGATATATACCTTTTGAAGCATTTCCTTTGTATGCCGAAAAACTTCCACATTCTGCCCAACAACTACTACTAACCATCATACACAAACTGCCAGTGTTCTTTGCAATGGTTTCTCAGGTATACAGTTTCAAACATTTTCTTTGCATGGGAGGTGTCACGCATATTTTATTTATTCCATTCATTTTTTTTCTACTATTTTCCATTGGCAATCAAAGCTCTCTAACCACAAATAATTTAGGAAATATACCTTATAAAATCCAGGTGGAACAGTCACTAACCCAAGTCTACCCATACATTACCCACCAAACGCTATTGGCAAATCATACATATTATCATTCCAAATCTTAGTACTGCACTACAAATAGTTTCTAAGATATACAATAATGAAAATTCAGGCTATATGGAAAGTTCCTAGCCGTCTTTTTCAATCCTAACCACATATTTTTTTGGCGTGGTTTTGTCAACCAACGTGGGCAAATGGTTCTGGAAATATATATAAAAAAGCATTAGAGTGGAACGGAAAAGGCCACGCCATATTTTTTTATGGAATGCCAAAATAAAGTTTTTTAGAGACGTGCCACAAATGAATACTGAGATATTCCATAGCTAAAACTCAGATTATATAGAAGATGCAATGTCCCCTTTTTTCAATTTCACAGTCCTTTTTCCTGTGGCAATATATTGCCAATTAATATCCTTATACTAAATTTCTGGTTGTGGAGATATACCCGAAAATTATCTGAGTTATTGATGGGCATTTGTCTATGAATAATAGTACGAAAAAAAAAATTATTTGTATAAAAAAGAATCACTTGGTCCATTTGTAGTTGAAATCGAGCTCGCGACACCAAAAAAAACTCAGAATTCCTTTGCACAACCACGACTTTACGCTACTTTTCGACTCACTCAGCCACACATATTTATAAAATAACGCGATCACATTAGTAATATGTATTTGATAATGTATTATGTCTGTTTGCATGTTTTATATTTACCTTTGTCTTTAATTCTTGTGTATTTATTTTTTTACACCACAAAAAAATTTGGTCCGCTTCAAGTGAGATTTGAACCCACTATTTAAAAAAACTATTTCCAGCATCCACTACTACTTTCCCCTATCTCCTAACCAACTCATTTACACAACACTATCAAGTGCTGTGATCAAATTAGTAATATGTAGTTATAGTACATTCATGCAAATGAAAAAAGATTTAAAACAGAAAGCTCTCACGCATTTATTGTCTTTATAGGTATTTTTGTTGTATATTTACTTTTTTCCACCACACCGATGAAAAACAAAAAAGAAAAAAAAGAATATAAGAAAAAAACAAAAACTCTATTAGTGGGATTCGAACTCAATACATCCTCCTCGCTAATTCCTTTTACTTTCTTTACCCTTCACTTTAACACTTTCATCCACACACCACCATCTAAAATCATGATCATATTAGTAATATATAGTTACATTCATTCAAATGAAGAATCATAAAACGAAAGCTCGCATTCTATTGTTTTGTGTTTGTGTTGTAAAAATCACAGGGAGCGGGATAGAGGAGAAATGAAAAGAAATGAAATCAAAATCATTGTTATCAGTTCTATGAAAAACATAAATATTTACAATAAGAAATGTAAAGTGAACAAAATTTTTAATATAAAAATGCATTTTACAGGTAAACTATTAACTTTAGATGTATGCCACCACTGACTTTATTTTAGCAAACGATAAGATCTATAATTTTTCTATACATAATTTAATATACCTCCTATAGTTTAAGCAGCATTTTCCATTAAGTAGCTAAATTTTTTGAAAAAATTGACTTTAGTTCAAATATCGATCTATATTAAAGAAACTATTTGAAATTAACTTAAAATAAATATCAACTTAACTCGACAAATGTCCAAAGCAATTACTTACGAAATTTCATGACAATCTGTTGCGAAATATAGAAACCTATTAGGACTAAACATTTAACAGCCTCTATTTTATATATATAGATACAATTTTTAGAGAGTTAAGCTAATTCTGTCATCCATTCGGTATAACCTTTCCTAAGGTAATAAGAATCTCTATAAAATAAAATATGTAAATCGCGTTGGAGTTTCTTTTTCTCTCAAACAAATCCATATAATGAGTTCCTATATGAAGGCGACAAGTTCTTATTTAAAAGTAACGAGGGACCATTTTTAAAAAAAATAGTGTTTCTCTTAAAGGGACTTTCTAAGGCTCGTTGTACTCGCACTTTGTCTTTTGAGTGGCGTCATTAAGTCTTAATTATAAGTAACCACAGTACATAAAACTAAGCACTTAATCTCATTCAACCCTATATTTGTTTACAATTAAATGTTAATTGATGAATATTGAATTCTTATTACAATGACCTTATTATTATGTTGCCAATAATAAAAAAGCAAAAACAAAAACTTATACTATAGAAACTTACTTCCCAGTTTGTCATCAAGAGCGAACGAATTTGATTAAAAATGCAAAACACGCAGATTTCCCTTATATTTTTTGTGTACATATTTATTAGTGTATACTACAATAGTAAGGAAACAGGCATGCCTGAATAAATCATTCATATGTAAGTGATTGATTTTATAAGTTTTTTTTTTGTGATATTATAAACGCTTATTATGATTGAAGGCAGACAGACGGAGGGCGGTTGCATGTGTGTAGATGAGTAAACGTCAATTACAGTGAATTACCACATTTTTGACTTTGCTTGACCGTCTATAAAACGTGCAAGCTTATTGTAATTCATTTTATTTCTTTCATTGTTTCTTGCAGGCGAAAAGTGAAATTAAATTAATCATATATTTATCTATATACATTAACGAAATACGAAAGAACGAAAGAAGGTTTCGTTTTCTAATTCGAATAATAAAAAGAGCGAGATCGCGAGATCGGATAAAAATTTAAAGAGATACTATTAAAAGGAAAATGCGAACAACGAGTGGCATAGCAGGAGCAACATGGGTGCTGGTAAGTTATACACACACATTAGTATTTTACATTAACAAACAAGTACGCTCTCACATTCGCTTTCATTACAGTTGCTCTGCACTTGCGCCTTTGCACACATACGTATTGAGGCACCGGAAGTTCATTTTACTCCTAAAGCAAACCCCGGCTTTGTACGCTCTGCTGTGGAAAGTATGCCCCTTGAGGAATCTATGGAAGCTATGAGTCGTTTTAGCTTACGCCCATCATTTGGTGATATTTTCTTACCACTACGTAGCGCTGTCGAAAGTGTTCCGTCAATCAATTTAAGATCTGTGAGTAAGCTGAGTGAATCTTCATCGAATTTGCGCTCTTTTGTGCGTGATTCGGTTGAGTCGCTGCCAAACGATGACGACTACGATGATTATGATAGGAATGTCGAATTTGTGCGCACTGCTATTGATAGCGATAGCAGACCCGAGAAATTGATGACGGAAGATGTTGAACCAAATGTGAAAATGCTTCCTGAAGCTGATCCCTGGACAGTGTCAGATAAATATGCTGCTTTTGTTGAGCCATCTAAGGAGAATGATTATGTGCCCCAACCATTTCGCTCAGATTCACCGTATCAGCAGCTGGTTAAAGCTATTGATATCGACCAGTTAGAACACATTGATGAAGTGGAAGCAATTAAAGATCAATCAAGCTATACTTCAACCAGTGGCGAAGATTTGCGGCCTTATGGTGCTTTGGCGCAATTGAAGACTGCTGCTGGTGGATCACCGGCACATAAAAATTTTAATAGTTCTCCCAGCGTGTTGTGTTATGTGACAAATTGGGCTTTCTATCGTAAAGCTGATGGGCGGTTTGTGCCTGAACATTTGGATCGTAAGCTTTGTAGTACTTTCATTTATTCATTTGCTTCATTGGATCCGGATCATTTGACTATCAAGGAATTCGATCCATGGGTTGATATGGAGAACCAGTACTACAAACGTGTAGTAGAACGTGGTGTTCCCGTACTGATAGCTATGGGTGGCTGGACTGATTCGACCGGTGATAAGTACTCGCGTCTTGCCGGAGATGAAATCAAACGGAAAGTATTCGCTTCGAATTTGGTGGGCTTTCTCAAACGCAATGAGTTCTCTGGCCTGCATTTGGATTGGAATTATCCAAAGTGTTGGCAGAGTGATTGCTCTAAGGGCCCCGCAAGTGATAAGCCTAATTTAACCAAGTTGCTGCGTGAAATACGCAATGAATTCGATCGTGTTGATAAGAAACTGAAACTTGGTGTTGCCATCTCAGGATACAAAGAAATAATTAGTGAAGCTTATGACTTACCTGAGCTATCGAATATTGTGGATTACATGACTGTGATGTCATATGATTATCATGGTTCTTGGGAGCGACAGACGGGGCATGTTAGCCCACTGTATGGTCGCAAAGGTGATAAATATCCACAGTATAATACCGACTACACACTGCAACTGCTGTTGAAAATGGGTGCAAAGAAAGAGAAAATTATCATAGGCATTCCATTTTATGGCCAAACATTCACTTTACAGCAAACAAGCTCTGCACTGGTTGGAGAAGGGGTGGCCTCTAGCGGCCCCGGAGAGCCTGGAGAATTCACTAAACAGCCGGGCATGTTGGCTTATTATGAAATCTGTCAACGCATACGGAAAGATAAATGGCTCACTGGGCGTGATTCTGATCATAAATCAGGACCTTATGCCATGCTGCGCAATCAATGGGTAAGCTACGAAGATACTGCATCAGTTGAAGCTAAAGCACGCTACGCTGTTAATAATGGTTTAGGTGGTGTTGCCGCGTGGACCGTAGATCTCGATGACTTCCAAAATCGATGCTGTAGTGAAACTTTCCCATTGCTTAAGGCTATTAATCGAGCTTTGGGTCGTATTGGTTCACCTCCACCAACACGTGCTAACTGTGATCGTCCACCACAACCGGTGACTCCGGTGCCGCCAGTAATGACAACTGTCAGCAGTGATGGTTCTGCTAGTGGTTCAGGCGCACCACATGATCACACTACTGCATGGCCATCATGGGATTCAGCAACTAGCACAACTACCAGAATACCAACGACTACCACCACTACAACACAGCGTACATCGACAATTTGGTGGGTTCCACCGTCCACAACAACTACCACTACTACCACAACTACAAGGCGTCCAATTACACAGAAACCTGCGCAGAGACCAACACAAAAGCCAACGCTTTCACCCACTCATCATACCACTATTCCATCTCCAGCAATAGTACGACCTGTTGTGCAAGCGTCTAACTGTCAAGCCGGCCAGTTTTATCCAGACCGTTCCAATTGTAATGCCTACTATCAATGCATCATTGCTGGTGAGCTACGTCAACAATTCTGCCCTGGTGGCTTGCACTGGAATGATAACAGCAAAAATTGTGACTGGCCTGCTTCAGCGCAATGTTCGATTAAGAACAAACCTGTTGCATCAGCCACCACAACCACAGCACGACCTGCACCCACAACTACTAAACATTCAACCACTAGAGCTTCAACTACGTCACGCACCACTCCTAGACGCACCACAACCGCAGCCGCCCCAACCACTTCAACAACTTCCTGGACCACAACAAGAAAGCCAAATAAGAAGCCTACACAGAAACCTAGCGCCAAGTGCAACGAAGGCGAATACTACACGCACAAAAGCTGTGATCAGTATTATGTGTGTGTGAATGGTGCGCTAGTGCCCCATTCTTGTGGCAGTAATCTACATTGGGATGCTATACGTAAAATATGCGACTGGCCTGAAAATGTTAAGTGCATTACCACCAAACGTTATCTGCGTCTCATTAAATCGCAGGCTCTGCGTAACGGCAATCCAGATGATCCCTGTAATGGTGAAGAACGTGTGTCATATCCAGGCGACTGCTCTAAATTCCTCTTCTGTTTGTGGAATCGGCTGCAAGGAGGCGACTGCGGTCCTGGTTTACATTTCAATCAAGCAACCAGCAATTGTGATTGGCCTGTAGCTGCTAAATGTACTGAATCTGGAGGCGGCGGTGTGGGTGGCGACGGCAGTAATGAAATTGGAGAGCTCATTCCAGGCGATAATGAAATATCATCGCATGGAAAACCACCTGCGCATGCAAAGCCTGCACCAACCACTAAACGCCCTATTACCACGAATCGACCATCTACGACTGCTAGGCCTACATATCCCACAGACAAACCAGTTTTGAAGCCAATCGATGGTTATTACAAAGTGGTTTGTTACTTTACCAATTGGGCGTGGTATCGTAAAGGCTTGGGACGCTACACACCTGATGACATTAATACCGACCTCTGTACACACGTCGTTTATGGTTTTGCTGTGCTCGATTATTCCAATTTGGTACTGCGTACCCATGACTCTTGGGCTGACATTGATAATAATTTCTATACGCGCGTCAGTAGCTTACGTAGCAAGGGCGTTAAAGTCAGTTTGGCTTTGGGTGGCTGGAATGATTCACAAGGTGATAAATACAGTCGCTTGGTACGTAGCCCCCAAGCACGTGCGCGTTTCATTAAACACGCCGTAGAGTTCATAGAGAAATATGGTTTCGAAGGTTTAGATTTGGATTGGGAATATCCAGTTTGCTGGCAAACTGATTGCAATAAGGGTATGGCTGATGAAAAGCAAGCCTACACTGCCTTGGTGCGTGAATTATCTGAAGAATTTAAGCCACGAGGATTGTTGCTGTCGACTGCAGTGTCACCTAGTAAAAAAATAATTGATGCTGGTTACGATGTGCCACAGTTGTCGAAATACTTCGATTGGATTGCTGTGATGACTTATGATTTCCATGGACAATGGGATAAGAAAACAGGACACGTTGCTCCACTTTACCACCATCCTGAAGATGAAATTGAATATTTCAATGCGGTATGCTAGATTACTTTAAATAATTTAAACTTAATTAATTAAACTTTGCATATTTCAAGAACTTCTCCTTGAACTACTGGATTGAAAAAGGAGCACCATCGCGTAAAATTGTTATGGGCATGCCGCTGTATGGTCAATCATTCACATTAGAAAATGGCAAGAACAATGGATTGAATGCTAAGGCGCCGGGTCCTGGCAATGCGGGAGAGTTTACAAGGGCTGCAGGTTTTCTGGCATACTATGAGGTAAATTGAATTAGATCCATTATTTATTTACAAATATAATACAATTAGTTACTATTCCACAGATCTGTGATCGCATCAAGAACGATGGTTGGGAAGTTATACAAGATGAGCGTGGTCGCATGGGTCCTTATGCACGTAAGGGCACACAATGGGTATCCTTCGATGATCCTGCTATGATACGCAAAAAATCACAATTGGTTCGTGCTATGGATTTGGGCGGTGGCATGGTTTGGGCTTTGGACTTGGACGATTTCCGTAATCGTTGCGGAGATGGTGTGCATCCATTGTTGAGACAGATACATGCTGTATTAAAAGATCCCCCAACCGGTTATGAACCGATGCGTAAGCTTTAAACTAAATTAGCCTGAAATGCAAGAAAAGCAAATATTTTCATTTTTCCAGCTGGTTTAATGCCATCCGCTCAACCTGAGTCGGTTGAGGAACTGGGTACCTCTGAAGAAATGAGCATTCTAGCTGAAATCGAGACTGGTTTGGAAGGTGGTGAAAATATAATTGACCCAAATCAAGATGTTGAAGAGG